>JANFAB010000040.1:0-612799 GCA_024613165.1 Pisolithus albus
TACTGGATGTCGTGGAGATCATTAAGGAGAAGATCGCGGCTGGAGTCTACGAACCTTCGACGTCTTCGTATAGATCGAGATGGTTCTGTGTGGTGAAGAAGGATGGGAAATCGCTACGCCTCGTTCACGACCTCCAACCGTTGAACGCGGTCTCGATTCAGGACTCGGCAGTACCCCCACACGTCAACAGTATCGCGGAAGCCTTCGCCGGCCACGCGGTATTCGGCATGTACGATCTGATGGTGGGGTATGACCATCGCGTCATCCACGAGGACTATCGCGACCTCACGACGTTCCAAACGCCAATCGGGACGTTCCGGCTGACGAAACTGCCCATGGGGTACACGAATGCGGTGCAAGTTTTCCATGGGGATGTCTCGTTTACCTTGCAGGACGAGACCCCTGAGGTCACCATGCCATTCATTGATGACATACCTGTCAAGGGACCGAGGACGCGTTACCCGAAGGAGGATGGCACTTACGAGACCATCGAGGGCAATCCGGGGATTAGAAGATTCATCTGGGAGCATCTCGAGAATACCAATCGGGTGCTTCAGCGCATCAAGTACGTCGGGGGCACTGTCTCCGCGAAGAAATTCGTGGTCACGGCACCTTCGATCGTGGTCGTGGGGCACAAGGTGTCCTTCGAGGGGCGAATCCCAGATGAGTCAAAGGTTCAGAAAATTCGTGACTGGCCTTACTGCACCAACATTACAGAAGTTCGTGGGTTCCTCGGACTGTGCAGCTACTGCCGAATCTTCATCAAGGACTTCGCGAAGAGGGCGAGGCCTCTAATCGAGCTAACGAAGAAAGGGACGTTCTTCAGGTTCGACGAAGAACACGAGGAGGCTATGGACGATTTGAAGAACGCTCTCGTGCATTCGCCGGCTCTTTGGCCCATCGACTATAAGTCGGGTCGGAGGGTGATATTAGCGGTCGACACTTCTCATATCGCAGTCGGCTACTTACTGTTACAGATCGGTGAAGATGGCAAGCGGTACCCTTCGAGGTACGGCTCGATTGCTCTCAACGAGCGAGAGAGTCGGTACAGTCAGGCGAAGCTCGAGCTCTTCGGGCTCTTCCGAGCCTTGCGAGACGTTCGGAGCCATATCTTCGGAGTCAAGGACCTGGCAGTCGAGGTCGATGCGAAGTACATCAAGGGGATGATCAACAACCCCGACCTGCAACCGAATGCGTCGATCAACCGCTGGATCGCGGGTATTCTTCTCTTCGAATTCGAGCTAATCCACGTACCCGCAGAACGACACAAGGGCCCAGACGGGTTATCGAGGCGACCCCGAGCCGACGAAGATCCGGAGGAGGAGGACGACTACGAGGACTGGATCGACGAGGCAGGAGCCTTCACAATCGAAGTGCTCAACCCGCAACGAGGGGGGAAGCCCGAGTCTTACTTCGAACAGTGGGGCTCGAGCCGACCAACCTACGGGGATGTGTTTGAGGAGAGGGGGGAGGAGAGTGAGAAGATGAGGGGGTTCGTCGCGGTCCAGGTGGAGTCTTCGGAAGATGAGGGGACAGATGCTGCGCCTGACGTCGAGATTCCTAGGTCACCACGGGAGAAGGAAAAGGACGAGAGGCTAGAGCTCGTGCGGCGACTGCTCGAGACCAGCGAGCATCCCCCGGGGCTCACCGACCCGCAGTTCAAGTCTCTGATACGATACGCCACCAGGTTCTTTGTCAAGGATGGCGAATTCTGGCACCGAGATCTGAAGGGGAAACACCAACGAGTTCCGCCCTTCGAGAGGAGGTTAGAGCTGTTGAAGCAGGCGCACGATGGCCTGGGCCATAAAGGTGCGTTCTCCACTAAAATGAGACTCTTGATCAGTTTCTGGTGGCCGTCTATCAGCACAGACGTACACTGGTATGTTCGGACGTGCCACGAGTGTCAAATTCGAAGGATGGACAAGCTGCATATTCCCCCGGTCGTGGCCATGCCCGAGCCGCTGTTCTACAAGGCGTACATGGACTCGATGAACCTACCGAAGTCGAGCGGGTTCAAGTATATCGTCCAAGCTAGGTGCTCCCTTACTTCATACCCCGAGTGGCAGATGCTGCGATCCGAGACAGGTAAAGCCCTCGGGAAGTTTATCTTCGAGCAGATCTTGTGTCGGTGGGGCGCGGTCGGCGAGATCGTGACCGACAATGGATCGGCCTTCGTGCAAGCTCTCGACTTCTTGGCGAAGACCTACAAGATCAACCACATACGGATCTCGCCTTATAATTCGCAGGCGAACGGGATCGTGGAGAGGCGACATCTTACCGTTCGAGAGGCGTTAGTCAAGACTTGCCAAGGGGACATGTCGAAGTGGTCGAACCATGCGGCCTACGTGTTCTGGGCCGAGAGGGTGACGATAGCGAAGTCCACGAAGCTATCTCCTTACCAGATGGTACATGGGGTAGAGCCGCAGCTTCCCTTCGATTTCGCTGAGGCAACCTTCCTCACGAACTGGGACGAGGATAAGTATTCGACCGAGTCATTGATCGCTCACCGTTGTAGGCAGCTCGAAAGAAGAAAGGAAGATCTGGAGAAGGTTCGAGACCAGGTGTATGTGGCTCGATGTCGATCTGCGAAGGAGTTCGAGGCTAGAGTGAAGCGCTCGATAAGGCAGTACGAGTTCCAACCTTGCGATCTTGTGCTGGTTCGGAACACGAGGATCGAGAAAGAGCTCGATCGGAAGACCAAGCCTCGATACTTAGGGCCGATGGTCGTGCTAAGGAAGACTCGAGGAGGAGCATACCTCCTCGCCGAGCTCGACGGCTCTATTTCCCGTCTTCGATATGCAGCCTTTCGCTTACTGCCTTACTTCTCTAGGTCACGAGTCGAGATATCGATCTTCGAACTCACAGGTCGAACCGAGGAAGAGCTGCTCGAGATCGAGCGCGAGTCGGTAGACGATCTAGCGGGTCGAGAAGAGAGTTATGTAGATGAGGACGAAGGGGACGAACCAGGTGAGAGTGTCTAGAGCTTCCTTCGTATATAAACGCGTGTCGTATCTTCGTTCGAAGACGGCGCCGACCTTTGATGAGTCCAAAAAAAAAAAAAAAAAAATCTGATTCATTGTTCACACTTCGTAACGTCGCGGGGAGACTGGATTTATTGCACTGACGAAACGCCTTGTAGATACATGATATGCGAAGCTGTTGAAGCTTCGCGCGGCGAGATACGAACGTAAAAAGGAAATAGCAGCAGCAAAGATGTTTCTAGTCACGCTTTCGACGCTTACCCTTGGCCTTCGAGGACAGCCCGTGCTCCTCGAGAGTCTGATCGAAGGCCTCGACAGCAGCTACGACTGCGTCACGAATGGCGAAAGCGGTGGTGAGGGCCGAGTCATCGGGCGTGGACGACGTTCGAGAGGTCGAAGGATGAGGGGAGTCGTCTGGAATGGGGGAGCTAGAAGACGAAGGGGGAAGAAGACGGACCCTTTTCCTCGGCTGGGTTACACGCGATGGCCCAGGCTCGGACTTAATGGAAGCGTCGGTTGAAGGTTGACCCCCAATGAGCTTACGGCCGGTAATGAGCGCCTTAGCTCGGGCGTGGCCTTCGAAAGTGTCCTGCTGCAAGAAGGGAAGAGGGTGAGCATGCTGGGGGAGGCGAGAAACGAGGACTCACGTAGTGCGAGCACATGGAATGCCTCGCTTTGCAGCGGGCGCATTTTATGCCGAAGGCCCCGCTACACACGGCCTTACCTTCGATGCAACCAGAGCATGGGACGGGTGGATAAACGGTAGACCCGCCTACCTCCGAGTCCCGGGGAACGTACTGAAGGCGGCAGTTGGGCGGGAACATGCGCCATTCCATCTCGGTATCGAGCCGAGAGCCAGCACGAGGATCGAGGAGCTGGGCGCAAGAGGCGAGAGGGGAGTCGTGGGGAATACTGGGGGTGGAAGCAGAAGGAGGGGGCGTGGTAGGAGCTGGGGGCTCGATAGGTTCAGCGCGCTCGGGCGTGGGGTTTCGAGGGGGTTGAGCGCGAGCCGGGGAGGATGTAGGGGTGAGGGTCGAGGATAGAGATCGGTCCGATGGAGTAGGGGAAGGGGCCGGAACGCCCGAGCTAGAGTCGGACTGGGGTAAGTCGAGCGAGATCACGATGTTCGGGAGGTGAGTCGGGGCCCCTCCTTCGGACGAGGGAGCGGGAGCCTCGTCCATCGCGACGTCCATCGAGGCAAGAGGAACGGTTGCACCCTCGGACGCTGGGACAGGCGAGGTGGCGGCTGACTGGGGAACGATGTCGACGGTTGGACGCTCGGTGAGGGGTGGTGCGGCGTCCTCCATGGGCGCGTCGGACGGGGTAACAGCGGGTGCGGTAGGAGCTTGAAGGGGTGGGGGAGTCGTCGAGCGAGCGGACGTGCTCGACGAACGGATGAAGGCCTGCAAGAAAAGAGAAAAAAAAGGCGTGGTTAGCAAGGAGAACGAGAGAAGAGAAAGCGGGCACGACGTACCTGGAGGGCGGCCAGCCCTTCCTCGCTGTCTGGGGCGACCCCCATCGAAGCTGACAGCTCTCTGAGGAGAGCACGGGTGCGGTCAGGGTCGGCTACAGGTGATGGCGGGTGCTGGGGCTGGGCGACGTCGTTGGGGGCGGCCATCGTGCACGGGAGAGAGTGGGAGAGAGAGGGAAGAATGGGGGGGGAGAACGAGTCGAGTGCAGACTTGCGGGAACAGATGTGGCTGTGAAACAATCAACGATCACGCTATATCTGGAAGTGATTGCCCGCAAGTCCAAACGAACGAGAGGACGGCGCTCGATAACGATGATAGAAGTTCTATTCGACTCACGAAGACACTAGAAACATTTCTTTTCTTTCCCCCTTGTGTGTATCTAAGAATCTGACTAATTTTCATAGGTACCTGAGGCGCTTCGAAGCTTCGAAAGCAAACACTCGAGCCTCGAAGGTTGACCCGGCGGCTCTACGGGGCTCTCGGGCTCGAGTCGACATCCCTACACGGTGGTCCAAGCTGAAACGAAGGGTAACGAAGCCTGTCCCAGGGCTACGAACACGTTTCGAGGCCTTCGAAGCCACCTTCGAAACTTTGTGCCAGTTTCGAGCGAACCTTCGACCAAGCGGAACGTGATACGACGACCGAGGACGGTCATAATCTAAAACCCCCATCGGATGTAGGCGCGGCGAAGCCCCGACTACGAGAAATGGAGTATTTCGAGGGTTCGAGGGTGCATGGAGTTTCGAGTAAGTAGATGAGGGTTCGAAGAGGTGTAGGGAAGGCTCGGGAGGGGTTCGACGGGTCATAAGAAGGTGTTCGAGAGCGCAGGTGGGAGGTTTAGAGGGTTCGAGGGGAGTCTCGAAGAGTCGAGGAGTCGAGAGGGACTTAGATGCGAGAGGGGAAGTGGCGGGAGATGCCGGGCGCTGACTAAGCCCGTGCCATGCATAAGACGCATGTAGAACACGATGGAAAAACAATTCATCCACCATCGTTGAGCTGTCTCATAAGCCGGATTCGAAGTCTCGAAGTGCTCTATTTTCTACTCTACCTACTGTTGAGACTCGAGAGGTATACTTTTAATCTTCTGTGCTAGGTTCCGAGGAGCCCCTTTGGGACGAAACTACATACTCGCATATTCCTTGTCTGTGCCCTAGACTCGGGGCTACCCTACTTTCAGACTCTTCACCGTTAGGCCAGTGACACTCATATATAAAAAAATGGCCAGTTGTTCCTCGAGTGAGACAAACCCAGAGTTTCCGTGGCCCATCTCTCGAAGACGGTCCACAAGCATTGCAAATACGTCAGCATGTACACCAAGCTCGCATCGGATGCGCTTGGGGTGACCAAGAAGCAACTCTATCAGCCAGTCTTCACCAGAGAGTGCTGATGTGTGGTAAGGTTCAGGTGCCCTTCGGATCGGATGCACCCGTTGAGAGGCAGAGACGACAACACTGACGATCAAAGCGATATACTGCAGAATGCGCTGTTGCCGGAGTCCTTTGTGGCGTTCATCATCGACATGGACATCGTCCATACCTAAGATAATCTGAGGAGTGTTTCAGACTCAGCATTCGGCATATGCTCATGCCGAAGAACACTGACAAACATACACAAACTACGAAACTCGGACTTCCGCAGAACTTCCGGTTCCCGAACTGGCTCTTATCAAGACGTGCTGGAGAAAGGATTACAGATGCAATGTCGGCTACATAGTGCTACATAGCACTTCCTTTTTTTCCTGATGCAGGCAACACATTGTCAGTTGGATGAGGGTTTGATCATGTTTGGCTTTTTGACATTGAATTATGAGGAATGTTGGGAGGTTCACCCAGTGAGGACAGAGTCATGGTCTCAGCAATCATGGACAGCTTGGAAAAATGTTGGAGCAAGAGTGACCAGGAAGTATTTGTTGCAGCTGTCATCCTCAACCCCATGTACAAGACAAAACCATTTGCAAAAATCTGCGAATTCACACACGCCAGCATATATACAGTATGTGTAATGCTTATAATCCAAAGACTATACTTGGTCACTCCAAGAACTGATGAAGAGTAGAGGCTGAGGGAATGAGTTAATGCAACGATGCACAAATGAACTCGATTGGAGTGTCTATGACAAGAGAGATGGTATTTATACTACTATGAGTGTTTGTACCGAGGAACGTCGTAGAACAGACCAAACAAAGAGAGATAAATGCCATTGGCTACAGCAATCCATGCTGAGTCAATGTGGCAATGCTGACAAAGCAGCTGACTAAGTAAAGCATCTATGAGCACGTCTAAGGGAACCCTAACCAGAGAGTAGATAAATAAGGAAAACTACGCTAGAGAATGCTACCACTAGTAGTGAAAAAGTACAGGTTGTTACACTATCCCCTCCTATGGCTTGACTTCCAGGCGAGACCAGATAGGCTGCATGTTACGATACGTACTCTTTTCTTTTTCTTTCTTTTCTTTTTCATCTTATCTAATCTCTCTTATCTTATCTTGAGATCTTATCAGATCTTATCTCGTCTTATCTCTTCTCTTATCTATGGACTCACCCAGACCCTGACCATGTGCTTGCCATGTGGCTCAGGCCTAGGCCGGTCCAGACCATGATGTCATAGTGATGTCACTGTGATGTCATGCCTTATGTCCTCCTCATGTATGCCTCACCTCTACCTCATGTACAGTAGTATATATACCCAACACAATAGCCCAGCTAGCCCCAAGCTAGTTCATTTGGGTTTCGTCCCTACTGGCCTCTAAACCCTCCTCTGCCCTCTACCCTCTTCCCTCTACCTTCGTCTTCGTCCTCGTCTAGCTTTGGTGTAGCGAGCCCGTGACTTCGAGTCTAGGGTCGTAACACTTGAACTAGCTTCTTTACCGTCACCCGCTCGCTGAGCAAACCCGGACTCCAGGGTTAAGGAGAACGTCGCAGCCGGACTCCAGGCTTAAAGGAGGATCTTTCTCATCATTCCACGCCACGCCTCGTTCTACCGCGAAGGTTCGATCTATCGACCTCTGCCTCCACGAAACACACCTCCCTCGCCTACCCCCGAACTCGTTTACCCGTCTCGAACCCCGTCCGAAGACCCAAACCTTGGTACCCCACCCCCGCTCCCTGCCAACCTCGGCCTCCCTGACGAAGAAGCGGCGCGCCTCTTCGCACACCCCCTGATCCCGCCTCACAACTACCTCTACCAGGACGCTTTCAATCCTGCCCCCCATCCTCGCTTCGATAACCTCGACGAGCAACTCTACGAAGACATCTTCGGTCACCCCGCTCCTCCGCCTCGCCGCTACAACCTCCGCCCCCGCCACCTCATAAACAAACCGTACCGCCGCCCCGTCGTAGTCAGTCGCTATGGACCAAGGTGGTAACCAACCACAACAGCCCCCGCCCAACCCCCTCCTCACAGACCCCGATGTCCAGGCGCTCATCGGCGCCATCACCGCCCACGTCACTACCTCCGTGGCCCAGAGCTTAATTCAGTCCAATGCACGTGCCGCCCGGGGCGATCCGGCAAAGAAAGGGGCGTCTGACCCTGGAAAATATGATGGCTCCATCTCGAGATTCGAGGAATGGTGGAGCAAGATGAAGGCGTACCTCCAGATAGCGGATTTTCCGTCGGCCTCACAGGACTGCCTGGCAGTATGGACCCGACTTGAAGGGCCAGTAGCAGGGGCGTATGCCCGAGCAAGAATCGATGCCTGCAAGGCAGCAAACACGTACCCCAATATGGCGGCCCTCGAGGCTGAGATCGAGGCCAAGTTTAGGCCGATCAACAACAAGGACTGGGCGAAGGCCCAACTACAGAAAATACGACAAGGAAGCATGCGAACCGAAGACTTCGTGGCTAAGTTCGGTGCGCTAGCCATGTCTGCAGGGGCGTCTGACGATTACGCCATATTCATGCTCGAGCGGGCCATGCGCCCTGACATACTACAGCAGATCTTCGTGCAGGGCAAAAGGAAGGCCACCCTCGCTGAATACATAGTCGAACTCCGGACCTTGGGTGGTGCCATCGAAGCCGCTCGCATGCATACCTCCTCGCGTTTCGCTTTCCCATCCTCGACTTCTCGCCCCTCACCCTCGTCAGTTGGAACCTTCGGAGGTTCGGGTATCCCGATGGAAATCGGCGCCGCCTCGACTTCTCGCCCCGTCCCCTCGCACATCAAGTGCTTCTCGTGTGGGGGTAACCATTTTAAACGAGACTGTACGTCTCGAACTCAGCAGCGCCCCCCTCCCCGTTTTCCTGTCCCCCCTCGTACCCCCTTCTCGCCCCAGCCTGCTGCTCGTCAAGCGGCACCCCAAGAGGACCCTCAGCTTCGCCAACTGCAGGGGATGACCTTCGAAGAAATGCAGGCGTTCTTTTATGACAAACATACGAACGAGATGAAGGCGCAGGGAAAAGAGTTCGCTCAGTAGACGTTCGGGTACCTACTGGGCAGGCATGTAATCGTTTCTCGGTGTTGGACACTTACGACGTACAGGAGTTATTTAATACGTCGAACCTTACTTCGTGTGTAGAGGAGTCCAGAAATGGCTCGGCCCCACACGTTAATAAAAGGGTGCTTAATTCCTCTTGCGACAAAAATACAAAAAAATGTGACCAACCAGAGACAAAAATCCCGAAGAACGCTAAAATAAGAACGATAGGCTGCAGGCCAGAACTGGAACTGGAGGTGACGTTGGAAGGAAGAAGTAGGAAGTGGCAGGCAAAGGCGTTGGTTGATTCTGGGGCAACCGATACTTTCCTCGATAGGAAATGGGCTGATGAAAATGGAATACCCCTCCTCCCCCTCGACAAGTCAGTCCCAGTGTACAACGTTGACGGCACAAAGAACCGAGATGGGGACATCACTCACATGGCGCCCCTCGTAATGAACTACGATGGACACAGGGAACATATCTGGGCGCAGGTTACTACCCTTGGCTCCCACCCCCTCGTCCTCGGCTATACGTGGCTTCGACGCCACAACCCTGTGGTCTCGTGGGCTGACAAAACTGTCAAAATGACTCGCTGCCCTCGTGAGTGTCATGACCTCGCCCCGTTGACTAAGCAGGAAAAGAGGGAGGCAAACGACATGGGGTACTTGCACCCAAAGCTTCGATCGTCATGGACCCGCTCTGGCACCATAGAGGAGCTTGTCCCGAAGGAGTACCACCAGTACCTGGAGGTCTTCTCGAAGGAGTCGTCAGAACGTATGCCGCTGAGAAAGCCCTGGGATCATGCCATCGACCTCAAGGATACCTTCATCCCTAAGCGAGGCCGTCTCATTCCCCTCTCCACCGAGGAGCAGAAGGAGGTCTCGGACTTCATCGATGACCAGACACGAAAAGGTTACATTCGTCCTTCGAAGTCCCCTCAGACCTCCCCAGTCTTCTTCGTCCCCAAGAAAGATGGCCGAAAGCGTATGGTCCAGGACTACCGGTATCTCAACGAACACACGGTGAAAAATGCGTACCCTCTCCCCCTTATCTCCCAACTCGTCGATAAGCTCAAGGGCTGCAAGCTGTTCACAAAAATGGACCTACGATGGGGCTACAACAACGTCCGCATCAAGGAAGGAGATGAGTGGAAGGCAGCCTTCGTCACCCATAAAGGGGCCTTCGAACCTCTCGTTATGTACTTCGGTTTGTGCAACTCCCCGTCCACGTTCCAAAACATGATGAACGATATCTTCGGTGACATGGAGGACGTGGTTGTTGTCTATATTGACGACATCATGATCTTCACGAAGACAGATGACGAGGCCGAGCATGACCAAGTCGTGTTGGAGGTCCTTCGACGCCTCAGGGAAAACGATCTCTTCGTGAAACCAGAGAAGTGCTTCTTCAAGAAGAAGGAGGTCGAGTTCCTAGGGATGGTCGTAGGGGTCGATGGGATAAAGATGGATGAGTCCAAGGTGAAGGCTATCAGGGAGTGGCCAGTCCCCACCAAAGTCAAGTCGGTCAGAGCCTTCCTTGGCCTAGCGAACTTCTACCGTCGCTTCATCAAGGACTTCGCCCGCATCGCTCGCCCTCTCAATGACCTTACGAGGAAGGACCAGCCCTGGACCTGGCGGGAGGAGCAACAACGCTCTTTTGATGCCCTGAAGGCAGCATTCACCTCGGCCCCCATCCTTGCATTTCCTGACCAAGACAGAAGGTTCCGCCTGGAGACAGATGCGTCCGACTTTGCGACTGGAGCAGTCCTCTCGGTCGAGGCCCCTGATGGCCTCTGGCACCCGGTTGCATATTACTCCCATTCCATGACTCCTCCTGAGCGAAATTATCAGGTCTTCGACAAGGAGATGCTTGCCATTATCCGTGCATTGGAGACCTGGCGCCACTATCTAGAGGCCACCCCTTATGAGTTTGAGATCTGGACGGATCACTCCAACCTCCAGTACTTTAAGACGGCTCAGAACCTTGACCGCAGGCAGGCTCGATGGGCACAGTACCTTTCGAGGTTCAACTACAAGCTCGTCTATAAGCCAGGTGCCTCTATGGCGAAAGCCGATGCTCTATCTCGAAGGGAAGATCATGAGGTCAAGGGGGACAATCAGGAGGTCACTCTCATCGACCCAGCTCGGGTGGCAGCGCTCTCTGTAGGAATGGATAGAACCCTCGAGGCTATCCTAAAGGGGGCCTCCTCGGCCACGACCCCACCCGAAGGATATGAGCTCAGGGATGGCCTCTATGTCAGGGATAGTCGGGTCTATGTTCCCCCTTCAGCAGTTCTCCCAGTGATCGAGGCACATCACGACACCCCTGTCGCTGGCCACCCAGGATGGTCTAAAACCCTCGAGTTGATCTCTCGTCATTATGTCTGGCCAGCCATGTCTCGGTCAGTGAAGGAGTATGTCTCATCCTGCCACCGTTGCCAGATGGCCAAGGGATCCCGGAAACCCCCTGCTGGAAAACTTCACCCAAACCCGGTCCCCGAAGCACCCTGGACAGACATATCTGTGGACTTCATGGATGCACCTGAGGCCGGTGGGTATGACAACATCATGGTGGTAGTGGATCGATTCTCGAAGGAGGCAGTCTTCATACCGACAATGAAGACCGTCTCGGCACTCGGTACAGCGGAACTCTTTCGAGATCATGTGTGGACCCAGCATGGACTCCCCTCTACAGTCATCTCGGATAGAGGCCCCCAGTTTGCCAGCACCTTCATGACAGACCTGTCAAAAATGCTTGGCATCAAACCGAAACTCTCCACTGCTTTCCATCCCCAGACCGACGGCCAAACCGAGAGACTCAATCAGGAGATTCAGCAGTATCTTCGGCTTTTCATAAATGATCAACAACACACCTGGCCCTCCTGGCTGAAGGTCGCTCAGTTCTCATACAACTCTAAAAGGCAGGACTCTACAGGTCGCTCCCCGTTCTCTGTTACCCGCACTTATGCCCCCCGCATGGGTGTGGAGCCAGCATTCTCCAAAGCCGAGGCTGCCACAAACTGCGCCTCCAATATCCAGTCGGTCATCGAGGCCACGAAAAGGGCCCTTCAGCGCACAGCAGAGAGGATGGTTCAAAGTTCCGAGGCCTCACGGTCTGAAGCACCAGGATACTCAGTGGGCCAGGAGGTCTGGCTTGACACCACCCATGTCCGGGTCGATGGGCGCCCCTCACGAAAACTCACCGAGAAGTGGATCGGTCCCTACAAGGTCCTCTCGGTCAAGCCCAACGCTGTGGAGCTCCGTCTCCCAAAGACCCTTCGCATTCACCCTGTTGTCAACGTCTCTCGGGTGAAGCCGTACAAGGGACCTCTTGAGGGCCAGAAGGTTACTCGCCCTGGACCAGTGGTGGGTGTCGAGGACCGTGACGAGGAGTTCGAGGTTGAGTACATCGTGGACAGCCGCCTGAAGCGCAACAGACTAGAGTTCCTCGTCCACTGGAGGGGTTATGGGGATGAGGATCGCACTTGGGAACCTGAGTCAAATCTGAAGGGTTCCCCTGAGGTGTTACAGGACTTTTACAAATCCCACCCCTCGGCCCCTCGCAAACTTCGTGGTATTGACTCTGTCCGCTTTGCTTCGCTCTTCTCCCCGTATGAAAACCTCACCACGTGCTGCTCTGTCTTCTGTCGCCTGGAAGTCGACCCCTAAGGAGGGGATAGTGTTACGATACGTACTCTTTTCTTTTTCTTTCTTTTCTTTTTCATCTTATCTAATCTCTCTTATCTTATCTTGAGATCTTATCAGATCTTATCTCGTCTTATCTCTTCTCTTATCTATGGACTCACCCAGACCCTGACCATGTGCTTGCCATGTGGCTCAGGCCTAGGCCGGTCCAGACCATGATGTCATAGTGATGTCACTGTGATGTCATGCCTTATGTCCTCCTCATGTATGCCTCACCTCTACCTCATGTACAGTAGTATATATACCCAACACAATAGCCCAGCTAGCCCCAAGCTAGTTCATTTGGGTTTCGTCCCTACTGGCCTCTAAACCCTCCTCTGCCCTCTACCCTCTTCCCTCTACCTTCGTCTTCGTCCTCGTCTAGCTTTGGTGTAGCGAGCCCGTGACTTCGAGTCTAGGGTCGTAACACTGCACAGCAGTCAAAGGGTCGGGTACAGCGGAGAAAAAGAGACCTTCGGTCGAGAGTAGTCAAAGTTTCCAGGGGGCACCGGGGTGGAGTTTGTAAAAACCGTCTATCGCCTCCTGGGCGTTCTTAAGAGCAGATCTAGGCTCCCAAGTGCGATCTTCTTCTGGGTATCCCCTCCAATGAACGAGGAACTGAAGATTACCACGCTTCAAGCGGGAATCAACAACCTTTTCGACTTCATACTCAACATCTCCTTCATCCATAACCCATTGTGGGCCGGGCCGAGTAACTGGCTGCCCATCAAGAGCACCGAGATAAGGTTTCACCCGTGAAACATTCACTACTGGGTGTATGTGCATCGAGCGTGGCAACTTTAATTTAACGGCATTGGGTAAAACATCCAAGACCTCGTATGGTCCAATCCACTTTTCGGTCAACTTCCAGCTCTGCTGGTCTTTCAGCGACAAATGGTCGGTAGCCAGCCAAACCTGCGAGCCTACAGAGTAAGCTGGGGAAGGGGATCGCTGCCTGTCTGCCTGAGTTTTCTGACAAGTCCTAGCTTTTCCCAAACTTTCATGTACCTCCTGGAACACCTGGAACCAGTCTTTGGTGGCCTCCTCCGCTGCTTCTACCTTAGAAGTCGTTGGCTCAATGCCCATTCGTGGTGTATACAAATGAGTAACTTCAAAGGGGCTCTTGCCAGTAGAAGTAGACTTGGAGTTATTGTACACAAATTGAGCTAGGGGAAGCCAATCCTCCCATCATTCCTGCTGATGGTTTGTGTACATCCATAGATACTGCTGAATCTCGTGGTGTAGGGAAGGCAAGCTCCCTACTAGGATATGGGCTAGGTATGGAGTAGTTGAGGCTGGATTTGCTTTTCTAAGGGGCTAGATCCCCATTTTGTAACTGGACTGGGACTTAGGTGCGAGGTGAGTGGCTGCTTAGTAAGCGAAGTTGGAACTTGGACTCGAGTTTGTATTAGTTACAAAACAATCACCACTATAGAGACTGGAGAGTGAGACCAGCCTGTGGCAGTCTTCTTCTGTTGCTATCCTTGAGTGTGAGGACAGGACAGCCCTAGGGGAGTCCCAGGGTAGTGGGATTGGAGAGTTTTCAGTCAGAGTACAGCTAAGTGTCTACAGTGTCTTTTCAGTTTCTTTTTCTCTACAGTCCTCTTTTCCAGACAGAGTCCCTGTAACACTAACAATCTGAAGACTGTTATTGGTCACTCCTTGACTGATATAGAGGATGAGGACGAGGGAACTGAGTTAATGTGAGATGCACAAATGAACTCGATTGGTGTGTCTATGACAAGAGAGATGGTATTTATACTAACTAGAGTGTTTGTACTGTGGAACCTCATAGAACAAGCCAAACAAAGAGGGATAAACGCTATTGGCTACAGCGCTCCATGCTGAGTCAATGCGGCTATGCTGACGAATCAGCTGACTAAGTAAAGCGTCTATGAGCGCATCTAAGTAACCCTAACCAGAGAGTGGATAAATAAGGAAAACTACGCCAGACTACGCTACAACTAGTAGTGAAAAAGTATGGGCTGTTACAGTCCCCAGGACTGTCTGCAGGCCTATCAGGTCTACCCCTACTCTATTCCATCTTATTTTCCTTCAGCGGTTCAACCACTCAGTCTGACCATCCGTCTGCAGATGAAACACTGTCGAGAGCTTCTGCTCGACACCCAACATTTTAAATACATAGCTCCTTTGAGAACTGGGATGCGAACTGCGGTCCAAGATCCGAGACGAGAGACCACGGAAGGCTGTGATGCTTCCAGACGTGAGTTAGATAAAGCCAAGCCATAGTACCAGCAGTTTCCTTCTCAGTGCAGGGGATGAACTCTGCTTCCTTAGAGAATCGATCAACAACGACTAAGACATAAGACTTTCCAGAGGAGCTCCTGACTCCTATATCCATAAAGTTGGTCGTAAGATCCTTCCAAGGCCCATCAGGGATAGGTAAAGATTTGAGTTCACCTGCCAGTGGCTTATTACTAGGCTTGCTAGCTTGACATGTCTGACAATGCTTTATGTACTCCTCGACATTGGGCTTCAAGGTGGACCACATGAACCAGCGTGTGATCAACTCCTGAGTGCCTTTTATGCCTCGATGACCTGCTAGGGGCGAATCATGAAGAGCAGCGAGAACTTTCTGTCTAAGTGCCTCAGGCATGAAAACTTTGTCTCCATCATACAGTAAACCATCATGTCAGTTGAGCGTTCCAGCATCAACCTCAGCCATTACACTGTGCAGTTCCTCTATGAAGGGGTTTTCTAAGTGCACAGTGCGCACTTGTTCAGGTTTGATAAATAGTGACTCCTCAGATTTAGCATTCTCACAATTTTCTACTAAGTCTTTGTGGCGAGAGAGAGCGTCCGGTCGTCCCATCGAAACTCCAGGCTTATGAATGATAACACAGTTAAAATGACTAAAGTACTGTGCCCAATGTGCCTGGCATGGTTGAAGCTTCTGTGACGTCATGAACCACTTAAGGTTGTGGTGATCTGTCCAAATCTCAAACTGGTACGGAGTAGCCTCAAGGTAGTGATGCCACTGCTCTAGAGCACGGATAATGGCTAGCATTTCCTTGTCGTGAACTGTATAATTAAGCTCTGCTCCACTAAGCGAATGACTCGAATAGGCAACTGGTCTCCAGAGACTGTCATCGCACTCCACCGAGAGCACAGCTCCAGTCACGTAGTCCGAGGCATCGGTTTCTAAGTGGAACTTCCGATCCTGATCAGGGAACATAAGTATAGGTGCAGTCATGAAGGCTTCCTTAAGCGTATCAAATGCTACTTGGCACTTGTTGGACCAGAGAAACGGTGAAGAGAAATAATAAGAGATGGTGGGGGAGTGACCAGAGGGGTCTCCTGTTGGAATTGGGGTCAGTTCGACCCAAGGGGACTGGAGCTGCCTGGTAGGAGAGTCAGGGAGTGCTGAACGGAGTAGAAATGCACCCAGAAGTCTAAAGGAGGGTCGAGATATCATCTAACAGAAGTCTGATAGTGGAGAAATATTATTCCGAGGGCTCCGGCCATGGATTTCCGTCTTACTTCGTCTGGGATCAAGTCTCTGTTATGTTACTAAGCAAGTACAATGTACAGTAAGTGCAAGGGTTGGCTTACATAAGCCAAAATGCGTCCAAATACTAAGTAAAAAAAGAGGTAAGGTAAAGATAAAAACAAAACTGTAAGTAGAAACAAGGAAATATAATAATTACCATGGTAGGGAGGACTCCCTCCCTACAACGGAGTGTCCTTTTTAGTGAGATCGTTCAGGGGGTGTGTGACCTGCGCGAAATCCGTTATGAAGCGTCGGTAGAAGTTCGCAAGGCCAAGGAAGCCTCGAACTCTATGAACAGAAGTGGGGACATGTAAGGTTGGCTTGCCTTAGTTCACACCCGCGAACTGTACCGTATGGTATTCGCAGTGTAAAATTTAAGACAATAATGTCCTTAAAGTCACTATGACGACTTTTTATATACTAGACATGCAGGCATGTGATACCGGAGTATCACATGCCTGCAGATGATTACAGACATCTAGATTAGGGCACGGCCCCTAACACCCTCCCCCTGTAGAGCCGACTTAGGCTCATAAGACGAGAAGAAAAGAAAAAGAAAAGAAAAAGAAAAAGGAAAAAAGAAAAAGATAGGGAAGACCCTATGTACATTCACGCGAGATGTTGAATCTCGCAGCACTACCAATCCGAGGGTTACGCCTCATTTCAGTAATGCAGAGCAAGGTATGGAAGGTGTTGAACCCTTCGTACCACAACTCAAACTGAGGGGTTACGCCCTCGAGAAGACGATCCAGCACCCGATGTAGCGTCCCTTCTACATCGGAGCCGGCTCGTCCCTCATCTCGCCCTCCTCGGGCTCATCATTTTGTTCGGGAGTCCTCTCCCGCGAAATTCGACCTTCCACCCCCAAGTAGTTGGGCAGGTCATAGATAACTGCAGCGGAGCAGAAGTCCCTAACGATAGGGAGCTCTGCGTCGCTGACTGTGCGGGCCTCGTAGGCCGCAATGTGCTCGGTAGCAATACCGAGGGTCCTAGCCTGGCGCTCGACCCACTCCTTCGAGCGATTCTCCTTCAATACTGGAGGGTCATTGATTGCCGCTGTAGGGAGGGAGTCCTCCCTACTAGGAGATTTATCTTATTTCATTGTTTTTACTTTTGTTTTTGTTTTTATTCTTTACTCTACCCTCTTTTACTTAGTATTAGGACGCTTTTTGGCTTATGTAAGCCATACTTCGTACCTACTGTACTTTGTCCTTGCTTAGTAACATAACGGAGACTGCTACCTCAGACGAAAGTAAGACGGAAATCCGAGACCGAGGGACTCGGAGAATCATTTCTCCACTATCAGGCTTTCGTTAGACGATATCTCGACTATCCTTGGGCTATCAGGGCGTGTTTTCACCCCTTTTTCCTCATCCCTGACTCTCCTACCAGGCAAATCCAAGCCCCCAGTGTCGAACTTGGGACTGTCATTCCAAAGGGAGACCATTCGGCTTCTCCCCTCACCCTCTCTTCACAGTCTCTTCACCGCCCTCAGAAGATCGAGCGCGGCTCGCACGTTGGGGTCTCGTTCCCCCCCATTATCGACAGCACGGGTAATATACTCTCTACCCGCTCTCCTGGCCCAAACGAGGGCATCGTCGGCATCGTGAGGAGTGATGCCATTAGCCGCGAGGTATGCGGCGATATCAGCCATACCGGCTGAGCGAGTGAACTCCCCTTCCCAGGGGACACGAGTACCATCACGAGGGGCCACCTCGGCACAATCCAGAAGGGCTCTGTAGCGACCCTTCGCTGCGAGGAGACGAACTAGCTCCCAGAACCAGACCATCCGGTCATAGCTTCCTCTGGGGACTGGAGCCAGTCGTTCGTAGAGGAGGAATCCTCGTACTAATTGTGCTGTGGGAGGGCTGATTTCCCACTCGTCGTCGTCGGGGCGCTCACTGACACCTAGCGCCCCAGGGAACATTCTCGAGAGCTCGGAGCTCTCGTCTGAACCGTTGTACCCATTCTGGTACTCGTGGATAAATTTAACCCAGTCAGCGACTGGGGCTTCGAGGCTCGGAGCCTCTCGTGGTAGTTCGGGGATCCCCCCTTTTCCCTTCTTTCCGGAGGTTCGACCTCCTCCTCTAGGATTGAACGCTCGACCCCTTGGAGGGGGTCGTTCTTGATGAGCAGGGGCTTGGGGGACCCCAGGGTTTTCGACCATCAGGCGGTCGCGGAGAGGCACGATGGGTCTCTGACCCATCTCTGGCAAAGGAGCGGCGGGTTGACCCCCTATCCGCTGTTGTAAGGCCGGCTGTCCACCGGCGGGTTGTAATGCGAGGGCTTCTCCCTCCCTCCTTGCCCTTTCCTTGTCTCGTAGCGCCTCTCTCCTCTGGCGCGCTTTCTGGGAGGCCCAAACAGGCGGCCTCCATTCCTTAAGTGCGAGGTTCATGACCTCGTTCGTGACCAACCTGCATTTCTTCCACAGGTTGATGTAGGTGATCAGCTCCTGCGCCCTACGGACGCAAGGAGCATTCTCCTCAGGTTCTTCGTACGCTTCGGCGTACAGCTTGCGGATTTCCTCCGCGGTGTTAATGAGTCTAATGGGACCCATTATCCCCCTGTCCCATCTGGTAACTGATGCGACGAGATTTCCTCGTCTGAGGGGAACAGGAGGGGGGGTCCCCTGGCGAATGTTGGCGAGGGCGGCGCCAAGCCTCTCATCATTGTAGGCGTAGAGGTTGTCGTTGATCCTCACAAAGAGGATCGACCTCACGCCATCCCTGCCTTGCCCAAGGACACGTACTCTGTACGGGTTCTCTTCTCCCGTAAATTCAGGGAAGAGTGTTCCCTGAGAGGCGGTATCGACGACCATAGGAATGTCGTCATCGTAACATTGTTGAGCGGAGGTATCTTCCTCCATGGCGGTAAATTCATTATCAGGCGCTGCCTGATGGGTATCCTCGAGCTGCTTCTCTTTGCCCTTTCTTGACACTACAGGTTCAACCTGCGACGCAGGTTTAACCTGTACCCTCCCCCTCGAAGAAGAAGAAGGCTGTGGTGCCAGTGGAGGCGGCAGCCTGGAGGAACTAGCCTCCGCGTTTGATGAATAAATACGCCCCCCCAAGGAGGCGACATGAGCGCGTTCGAAGTCACGCGCAGCTTGCTCGACCGTAGTGGGAGCGGAGATGGTGGGGGTAGGTTCGCGTTGAAGATCATCGATCTTCCGGAGGGCACGACGGAGGTCGTAGGAGGTGTCCTCGAGATCACGCTCGAGATGGCTGATACGACGATGTAGGTTGTTGTAAGGGGTACGTTTGATGAGACGTGCGGTCTCATCAGCCAAAGTAACGATAGCAGGCATGATACCTGCGTCGGACAAGGCCATGCCCTGGGAGAGATGAAGCGCGTAAGACGCGCACTGGTCACAAGTGCCGTGATGGCGCAAGAAAGGAAACTGGGGGTGGCATTCCCAGTACGGGCAGGAACGTTTGTCCCGGCGGGGCTCATACTCGAGGGACAACGAGCGTGAGGGTGATCGTGGCCGTTTCTGGCCACTGCTGACTGTACGCAGACTGCGTCGGTCGATGGGGGACGGAGAGTACGAACGTGATGGCGAACCATCGTGAGGCGCGTCGGAACGCGCGGGGGATCTGCCTCGCCGGGGCGAGGGAGATCGGGACGGGGTGGGGCTAATAGAGCCTTGTGGGCTCTGGGGGTCTCTGCGACGGTGATCGCAGTGGGACATTGTATCTACTAGAACGTTATGAGCGTTAAAGAAAAAGAAGAAGAAGAAGACGGAGTATTGTAAAAAGAAAATCACGTGATCAGTAAAGTTAATGCACGTGAAACGGTGAAAATGTGATTGGAGGAAAGTATATACTCTAATTAAATTTGGTAACTATGCTGTGCTCGAGGCCGACGGTATTATTGACGGTATTTTTATTTTTATCTTTTGTTTGTTTTTATTTTTGTTTTTTCTGACTTGTCCGTTTGCTTCCGGTAGTAGTCTCCCGACTACGTTTAACCACTTAGTGGTTACCGTACGCCTACGCGTACTATTTCGCCCTTCGGGGCAACTGGCGTATACTTTGTACGCCCTGGAGCTCGAGGTACCTGTCGAGGGCCTCAAGCTCCTTACAATTAGACACCGGCTCCCATGTCGTGTCTCCAAGGTTCCATCTCACAAGGAACTCTACCTTGTTATTCATCCACCGGTGAGCCGTTATCTCATCTACTAACCACTCCTCTTCGTCGGTCATACTGACATCGTAGAACGCGTGCGCGTCACGCCTCGGGAACAGAACATCATCGTTCTGTTCGTATCTGCGCAATAGCCCGACGTGGAACGTTGGGTGTATGCGCCGCTGGCGCAATTGTTCTGGCAGGTCCAGAGTGTAGGTGTCGTTCGCGCTGTCACAGCGCAACACTTTCATCAGACTGATGAATTTTGGCACGAGCTTTCGTGCACGTCCCTTCGGAACGCTCAAGTTCTGAGTAGAGAGGTAGACAAGGTCCCCCTCTCGAAGGCTGAAGCCTTCCTTTCATTTCTTATTCGCATGGTACGTCTGTATTACCCTGCTTTCAATGATGGCGTCATGGGCCATCTCAAGATTTTCTAACGCTTGTTTTACGAAGGTCTTCACCCCTGGTGCCGTTGAGGGTGTCCCCCCTCTGACTTGTTGCATTACTTCGGGCATGTACCCGTAATTTAATTCGAAGGGTGCGAACCCTGTCGAGCTACTTATGCTCGAGTTGATCGCGAACTCGACCATTGGCATCTTCGATGTCCAATCCGTCTGGTCTGGTCGGACCATGGCTCGTAGCATCTGCGCTACATTCCTTATCGCTCGTTCAGACGCTCCGTCTGTTTGTGGATGGAATGCCGTCGACATTAGGAGTTTCGCTCCCAACATTCTGTGCGTTTCGCGCCAGAAAGTCGACGTGAACTTCGCGTCTCGATCTGAGACTATCGTCTCTGGTAGTCCGTGTAGTCGGACAACTTCCCGTCACCAGAGTCTGTAGATTTTGACCAAAGGTTGTGGCAAGAGCCACTTAACGATTTACAAGAATCACGGTAACTACCACTGTCCAAATAAGGAAATACCCCTAATGAAAATTGTCGCAGGCAGCCTCTGCTGTTGGAGTTCGAAAACTGCACATTACATAATGTGGCACAGCCACAGTGCGAACCAAAGTTGTAGCCCGGGTTGAGAGGACCACAGATGTATGCTTACATCAGCGAGATCTTTATTTTTGGATGAGATATAAATGGAAAACTAAAATTTTCTCGAGTCTTTTTGGTTTAGTTACACAGCCACAAAGACGAGGAGAGTGCACTGCCACACAGGGGAAGGTGGTGCACAGCCACATGGACAGGGTTGTGCACAGCCACACAGGGAAGGGGTTGCACAGCCACATGACAGGGGCAGTGCACAGCCACACTGAAAACCAAAGTTGTAGCCCGGGTTGCGAGGATCATGGGAGTATGCTTACATCAGCAAGATCTTTATTTTTGGATGAGATAAATGTAGAATACTGAAATTTTCACGAGTCTCTGCTTTTTTTGGCACAGCCACTGCACCTTCTATATGTGCTTATGTAATCAAAAAGCGGACCACATGCCTGGGTTGTTGCTGCTGCCACCACTTGCCTGTTCCATTGGATGGTATTTCACCATACTGCAGCATACTATTGACAAGTGATCTACCCATTCCATACACATTTTGGATCCAATTGAATGTTTTTGGACATGGATATGAATAGGGGTAAAAATGCGAAATCTGCTCCCAATTGTGGAGTTCTTGACATATGGACTTGGAAATTTCAACCCAAGTAGCTCTGGCATATATCTACAATCTATCAAAATTGCAGATCATCAGCCTCTGTCCTTGTGGAGGTGGAGCCAGATCTCCTCCTCCCCAGTGTATGCATTATACAGATGGGTACTGCAGCTTTCTGGGTAATTTGACCCACTGGTACTGTGGAAGATACATCTACCAGTGTCTATGTACAAGGACTTTGGGGGTTTATTAGGTAGAATGTGTGTAACACAACCTTGTTGGTTTTTTGGGTGCATGGCCACCATGCCACACCTGCAAGAGTAACATACCAACTAATACCATAGGCACATTCTACACCTGTATATCTACCTCCATTCAAAGTTTCAAGTGCACCCATTGAGAACTGGGGGAGCTGGAAGGAAAATGAGAGCTGGGGAGCATGGGAAAGTGGGCGAAGATTTTTCAAGAGATAGGAGATCTGTCAAAAACTTGTCATAGCACACCATAGAGAGATGTAATGAGTAGGATAAGTGCATGGCTGACTTCCTACTTGCAATTTAGACTGTCCTGACCCATTTCTGCACTGGACAATCTGCCCAGTGTGTATGCATGGCATCAACCTCCTAGGTGACTGTTTCACTCCTACAGTTCATACATAGGATGTACCCCCCCATATTTTTGCACTCAGAAGTATTTTGGTAATTCAATGGCAGTTCAAATGGTACAAAGATGTTCAGAGATGTTCCTACACTCATTTCTCAAAGTTTCATGAGACAAGGCCCACTGGATAGTGTGCTGTGACAAGTTTTTGTCAGATCTCCTATCTCTTGAAAAATCTTCGCACACTTTCCCACGCTCTCCAGCTCTCATTTTCATTACAGCTCCTCCAGTTCTCAATGGATGAACTTGAAACTCTGAATGGAGGTAGATATATAGGTGTAGAATGTGCCCACAGTATTAGTTGCTATGTTACCCCTGGAAGTGTGGTATGGTGGCCATGCTCCCAAAAAACCAACAAGGGGGTGTTACACACATTCTACCCAATAAACCCACCAAGTACTTCCACAGAGGCACTGTGTGATGTATCCCCCACAGTACCAATGGGTGAAATTACCCAGAAAGCTGCAGTTCCCATCTGTATAATGCATACACTGGGGAGGAGGAGATCTGGCTCCACCTCCACAAGGACAGAGGCTGATGGTCTGGAATTTTGATAAGCTGTAGATATATACCAGAGTGGCCTAGGGTGAAAATTTCAAGTCCATATGTCAAGAACTGCATGTTTGGGAGCAGATTTCGCATTTTTACCCCTATTCATATCCATGTCCAAAAACATTGGATTGGATCCAAAATGTGTATGGAATGGGTAGATCACTTGTCAACAATATGTTAGAGTACAGTGAAATATCATCCAGTGGAAGGGACAAGTGGTGGCAGCAACAACAAACCAGGCATCTGGTCCGCTTTTTTGATTACATAAGCACATATGGCAGGTGGAGTGGCTGTGCCAAAAAAAGCAGAGACTCGCAAAAATTTTAGTATTCCACTCATATCTAATCTAAAAAACAAGATCTCGCTGATGTAATCATATTGCCGTGATCCTCTCGTCCCAGACTACAACTTTTGTTTTCAGTGTGGCTGTGCAGGTGCGCTTCTTTGATTAGATAAGCACACATTGCAGGTGGAGTGGCTGTGCAAAAAAGGAAAAGACTCGTGAAAATTTTAGTATTTCACTCATATCTAATCTAAATAGCAAGATCTCGCTGATGTAATCATATTGCCGTGATCCTCTCGTTCCGGGCTACAACTTTCATTTTCAGTGTGGCTGTGCACTACCCCTGTCATGTGGCTGTGCAACCCCTTCCCTGTGTGGCTGTGCACAACCCTGTCCATGTGGCTGTGCACCACCTTCCCCTGTGTGGCAGTGCACTCTCCTCGTCTTTGTGGCTGTGTAACTAAACCAAAAAGACTCGAGAAAATTTTAGTTTTCCATTTATATCTCATCCAAAAATAAAGATCTCGCTGATGTAAGCATACATCTGTGGTCCTCTCAACCCGGGCTACAACTTTGGTTCGCACTGTGGCTGTGCCACATTATGTAATGTGCAGTTTTCGAACTCCGACAGCAGAGGCTGCCTGCGACAATTTTCATTAGGGGTATTTCCTTATTTGGACAGTGGTAGTTACCGTGATTCTTGTAAATCGCTAAGTGATAGTTGCTGGGCCTATTTGGTCTAAATTAGCTGACACGGCTCTTCCCGTATGAACATCCCCGCGAGCTCTGACGCTCGTATCGTCGTAGTCACCGGTACTAGGTGTACCATCGATGTTAGACGGCACAGGACCACCCACAGGTAGTTGTGCCCGTTGCTCGGTGGGAAAGGTCCCACAAAGTCCATTGCTATCGACCCCCCAGGGTCTTTGCGGCACAGGCAGACTGTGCAATAGACCCTTCGGTCGCTGATTGTCGTTCTTTGTCGTCTGACATATCGGACATGTTCGACAAAACTTGTCCACCTCCCGGCCGAGCTTCGGCCACCAATACCATCTGCGGATATAATCCGCTGTCCTCTGGGATCCAAAATGTCCCAGCGTCCTGTGCGCTTGATCGATTACCCTGGCGATAGTATCATCGCCGTCGTACTTTGCATGGGGAAGGCATAGCACCTTCTCTCCTCCACGATTTCTCGTGTATAGAAGGCCATCTTCCCCTTCGAACTGAGGATAGTGTGACGGCTGTGCCATCACTTTCGCGAGTACGGGATCGCTTCTATATCCTGCGCGGATAGCATTCAGGAAGCCTGGTGCTTCTCCAAATGTTATTGGGGAGGCTTTAGAGGCCTCGGCAGATTCGAGTATCATAGGGTCTTCCTGCGCACTTGCGCTAGGGGATTCCTTGTTACTCTGATCTGCGGCTGAGGCCATCTCTTTAGCCTCTTCATATCTTTTCTCGACCTTTTCCTTCAACCGGCTACTCTTCCGAGGGGTACTTCCCTCTCTCATCGCTGATAACTTCAGCTCTCGCCACCTGTCTTGAGGGAGGTCGTCCCCCTCTGGGTCCAAACGTATATCTGCGTCGGCCCATTCGACTTCATCATTGGAGGCTACGTCCCCTCCTTCTTGCTCGTAGTAACGAGAAAGGCAATCCGCTACGCGGTTCTCCGTGCCTTTTGCATAGACGATGTTTGCATCGAATCGTGACATGTAGTCCAACCAGCGGACTTGTCGACTCGACAGTTTTCGTTGGGTTTTGAGGTACCCCAACGCCTCATGATCGGTGACGATCGTAAACTTGAAGCCGAGGAGTTTATCCTCCCACTTCAAGAGCGCTTCGATTATTGCGAGAGTTTCTCGCTCGAATGTTCGATAATTCTGTTGAGCATCGCTCAACTTTTTTGACATAAATCCTGCTGGTCGGCAGGTTTTCCAGTCGGGCCCCTGCCCGTATAACGCACCCACTCCATAGAGTGATGCATCACACACGAGCCATATTGGCTCTCCTTTTCGCAGATCAATAGGCCGCAGGATCAGATACTTGCACGCAAGATCCTTGATCACTTGGAAGCACCTGTCGTGGATTTCCCTCCACTGAAACGGATGTTCGTTCCGTTGTATACCAGTCAGGGGTGTAGTATATGCCGATATGTCTGGCATAAACTGTGCTGGATACTCCACTAGTCCTACGAACCTTTGGACTTCGTTTAGGTTCTTCGGGGTCCTCCAGCTCCTGATTCGAGACATCTTGTCTCTGTCGGCATGGACGCCCTTAGCGTCTATGATGTGCCCTAGGCAGTCCAATTTTTCTGCATAAAGGTCGCACTTCTCCTTCTCAAGGTAGAAGTCGGCCTTTTCTAGTGTTTCAAACACTATTCTGAGGTGTCGTTCGTGATCCTCAATTGTGTCGCTAAAGATGAATATATCATCGAGATAGACGTATACAAAACATCCTATGTGATCTCTGAAGATCACTGTCATCAGGCGTTGAAACGTCGCAGGGGCGTTACAATCTCCCTGCTGCATTACTTGACTTAGGAAGGTCCCATATATCGTCGAGAAGGCCGTCTTCCAGACGTCTTCGGGTTCTATACGAACTTGTTCATATGCGTTTGATAAATCAATCTTTGAGCGATACTTCGCTCATGCTACGTCCATTCGTATCTGGTCCTGATCCGGGAAGGGGGTGACGTCCTTCACAGTATTTTCATTTCTCTTGCGGCAGTCAATGACTGTCCGCAGCTTTCCATTTTTCTTCGGGATGCATAGCATCGGAGCAGCCTGTGGGACGCTTTTCAGCACCCACCATTCTGCATCCATATACAGTCGGATTTTATCCGACAACTGTTGTTTAAGCACGTCAGCGCACCATGGCAGGTGGTACGCGTACTGCTTTCTTTCATCTATCAGGGGGATCCTGTGGTTTACCTCCCGTAGTGGAGGCAGTTTCGGGATCACCCCGCTAAGCCTGTGCTTATACCGTTCGAACCATTGGTTCCGTAACTGAGGTATATCCTCATTGCTCAACAATTTTTTTGGCTTTATTATTGCGAGATGTTCCTCACTTTTCGTTGAGCCCCTTGGCTCTTTTACTCCATCGGATCCCCTCCCCCCTTTAGAGCCCTCGCGAGACTGAGGCCTCGCAGGGCGCGAGAGTCAATGCTTAGGACGGGATTTACCCGTCATCAGAGCCTCAGGCTCTGTGAGAAGAGGCACGCATTCCGCTGCTATCTGTATCGTCTTCTCTGCGAAGTTTAAGATCGCTTTAGTTTGTCTTGGGAAGGGGATTCCTATTATACAATCGTAGCGGTCAATATTCGCTACATCGAAGTATATCTCTACTTCATAGTTTCCAATGCGCATTGTGGATATTCCACCATGAGTAATCTTCGACCGGCTGCCTATGCAGCCTAATTGCAGCATCAGCTGATGTTCGAGGGGAAAGACCCTCATCTTCGTGACCTTGGCGAATGCCGGGCTCACGAAATTACCCGTACTCCCGGCATATATGTGGTACATCCGTTAATTATGCTTTGCAACGTTGCGCACGTTCGCAACTCAGGACTTATTTTGGGACGAGATCCCACTACATTATTCGTATGCATAGCATACCGAAACGATCGTGTCAATGACTTTGTCACCGGCTCAATCTTTGCAGCGAGATCCATTGCTGCCAATCGTGCAGTATGACAATGTTGTCCTTCGTCATTCGTGATAATCACATCACCGTGGGGGGTCACCACTATCATATCGTCGGGATATATTCCGACACGGTGATTAGTTTCAGTGGTTCGTTGGAGGCGAACCTCCATTGCCTCCAGTGCTCTTCGCACTTCTGGGGCCACGCCACTGCGTTCCCCCAGTATTTCTAATATATCTGCGATCGTCTGAAGCCTGTCGGCTTCCAAGGACCGTATCCGGTCTGCCATGGTTTGCATCGCATGACGCGTGCGATCCATGTTCATTCCGTGTCCCTCCATCTGCGCTCGGTTGCAATCTTCCCAGCCGTGGTCATACTCTCTACGAGCCAATTGCTCTGGGTATCGCACAACGCTACGTTCAGCGTAGTGTCTCCGTCGATTGCCGACTCGGATACATGCTCTATTCTCTGAGCACATTCTCGACATGAAGGTTCTTCATGGATTGCACTGTAGATGGGAGACCAAATCCATCGATTTCTCGTAGACATAGTATCTACCGCGCTATTAAATTCTATGGGATCTTCCACTTGGGAGTCCATATCTTCGTCTGCTATCCTCAGAGACGCACTCCACAGAGGTCCCCCTGTACCTCCCATTACCGATGGTTGATATTCCATCGTATTGTCTCGGTTGATCCATACCTTACCCCACAGGGTATTCACTATCACTACGTCGGGGTAAATCCCGACGTCACTCTCCGACATGCTTTGGCGGCATATGTCAAATATGGCATTGTCCAGGTGCTCTTGTAGCTCTTGACTGCGTCCTGGCAGATGTCGCACGTCCTCTCGTGCCAATACCATTTGTCGTAGGGCGTTCATACGATAGCCCTCACGGACTCTGAGGTGGAATGCCATCGTCTGCAACGCAGCCCATACGTGATTCGTACTACCATTCGCATCCGAGAGTCGTATGCGGTTTCCTTCTCCTACCCCTCTGTGGTATTCACGCCTAGCGTGTTCTTCCGGTACATTAAGTGCTCGTGCAAGGGACTCATCCCTACTAAGTAGCCCTTCTGCTACATGGTCGACTCGATGTCGACACTCATCGTACGTCCCTTCGTGCACTGCTCCATAAGTTCCGGACCATTCCCACTTTTCCTCCTGAGGTTCTTCTTCGTAGGAGCTTCCTTCATTTGCATCTGGGAGATCACTTCCTGCCTCGGAGACCTGGTCTCCTTTTGACGAGTCTTCGTCATCATGTACAATGCACATCATAGCGCAAGTTCCCTCCTCATCGGAAGCAACAGCTTCGTCTTCTTCGTGTATAGCACCGAAGTATGCGACGGGCTCGTCGTCGTCGTCAATCTCTGAGTACATTTCGTACTTGTCGACGATTTCCACTTCGTCACAGTGTGATCCTTCCTCGTGATCACTAGATTCGTTGTGACCGGGTTCACCTTCAACGACTTTTCCCTCGTCGGGTTCCTCCGACTGATCTTTTGCGAGGGTATCGCGTCCCTCTTCCTCTTGGACGTCTACAGCGTATAACTGCGGCTTAACCGCCGCTTTATTCTTGTCCTTTTGAGGATGAGGGCAATCTGGGGCCATATGGCCCACTTCCGAGCAGTTGAAGCACGTTATCCCCAGCATGAACCTTCGGGGCTGCCGTCCTTTCTGCTGCGAGTCGTCTCACTCTTTGTGATGGTACTTATGGTCACCATCCCTACGGTGGAACTGTCCACCCTTCCTTCCAGCATCAGCGCCTTTTGGCGCAAAGTTCGCCTTACGTCGATATAACGTATTTCCTTTCTGGAAGTACTTATAATTGTCCTTGTTCATGGAGCTACCTGCGCTCCTGTTTCCATGTGGGTGTGAGCCACTTCGTCCCTGGGAGGTCTTCCCTCCAGAGCCGGCGTGGCTCGTTCTCATATGCATATTCACTGCTTTCTGCGCAGTCTCCATGCGCCTTACTTCTTCGAGGATCTCCTCAATTGTTGAATGCTCTGCGGATATTCCGTGAGCTTCGAATATCAATTTAATTATAGAGTGCGGTAGCCCCCGCAAGAACTTCCTCCTGAACGAGTAGTCGTCCGGAGGCTGCACCATTCGGTGCGCACGACGTTTCAAGTCGTTATAGTACGCAAGGGCTCCCTTGTCGTATTCGAACCTAGTTCGATCATACTTGTCGGCAGCGTTCTGCGCTGACACCTCGTGGACGAATCGCTTGAATAGTCCACATATGAGTTCTTCGAAAGTCCAGTGGGGTACTTGTCAATTCGGGGAGTCGACTTCTTGGTCATACCATTGGGAGGCTAGACCCTCCAAGTACAACCCAGTGTACAACACGCGATCTTCATCGTGATCAGGGCTGGTGACCTTGAATGTACGAAAGTACTTTAATATCTGGCCCAGCCAGTCGTCGAACTTATCCAGGTCATCCTGGCCTCCGTACTTCCCAGGCTTAGGCGGGTTCATCGCCTTCACTTCAGGTCCAACCTGTCCCGTCGGTAACCCGACTTGCTCCCAGATACGCTGTGTGTATTTGTTTTGCATAAAATCCATGTACCTCGTATTACCTGGGGTGAATCCCCTCAGATAGTTCGGTCGGTTTCCCTGGACGACACGTCGTCCCCCAACTATGGGAATCCTCCCATATCCTCGAGGATCGTCCTCATCCTCTTCATCCGGGTCGTCACCACCAGGGGGTCCTCCTCCTGGAGGGCCACCGTCAGGGGGACCACCCCCAGGGAATCCTTGACCAGGGATATTCCTCCCATAATCGTTTCGTTCGGGGGGACCGCCTCCATCTTCATCTCTTTCAGGAGGTCTACCTCCATGTTCGTTTCGGCCGTACTGATTCTCGGCCGCTTCGTCTCTGTTATTTCCTCCAGGGGTATTATCCCTGTTTTCTCTGGCAGCGTTTCTGGCTGCAATAGTACGATCTCGGGCCATTTGGTGGAGTATCGCAGTTCCCCGCTCGTTTCCAAACATCTGTCGGATTATATCCGAGTCTCGCCTCGAGAAATATGCAGGGCGGTCGGGCATGTTAGGGGCAAATCCGCCCCTCCTGCCGAGAGCGTCAGCTCTCTCAAATGGGAGGTTTTCCCTCCTTACTGGCATTCCTGGCCAGAAATGAGGGATTGTCTCCTCTCTTTTAATCACAGGTTCGACGTCCGGAGTAGTCGTCCTGCTTGCACTTTTGGCGGCGAGTGCCTGCCTATACCTTTCTAATTCTTCTGCGTGGTGCACGCCAGGGTTCACCCCGTGATTGTCGAAACCTTCGGGGCCATACCCGTATTCCAGCCATTGTTGCTGCAGATTCTCGAGAAAGTCATTCATAGCCTCGAAGGCCATGCGAGGGTCGATTGGGGCATCCCTCTCACTCGTCTCTCTCCTCGAAGGCTCCTCGCCTTCTTCGAATATCTCAATTGGAGGACTCTGAGTCCTTCGTACTAACACGGGGTCGGAAGACATTCGTGAGTTATCTAGCTCAGTGCGCTGAGGAGTAAGGGGACTCATCGAGTCTCTGGCTGCCTCATTCCCCTCTCTCGCAGCTCGTTCGATGCTGCTCCCCAAAGTCGTTGAGGTATTCAACCCTCCGGGCATATGCGCACCCGGCGCTACAGATCCAGGCTGTCTGGCACTCGTCTCTTGGGAGGCGCTTCCGGCCGGCGGCTGCCTGTCCTCCGTGTTCCCATCATTTCTTTGGACCTCAGATGGTCCATTTTGCTTTCGACGACTATTGTCGTCCAGAGGGGGATCCCCTCCGTCGGGTGGCTTGCTCTGGCCCGACTTTACTGCGCAAGCATATGCGCGGGTAGCCGTGCGGCTCATTGCGAATACTTTGACGAGAGTTCAAAAAATTGTAAGGTTGGCTTGCCTTAGTTCACACCCGCGAACTGTACCGTATGGTATTCGCAGTGTAAAATTTAAGACAATAATGTCCTTAAAGTCACTACGACGACTTTTTATATACTAGACATGCAGGCATGTGATACCGGAGTATCACATGCCTGCGGATGATTACAGACATCTAAATTAGGGCACGGCCCCTAACAGGACAGGCCAATCGTGCACTGCAGTGACTTTGGCGGTGTGAGTTGACATGTGGATCTATGGTGAAAACACCAAAAATCCCAACACAAAGACAAATGCCGAGTCGGTGGTTTACCTCCGTGGACTTTGGCTCGAGGGATCGGTTACAGCGAAATGGGGGAGGGGTTCTGCACACCTAGAAGGCTAGGGCAGAAGGGAATAGTGCTCCTGATGAGAGGGGAGCAGGGGAATGACAGAAAAGTGACAATATTTAGGCTACTTTGTAAGGAGGGCAAGCCCCTCCTTACTGACTGTAGATACATACTTAGAACTGAAGGATGTGTTGCCCCTATGTGGTCTAGGGGCCAGTGCGGAGTCCGTTGGACTCTGGTACTGTATAGGTATTACATAATGGTGAGCGCCAGCACATAGCAGGTGCTCGATATACATAGAGGTTTTTCCCTTAACTTCTATTCTACCCTACTTCGACACTCGAATATAACACCGGTTGTGTTCATATTGAGTGACCAGTAACTAAGTGGAACAGAAGGACAAGACTTTACATTTTTTGAACATCCGAACGTGTTATGGCACCCAAGTTGAACAAGGGATCCGTGCTGCAGAAAAAGAGTTCTCGCAGCGCATCAAAACCTCTCGAGCCCGATAAGGATCGAGAGGACTTGTATGGTGACGATCCGCCACCATCGGAGAGGACAGATGGATATCCGCAAGCACGATCATCCGAGACGATCGCACGAGAGACCCCTGAGGAGGCCGACATCGCCATAATCTTAGATGATGGGCCTAGTGCCCTAACCAAGCTGACCACCGAAACTGCTCTCGCAGAAAATATGAGAGCAGAAGGATTGGGACGAGGAAAGGAAAGAGAAGTACTCGATACCAGAAAAAAACATCCCAAGCCACCCACTTTCCCCGACTTCGTCCGAGAACTCAAAGATATCCTGCAGGAGTGCACCTCCCAGTGGGGTCACCAACTATGCACCTTCAGAAAACTATACAACCTGGTGGACAGGCCCAACATCGAGAGCACACATGATGGAACCGGCGAACACAGCCGAGCCCCCGAACGTGCAACACGATGGGAAGTCCACTACAAAAGCGAGCCTGCAAGGTACGACCGCAGACGCGAAGACACTCCACGAGGAGAGAACCCTCGTGGAGTGGACACAGCCAGGAGCAGATCAGCTACTGAATGGCCGGATCGAGATGTCCCACCTCACATGGAAAGGGGCCTCAAGCAAGAGGAAACCAATGCCTGGGGAACTGCCACTGGGCATCCAGGTGACGACCCGGATGTAATGGCCCGTACTTTTTCACTACCAGTCGTAGCGTACTCTTAGCGTAGTTTTCCTTATTTATCCACTCTCTGGTTAGGGTTACTTAGACGCGCCCATAGATGCTTTACTTAGTCAGCTGATTCGTCAGCGTAGCCGCATTGACTCAGCGTGGAGCGCTGCAGCCAATAGTGTTTATCTCTCGCTTGTTTGGTTTGTTCTATGATGTTCCTCGGTACAAACACTCGTAGTAGTATAAATACCGTCTCTCTTGTCGTAGACACTCCAATTGAGTTCATTTGTGCGTTGTCACTTTAACTCAGTTCCCTCATCCTCTACTCTTCTCAGTTCTTGGAGTAACCGAGTATAGTCTTCGGATTATAAGTGTTACACCGGATGACAACCCAGACGACGACCCAGACGATGATCTGGACAACCATTACCGTCGAAGAAACAATCGCGATAATTGTGATGATGATCATGGGAGAAGAGGACCCCCAGCGCCTACTCATCGAGCCCAGAGAGACGAGGAGGAATGCGATCGCCAATTCCGAGGGCGATCGCAAGGGATTCACTCACACCAGGGAATGACGCCCGGCATGAGTGGCTACACGGAGTCGCTCCTGGAAAAATATCATCAGAGAATATACGAAGCGGTGGGCCACCACACAGCTCCCGCAGGTCCAGAAGTAAAAGCGATAAAAATCGTGCAACCTAAATATTATAAAGGCCAGGACGACATTGACACCTTCGACGAATGGGTCAACCAGATACTATCCTGGTTGAAGATATATAAGGTGACAGGCCCGGCTCGTGATGTGGACCGCATCATGTATGCCGGAACCTGTCTAGAAGGAATGGCCATGCAGTGGTTCAATCAGGAAGTTGATGGCCCAGATTGCACGATATGCGACTGGACGTTCGAGGACTTCGTGTGCGCCATGTTCACCCAATTCATACATGAGGTGTCCGCACAGAATGCCGTGGAATGATACGACAACACCAAGTACTCCCTGGCCAAGGGAGTACTTGCCTTCTATAATGACCTGAAGCGCAGGGCATCCAGGATGGTCCAACCACCAGACGAATATTCCATGAGAAGGAAATTTGTCAACGGACTCCCTCTGCCTATAGCAGAAGGAGTCCTCAAATCGAGAGGTGTATCAGCGGAGCATACGCTGATGGACCAAATCCTGATCGAAGTACAGAGGATGGAGAGTGCACTGAAACTGATTAACAATCACACCTGGGTCCAGCAGGCTAGACAGCCTGGGACACGACCCGTCAACTCGGACAACCGAGTTGGCAATAGACAATACAGCGATGGCGAGTACAGGTACACCCAGAAGGGGAACGTGCTGTACAGGAGGGCAATAGACAACGCACATGTCCAGAAAGGGGAACCGTCCAAACTGCAAGGGCAACGTGTGACTGTAACCGGTCACAAGAAAAGGAATGCACCCATAGGCCAGAGCCTGAGGAAGGACCCTGGCCCGCTGTGGCATGGGATCAAGTGTTACCGCTGCGGGAAAGAGGGGCACTACGCCAACGAGTGCAACCAAAAAACTAATCCCTCGAAAGATGCTAAGGCTGGCAATGCCAGACTATTTGCCGCTGAGGTGATCGAGGCCAGTGACGCCGACACGACCCCTGATACCCAGGAAGCCGAAGCGCCTCCCCACGAAGAAGTCCAGGACCGGAGTCATGAGGAGGAAGCAGATGCCGATGACGAGGTCATCGACATCTACGGCGAATACTACGACAGCGAGGATGACGGGGAACCCGTCGCATACCTTGGGTCGATGGACGCGGGCAGCGACATCGAGGAGGAATGGGAGACCCCACAGAGGACGGGCCAGACGATGACGAAGCATTGGCTGGCGAAAGCGCAGTCAAAGGAGTCATGGGCATCCCATGGGGGGTAGTGAACACAATCGAAAATGAGGCCGTGCCACCTAGCGCGGATGACCACAGCTGGCACTACTCGGAACGATTCGGCCTGACCCACATCGATGACTGCCAGACGTGCCAGATCCACCGAGCTCACATCATAAGAGATGAGCTCGCCAAGGTGCCATCCCTGCTGGTCCCTTGGGCAGTCCCTCGGCAACTGAGGCACAGGGCATACAACGAAGGGTGGGATGCCTGAGAAGAAGTGGCCGGCGAGACACTAGGCCCCCACATAGGATATGTACTGTCAGAGATGAATGCCGCTGAGAATATAATTGACCTCGCCCTCGAACATCTGGAAGGCGCGATGGAAGGGAACTGGCCGACAGTCAGCATCGAGGGGATGAACCAGATGCTCCTCAGCTTGAGGTGACTGGCAGTAAGAACGTGCCAGGTGGTACATCCCAGAGAGGATGAAGCCTCAGCGAGTGCACCACCCTCGCTGAGGCAGATGAGAATAGCGAGAACAGACATCAATAGGATGGGGGAGCTAATCCAAGGCATCTGGGGAGCAATGACTCGCAACGAGCGGTGAATGCAGCAGGCGTTGCAGGAGGGTGAACAACTTAGAGGAGCCCTTCGAAGGTTGGCCGACAGGTTCTCGCAGGCTTGCGAGAGCCTCGGTGGGGAACCACGCTCATATGTGGACATGGAGGCCCTGGCTATCCCAGATCGAATGGCCACCAACTCAGACAAGACCCGCTGATTGATGGCACTCCATCCGACTGAAGAACTGACCCGCGCATTCCGATATGGGATGTGCACCAATAGCACAGTTACCCCGAGACCAGCAGTCCCCCCACAAGCATGCGCTTGTGTAGTAGTAAAAGCCCAGGTCAACGGCTGTGAAGCGTTGACCATGATCGACACAGGGAGCACGACCAACTTCGTGAGCCCTGCCTTCGCAACTGTCACCAAGCTACCTACGTTCACACTGGCCTCCCAATTGATGCTGCAACTGGGATGTGTCGGGAGCCGTTCTAAGATTACGCATGGCTCCCAGACGAAGCTGCGTCTGGGAGCCTTCACATGCGATGCATACTTCGACGTCACGAACATCGATTGATATGACTGCATCCTCGGAATCCCCTTCCTCCGATCGCAAGGTGTGCGATTAAAATTTGATACAAATACGATAGAGGTCGGGGGACTGTCAGTCCCTGCACACACAGAACTGGACCTGTCCAGTTCTGTGGAAAATCGACCAAAGGAGAGGGGACGACGCAAGGACATGTCATCCCCGACACCAAGGAGCACATGACTTGCAGGTGGGGCCACACCGACGAGGAACGCACCTGGCCCCACATCGCCTCAACGAAGTCTTGAGCCTCCAACGTCGGTAGCCGAGGGCGAACAGCAAGCAATGCTGGCACACATGAAGCTGCGAAAATACTCAGATGAGGATATCCCCCGTCTGAGGGAAGAACTCTACAGAAAATATGAGCATCGTATGAGGGGTTCTCGAAGACAGCCTTCTCAACTGTCTTCGGCACCTTCCTGAGCCACGTCATGCAGCATGGAGACTGCAACGCACCAGCCACCTTTCAGCGACTGATAACGGTGACGTTGCAGGAGTATATTGCTAGGATAGTACACACATACTTAGACAATGCATTCGTGTACAGCGATACAATAGAAGAACACGTGGAGCATGTGTCCCTCGTGCTTGACGTGCTCGTGAAGGCCGACTTCTACCTTGAGAGGGATAAGGTCGACCTGTTCGCCGAGAAGCTAGATTGCCTCGGCCATATAATCGATGACCGAGGCATCCACGCGGATGAGGACAAGATGGCCCGCATCTGCAGTTGGAGGAAGCCCACGAACCTGAACGAAATACAGAGGTTCATGGGCCTAGTAGAGTACCTGGCACCATTCATGCCAGATGTATCCGCGTACACGACACCCCTGACGGGAATCCAGAGGAACGGCCACCCCTTCCTCTGGCGGGAAATCCACGACAGATGCTTCCAGGCGATCAAGGACCTCGCCTGCAAATACCCAGTGTTGCGGCTGATAGACCCGAGATCAGACGAGCCAATCTGGCTTGTCTGCGACGTGTCCCTATACGGAATAGGGGCGCTATACGGACAAGGACCGACCTGGCAAGGCTGCCGACCGGCCAGGTTCATGTCGAAAAAGCTCACAGACGCCCAACACAACTATCGGATGTTCGAGAGAGAGACCCTTGCCATACTCGAGGCGCTGCTGAAGTGGGAGGACAAGCCCCTGGGGTTTCACTTCAAAATCATCATGGACCATGAAGCACTCCAATTCCTCCGCATGCAGCAATGCCTATCCAGCCATCAGATGTGCTGGATGGACTACCTGTCGCGTTTCGACACCGAGATCATATACGTCAAGGGAACGGAGAACAAGGTAGCCGACTGCCTGTCTCGGTACTACGAGACAGACGGGGGAGACGATGTGCAACCAGAAAACGTCGAGTGGGCAACGGCCAACATTTGACTCTACCCAGAAGGGGACGACCTCCCCATCAACAGGTTGCGAGAGTTGTGCCTCGCAGCAATGCGGGACGAGACACCCAACATCAGGGAACCGGTAGAGGAGCGTCGGGTAGAGGCTGACATGCTGAGGGAACACGCAGAGCAGAGGAGAGAAGACCCACTCGTGTGCCCACAAGTGAGGACCCCACTCTTCTCGACTCTGCGGGGGATCCACAGACACTCGTCACCCACTTCCAGGGGGAGCGTGGCTTCCTCGACTGCGTGAAACAAGGATATCCAACAGACCCTGTCATAGCGAAGGTGATCCAACACCCGGGTCACCACAAAGGATTCGACGTAGAGGACGGACTGGTCTACTTGAAAGCCATGGCAGGAGACAGAGTACTTTGCCTCCCCCGCGTAGACTGGAGAAACGACCGACTGACGGCACAAGTGATCGAGCATGCACACAAGATGCTTGGTCACTTTGGAGCATTGCGCATGGGCGACTACATCCGTAGGCGCTTCTGGTGGCCTGGCATGGGCAAAGACATTGACCGATTCTGCAGATCGTGCCCGGTGTGCCAGACCACCAAGACCGACAACACTCGACCGGCAGGATTACTACACTCCCTGCCGATCCCCAAACGGCCGTGGAACTCGATAGCGATGGACTTCGTTGGCCCCTTCCCTGAAAGCAACGGCACCGACTATCTATGGGTTGTCTTGTGTCGACTGACATCCCTGGTCCACCTAGTGCCGGTCAACACCACCATACGAGCGTCTGAACTCGCATGGGTCTTTGTTCAGGAGATCGTGTGGCTACACGGCCTCCCTGACACGATCGTGTCCGATCGTGACGCCAAGTTCACCTCACAGTTCTGGCACGAGGTGCACTGGCTCCTGAACGTGAAGTTACTGACGTCCACGGCCTTCCATCCCCAGACCGATGGAGCTTCCGAACGAGCGATATGGAACGTATCACAGATACTACGAGGACTGGTCGCCCCAGACCAACGAGATTGGGCCGAAAAGCCACCGATGATCGAATTCGCTATTAACTCGAGCATCAGCAGCTCGACGGGGTTCGCACCGTTCGAGCTGATGTACGGATACCTACCACGATCACTGCCCAATGTCGAGGAGCAGTCGACCACGACCACCCCTGGGGTGACGTCCTTCGTCCGCCGAGCGAGGGAAAACCTGGCAATGGCACACGATGCAATAATTGAAGCCCGCTGAAGAGAATAGAATAGAAGAGACTAGGGGTGTGCAGAGATCTGAGGGGGAATTCTTCCCAAGGGGCTTCTCTAGCCTGGAGGATGGCTGTCTAGGGACGTCTGATGCTGTCTGAAGCTGTCTAGATGCTGAGAGGGGCACTCGAGGCCTTCTCGAACTCGAACTCGAACTCTCGAAACTCTGGGAACTCGACTTGTTATTATTTGTGAGTAGGTACAGTGTAATGTAAGTCGCGAGTGGCTTACTTAAGCCACTCACGTGTCTAAACTCGAAGCCACTAAGTAAATACTAGAGTAAATGAACAGAGAAAAAAAAGAAAAGAAAGTAAAAACAATGAAATAATAAAAATACCCTGGTAGGGAGTATACTCTCCCTACACCGCATAGTGCAGATGCACCACGCTAATAAACGAAGGAAGGAAGGCGTGAAGTATGCTGAGGGAGATTTAGTATACCTATCGACGAAGAATCTCACCTTGCCAAAGGGCCGCGCTCAAAAGTTACTCCCTAAGTACATCGGCCCCATGAAAATCGTCCATGCCAACCCCTCCATAGACACCTAGACACTGGAGCTGCCAAAACAGCTCCAGGAAAGCACCAGAGTCTGTAGATTTTGACCAAAGGTTGTGGCAAGAGCCACTTAACGATTTACAAAAATCACGGTAACTACCACTGTCCAAATAAGGAAATACCCCTAATGAAAATTGTCGCAGGCAGCCTCTGCTGTCGGAGTTCGAAAACTGCACATTACATAATGTGGCACAGCCACAGTGCGAACCAAAGTTGTAGCCCGGGTTGAGAGGACCACAGATGTATGCTTACATCAGCGAGATCTTTATTTTTGGATGAGATATAAATGGAAAACTAAAATTTTCTCGAGTCTTTTTGGTTTAGTTACACAGCCACAAAGACGAGGAGAGTGCACTGCCACACAGGGGAAGGTGGTGCACAGCCACATGGACAGGGTTGTGCACAGCCACACAGGGAAGGGGTTGCACAGCCACATGACAGGGGCAGTGCACAGCCACATTGAAAACCAAAGTTGTAGCCCGGGTTGCGAGGATCATGGGAGTATGCTTACATCAGCAAGATCTTTATTTTTGGATGAGATAAATGTAGAATACTGAAATTTTCACGAGTCTCTGCTTTTTTTGGCACAGCCACTGCACCTTCTATATGTGCTTATGTAATCAAAAAGCGGACCACATGCCTGGGTTGTTGCTGCTGCCACCACTTGCCTGTTCCATTGGATGGTATTTCACCATACTGCAGCATACTATTGACAAGTGATCTACCCATTCCATACACATTTTGGATCCAATTGAATGTTTTTGGACATGGATATGAATAGGGGTAAAAATGCGAAATCTGCTCCCAATTGTGGAGTTCTTGACATATGGACTTGGAAATTTCAACCCAAGTAGCTCTGGCATATATCTACAATCTATCAAAATTGCAGATCATCAGCCTCTGTCCTTGTGGAGGTGGAGCCAGATCTCCTCCTCCCCAGTGTATGCATTATACAGATGGGTACTGCAGCTTTCTGGGTAATTTGACCCACTGGTACTGTGGAAGATACATCTACCAGTGTCTATGTACAAGGACTTTGGGGGTTTATTAGGTAGAATGTGTGTAACACAACCTTGTTGGTTTTTTGGGTGCATGGCCACCATGCCACACCTGCAAGAGTAACATACCAACTAATACCATAGGCACATTCTACACCTGTATATCTACCTCCATTCAAAGTTTCAAGTGCACCCATTGAGAACTGGGGGAGCTGGAAGGAAAATGAGAGCTGGGGAGCATGGGAAAGTGGGCGAAGATTTTTCAAGAGATAGGAGATCTGTCAAAAACTTGTCATAGCACACCATAGAGAGATGTAATGAGTAGGATAAGTGCATGGCTGACTTCCTACTTGCAATTTAGACTGTCCTGACCCATTTCTGCACTGGACAATCTGCCCAGTGTGTATGCATGGCATCAACCTCCTAGGTGACTGTTTCACTCCTACAGTTCATACATAGGATGTACCCCCCCATATTTTTGCACTCAGAAGTATTTTGGTAATTCAATGGCAGTTCAAATGGTACAAAGATGTTCAGAGATGTTCCTACACTCATTTCTCAAAGTTTCATGAGACAAGGCCCACTGGATAGTGTGCTGTGACAAGTTTTTGTCAGATCTCCTATCTCTTGAAAAATCTTCGCACACTTTCCCACGCTCTCCAGCTCTCATTTTCATTACAGCTCCTCCAGTTCTCAATGGATGAACTTGAAACTCTGAATGGAGGTAGATATATAGGTGTAGAATGTGCCCACAGTATTAGTTGCTATGTTACCCCTGGAAGTGTGGTATGGTGGCCATGCTCCCAAAAAACCAACAAGGGGGTGTTACACACATTCTACCCAATAAACCCACCAAGTACTTCCACAGAGGCACTGTGTGATGTATCCCCCACAGTACCAATGGGTGAAATTACCCAGAAAGCTGCAGTTCCCATCTGTATAATGCATACACTGGGGAGGAGGAGATCTGGCTCCACCTCCACAAGGACAGAGGCTGATGATCTGCAATTTTGATAGATTGTAGATATATGCCAGAGCTACTTGGGTTGAAATTTCCAAGTCCATATGTCAAGAACTCCACAATTGGGAGCAGATTTCGCATTTTTACCCCTATTCATATCCATGTCCAAAAACATTCAATTGGATCCAAAATGTGTATGGAATGGGTAGATCACTTGTCAATAGTATGCTGCAGTATGGTGAAATACCATCCAATGGAACAGGCAAGTGGTGGCAGCAGCAACAACCCAGGCATGTGGTCCGCTTTTTGATTACATAAGCACATATAGAAGGTGCAGTGGCTGTGCCAAAAAAAGCAGAGACTCGTGAAAATTTCAGTATTCTACATTTATCTCATCCAAAAATAAAGATCTTGCTGATGTAAGCATACTCCCATGATCCTCGCAACCCGGGCTACAACTTTGGTTTTCAATGTGGCTGTGCACTGCCCCTGTCATGTGGCTGTGCAACCCCTTCCCTGTGTGGCTGTGCACAACCCTGTCCATGTGGCTGTGCACCACCTTCCCCTGTGTGGCAGTGCACTCTCCTCGTCTTTGTGGCTGTGTAACTAAACCAAAAAGACTCGAGAAAATTTTAGTTTTCCATTTATATCTCATCCAAAAATAAAGATCTCGCTGATGTAAGCATACTTCTGTGGTCCTTTCAACCCGGGCTACAACTTTGGTTCGCACTGTGGCTGTGCCACATTATGTAATGTGCAGTTTTCGAACTCCGGCAGCAGAGGCTGCCTGCGACAATTTTCATTAGGGGTATTTCCTTATTTGGACAGTGGTAGTTACCATGATTTTTGTAAATCACTAAGTGATAGTTGCCAGGCCTATTTGGTCTAAATTGGCTGACACGGCTCAGGAAAGACGCATCCACCCCACCTTCCACACAAATCTGCTGCGTCGTCATGTACCCAATGATGACACGATGTTCCCTAAATGCGACGCCCACATCTTCTACGACGTGGGCATACCCGATGACGCGGAATGGCTGGTCGACGAAATAAACACCCACCGGTGGGTGGGCCGTCAGCTAGAATTCTCAGTCAAGTGGAGCCTAGGCGACTCCACTTGGGAACCATACCTTCACTGCAAGGAGCTCGAGGCCCTAGATAGGTATATCAAGCTGCACGGAGTGGACGACCACCGCCGACTGCCTAAACGCAGTCGGCGCCCCACAGAAGCAAATGCATAGAGACGCAGAGACTTGCGCATTGCACAAGTCTCACGCACATGACCCACACGTACCTACACTGCCACCCTCGTTTTGGACTTGCCGCCGGTTTTTTGTTTTTAGATTGATGGTGAAGAGAATGAAATAAGAGTCACTGGGAGTGAGCTGGAATGATCTGAGGGAGAAAGTTCTTCCAAAGGGGCTTCTCTAGCCTGGAGGCTCCTAGGACTGTCTGAGGGCGTCTGAGGGCTGTCTGAGGCTGTCTGAACACTGAAGAAGGGACACGAAGCCCTCTCGAACTCGAACTCAACTCTGAACTCTCAAAAATGCGACTTGTTATTTTTTTGTAACTAGGTACAGTGTCTAGTAAGTGCGCGAGTGGCTTACCTAAGCCGCATCACGTGTCTAAACTCAAAGCACTAAGTAAAATCTAGAGTAAATGAACAGAAAGAAAGAAAAAGAAAAGAAAATAGAAACAATAAAATAACAGAAATCCCCTGGTAGGGAAAAACCATTCCCTACATCCCTGGGTCACTTGAGAATTCAACCGTCCTCAGTTGCAAACCGACAGCACGAGCTCGAAGGCACCAACAGGTGGAGGTGGCAGACAAACTTTGCCGAAGGATAACAGCTGCGCGAAACGTCATGAAACTCGAGGAGATGGTGGAGAGGAATGTAGGGAAGATGTAGGAAAAGAAATCGAATGAATATGCACCCTCGGAGATAAGATATTCGCAAAACTGTCGGAATACGCCCTCGTCCACGAAATTGGGAATATCTCCACAACCATAGTGCCAGTCGCCACCTAACATACATCACCTGAAAGCTGTCGTCCAGTAGTACCCCGTCCCTGAAAAGCGAGAGGCTCGGCGAAGACCCGAGGGAGATATGGCATGGACGGCATGTGGGGCAGCACAGTGGGGGAGAAGAGGCCACCGTGCAACGACCGTTGGGGCAACTGATACCAAACCACAGGTAGTGGTAGAGGGAGCCTGGGACGAGATGGAGCAAAAGAAACCGAACCGACCAGTGCCTCCAGTCCCAAGATATCTGCCAAGTCGCTTCGTACCCCTTCCATACACAGAAACCCTCATATCTCCACAACCATCAAGCACCTAGGAACGAGAAGGGTATCACCAGGTAGCCATAAGCAAGTAGTACCACCATGCCAAGAAGCGAGAGGCACGACACCAAAACGAGCGAGATGCGCAATCCTGACCTCATCACCCTGCTCAGACACGAAACCTCAAATAACTCCACAACGTCGAATGCACATGCGACGTCTCAAATATCGTCTGGTAGATGACATCTAGGGGATGCACGTCTGAAAGAAGCGAATGATTCGGCGCGGAATTGCATGAGTTACGGCCTAAGCAAGGTAGGGGCCAGGAGGGCAGCATCACATCGGTGAGGAACCACTGGGTGGAATGCTACGAAACTTGGCAAGGCAGTAGAGACGTCCGAGGAAAGTTGGGAGAACGAGGGACTGTGGAAAAAGGCGTACCCGTTCCTGAGATATCCGCCAAACTGTCTCGTACCCCTCTGTACACTGAGAAAACCCATATCTCTGCAACGAATGAGCGCGTCCTCAAGAAAAAGGTATCACCAGGTAGCCAGTACCGGATAGAACCACCGTGTGGAAAAGCGAGAGGCTCGACGTGAAAATGAGCGAGATACGCGAACTCAACCTCGTCACCCTGCTCAGACACGAAAACTCAAATAACTCTACAACGGCGAATGCGCACGCGACGTCTCATATATCGTCTGGTAGATATCGTCTAGTAGGTTCGCGTCTGAGAAAAGCGAACGATTCGGGCGGGAACCGCGCGAGTTAGGTTCTAAACGGGGTAGGAGGTAGGAGGACGGCATCGCGTTGAAGAGGAACCGCCAGGTGGAATTCTATGACACTTCGGGAGGTGATAGCGACGTGCGAGGGGAGTTGGGAGAACGTGGAAACTAGGGAAACGGCGCACCCAATCCTGAGATATTCGCAAAACGGTGTGATCCTGCCTGCCTGCCTAAGAACTGCGATATCTTCGGATGCACTGACACTGCTGCAACGGAAAGTATACCATTCGAAAGGTATCGTCGAGTACGTCCGGAATCCAGTTTGCGAGAGGGACGGATGAGTTGTCGTCGAGATATCGAGTCGGCGAGGTGGGGGATGACAAAGGCGCATGGCTGCCTGACACTCGGTAAGGGGGAGACTCAGGGAACAATATATTCATAAAAAAAGAATAAAACAGGGTAAGAAGATCCCAATGGGCTAAAGTGGCCCCCTGTCTACTCAGTATACGAGCCTGTACGAAGGCTGAGGCGTGCGGCTGCGGCTGCGCGACCTTCTCGAGTTAGCTGACACATGAGTACTACGGGACTGTCGAGTGTCGTAGGAGGTGGAAGACACCGTTTTGTTGACTAGCCAGCTGGTGGGCCAGACTGGAGTGGGCTCATCCCTCGAACTTTCTGGTAAACGCGAGTATGCAAGTGGAGGTGCAGGTGGTGGCGAGCTGATGTAGTACTGGTAGTCGCAGCGGTAGTCGCGGGAATCAGGGCTGCGCAGCCTGCTTGAATACGAGTACGAACCCAGGTCTTTGAGGTCACGAGGGCGAGAAGGAGGTTCAGGGCTGCAGGGCCTACTCCAATATGAGTACGAACGTGGGTCATCGAGGTCACGAGGGTGATCGCGGGAGCGGGGTTGACTCGAATGTGGATATGACCACGGGTCATCGAGATCACGAGAGCGAGAGGGAGGTTCGGGGCTGCGCGGCCTACTCAAGTACGACTGTGGATACCTACGACTGCGGCTTGGTGAATCCTCGAAGTACAGGAGCGAGAGCGAGAAAGAAGTCGACCGTGAGAGGTTGTAGGTAGAGTGTGAGAGGGTGAACGAGGGCGGCACAATGAGGCGTCACTCGAGCTCGAGGGTGTGCTAGGTGCTCGAAAAGGGACTTTAGACTGGTTTGCTAGATCCCAGCTGTCCAAACGGTCCTTGAGAGTGTGCCCAGGTACTTCGCATGGTATCTCTTGCCCTGTAGGTAGTACGACCCGACCTTTCACTAATAGACACTTTCCCGCGGCTAAATATTCTTTGCAGGAATCACAGTTCGCTCGAATATGGCCTTTCCAGCCACAGAAAAAGCAAAATGAATATGTGTGGCATGGTGCATCAGCAAAACCGTTCCCGGCTGTCTACCGCTGTCAAGTCTGTTACAGCATGTTACAGCAGCCACACCGTAACAGGAAGGTCCCTCCCTGTCCGGTGCTGTAACATTGCTGTCACAGTGCTGTCTAGCACTGTCATGCTTACGGCTTACCTACTCGCTGCACAGCCTAGCGTGGAACCGACTGACTGTACAGTGCCCCACAGAGTTCGTGACTCTGCACAGTACAGTACAGCATGTCAGATTCTGTACAGTGGTATACATTATGTTAGATTCTGTACATTACTATACAGTATACCAGATTCCATATGGCGCTGTACACTATGTCGGACTCTGTGCAGCACCATACAGCACATCCGACTCTGTACATAACTGAGCACCAGTCCTGACTCTGTGGGCTCGTGCATCACGCTGTAGACTACTACTGTACCAACTTCGCTATTGTTCGTGCCAATTCATTCACGTTCCTCATTAATCACTGTGAGCATTGCAAAAAACGTGAAATTATGCATGTATGAAAAAAGGGATACAATGCAACATTAATCGAGAATGACCTGCCATTCGTCTGTTTCCGACCCAACAATTTCTCTCGCTGAGTAGCCCGTCCTTAGAATATGTTAACTTTCATTCCGGAATCGCTGAGAATTCGCTTACATTCCAGCCTTGGCCCATTCCCGAAGCATTTTGTCGAGTTTGCTTCCATGGTAGTCGTCAGACCATACTTGATTGACCAAATGGGTGATATTATTGTATGCGTCTTCGACCTCATCTCCAGAAAGAGTCTCGTTCTTAGCTACTCCGTGCTTCTTGAACGTCGTTAGGACACTTTGAATCTTGATTAACTCACATCAGTAATCGTACCAAGGACAACAGAAAAACTAATGTACGATTGCAGCCACAAGGGCGAGCGCTTTCACAGGAACAGACTCCTGGAATTTGGCAAACCGACGGAGAGACTTGGAGCTAGTGCAATAGTAGACGGCGAGACAAGTCTTCTTGAGAGCGGAGTGGGCAAAATTGCTGGTCCTTCCCTGCAGCAGTGTTTCGCAACAGTAGCATAGCACCAACAGAGTACGTACCAATGGGTCTAAGTCTCCACAAAGATATTGAGCGCCCTCGAGGAGCTGCACGGCCTTCTTCTTGACGAAATCGATCCGTTCAGCATTATCATCGATGTTTTCAGGGGGGTAAAGACCATACTCGAATGGAACGATATGCACGGCGGCTTTCTTGATTTCACTACGGAAGGTTTGCGTGTCATGGAATAACTACAAAATGTACATTACTGCAGAGAAGAAGAAAAAAAACTGCGCACTTACAATCATCGCCATCGACCTCTTGTGCTCCGGATAGAAACCTGCAATTGTTGAGGCAGTTAGCACATAGTAGGTATTAAGAAGCTTACCAGCTTCAAGCTCTAATCCATCGTCCTTGTAATTGATAACCATCTCGACCAGGATCTCCATGCAAACACCGTCGATTGCCATTTCGCGACAGAGGAACGGGACCTCCGTTGCAACATACAACCGCATTCTTCCCTTTGCCTCACCCAAGAGTTTGCACCACAGCGGACCGAAAAATGCTAGCGTGGTAGGTCGAACGACCACATCTGCCTTGGTCGTCCTGGAATACTTACCACGGTGCTCACTGACAAGACTCGAGCTATCGCCCAAGGAGTCCTCCTCACTGTGCAACCTACCCTGCACATGGCTAACCACATTGGAATGCAGCTTCTTGGAGCGATGTTTCTCACCGCTGATAGTGCCTGTAAGGTACGTAGGTGAGGGAGGACAAGGGCGATGGTTTCGGGACTGATGCCTTGCACTAACATTGTAGTCCACACCAACCTTTCAACAGTGTAAGTGCAGCGAATTAATATTATAATTATTTACCTCTTCGCCATGATGCAGCTGTGGTCCATCATTGGACCGTACTCCACGATCTTGTGGCATACCAGACTGATGCGAGGAGATACTTTCTCCATGTTGAGGTGACGGGGGAGCCAGAGTGCGTTCGGGTGCAACTTGTGGTCGGGAGGGTCAGGATTGTAGGCCGCTAGGCCACTGAGCAGGAGCAGGACCAGAATGCAAGGGCGCTGCATGCCGAGGGACATATTGCTGGGAGGGCGCAGGCTGGGAAGACACTATAGGCTGAGTACAGACACGTGGCTGGGGGAATCGTTGCTGCGAAGATGACCGCTGAGAACGCACCTGGGGCGAGGGAGTTTGACCACCCAGCCCTAACTCTAAAAATTAGTTAGCACCAACGGAATGTAAGATACTATGTACTCACCGTCATCAAGTTCGTGAGGCTCGGCGTCCTCCGACATGTGGTCGAAGTCAAGGACATCATTTGACCCTTTGTCAATAGGGAGTGCATCAGTCAGTTCTCATCGATCCCACTGCCAGAGTATCCATCATTACCTGCACAAGCACGGGGAGCTTCATCCTCGGCATCCCCTGCATCATCAAGGCTTGACGACGGACCATCATTGGAGTCGCGCGACTCTTCACCAGATCGAGGTTCACTTAAGTCACTACTTGCATCATCATTAATTCGATAATCATTTTGCACTGGGCGGAGAACTTACCGTTCGGTTTGGGAAGGCTTAAAGGAATTTTTTTCGCTAGTCCTCTTCGACGAACCAGAGAGAGTTATTGACGCTGTAAAGTTGGATAAAGGAAAGTGGGTGGAGTTACCAGAGAGGTCTCCCGTTGGAAATGAGTAGGTCAATTCGACCCAAGGGGGCTAGAGTGCCTGGTAGGGTGGTCAGAGAGTGGGGAAAACAGCCAAAACGCGCCCAGTAAGTCCAAAAGAATGTCGAGAATCATCTAAAGAACATCTGGGGGTGGAGAAATATTATTCCGGGCCCTCGGTCTCGGAATTCCATCTGTCTCGTCTCTGGTAAAGTGTCTGTTGTTCTAAGTATGTACAGCACACCTCTAAGTGCGAGTCCTAGCTTATGTAAGCCAAAATGTGGACAAATACTAAGTAAAAGAAAGTAGTAAGGTAAAGAGAAAAACAAAAACACAAGTAGAAAGGATGAAATATAACAAATACCCTAGTAGGGAGGATACTCTCCCTACAACGCAGGCCGGGACACGAATGGATCGGGTGTCGATGACGTAGATGGAACCTCTGGGACCATTGAGAGGGGCTGCGGACGAAATCTAGAGGTAAGTCCGGAATTACACTCGGTGGCCGCTCTATCTTGGGGTATGCGAGGCTGCTGGGAAACAAGCTGGGTGGTGGCTAGCGTTGGTGTGAGTAAGCGTATCAATGGTGCACGTGTTGGACAGATTAAATCGACGCACTGGTTGTCTGAGACGCAACAGCCCGACCTTGCGCTCGAGGGGCAGCAGTATTTGCGGTCTGATGCGCCTGGTACATTGTTCGGTCTTGCTCATACTCGTTCAGTGATTGCGTCCCAATGAAAGAGGGTTGTCTGGGGGTTTGTGTGTGGAACCCAAATCTGGACCCAGGTTCTGCCATCTGAAACTCAGGTGAAGGTCCGCAATCAAGATTCATTTCAACGGCCGAGTCTTCAGTGTGGTTCTCCGTAGTATGAGTCCATTAAGCATACATCAGCAGGTATCTAGATATACCCATAGAAGTTAACTACCTTGCGCTTTTGACCCTTTTGAGAGGCCTGTGTGACCCTCCTCTGGTGGCGAGGTGTCGGAGCCAAAACGTTTCGTGGTGCATCATCTGGAAGAACGACCCGTTGTCTGGGTGTTTGCTGAGGTCGAGCAAGGACGTCTCCGACCCTCTCGAGTTGCATGATTGCGCCACCCTGGCCAGCTGTCGCCCACTTCGTTCTTCGCAAAGTCAGTGCAGTTTGTTCATGCGAGGATGAGGGCACACCAGTATCACCCGTGCCTTCTGGGTCGCACTGGACCATTCCCTTTGTGCGCTTTGTCCTCGGCATACTGGAGGATAAACCAACGGCGAAGAGCGAGTGCAGTGAGAGGGTACACCGCGGAAGAGCACACGCTTCGGCAACCCTCAAAGGACTGTCCTAAGCGAAACCATTGAATCGCGAAAATTGGGTTACTAAACGGTTACCTTTGACAATCTGAGCCGCCTGGCCCCGATTGGTGATCGCATCATGCTGACAACAGAAGTCGGTACAGGAAAATAAGTGCAGAAGGTGCTATAGGCGAATATCATGAGTGTAGGTAGATCAATGGACTATGTTGGAGGACGCAGACACGGTGGTGAGTCGTTTAGATCAAATCTTGCGGCCTGAGCCATCTATGGAAAATGTCCTGATTGGGCACTGAGTGCACGTAGCCAGCTCTACATATTCACAGCTGTAGTAAATATTAATTATAAAGTTTCCGAAAATCCGAATCTGAAAGCCCTTATTGCACGCTTAGTCTCGTCGCCGTGACGCTCTCATTGCAACCAATTTCGTGCACAGATATACAGTGCTTTGACTTTTTCGACTTTAGGACCAACCTGTGGATCTCAATGACCGGACAGTATCTTGCAGAAGAGAGAGCTTGTCGTCATCTGAGAACACCAGTCAGTAAACCTTGACAGACGGTAGTCAATATCTCGTTTATACGGGGGCAGACAAAGGAAGTAGAATGGACAAGATACATACTATGGACTCGCAGATGCAGCCAACCATTGTAGCATCGCGATCCTGATAACTTACTCACGAAACAGTGAGGTTCGATGAGGTTTGGCGGGGATATCTGGAGCGGTGAAGTATGATGGCAGGAGAGGGATGGCGAGCGCATGAGGGGGAGGCGGGGACGTCGTGAAGTTGGAACTGCAGGAGCGAAAGAACTGGGGGACAGCGGAGGTATCGGCTTCATGGTCGGGGGCAGTATGTAAGTAGGGAAAGGCTCAATCCCTGCGAAATCCTTCTGTACCATAGCTTCGAACTCACTGAGTGTCAAAGGATCCACATTTAACCCCCATCATGTGGGGGTCTACGGAAGCGATGGCAGCGACAACTTGAGCAGAGAACCCACCAGCCGGTGAGACGAGAGACGCAAGGGTGATGAGGACTTCTTGCTTGATCTTCGTCGTGGTGTCGTAGTATGCGCGTGAGGGGGTGGCGTGAAGCTGGAACTATGGAACTAGGAGAGTGAAGGGATTGGGGGACAAAGGAGGCATCGACTTCTAGGTCGACGGCAGTATGTAAGTAGGGAAAGGCCCAATCCCTGCGAAATCCTTCCATACCATAGCTTCGAACTCACCGAGTGTCAAAGGATCCACATTCAACTCCCATCATGCGGGAGGTCTGCGGGGGCGAGTACAGTGACAACTCGAGCATGGAATCTACACCAGGCATGTCCGTGGTCATGGCATTTATCTGTACTGCATGTGAATGATAATCATGGCTAAGCAAACCCACCTCCACTGTGTCCAGGTCTGATGACACGATTACCAAGAGCAATGCTTGAAGAACAGATCTACAGTCAACTCCCTCATAACCGATAGCCCTCCGTTCCACCCAAAAGGTATCGGGTTTCAGGGAGTATCGGGTCTCATGGAGACCGACAAAATAGGCCAAAAGCATTGAAATCTGTATATTGTTTTCTAGCACCAATGCTATATTCGGGATGAGTACCATACTGCAGCTTTACAAGTAAAATAACATGTAATTTTACCCTCTTTCGCGCTTTGCAAAATCATTGTGTGCTGTATCTGCCCAAAATGTGACCAATACGGACTCTACCGTACAAGTGCAAGGGTCATCGGGAGCCATTGCATATTTCCACGACAATAATACTGCTCGAGGGGCATCTCTACGCACTCAACTGGGTCCCGTGATGGACTTCATAATCGGACAAACTAAAGTTCTGACGGGCGGCTGGGCCATTTGGTGGCCCCACGGCTGCTGATTATATAATAATAATTTCCAAATATGGTAATACTTATCGGGTTTTCCGCTCAAAATTGGTATGGGTTATGGGGTATCGGGTATCGTTACAAATTTACCGCAAACCGAGCCGGGAGATCCAAAAAGCTATCGGATTTCAGGGAGTATCGGGTATATAGGGTATCGGTTACAAGGGAGTTGACTGTAAATGCGGCCCTGGCATCTTGAAGAGACTTGTTGCCTGGATCAAACGAAAGCTCTCGGTCGACTCCGCACGAATTGTAGCAAGTGTCCGGACTGCCAGAGGTAATATGCGGCTAGTGGAACTTGCGGAAGAGTTACGTCTCGCATGCAATTAGACTGGTAGCATGAAAGCAATGGAGGATAGGTATGCATGCAAAGATCTGTAGGTCAACAGGCAAAGAACTTTGAGGGGTGCAAAATTTAAAATTCATGATACCGAAATGACGGTTCAGTATAACTGCAACGCGTCAGGACAGCAAGAACTAGTTTGATTAGACCGTTACATACCTGCATAGCAATTCCGAAAGAACCCGCTGCAACGTTGTCAGTGGTGAATGAGGAGTCACGAACCCAAAGTTCAACGTTCAGTCTCGCTCACACCGGGTAAGAAATCTGAGCGGTAGTAACTGTAATCGATATGAAAGGAACCACTGCGCCCCGACAGCCACTAAGTGCCCAAAGAGCTTAAGTCAAATGGGTCGAATGCCACTCGCTCGTCTGCAAGTCTGCAAGTTTCACCGTATAAATCCACACAACGAAAATTCAAGCATACCACATTTTTCACTTGCTAACTAGTACGTTACAAAGACAGCGCATAGTAAAACTCCTTATCAAAGTATCTATTTAGCCAGAATGATTGTGCAGAATGAAAGCCGTTAGTACTTGTGAATCGATTATCAGCAGCTTCACCAAAGTGAGGTACAAGATGAGCGTATGACTTAATCTGATCCAGAGGAAGGACATCCCCTAAAAACTCCCCCGATGTGCATGTCACCCGTTTCAGGACGTGTAATCCTGTTGCCAGGTCCACATTGGCTTGCTGCTGTGGGACTATATTGAACTGCCGAACATAAACAAGGAGGCGATCATCCCAGACAAGCCGGAGCCCTCTGGGAGAGATGGGGCACATGATAAGGCGAACATCTACCACAGTATGACCTACAGAGGCAATCATTAGTGTAGAATCACTTGGCATCTAAATGACATACCTGTGAGGCCACTGGCAGGCCATTCATGGCGTGCATCCACCTGCAAAATCGCCACGTCATGGTGGCCATACTTCCATGTACGATTGGGGGGGGCAAGCATTGATTGTGAATACAGGCTCAAGAGAACTGGAATCGTGGTATGACTTTTGTTGAAGACGAACCTTGTACCAGACCTGAAGGTCACTGAATGGGAGGTGAGCACCCGGAGGTGAGTGCCGCTGTCGGCCAAAGGAGTGGAAGTTCTGTGCATGTGGTCCTTCACGACTCAGGTAGTCTGCGAGGGCTCCTCGGAGGTCTGGAATATCGAATAGTTCGGCAGCCTTATCGATAGAGATGCATTTGATGGATGGTCGACGATTAACGCGGAGGGCAGTAGCTCCAGAAGAGAACGTGCGGACTGGGTGTGGGATAGAACCAGGCAAGGCCGCCCTAAGCTTCTCTGCGACGCCGAAGAAATCCGGAACAGAACGTCTTGAGGACCAGATATCTTTCAAGATCGCCATGGCATCTTCATCGTCTGCCATATTCAACTCATCATCCTCGGCCCCGTCATCCTCAACGGCTAAGTCCTGATCATGAGTGTCGTCGGCATCGCCCAGTGTGCTCAGACGAGTCGCCGTCTTGAATAGCCGGCATCTCTCGACACGATCTAAGTAACGGCAAATCTGGGTATCGTAGTTTTGATGATTCATCATGGATGCAGGTTCCTTAATCACCTCGATGTGGGCATGTTCCGTCGTGTCGGCTGACCATTGCACAGGCGCGCCAAGTTCGCTGATGCTCGGTGCGACGCTTTGCATCAATTCCAACTTGGGAATAAACCAGTGGTTTAGAGCACTGCCGCTCTCTGCCCCTCTCCGCAAACCTTCTTCAGTAATTTTATCCTTGTGATTGTGAAACTCCACAAGGGTTGCTTGGATCCTGTCCTGTATGATTGAGGTAATCCTAGGAGCTTGAGCCAAGTACCGGAAGTCCATGAGGGCACGAACCGCAATCACTACATCTCGTGATGCAGCCCCACCAATAACAGCTACCATAAAACGCTGCATGTCTCTCTGAGCTCGACCAGTAACCTGTTTCAATGCCGTGATACCGTCCTTGAAATGGCGCATGCCAACGATTGGGTGTAAGATGGAGTAGCGAAAGTCGAGTTCCGGTGCGCCGAGAGCATTCTTGCACCACTGGACATCGTGATCCCAAAACTTCTGGTACCAGTGATGTAGCGGTTCCGGCATCAAGAAATTAGCAGGATCGGATAATGGCCAATTCCGCTGAAGAGATGGTAGATGGGAGGCCTAGGGGTTTACCTGAGGTCTCCTGGGGTGATGAGTGAGGTCAGTTCGACCCAAGGGGACTGGAGTTGCTTGGTAGGGAGTCAAAGAGCAGAAAGATAGACTGGAAACGCGCCCTGAAACCCAAACGAAGTCGAGATAACGTCTAACGGCTGTCTGATAGAGGAGAAGTAATATTCCGAGGCTCTCGGGCTCAGAATTCCGTCTCTTCGTCTCTGGTAATGCGGCTGTTATTCTTCTAAGTATGTACAGTGACTCTAAGTGCGAGTCTGGCTTACATAAGCCAAACTCGTCCAACTACTAAGTAAAAAAAAGGTAAAGTAAAGATAAAAACAAAAAAAAAAACTAAAGTAGAAACAATGAAATAATGGAAATCACCTACTAGGGAGATTACTCTCCCTACACCGCCAGAATGGCTCCGCAATGCTGCTCAACCTAAAATCTTTACACAGCGCAAAATACCTCTCAACGTCATTTGGGTCGCATTGAATGCGAGAGAGCTGGGAAAGTGTCCTCGCTCCAGTATGGCGTTCATGCTGAAATGCATCGCCAAAGTCCTTGTAACTGGCCATCGTCACCAGAGACGTCTTTCCACGGACGCAAGCCAGCATACATGCTTCTGGAGTATCCACAATATATGCAGCAAGCAGCGTGAAGCAGTGGTGGAGATTTCCAGCGGGATCAGACATCATTCGTCCAATTCGGGCAGCGACTTTGAGGGGTTGAAGAACTATGTCAAGACACTTGTGAAAGAGGCGAGCCTCCAATACAGAACATATCCGATGCATGGGGTGGATAAATTCAACAACGGGCATAAGAGCATTGAGCAAGAAGGCATGTGAAGACGCTGTAACGGACCGTACTTTTTCACTACTGGTTGTAGCGTAGCCTAGCGTAGTCTTCCTTATTTATCCACTCTCTGGTTAGGGTTACCTTAGACGCGCTCATAGACGCTTTACTTAGTCAGCTGCTTCGTCAGCGTTGCCACATTGACTCAGCGTGGATCGCTGCAGCCAATAGCGTTTATCTCTCATTGTTTGGTTTGTTCTACAACGTTCCACGGTACAAACACTCGTAGTAGTATAAATACCGCCTCTCTTGTCGTAGACACTCCAATCGAGTTCATTTGTGCATCGTCGCATTAACTCTTTCCCTCATCCTCTACTCTCTGTCAGTCAAGGAGTAACCAAGTATAGTCTTCAGATTATAAGCGCTACACTTGAACTCGATTCTACACATACTCCCTTACTCCGCTTGTGCCCAGGCATATAGGGCAACGTATACCCGGACTCCAGGGTTAAGGAGCTTTACCTTCTTCTCTTCACTTCGTTTACGGGGCGACGCCTTTAGTCCCATCCACCTATCGGCTGGTGGTTGTGCTGAAGAAGACACGTAGTTAGTAGTCCCGCTATCCGTCAAGGGTAGTGTGAAGGCGCAACCCACATTAGGGGGTGGAAGCGCATAGTTTAACCGTAGTTCCCCTACGTCACGGGAGGTAGAAAGTGTACTACCAGTATCCCTAGTCACCGTACGATAGTCGAGACAGAGTACCGCCACTGAGGGCAGGGAAAATCTCTCTTCAAAATTCCTCGAGTCAAGAAGTCGGAGTCTTTGGCTCCTCATATTAGGTTTTCTCCTTACCTGAAAAAGGAAGAGTCGCCCGCTCCCCTGCTCCTGTTCGCTCGGGAAGTCACTCCCCTCGAGCAACAAATCTTCGGTACCCCCGAACCTCTCCTCCCTCGCCTTTCCCCGCTCCCTCTTCGCTCCCCCTCTCCCGACCCGAACCTACTGGGCTTCGTTCTGCACATTCCATACAATTTACGGAATAGACACACCATCCGCCCTCCCCCTCTAACCCCCGTCGTCCTCACCGCCTTCCGTCCTCATGGACCAGTTCTGGCAGGAGCAGCTGCAGTTTATGCAGCAAATGACCGCAATGATCACGGCACAGGTCGCCAACCAGGTGGCGCAGCAGGTCGCTGGCGCTATGGCAGGCACCCAGCAGCAAGGAGGTGCAGGGGCCGCCCAGAACCCCAATAGGAACGTTGACCCCACGAAACGGGGCATCGCCAAGCCCGGCATGTTTGATGGCTCGATAAGCAAGTTTGAAGAATGGTGGTCAAAAGTAAAAGCCTATGTCGTGACCGCCAACTACTCGACGAGCAGGGCAGATTGCCTTGCGGTCTGGTCTCATATGACTGGACCCATAGCAGGAGCATATGCGTGGGCACGCATCGACCAATTTCTCGCCGCCAACCAGTGGCTGGCCTGGGACGTTCTGCAGGCAGAAGTAGAGGCGCGCTTCAGGCCGCTTCACAACAAAGACTGGGCTAAGGATCAGCTCAGCAAAATTCGTCAAGGCTCGGCCAGAACCGAAGAGTTCATGGCCAAGTTCAATGCACTTAGGACCGCATCCGGGGTATCCGATGACTATGCAATCTTTATGTTGGAGAAGGCCCTTCGGCCCGAAATTCTTCAACAAATCTTCATCCAGGGTCGTCACAAGTCCACCTGGGTAGAATACGACCTAGAGGCTAGAACTCTGGGGGCCGCCTTCAAAGCGGTCAAAATCAGGACTGGCGGATCGTCCTCTCGATGGGGACAACAAAGTTTTAACAGACCCTCGCCCAGGGTTACAGCAGGGCAAGGCACACCCATGGACATCGGGGCTGCACAAGGCGGATCGGGAAGCCGCCCTAAAAAGGACTTCTCAAACTACCAGTGCTACGCTTGTGGCCAGAAAGGCCACATCCGTCCGCACTGCCCGCAGGGTGGGAACAAAGGCAAAGGGCGCCAGGTGTGCTCTGAAGGTGTTGACCCGCGGCTGGCTGCAATGGATGGGATGACCTTCGAGCAGGTGGTCGCCCACATATCTAAGTTAAAAGAATCGGAGCTGCAGTGAAGTCGGGTCCTGCAGGCTCGGACAATGTTTGTACTGGACTAGTTTCGTTTTCCCCTTTTAGTTTTTCTTCTCGTTGCACCTCGGTTTCATCCTTTAAAAATAGTACAAAAGAAAACACAAAAATAGATAATACAAAAACGCAAAAAAGGGTTTCATTCTCGGACATAGTTACTATAAATAGGTTTTCTCCGCTTTCTGTAGATAGTATGGATGATGACTCGGACTCTGTACCTACACCGTCTGTTGGAGGGTCCTGAAAGGGCTCGGGACCGGACGTTAAACTGGCACCGCTTAATTCTCCAAGCAATAAAACCTCCAAAAATAGCGTTTCGAAAGGATCCGAGTCGGTTAGCGATGCTCAGGTGACAGTACCACCGAAATCCCAAGTTCGCACGCTCAACTTAAAGGATCACATTGCTGTACCTATTATTATTCGCACTAGGAAGGGTGACGCACATGCTGTGCAAGCCTTGTTGGATTCCGGTGCTACTGGTGTTTTCATGGACGCCAAATTCATTGACCGAAAGAAGCTTCCAAAGTTGTCCCTCCCACGTGCTGTGGACGTATTTAATGTCGATGGTACTCTTAACTCCGCTGGAAGGATTATGCATCAAGTACCACTTAGAGTTCAGTTCGGAGATCATTTCGAAGAGTTAGTAGCCGATGTCACGGATCTGGGATCTCACGACATGATTTTGGGTCACACGTGGCTTGCCACTCACAACCCGGACGTCAATTGGAAAACCGGTGAAATCTCCATGAAGAGGTGTCCTTGTAGTTGCAGGCAACTCGCGCCGAAGCCGGCCTTCATTAGACGTATCGAAAAGGAGGAGGTCCAGGCCCTCGAAGACTGGCATAATATATTCAGAGCCGACAGGCCAGAGGCTCCTAAAAAGGATAAAATCCCTGAGGAACTGGTTCCGAAAGGAATATCATGAATATTTAAGTGTCTGCTCTGTCCAGGAATCCGAATGCATGCCACTTAGGAAACCATGGGACCACGCGATAGAATGGAAAGAAGCATATGGTACAGGATTACCGCTATTTAAACGAGCATACAGTCAAGAACTTGTATCTGCTCCTGCTTATCTCGCAGCTTGTTGACAAGTTGAAAGGCTGTAAATTATTTACGAAAATGGACCTTAGGTGGGGATACAATAACATTCAGATCAAGGAAGGTGACGAGTGGAAAGCCGCTTTCGTCTGTCACCATGGAGCCTTCGAACCGCTGGTGATGTTCTTTGGTTTATGTAATTCCCCCGCCACGTTTCAGAACATGATGAACGACATCTTCGGAGATATGGAGGACGTTCTAGTAGTATATATTGACGATCTTATGATATTTATGAAAACAGACGATGAAAAGGAGCATGACAGGATCATGCTAGAGGTGCTTAGGAGGTTGAAGGAGAACGACTTGTTCGTTAAACTGGAGAAATGCTTATTTAAACAAAAGGAGGTCGACTTTCTGGGTATGATAGTTGGCACGAATGGAGTTAAGATGGATCCCGCTAAAGTTGCTGCTGTGCGTGATTGGCCGGTCCCTGCCTCTGTTCGTGGAGTTCGAGGCTTCCTTGGCCTTGCGAACTTCTACCGACGCTTCATAAAGGATTTCGCGCAGGTCGCGCGCCCCCTTAATGATCTCACTAAAAAGGACACTCCATTTCTCTGGTCCGACAAGTGCCAAGTAGTGTTTGATACGTTAAAGAAGCCTTCACGACCGCGCCTATACTTATGTTCCCCGATCAGGATCGGAAGTTCCGCTTAGAAACCGATGCCTCATGTAATGGATCGCAGAATTGGCCCCTTTCTTTTATCTTATCTAATCACTGATTAGATATCCGATTAGATCATCTTGATCTTATCTAGGGCACTTCGTCATGGGGCTGCGTACCTGGCCCTTATCCAGCCACGATCCAGACCTCCGATTACAGATCCCCTTTCCCCTTTTCACAGTTTGAGTGCTATTTATACTTACACTCTAGAACCTAGGTCTAGTACCTGGTGATATCGTTCTGATGTCATCATGTCGTCATAGTGATGTCATACTGACGACGATCACATGACCCACAGGGGGTCAACCCAATATAGACGGATGGTGGTTACGAGTCAAGACCGACAGCGGCCGACAGCGGCAATTGCTCGGATGCAGCGGCAGAGTGGTCGGCGAGCTTACTAAGCGTCGGACTTGGTCGGGAATGGGTCGGAGGGTGTCGGAGAGGTGGGCGGAGGTGTCGGAAAGGGTGCGGAGGCGTGGGAAATGGTCGGGCATGGCATGGTCGTGACAAGCGGCATGCGTTCAGATTGCTGGACAGAGAAGACGCTTAAATATTCGTGGTATTCCTTCGGAACCAGTTCCTCAGGGGTTTTATCCTTTTTAGGAGTCTCCTGCTTGTTGGCTCTGAATATGTTATGCCAGTCTTCGAGGGCCTGGACCTCCTCCTTTTCGATACGTCTAACGAAGGCTGGCTTCGGCGCGAGTTGCCTGCAACTACGAGGACACCTCTTCATCGAGATTTCACCGGTTTTCCAATTGACTTCCGGGTTGTGAGTGGCAAGCCACGTGTGACCCAAAATCATGTCATGAGATCCCAGATCTGTGACATCAGCTACTAACTCTTCGAAGTGATTTCCAAACTGAACTCTAAGCGGTACTTGATGTGTAATCCTTCCAGCGGAGTTAAGAGTACCATCGACGTTAAATACATCCACAGCGTGTGGGAGAGACAACTTGGGAAGCTTCTTTCGATCAACGAATTTGGCATCCACGAAGACACCTGTGGCACCGGAATCCAACAAGGCCTGCACAGCGTGTGCGTCACCCTTCCTAGTGCGAATAACAATAGGAACCGATATGTGATCCTTTAAGTTGAGTGTGCGAACTCGGGATTTCGGCGGTACTGTCGCCTGAGCATCGCTAACCGACTCGGATCCTTCCGAAACACTATTTTTGGAGGTTTTATTGCTTGGAGAATTAAGCGGTGCCAGTTTAACGTCCGGTCCCGAGCCCTTTCGGGACCCTCCAACAGACGGTGTAGGTACAAAGTTCGAATCGTCGTCCATACTATCTACAGAGAGAGGAGAAAATCTATTTACAGTAACTATGTCCGAAAACGAAACCTTTTTTTGTGTTTTTGTATTTTCTACTTTTGTGTTTTCTGTTGTACTATTTATAGAAGACAAAACCGAAACACAGCGAGAAGAAAAACTAAAAGGGGAAAACGAAACTAGTCCAGTACAAACATTGTCCGAGCCTGCAGGACCCGACTTCACTGCAGCTCCGATTCTTTTAATTTACTGATATGAGCAACTACCTGCTCAAAAGTCATACCGTCCATTGCGGCCAGCCGCGGGTCGACACCTTCAGAGCACACCTGGCACCCTTTTCCTTTGTTCCCGGCCTGTGGGCAGTGCGGATGAATATGGCCCTTCTGGCCGCATGCGTAACACTGATAATTAGAGAAGTCCTTTTTCGGGCGGCTTCCCGATCTGCCTTGCGTGGCCCCAATGTCCATGGGTGTGCCTTGCCCTGAAGTAACCCCGGGCGAGGGTCAAGAGAAGTTCTGCCCCCATCGAGAGGGCGCACCGTTAGTTTTGTTTTTAACTGCCTCCAGGGCAGCACCGAGGCACCTGGCCTCAACATCGTACTCTGCCCAAGTGTCCTTTCGACGACCTTGGACGAAGATTTGGTGAAGGATTTCGGGGCGGATGGCCCTCTCCAGCATAAAAATAGCATAGTCGTTGGATACCCCAGATGCGGTCCTTAGAGCATTGAACTTGGCCAAGAACTCTTCCATTCTGGCCGAGCCTTGGTGAATCTTGCTGAGCTGCTCCCTGGCCCAGTCTTCATCAGCAAACTAGTCTGCAGCTGTACAATGCTGTACAGCACTGTACAGTGCCCACAGTGCCACAGCAAGGTCCCCCCCTGTACAGTTGCCTCACAGTCTGTCTACAGTGCTGTACAGTCCAAGTCACCTGTACCAACTTGTACAGTACTACGCTTTTTTGCTAATACCATTACGCTTTTTTGCTAATACCATTACGCTTTTTTGCTAATACCATTACGCTTTTTTGGCTAATACCACTACCCTTTTTTGCTAATACCACTACTACACTTTCAAAGTAATAGGCTTATCACTCCATCAAACAGAAATCAAGTCAAAAGTAGTAATATATTCAAATTCAAGTACTACCACATAAGAGGCTAATAGTACTACGCTTTTTACTAGTACTACTACGCTTTTTCCTAATACCACTACCCTTTTTGCTAATACTACTACACTTTTTACTAATCCTACTACGCTTTTTGCTAATACTACTACGCTTTTTGCTAATACCACTACACTTTTTGCTAATACTACTATGCTTTTTACTAGTACTACTACGCTTTTTCCTAATACCACTACGCTTTTTGCTAATACTACTACACTTTTTGCTAATCCTACTACGCTTTTTGCTAATACCACTACCCTTCTTGCTAATACCACTACCCTTTTTGCTAATACTACTACGCTTTTTCCTAATAGTACTACGCTTTTTTCTACTACCACTACACTTGTGGGTAATCAAATGTGTGGTAGTAGTGGGCTAGTGGCATACACTACCCTATAGTAGGAATTGGCCATTGTTTGGTCGGCTTTGGCTGCTTGCGCGAAAGGCGTGAGTTTTGGTGTCCACTATATCGCGTTTTTGGGTATTTTTGTGACTTTGCAAAATTTCGAGGCATTAGTGGCTGTGCCCACTACACAACAATCCTAATCATCACTACGCTTTTTTGCTAATCAACACTACTGTACATTTCTTAGTCACACTACAAATATTTGGTAGTCCAAAAAAGCGAACTTTTACTACACTTTTGGTAATCAAAAGTGTAAACATTTCACTAGTCAAACACTAATCAACACTACACTTATTTGGTAGTCAAAAATGCGGACTTTACTACACTTTTGGTAATCAAAAGTGTACACAACATTTAGCTACTCAAACACTAATCAACACTACACTTAATTGGTAATCAAAAAAGCGCCACAACACTACACTTTTGGTAATACAAATGTACACTGCACTTTGCTAATCAAATACTACAAAACACTACACTTATTTGGTAGTCAAAAATGCGCCACATCACTACACTTTTGGTAATACTCATCTACACTACACTTTGCTAATCAAACATTACACAACACTACACTTATTTGGTAGTCAAAAATGCGGACTTTACTACACTTCTGCTAATCAATAGTCTACACAACACTTTGCTAATCAAACACTACAAAACACTACACTTATTTGGTAGTCAAAAATGCGAACTTTACTACACTTTTGGTAATGCTCATCTACACTACACTATGCTAATCAAACAACACAAAACACTACACTTATTTGGTAGTCAAAAATGCGGACTTTACTACACTTTGCTAATCAAACATTACAAAACACTACTCTTATTTGGTAGTCAAAAATGCGGACTTTTGCTAATCAATAGTCTACACAACACTTTGCTAATCAATGACTAATCAACACTACACTTATTTGGTAGTCAAAAAAGCGAACTTTACTACACTTTTGGTAATGCACAGCTACACTACACTTTGCTAATCAAACACTACAAAACACTACATTTATTTGGTAGTCAAAAAAGCGCCACAACACTACACTTTTGGTAATACTCATCTCCACTACACTTTGCTAATCAAACACTACACAACACTACACTTATTTGGTAGTCAAAAATGCGGACTTTTGCTAATCAAACACTACAAAACACTACACTTATTTGGTAGTCAAAAATGCGAACTTTACTACACTTTTGGTAATACTCATCTACACTACACTTTGCTAATCAAAACACTACAAAACACTACACTTATTTGGTAGTCAAAAAAGCGGACTTTTGCTACACTTTTGGTAATACACATCTACACCACACTTTGCTAATCAAACATTACAAAACACTACACTTATTTGGTAGTCAAAAAAGCGCACTTTACTACACTTTTGGTAATACTCATCTACACTACACCTTGCTAATCAATTACTAATCAACACTATACTTATTTGGTAGTCAAAAAAGCGGACTTTACTACACTTTTGCTAATCAAAACAACTACCACTACACTGATTAGGTAATCAAAAATGCGCCACAACTCTACACTTTTGGTAATAAAATGTACACTACACTACACTAATTGTATATTGCCTATATCTCAACCATTTTTGCATGGATGGATGACATAAGCATACCTCTGGGGTCCTCTAGTCAGGCACTACAACTTTCATTAGGACATCTTTGAAATTTAATTTTTGAGACATCCAATTTTTCCAGTATTTTGCATTTTTCTCACCCATTTTTGGGCATATTGATGAGATAAGCATGTTCCCACAATCCTGTGATCCAGCCCCACAACTTTCATTATGACATTGTGGCTGTACAGTGACATCTGTGAGATGCCCCTATCTCTGTAGCACTGTGTGTCTGTAGGCCTGTAGCTCTGTGGGAGCCTGTGGGGAACTGTGACATGGTAATGTCACACAATTGTCACACTGTACCTGACTGTGCACTGTCACACTGTCACACTGTGGCACTGTGGCACTGTGGCCCTGTGCAAAAGTGACTGATTTGCTGATGTTTGTTGTGAAGTGGCCTGAAGCACGCCTCAACTTCAGCCGCGAGGTCATCCCAGGACGGGTAGGCCCCAGCCGCAATACATTGATCAATACGCGCCCACGTGTATGCCCCGGCGATTGGACTGGTCATCCTGGTCCAAACTGCAAGCGTCCGCAACCGTGGACTAGTTGTGTTGCAGACGATGGTGTAGGCCTTCATTTTAGACCACCATTCTTCGAATTTACTTATTGACCCATCAAAAGTTCCTGGGTCAGCAATGCCCCGTTTCGTGGGGTCGATGTTAGTGGTGGGGTTCTGGGCGGCCCCTGTGCCTCCTTGCTGCTGGGCACCCGCCAAAGCACCAGCGACCTGCTGCGTGACCTGGTTGGCGACCTGCGCCGTGATCATCGCCATCATCTGCTGCATGAACTGCAGCTGCTCTTGGGAGAAGGGGTCCATGAGGGCGGAAAGCAGTTAGGACCGTGGGGGTGTGTGGAGGAGGGCGGATGGTTCGTCTGTTCCGTAAGTTGTATGGTACGTGCAGAACGAAACCCAGTAGATTGGGGTCAGGAGAAGGGGAGCGAAGGGGGAGTGGAGAAAGGCGAGGAAGAAGAGGTTCGGGGGTGCCAAAGATTTGTTGCTCGAGGGGTGTTACTTCCTGAGCGAACAGGAGGGAGGGGATGGGTGATTCTTCCTTTTTAGGGTAAGGGGAGAACCTAATATGAGGAGCCAAAGACTCCGACTTCTTGACTCGAGGAATTTTGACGAGATTTTCCCTGCCCTCTGTGGCGGTACTCTGTCTCGACTATCGTACGGTGACTAGGGATACTGGTAGTACACTTTCTACCTCCCGTGACGTAGGGGAACTACGGTTAAACTATGCGCTTCCACCCCCTAATGTGGGTTGCGCCTTCAACTGCCCTTGACGAACAGCGGGACTACTAACTACGGTTTCTTCTTCAACACAACCCCTTGCCATAAAGGGGACGAGACTAAAAGTGTTGTCTCGTGAAGAAAGAAAGGCGAGAAGATAAAGCTCCTTAACCCTGGAGTCCGGGTATAGCTGCCCTATATGCCTGGGCGCAAGTGGAGTGAGGGATAACTGATAGAATCGAGTTCAAGTGTAACACCAACAATCCAAAGACTGTTATCGGTCACTCCTTGACTGATAGAAAGATGAGGATGGAGGAACGGAGTTAATGCACAATGCACAAATGAACTCGATTGGAGTGTCTACGACAAGAGAGACAGTATTTATACTACTACGAGTGTTTGTACCGTAGAACGTCGTAGAACAAACCAAACAAGCGAGAGATAAACGCTATTGGCTTCAGCACTCCACGCTGAGTCAATGCGGCTATGCTGATGAATCAGCTGACTAAGTAAAGCGTCTATGAGCGCGTCTAAGTAACCCTAACCAGAGAGAAGATAAATAGGGAAAACTACGCTAAGAGTATGCTACAACTAGTAGTGAAAAAGTACGGGCCGTTACAATCATGTCTCTCCACGATTTCCGAGCCTATAACCGAGAGTTCACTTGAGTTGGAGGCTGGATGAAGCACAAGGGAAAGCTCACTGAACATGTACATGATCGCTACTTCTGGGCTGGATTTTCTCCTTCATTTTGAAGCTCTGTAGAGGGTAGACTGAAGCAGAAGGACCCCAACCTCGATGTCAGCATACCTTTCCCCTATGACGAAGTCTGTAGAGCTGCAGAAGAGGTGCTGCATCGAGATCGCTTCGATGCTGATGACCTTGACCTCCTCGGTCCTCGATCCATATCCAGTCTTTCAGAGAAGGAGAATATCCCTCCACAGCAGCATGATGCGAGGGGAGGGAGTGTTTGACCGCTTCTACCACCCCAGGAAGCCAGGAGAAACTTGGAGACACTGGAGAGGGAGGGAAGCATGGCTCAGAAGCAGGATGAGGTCGAAACCCTGATAAAATCCTTATCTCGTATGTCCTTAAACAATCCAGATTACTCATTGCTCTATTATCGAGCCATCAAGATGGATCCTGATGCTGAAAAGGTGATTCGTCCCCCAGCACTCCACTCCGCCCCTGTTCCTAGCTCCACTGCACCCCCTGTCAGTCCGAATTCATCCAAGGCATGCCCCCAGAGGAAGCCCATCGTCTGCTTTGGCTGTGGAGTCACTGGACATGGCCTAGACACCCATGATGCGATCAATGATCTTATCAAGAAGGGTTCTTTGGCTAGAGATGACAACCATCGCATCATATATCCCAATGGGCAGTGCATCTACAGGAATGGTGATGAAACGATCTTGCAGGCTTATGAGAGATCTGTGAAGCCGACCCAATCCCCCAGTAGTGTCCACTTTGTTATCCATGAAGAAGCCGATGAATTTCTTGGAGCAGAGATCTATGAGTTAGAGGATGATGCTGTTGTTGTTGCTGCAGAGAGAAACACGAAAATCTCGAAGGATAAGCAAAGGGAAGTCTTCGATGGAGTGCTCCTCCCACCTCGGAACCATGGGAAGGGCAAGGAGAGGGAATTTCCAAAGTAATCTACCTCATTGACACCTGCCAATCAGCCTCAGCCACAATCAGCCCCACACTCTGATCGCCTATCAGCCCCTATCAGGAGCATCAAGGGATGTATCTCATCATCTTCAGGAACTCATCAGATACAAGCGTCAACCCATCACTCAATCTGTCAGTACTGTCGATGGGACACCTCCCATCAGTTCTTATCTCGCTTTGACATCCAGCCCCTTAATCACAATTAATCTCACCTGTAATGGTCGACAGGTGACAGCTGTCATCGACTCAGGCTCCACTCTTAATGTGGTCAAATCGAGTATAGCATGATCTGTCATTCAGATGCCCATCAACATCTCAAGAAGCATCAATATGAAGGATGCCAATGGTGGAGTATCAATGCTTACTGGTCTAATCAAAGATGTACTGCTCTTCTGTGGTGCTGCTAGGACCTGGACCAATCTATTTGTTGCCCCTGATGTTGATGCAGGCTTTGATTTGCTTCTAGGATGCCCCTGGGCACATGGGAATGCTGTCAGCATTGTTGAGAGAGGCTCAGGTACCTTTGTAGTCTTTGGATCAGACAAAGATCATCCCCTCGAGCTCTGTGTCACTGAAGGGACTGCTGAACCGACTGCTACTGCTCTCATGGCAACTCTCCAGCCCTCTAGCTTCGAAGAAGACTCTGGGACCTTTGCAGATGAAGCATCTCCTCAATCTCCTGCTACTGTCTTCGTCGACGAATTAGGAGGGAGGAAAGTCAGTCCCTCATGGCAATTCTTACTAGATTACTCATCGGAACCCCCACTTCTTCTGACTCTACTTCGACTCCGATTATGCCCTTGCTGGCACAAGCGGCATCGACCAGAATGACCATGAGTATCAGGACTTCATCCTCTTGCATACCTACCTAGTTCAACACCTTCCTGGAGCTTCCTGGAATGATTGCATTGACTTTACTGGCTCGACTTATGCTCGCTTCTATCCTGATCCTCGCCCTGATCCTGTGGATCGAAATCCACTTCCCAACGACCCCATCCTATCCCCTGATCCTCCTGATGAACCAGATCTTCTATCCTCACATTCTCAGTTGAATATGTAGTCCTCTGAAGCCGATGCTCCTCCAGATAATCCATCCCTGCACTTTCAGATGAATATTCGGTCCTCTACGGGTGAAGGTCCTCTTCATCCTCCTTCCCCTCATTTGCAAATGAATATTCCGCCTGCTGAAGCCCCAAATCCTCCACCTTCACCCATTACTGGGCTCACCTATCTTGAAGTGCCTGCTACCGATTTATCTGAGTCTTCAGTGTTGTTTCAGGTTGATGATCCACCTCCTGATCCTGATCCTGCAATTTCCTGCCCAAATCACTCATCTACTCCCTCGGATACACTGCCTATCCATGCCAATCACGGACCTTACCCACCTATTCCTGATTCCGACTCCTTTCGCTTTCAGACTTCATCATGGCCCTCCGATGAGTCGATTTTCTGAATTTTCCGATTTTACTTACCGTTTTTCTTTTGATTCTTATGCTTCTCCTTTTACTTCTTATGCTACTCACTTCGACCGAGAAGTCGTTAAACTCCTAAATCCACAGACAATTCTTCGCTCTCATACTCCTGTACCACCGCCTACTTTGCCCGCCTCAGTTCACTGCTTTGAAAAAATTTTTTACTGTAATTTTTCGTGTTCTCCTTCGCCTTCCAGACCCCTGACTTCTCCAGACTTGTTATCTATTCAAAATAACAAAAAGCCACAAAAAATCCTTTTCTCCTTATCTGATTTCCTTGATTTGTTACGTTTTAGACAATCTCTTGTGACAGATACAGAAAACCCAGATGGTGACAATGTACGCTCAGTATATGGTGCTTATAAACGTGTTGATCGCAAGGTCAAACCCGTTCCAGGTGTTTATCCAGAAGATGCACACGTTCACTGCCATTTCCCAGAAGACCCCCTTAAATCACTAATTCCACTCACACCTCACCCCCCTACTTTCGTTCCTATGAAGAAGCTTACCAAGGAATGCCTGCACTCCATGAAATTAAATGCCGACAACTTCCTGTGGCCAGAAGAGGAAAAACTTTTTTGCCACATAATGAAGCTAAACGAGCCTGTGCTTGCCTTTGACGAATCAGAACGCAGCAACTTCAGATCTGATTACTTCTCGCCTTACATAATCCCTGTCCTGCCCCACGAGCCATGTGTAACGCTTATAATCCGAAGACTATACTCGGTCACTCCAAGAACTGATAAGAGTAGAGGCTGAGGGAAGGAGTTAATGCGATGATGCACAAATGAACTTGATTGGAGTGTCTATGACAAGAGAGACGGTATTTATACTAACTAGAGTGTTTGTACTGTGGAATGTCGTAGAACAAACCAAACAAAGAGAGATAAATGCCATTGGCTGCAGCACTCCACGCTGAGTCAAGGCGGCAATGCTGACGAAGCAGCTGACTAAGTAAAGCATCTATGAGCGCGTCTAAAGTAACCCTAACCAGAGAGTGAATAAATAAGGAAAACTACGCTAGACTACGCTACAACAAGTAGTGAAAAAGTATGGGCCGTTACACCATGGGAATATCATAACATTCCGATCCCGCCCGGTATCCGAGACCGAGTCATACAGCTTCTTCGGGATAAGATTGCAGCCGGACTCTATGAACCGGCTCAGTCCTCCTATCGCTCAAAATGGTTTTGTGTTATGAAGAAGAATGGAAAGATCTGAATCGTCCATGATCTGCAGCCTCTCAATAAGGTTACAATTCAGGACGCTGGTGTTCCTCCTATCCTGGATGACTTTGTGGAGCCATTCACTGGCCAGCAATGCTATACCGTGTTTGATCTATTCTCTGGCTTCGACGCATGCCAACTTCACCCCAATAGCCGAGATCTTACCTCATTCCTGACACTGCTTGGCTTGCTATGCCACACTGCCATGCCTCAAGGCTACACCAACTTGCCATTGGAATTCCAGAATTGCACAGCATTCATTCTTCAGGATGAAATCCCTCACATCGCCAACATTTTCATGGACGATCTGCCTATCAAAGGCCCTGCTACATGTTATGAAGATGCCAATGGCCATGCCGAAACGTTAGCCGAGAATTCTGGCATCCGGCGCTTCATTTGGGAACATGCCAATGACGTACATCAGATCATGCATCGATTTGCTCATGCCAGAGGAACATTTTCTGGTCCTAAATCTCAGATCTGCCAACCTCGTGTCACTATTCTTGGCCAAACCTGCCATCCTTGTGGTCGTTCCCCTGACGATGGCAAGGTGAAGAAGATTGTGAATTGGCCAACGCTCCTTACGCCCAAAGATGTATGGTTGTTCCTAGGCCTCTGTGGTACCGTTCGTATCTGGATTGCAAACTACTCGCAGCTCACTCGGCCGCTGTGAGTCGACGTGTGGATCTATGGCGAAAACACCAAAAAAAACCCAACACAAAGACAATTGCCGAGTCGGTGGTTTACCTACGCGGACTTTGGCTCGAGGGATCGGTTACAGCGAAGAGGGGGAGGGGTTCTGCACACCTAGACGACTAGGGCAGAAGGGAAGGTGCTCCTGACGAGGGGGGAGCAGGGGGAGGACAGAAAAGCGAAGATTTATAGGCTACTCGGAGCCTAGAAGCGACGTAGAATGACAAAGATTACAGTAAGTAGACCCTTAATGGAGTCTCAAATACTGCAGCAGTGAATGATGAATAAGAAAGCTTCAGAGCGACGATAATAAGGCAGATAATGAAGATAATGTTTGGGCAGCAGTCTCACTACAAAGGGGACGGTATCCTATGTATGTGGGGGGGCTACTTGCTTGTGTACTTGCTGCGACGTATTGGTACTTATATACAAAAGGTAGCACAGCCTGAAGTAAATAGAGGGAAACACTTTGTAAGGGGTTTGTAAGCGATTGGTAAGAGGATTGGTAAAGGATTGGTAAGGCCGAGCAAGGCTGAGTAAGGACAGTAAGCGATTGGTAAGTAAAATCAGTCAGCATGACGAAGAATATCACAAATCATTTGAAATAGAATGAGTCATTAAGGAACGGATGAATAATGCGACAGAAAGGGGGATGAGTAAGCGCACTGGTCACTGCTGAATAAGGGGGTATGACTGCAAATGAGTCACTCTGACTCCTAGATCTGAGATCCAGATTCATTGGGGTGATATGCTGCGCATCCGAAAGAAGAACTGTGGGGATTTCTGCCAGGGGCCAACTTTGGGGGTCTCCAGGGTAGTCAGGGCTTAGGATTTCGCAACTTTCCCCCCTCTCTCCTCTCTGCAAAGCGACCTGTACCAGGTGCAACTAGTGCTCTGGAGGGCATGAGGAGGAGGAGGGGCCGTCTTCTCCAATGAGGGCAGGGAGAAGTGCCTCAAAATCGTCATGAATGCGATCAGATAGTGTAGATGAGAGTAGTTGGTACTGCAGCTGTCGCAATTTTGGGAGAACGAAAGACGAGATTGAGAGGTAGACGTTGCAGGGGGCAGGAAGGAAAAATCCGTAATCCTTTTCGACTGGAGAGACCGAAACAACCACATAAGACCTCTCAAGCCTGACGACAGACTTGAGGCGACCAAAGAACGTCTTCTTTGACGTCAGACTGACGAGAAGAACGCGCTGTCCCAAAGCGATAGGATGGGAGGTCATGGACGAGGGAGGGATGAACCAGGAGGCTTCAGGGCGAGAGCTAGTGGGGATTCCTGGCAAGTACTCGTAGTTATTCTCCCTAGCAAAGGACACGAGCGAAGAGACGGTCGAGGAAGTGGCCATTACGATAAATATTGGCGAAATGGGCATTCGTTGGTAGAAATGATGCAGAAAATCGTGGAGTGCGCGGATCGTTACCAAATTTGGTAGGAAGGATGGCGTGGTCGAGAGCTTCCTGTGAGCGTGGGAATGGTGTCGATATCTTTAGAATTGACGGAGATATTTGAAAAATCGGAATGCCGTAAACTAGCGCTCAAAAAGTTTTTTCGGGCGCTTGAGCGGTTTCTTCCCTAACGTTGAGGATGGTTCTCATGCGATGGATGACTGCTGGCAATATCAGTCATTCTTCACATTAGGGCTAGGCTTCTCTGTTCTCCGTTCTTCATCATTCAGCTTCTGAGTCCATGCTCACGTCGCCAAACACCTTTGGTGCGTGACACCGCTGGTCAACCTCTATCGCAAGAATGCTCCTTTGAATGGGGAGAGCCCCAACAGGAGGCGTTTGACACCTTGAAGCTCGCCATTTCAACTGCCCCTGCCCTTCGCCCCATCGACTACTTGTCTGATTCCCCTGTCATTCTTTCTGTTGACACCAGCAATGTTGCCATAGGATTCATTCTTTCGCAGTACGACTCAGAAGGACGCAAACACCCTGCTCGCTATGGTTCACTCCCTATCAACGAATGAGAATCATGCTACAGCCAGCCTAAGCTGGAGCTTTACGGTCTTTTCAGAGCACTACGACATCCATCTTTACGGTGTTTGTCACCAATGGATCGAAGTCGATGCCAAGTATATCAAGGGTATGCTTAACGACCCAGATCTTCAGCCCAATGCAATGATCAATCGCTGGATCAAAGGTATACTCCTCTTTGACTTCAAGTTAATCCATTACCCGCTATCAAGCACCGTGGTCCTGATGCACTCTCTCATCATCAACCTACCAAGGAAGACTACGAGGAAGGCTGTATTGATTGAGAAGAAGCCAACAATTGGTTAGAGAACATTCTTTTCTTTGCAGAAACTCATCCCCTTCCTTATGACACCATGATGCTCCCATCATTCCTTTCCAATGATACGACCCAAGATGCCCAGTTACGCCAAATCCTACACTTCCTTCGCACCACTGAACTTCCCATTTTCCCTTCCAACACCTCTCGAAAGTGATTCATTCGCAGATCCTTGCAGTTCTTCCTCCATGGAAGCCATCTCTTCAAATGTCGAGGTTCCCGTACCCCTGTCAAAGTTATCTTCGACCCAGATCTCCGTGCACAGATACTGAATCAAGCCCATGAAGAACTCGGTCACAGAGGTGTCTTTGGAGTCTTTCAGACGGTCAGAGAGCGCTTCTATTGGCCTCAGATGTACAAGGATGTCACCCATCACGTTCGCTCATGCCATGCATGCCAGATTTGCAGCACTCATAAAACCGAAATCCCCATCACGATCTTTGCATCCCCCCAAATCTTCATGAAGGTTTATGTTGACATCATGCTCATGGCCAAAGCCCGTGGCTATCGCTATCTTGTTGCTGCTCAAGATGATCTTTCCCTCGCAGCAGAAGGCCGTGCTCTCAGACATGCCAATGCAGATAATCTCGCCAAGTTCTTTTGGGAAGAGATACTCTGTCGATATGGAACGGTCTCTCAGATTGTCACTGACAATGGCAGTGAAATCAAGGGTGCCTTCGAAAAACTCATGCAGTGCTACTCAATCCCTCAGATTCGCATCTCACCCTACAATTCTCGAGCTAATGGAGTTGTGGAGCGAGGACACTTTATCATTCGAGAAGCTATCGTTAAGGCTTGCGAAGGCGATCTCAATCTCTGGCCTACCAAGGTCCATCATGCTTTCTTTTCAGACAAAGTGACGACTCAACGGTCTACTGGATTCAGCCCCTACTTCCTCCTTCATGGTCTCGATCCCATTCTCCCATTTGATCTCTTTGAATCTACATATCTCATCAAAGGATTTTATTCTGGAATGAGCTCAGAGGAGCTTCTTTCACTTCGCATTCGCCAATTGGAGAAGAGACAAGATGATATCCATGCCGCCTTTACTACCCTACAGAAGTCATGCCTACGATCCAAAGACCAGTTCGAAAGAAAGTATGCCCTATGCCTTGCAAAGTCATCATACCAGCCTGGAGACCTTGTCTTGGTTCGCAATAGCCAGGTTGAGAAGGAGCTTGATCGAAAATCAAAGCCGCAGTACCTTGGTCCCTATGAAGTTGTTCGTCGCACCAAGGGAGGCTCCTATGTCCTCAAAGAACTCGATGGCACTATCTCTAGATGAGGCATTGCTGCATTCCGACTCATCCCCTACTACTCCCATGACACTCCTTTACCTGATGATATCCTCCTCAGTGGAGACAATGAGCCAAGCAATGACGATGAGAACGAAAGTAATGCTTATGACTCTGACGAATTCTCATGATTTCTTTCACTACTTTTCATCTATCTCCAGCCACTCCTTTCAGATTCTTTTTTTTCTTTTCTTTGTTTCACCCATTTGTGTCTGCTGCATTGGTCGCAATTGGGGACGATTGCATTTCTTGTTGCTGGCGGATGTCACACACCAAAGGTGTTTGGCGACGTGAGCATGGACTCGGAAGCTGAATGATGAAGAACGGAGAAGCCTAGCCCTAATGCGAAGAATGACTGATATGGCCAACAGTCATCCATCGTACAAGAACCATCCTTAACATTAGGGAAGAAACCGCTTGAGCACCCGAAAAAACTTTTTGAGCGCTAGGTTATGGCATTCCGATTTTTCGAATATCTCCGTCAATTCTAAAGATATAGACACCATTCCCACGCTCACAGACAGCTCTCGACCACGCCATCCTGCCTACCAAATTTGGTAATGATCTGCGCACTCCACCATTTTCTGCATCATTTCTACCAATGAACACCCATTTTGCCAATATTTATCATAATGGCCACCTCCTTGACTGTCTCTTTGCTTGTGTCCTTTGCTAGGGAGAATAACTACGAGTACTTGCCAGGAATCCCCACTAGCTCTCGCCCCGAAGCCTCCTGGTTCATCCCTCCCTCGTCCATGACCTCCCATCCTATCGCTTTGGGACAGCACATTCTTCTCATCAGTCTGATGTCGAGGAAGACGTTCTTTGGTCGCCTCAAGTCTGTCGTCAGGCTTGAGAGGTCTTATGTGGTTGTTTCGGTCTCTCCAGTTGAAAAGGATTACAGATTTTTCCTTCCTGCCCCCTGCAACGTCTATCTCTCAATCTCGTCTTTCGTTCTCCCAAAATTGCGACAGCTCCAGTACCAATTACTATCATCTACACTATCTGATTGCATTCATGATGATTTTGAGGCACTTCTCCCTGCCCTCATTGGAGAAGATGGCCCCTCCTCCTCCTCATGCCCTCCAGAACACTAGTTGCACCTGGTACAGGTCGCTTTGCAGAGTGGAGAGAGGGGGGAAAGTTGCAAAATCCTAAGCCCTGACTACCCTGGAGACCCCCAAAATTGGCCCCTGGCAGAAATCCCCACAGTTCTTCTTTCGGACGCGCAGCATATCGCCCCAATGAATCTGGATCTCAGATCTAGGAGTCAGAGTGACTCATTTGCAGTCATATCCCTTATTCAGCAGTGACCAGTGCGCTTACTCATCCCCCTTTCTGTCGCATTATTCATCTGTTCCTTAATGACTCATTCAATTTCAAATGATTTGTGATATTCTTCGTCATGCTGACTGATTTTACTTACCAATCACTTATTGTCCTTACTCAGCCTTGCTCAGCCTTACCAATCCTTTACCAATCCTCTTACCAATCGCTTACAAACCCCTTACAAAGTGTTTCCCTCTATTTACTTCAGGCTGTGCTACCTTTTGTATATAAGTACCAATACGTCGCAGCAAGCAGCAAGCAAGTAGCCCCCCTGCATAGGATACCGTCCCCTTTGTAGTGAGACTATTGCCCAATCATTATCGACGTTATCTGCCTTATTGTCATCGCTTTAAGGCCCTTCATTATCTTCTTTATCCTTGCAGTATCTGAGGCTCCATTAAGGGTCTATTTACTGTCACTCTTCATCACTTTACGTCGCTTCTAGGCTCCGAGTAGCCTATATACAGTATATTCAATTCAAGTACTACCACATAAGATGCTAATAGTACTACACTTTTTGCTCCTACACTTTTCACTAATACTACTGCCCTTGTTACTAGTACCACTATGCTTTTTGCTAATACTACTACACTTTTTACTAATCCTACTACCCTCTTTGCTACTGTAATACTACTATGCTTTTTCCTAATAGTACTTTGCTTTTTTCTCCTACCACTACACTCTTGGGTAATTAAATGTGTGGTAATAGTGGGCTAGTGGCATACACTACCCCATAGTAAGAATTGGCCTTTGTTTGGTCGGTTTTGGCCACTTGCATGAAAGGCATGAGTTTTGGTGTGCACTATATCACATTTTGGGGTATTTTTGTGACTTTGCAAAATTTCAAGTCATTAGTGGCTGTGCCAACTACACAACAATCCTAATCATGACTACTGTAACGGTGTAGGGAGAGTATCCTCCCTACTAGGGTATTTGTTATATTTCATCCTTTCTACTTGTGTTTTTTGTTTTTTTCTCTTTATCCTACTACCTTCTTTTACTTAGTATTTGTCCGCATTTTGGCTTACATAAGCTAGGACTCACACTTAGAGATGTGCTGTACATACTTAGAACAATAATAGATGCACTACACCAGACGAGTAAGACAGAATTAAGACGCTGAAGGCTCGGGAGAATATTTCTCCACCCCCAGACACTCCTTAGACGAATCTCGACTATCTTTTGGACTTACTGGGCGCGTTTTGGCTGTTTTCCCCACTCTCTGACCACCCTACCAGGCACTCTAGCCCCCTTGGGTCGAATTGACCTACCTTTTTCCAATGGGAGACCTACTGGCATCTCCCCCCACACTCCTTTAACAATCTTTTCAACGGCCCATACTTTTTCACTACTAGTTGTAGCGTAGTCTAGCGTAGTTTTCCTTATTTATCCACTCTCTGGTTAGGGTTACTTAGACGTGCTCATAGACGCTTTACTTAGTCAGCTGATTTGTCAGCGTAGCCGCATTGACTCAGCGTGGAGCGCTGCAGCCAATAGCGTTTATCTCTCGCTTGTTTGGTTTGTTCTACGACGTTCCTCGGTACAAACACTCGTAGTAGTATAAATACCGTCTCTCTTGTCGTAGACACTCCAATCGAGTTCATTTGTGCATTGTCACTTTAACTCAGTTCCCTCAGCCTCTACTCTTGTCAGTTCTTGGAGTAACCGAGTATAGTCTTCGGATTATAAGTGTTACAACTACGCTTTTTTGCTAATCAACACTACTGTACATTTCCTAGTCACACTACAAATATTTGGTAGTCAAAATGCAGACACTACACTACAAAATACTACACTTTTGGTAATACAGCTGTACACTACACTTTACTCATCAAACACTACACTCATTGGTAATCAAAAATGCGCCACATCACTACACTTTTGGTAATAGAAATCTACAGTACAATTTGCTAATCAAACATCACAAAACACTACACTTACTTGGTAGTCATAAATGCGCCACAACACTACACTTTTGGTAATACAAATTTACACTACACTTTACTAATCACACTCAATCATTTTTGCAGGTATGGATGAGATAAGCATACCTCTGGGGTCAACAACCAATCACACCAAGGTCTCACCCATTCTTCATGGCCAACAAGGTGCCTAGCAAGGCATGTAGGAGTAAACCTACTCCAAGGCCTCCTCAGCTGACAGGGCAGGCCCTGGAGGCATATTGCACAGGAACTAGGCCAATCCAAGGAGAGACTTGTGGGGGGTCTTTTGGAGGTGGTGATGGTGTTGGCAGGTGATGCCAAGCAAGCAGTGTGAGGTCAGCACTGCCAGGATAATAGATAGGGAGTAAGCAAATAATCTTCACATGGCCATGGGGCCTACCACCCTGAAACCAACAGGTCAGGTAGTATACCTATGTAGCAGGAGAGAGCACATGCAATGTGCAGCAGTGGGAACATCCCACAAGAGAGGTAGTACCATGGAAGGAATGCAAAATCCAAAATTTCGCAAGAGTGACCTGACAGTGTGACACAGTGATTGGCTACATGAATAGAGCATACCCCAGGCATCCAAATCAACTCCAAGATCATCCTAATCAGCATAGATTTGATGAACATAGGGAGTAATCATGGAAAAGGATGGGAGGGGAGTGTCACAGAAGCCATCCATAGTGCACAAGAATGAGGTTTATTCAGCATTAGCCTAACTACAGAGGCTGAAAGGGATAAATATCATATGTCAATGACAACAAAGGAGCATACCTGAAAGGGATAAAAGGTCGAAACTAGGGAAGAGGGGAAATGACAGTGAGAATATAACCAACGGTGAAAAATGAAATAGAAATAAGTATGAGTCAGAATGTTGTCAGCTATTACCAGTCAATGACAAGGACGAGTCATGGAAAGCCTAGACAAGGTCATGGAGGCAAGCATGGATTGTCACATCACCCCCCTGCAAGACTTGTGGTGGTGGCAGGAGAGGTACTCCTGAAGTTTGGCATTGACACCATGTTCATCATCCCAGTGGGCACAAGGTTCCCACATGTTCTCTTCACAAGGGAGGCCTCTCCATTTGACCAGATACTCGACTTGCCCATGGCGAATGCATTCATCAAGGACAGCTTCTACCCACTTTGCTGGCTTTCTTCATGGGCAACCAGTGGCCTCCAAGGTTCTTGAGGTAAGTTGAACCACCTTTTCTGCTTGGTCCTAGTTAACTTGGGCCAGTGTCTCCAACTCCTTCTCAACCCCCTGAAGGATATTGTTCAGTGTCCACCACTGGCATTCCACACGTCTTCCACCCCCACTCCCCCTTGCGGCAGCAAAGCTGCCTCAGTTATGTCAAACTCTTCACCCATCCGGGGTGATGCAAATTCTACTATCCAAACTGTCAGAGTCATAGTCAACCACCCTCATTCAAAGATTCAAAACCTTGAGCTGGACTCAAGATATGCTTCCTCTGGTCATGGGCTGGCCCTAGCCATATGTGATGGAGAACAACGTGTTTTAGATACCCTCAATGCATCACCAAACCCTACCAATAATGTATTGGAACATGAAATGATAACCAGTGAACCTTACTATAGTGCATCTCAAACTACAACTTTCTTAACAGTGTCAGATGGCTGACTGGTGACCCAGACCAAGGCAATTCAATGCTCTGTGTTATAGTCATGCCAAATAAAGACTATGAATCCTGCATTCAAAAGTGCCTTGACAAGACTACCAATCCTCCTGCACCAGCAAAGCTGACACATGCAAGGATACATTTGAGTGTAGACATGGCAGTTGTAACACTAACAATCCGAAGACTGTTATCGGTCACTCATTGACTGATAGGAAGGATGAGGATGAGGAACGGAGTTAATGCGCAGAGCACAAATGAACTCGATTGGAGTGTCTACAACAAGAGAGACGGTATTTATACTAACTAGAGTGTTTGTACCGTGGAACGTCATAGAACAAACCAAACAAAGAGAGATAAACGCTATTGGCTGCAGCGCTCCATGCTGAGTCAATGCGGCTATGCTGACGAATCAGCTGACTAAGTAAAGCGTCTATGAGTGCGTCTAAACAACCCTAACCAGAGAGTGGATAAATAAGGAGAAGTACGCTAAGACTATGCTACAATGAGTAGTGAAAAAGTACGGGCCGTTACAGCAGTGGGATTAATGAGAACATGGTATCAATCCGTGGAGCTGGAAATGTCTGGTATGAAAGATGGGGTTGCGGGTGCAAATGACATTGTGTATAGGGTAAGTTCGATCGCAACAACTCTGTAACATCGGTGACCATGCACAGACCTCTGAAACATACCTCACAATTCAACTCCAAGTTTTGCTGGATCTGTCACGAGACAAACTTGCTGAACACATTGGATTTCAATCATGGCAAGCACTCATCAAATCCTACCACCACTCTGGGTGATCAGGAGTTAACACCCTTGAACAGTTTGTCTCTGAGAAACATCAGGCCCAGGGGGTCTCACCCCCATCATCCATCATATTAACCATACTGTGTGGTACCAGCAATACACATACATGCGAGTGAGGAAATGCTGCTGTCCATACTGCCAGTCGAGCTGATATATGACAGGCAATCATGCACTTCTCCAAAGACTGGCCAATTATGGAGGAAATCTACTTTATCAAGGGTGCTGACATAATTTTTAATGTCTGTGGGTCTGTGGTTAACATGGAAAAGAGTTTCCATGATGTCAAGAAGGCTGCCCAAATGTAAGTTTCTCTGTCTATGAATACTCCTCCCTGACATTTTCCAGTTTCAACCCCAGGTCCATGCTACTGTTTGATGCCCCCCCATCTCCAACTGGCTGCTACAGGCCCCTACCTGCACAGCCTCCTTGACAACACCATCATTCAAGGCTATGATGTGTCAAGTGCTGCACTCTTTGCCCTGCATGACTCTGCAATGTTGGGTAGGCACTCCAACATTGTATTGATTTTTTGGAAGCCAGGAGACATATTGGTGGAAAAATTGGTCTGGACTGACAAGAATATCAGGCCCTGGGGTAACTACTTGCCAGTGCAATGTCCACAATGTGGAACCATGCAGAAGTGGGTGGGGGGGGGGGTCTGCAAATAAGACCCTGTCTTATGAGTGCAAATATGTTGACTGTGGCAAAAATAGGGGCCTGATGGGATGTCCCTCCCACCTCAATCTTACACTTTCACAATGCCTAAAGGTGCCCAACAACTCAATCAAGGGAAAAAAGAGGGATCTTCCTGGCTAAAGTTGACATTGTAGAATACCAGCCTACATACATCTGCTTTAGATACCATTGTGATTTATGCTTGCTCCTTTGATAATTTCCAATGCAAATTGTCACTTCACACTTACGCTCGGGAAGTGCCGCTGGCGCCGACAGAAACCTTGCTTGGACCGGAAGCCAAGTTCATTTTTGAGCAAAGTCGAATAGTATGTTCACAGACACGTACGTCGTTGCGTAACTTTTTCTAGGTAATGTAACATAGAGCAAACGTGGAAACTCAAATAGAAACACCAACTCAAACAATGGTCCAATAGCTAGTACTCTGCTGTTTGCACCTCCTCACATTTTTGAGAAAGGCATGTTGTCTGTATCCAGGTGGAAAGGAATTTTCCTTTTCTCTGTCAAAGAGCTCAACCCATGTTCCCCACTGCAAGCAATGCATGCTGCACGTGACCTTCGAGTAACATGTGTTCCTCATTTGTTCCTTGAGAGTCACTATGGTCGAATTCGGAGACCTGAAAGGTTGTTGACGAAGTTGTTCGAGAGCATGACTTGCCATCCGAGCGGAGCGCCGCTGAAGATGGCACTCGGAGTGCTGGCAATAGCAATGACGAATCAGGAAACTCACCAAGTGATGAAGGGAGCTCCCCGGAGAGTTTAAGTGACTGCACCAAACCCACAGATGGCAGGAGGTGGCTCATGGAAGAGGTTGGGGATGTGAATGAAGAGTCATTGGATGAACATGCGAACGTGCCTGAAGCACCTTACCTGAGTCAAGAAGATAGTTCTCAATACACTGTAAACAGTTGGGACGCTTGTATTAAGTGTCGGGAACGCTTTTAATGAATGTCAAACCGGTCGAAAATCAGCCTTAGTCAATGGAAATCAATGTCTTATTGTGACGCTGAAGTGGACATTCGGTCTAGTAAAAATCGGCATCAAGGACGGTGAATAAGATCATCACCAGCATTGAACAAGAGTATCAGGGACCCACGCCTACGTGGCTGGATCCTAACTGACCTACGAAACGTCTGCAATGTCACAGACGAGGGGCTTTACCTACCTCAGGCTCAGACTCACCATTGTCACCTTGCCGCCTCGCAACATCTCGCAACATGTCTGGAATGTTGCTAATACAGTAATGGACCGGCACTTGCGCCAGTAAAATTTAATTGCCTCACATTTCGTTCCAATGCAAGAAGTACATAAATCATGCATGAGATCCATGTTAGTATGTACTCCAGCAAGCCCTGTATGAATTTTGAAGTGCATCGTGAACATTCTCCGTGGTGTAGAAGGTTGTCAAGTTTTCGCGCCTTATCACGTCCGCACCACCACTTGCGCCGCACCAAAAAAAGGAAATCTGTATTACATAATATGGTAATGCACGGCCTGGCAATAGTCTTCGAGCTGACGAGGTATTGACTTCCGTTAATACCCGAGTTACCTTTTGTAACGTAGTCAGCTAATCTTATCCCATCCCATCCCATGCCAATGGATCGAAAAATTTTCGTACCATTGCATGGCTCTTGTGGTGGACTTCGCTTAACCACTTAGTCTGCCCATTGCCATTTTAAGCTTAGTATCATGATAAGGATGAGTGATACGAGTGCAAAGACATGCTTCACCGGCATCCCTCTGGCAAGTCCCATATTCACAATCATGTATAGTCGTAGCACTCGCCTGTGGGTTACACCATAAAGAACAACATATGAAAATCCTGGAGTGGTATGACGAGTCCCCACAAATCTATTAACAATATACCTGAAAAATTGCAGATTTTGCACACTAATTTGAGCACTGTGAAACATCCAACAGTGCAATATTCTAGTTCTTTGTAAAATATTGATCCGTACTATAATACCTTACTGCTACATGCATTACATGGACACTTTTATTCACGGATGATCAGTATTTTTATGTTGGCGCAAGTGACGGTGGGTGGCGCAAGTGCCGGTCCAATACTGTACCTACTGGCGGCAGGGGGTGCCTCCCAGACGGATGCACACTGTCGACAAACCTTCGTTATTCGATAGATGGACGCACCCACAGCAAACCATGGCCACAGCGCTGTGTTTGCAGCAATTATTGTACACTCCTTTATTTGAATGTTTGGTATATTATTTCTTTCGAGTAGTGTTGTCCAGGCCCGGCTTTTGAGGGCTCAAGGCCTGATATATCTGAAGCCGAGCCGTGAGCCGGGCCGAGCCCTATATAGGGCTCAGCCTGGCCTGAGGCCGCGGCCTGAACATGACAAGTAGAAGAATGGTATAACTAGTTCTAGGTAGCTACAAACAGTTACCTCTTTCAAGATGGCAATGGTCAGGGATTCCACTGACAACTCCGGAGACTGTGAGTGCTGACGTGGCAGAAGGGGGTGATGGGGGCCGATATTCCTGAAACATAATTATTAACTATTGTAAGCACATGGGTGGAAATTTCGTACTGCCCGGGTCCTGCATTTACCTGCTGGTCTCGACCAGGGTGTGGGAGAATCGGGGCGAGGTACAGGGAAGGTGGGGCGAACGTGAAACTTCTGGTTGTTCCAAATTCCTGTGATAAATCGTCAGTAGTGTGTTGTCAACACCTATGGATGATTAGCCTACTGCGCTGGCCCGAGACTGCCTTTCACCTTCTATCTCCCCATCAGTATCTCTGGCCAAAGCGTCTCCGTCAACAACCGTGTTAATTGTAGGTAAGGTCGAGTGTCTCTCTTTCGAAACCACCCTGTCAATAACATCATGCCATTCCCCGGGGAGCTTGACAGCCGGGACTGAGTACCTTTGGTAGAGAAGTGCCACAGCCGTAGCTTACCAGTGGCATGTCCATTTGTGTCAAGGAAATAGAAGAAAGTGATATTTGCCCGAAAGGTGCCCCTGGTCAGGAGGGTGGGGAGGGCAGCAGCGATGGGATGAACTTTGACATGGGTTTCCTACGACTCATCGAGCGTCGCCCATGGTCTAGTTGGGACATGTTGGTAGACACCAGGGGGTTGTCAGAGTACACCAAAAAGACGGAGACCGGGTTAGAGACTAAGAGTCCCAGGGAGGAGATAATACACTGGGTACTGGACTCCGACAGATGGAGAAGTTATAACAGCTGCATATTAAATAGAAAGCTGCAAGTAGTTTCATTTGGAGGGTGGGCTGCCTCGAGTTCATGCACAGGTAAGCCATGACTCAGGTAAATTGCCTTCAGGTCAAAAGCCCATGTTGAAGGCAGGACGTTCTCAGGTGCTCACCTCATGTTTTCCATACTTGTGTTGTGGGAGAAATAACCACGAAGAGAAGTCCTACTTGCCATTTGAAAGGCAACAGACAACGTTGCGGGCATGGCTGCTCAGTTTCAGTAGTAGTTATGTCAATGGAAATTGCCGGGTAGCACAGCCACAAAGCCGCGGCTTGAGGCCGCGGCTCACGGCTTCTCAAAAGGTCAGGCCGAGCCCTGAGCCCCCACAGGCCGTCCCCACGGCTCGGCTCGGCTCGGCCTAGGAGGGCCGGGCCCAGCACAACACTACTTTCGAGTTGTATATCCTTCACCCATACCATGGAGTTTCAAGAGATGTCCTTGGTATGCAACCTACGAGTTACTTGTTTTATTACTATCGCACTCACACACAGAAACTGTGTCATGCTCATCATGTCTGAATTTGAATTTTGTCACAGAGATGGTGCACGCAGCCAAAACCGAGCCGCAAAAGGAAAAAGTTTCAGTTGTCCGACGGTTCCCACGGGAATTATGGTGCTGGAGAAACCTTGCCAAGCAAGGTAATGTGAATTTTGGGGGATTCAAGGGTTAATTCACTTTAACCTATCCCCATCCCAATGGGAGGTGGGAATCAAGAAAGACATTTATTTTCAACAGGATAATTACCCAAAGCACACTTCAAAGCTCACCCCTAAGTGGTCCAAGAATCAGGCTTGATATATCAACTGGCCTGCACAAAGCCCAAACCTGAATATTATTAAACATGTTTGGGACTATTTGTAACATTTGTGTGCACTCAAATGAAGCTACCATCAAACTTCACTCACTTATGGGAGGCTTTAGTTGAGGAGTGGGAAGGCATCAAGGATGACTACATTACAAAGCTATGCAACAGTATTCAACATCTCCAGGCTCTTCTTGAAGCTAAAGGTGACTAAGAATATTAGAAAGCTCTTTTTCATATCTTGAGCACCCCACTCACAGCATTCACTTTTCTCAAGCACATATAAGCTTCCAAATATTAATTGCATGCCATTTTTTTCCTAATTACTTCATGTAGTTGAACAGTCATTGATCAATTTGTCTATCTTTTTCTGTTATGCAATGCACTGGAGCCTTCTTTCTTTTATCTTATCTTGTCTTATCTTCCTATCTTATCTTGTCTCCCTTTATCTTTATCTTATCCTTCCTTGTCTAAACTTTTATCTAATCTGCATTATCTTTTCTTCCTTATCTATGGACTGTTCTAGACTGGTTCAGACCCTGGCCATGTGGCTCATGTCTAGGCTGGCCTGGACAACTATGATGCCATGCCTCATGTAGGCCTCATGTACCTAGGTATATAAGGACTGCCAATAGCCCAGCTAGCCCCCAAGCTAGTTCACTTGGGAATACCAGTTCAGTAATTGTCTGGCTTGTCCATTCCCTTCCTGTCCTTCTCTTTGTCTGTCCCCTCTTTGCTCTGACAGGTCTGGTAGCTGAGGTACTTGGATATTTGTTTATCCTGTCCAAGTGGCCAGCACTCTTGATGAAGTTGAAGCTGTACCTGGGAAAGCAAGAGAGCTTGTGCACAGCCAAATGGAACTTGCCCACAGCAAGCACAATCTCCAGAGCTGGGGGAAGAAGAAGAGATGGGCTGTTTTTCACCCAGCTCCTGAAGTTGACACTCCACTGGCACCCTACATCATAAATGACAAGGGCTGTTGTGATGTTTTCAGAATGATAACTAATGTCATGACCATGCCTTACCCGACCTTTTCCCACGCCTCTGCACCCTTTCTGACACCTCCGCCCACCTCTCCAACACCCTCCGACCCATTCCCAACCAAGTCAGATGCTTAATAAGCTCGCCGACCACTCTGCCGCTGCATCTGAGCAATTGCCGCTGTCGGCCACTGTTGGTCTTGACTCGTAACCACCATTCGTCCATATTGTGTTGACCCCCTGTGGGTCATGTGATCGTCTTAGGGGGCTTTATCCATTTGGGGCTGCTGGGCCGATTAGGCACAGCATGGCGCTCCAAAGGGTCGCACCACTTTCCGGGATTTTGGCCTGGCCTGTGATAGGCTGTTGGTGAGCGCTCCGTCACAATCTTATCCGCTTGTAGATACATCCTTTGTCTCGTCCATTTCTCCCGCTGTTAGCCTTCATTCCATTGTGAAGTTTTCTGACACTTACTTCCCCTTGAAAATTTCCATACCTCCATATGTTAGTTCTGACATCCCGATACTGTGCCTGGCTTATAATCAAATGTGGTGCCTATTTCAGATATATGAAACTGGGCATCATGAGTTCCCAGGCTGACCACCAAGTCCAGCAGAGATGGTGCAGAGACTTGGTCCTGGTGGGGAGGAGTCTCTTGATTGACTATGACATCTATGCCAAGATAGATGGAAGGCCACTGAATGGGGGAGGGCAGTTGGGACAGGACCCTGGCAGTCCCCCTTGACAGAGATAGCATCCTTGCCAACTTGGGCAAGATCCAGCAGGACAACTTCTGCAATTTTGTTCCACAACTCCTCTGCATAGGAAATATCCTGGAGCCATTGCCTTACCACTCCCTTTCTGAGAGAGGAACTTTGATAGACCCCATCCTCCAATCTCTGAGGGGTAAATCAGCCTACCAAAATGTGACAGAGAACATGGGGATCATCACGTGAGCCCACCGGAATGTGGCTGGGGAATTCATAAGTCTCCCATGACCAAACATCTCATCACCATCTGCCTCTGGCACGTGTTTATGGCCAAACCTCCTTTTGGATTGACCACCAGTCTTGGAGCATTTTACCAGGCTGTCCTTCAAGGGGAGATGGATCTGATTGAGACACTCCTACTGATGGATGAATATAAGATAGATGGAGAGGGAAGAGACAGAATCACCACTCCTGCAGCAGGCATGATGCCTGGGAGATACCACACCAAGACCCTGCCATGGACATCCAAAACAGTGGCTGGCTCAGAGATGCATCCCCATTGGGGATATGAGAAATATTCTCTCTTGTCCATGAGATTCTTCATGAATTCAGGAAACCCATCAACATCCCATTATGTGACATCTTCCTCTGGACTTCAGGCTCCCAAGGTCTACTTCCCATCAGTGAGGTCACTCACAAGGGTTGAGGATTGCAAAGGCAATGAGAAGGGCAGACAATTGGAGTTCCAAGGAGGAAATGGATGCTGGGGGAAGGACTTCCTCTGCCAAGGACCTCTGGAGGTTGGTTAACTGGGACCTAACTCTGAGCCTATCATAGGATGTCAAGGAGGGTGTCCCAATACCATGGAAACAGTTGCCCATTACATTGGCTTCTGGAGGTCAGATCTCTGCAGCACAGAGGACACAGTGAGTCTGGAGTTCCTGATTACAGAATTCAGAGCATGATCCACCAAGGCTGAAAGCACTTGATCAGGTGGGGAACAATTCATCACAGACTCTGGAGTGATTGGTGACCACACAGATGACATAGTAGGAAATAGATTGATAGAAGATCTTCCACTCTGGATAAAATTTTAAGCTGTGAAACTTGGTCGCTCACTAATCAAACATTGTGCTTAGGGTTAGGGTTATGCTCCCTCACTGACACAGAAATATGGTCAAACAAAGCATTCAAATTACATTTTCAAGTAAAACTTGCCACTTGCTAAGTTCTCTAATACAGATTACAGCAAGTGCTAATAAAAACATAAGTCCTAAGGAGGATGAGTCCTTATCATGAACTAGGGTGGGCCCCCCCCAGAAACATGACAAGTACTCCAGAAAAAAAAAAACAACTCAAATGAAACCAAAGAAAACCTAAGGATGTCACCTACTTCGACCTGAGTAAAAGTTATTATCTATAACACAGCAAATAGAGCACATACCAACTCGGAATTCTGAAAGTAGACACACTATGTCAAATATAATGAGCTACCAAAAAAAATGCATCACACCTACCAGCAAACCACACTGCATACCAAAAAAATACACTCTCCCAGAGAACATACCAACCAGGAATTCTGAAAGTCGACAAACAAGACATCAAATATATGTAACCAGGTACAAAAAACAAATGTGTCACACATACCAGCCAAATCCATGACATACAAAATGCACTCTACCCAAGCTGCACAGGTGGGTGCAAACAAATTCCCCGAACCAACAAGAATCAAGCTGACCTGCACATGCAAGTGCAAACTAAGCCCCTGAACCAACAAGTATTATGCCGACCCACAAAAGCAGGTACAGACCAACCCCAAACCAACAAGTATTATGCTGACCTGCAAAAGCAGGTACAGACCACCCCCAAACCAACAAAAATTACACCAACCTACACAAGCAGGTATGGACTATGCCCCCCGAACCAATGAAGTTGCTGACCAGCACTAGCAGGTACAGACTTTACGTAGTTACAAACATGCCCCCCATTCGACAACATGCTGGCCAGGCATGTTTCGAACGGAGGGCTATCATCTCCACCCCATGTGGCTGCAGTCCACACTCACATGATAGAGATGATATCTGCAAGAAATCAGTAAAAATACATTACTACCTCCTCTACTGACAACTGTTGGGTGGTTATGAACTTAGTCCTGAGTAAATGAGGACAGTTCCTCTCCCAGTCACAACAGAGGCCCCATTTGCAGTCTGGATAGGGAGTTGTTTATCTCCTCTCAGGGCCTCATAATCAACAAAGTCATCCAAGTCATTTGTAAAGTGCATTGAAGCACCAGAGTCGAAATCAAAACACTAATCAACACTACACTTATTTGGTAGTCAAAAAAGCGCACTTTACTACACTTTTGGTAATCAAAACACTAATCAACACTACACTTATTTGGTTGTCAAAAAAGCGGACTTTTGCTACACTTTTGGTAATCCACATCTACACCACACTTTGCTAATCAAACATTACAAAACACTACACTTATTTGGTAGTCAAAAAAGCGCACTTTACTACACTTTTGATAATAAAATGTACACTACACTACACTAATTGTATATTGCCTATATCTCAACCATTTTTGCATGGATGGATGACATAAGCATACCTCTGGGGTCCTCTAGTCAGGCACTACAGCTTTCATTATGACATCTTTGAAATTTAATTTTTGAGACATCCAATTTTTCCAGTATTTTGCATTTTCCCACCCATTTTTGGGTGTATTGATGAGATAAGCATGTTCCCACAATCCTGTGATCCAGCCCCACAACTCTCATTATGACATTGTGGCTGTACAGTGACATCTGTGGGAAGCCCCTATCTCTGTAGCACTGTGCATCTGTGGGCCTGTCACTCTGTGGGAGCCTGTGGGGGACTGTGGGCTGTGTGACATTACCATGTCACACAATTGTCACACTGTACCTGACTGTGCACTGTGACACTGTGGCACTGTGGCACTGTGGCACTGTGGCACTGTGGCCCTGTGCAAAAGTGACTGATTTGCTGATGAAGGTCCATTGTTCACACACATAGCAAAAGACAGTGCATGGACACAAGTAGCATTTACAGCTGTTTTCATTTGTTTGGGGAAAATCAAAAAATCAAAAATTGCTTTCGGGCATTGCCAGCAAGGACCCCAGAAGCAGCTCTAGTTAGAATTTGTAGTTACTACGAGTTCTAACTAGCTGACTGTTGAATGCAGAATTAGTTTCCCATGAGCATATGCTCTCTTCATGCCATGACAAGGGGCCACAGACAATCTGAAAGCTCGCATCCCAGCCCTCTATCACGAGGGCTATCCTGTCAAGTGTATCTGTCATTTCTTGGGTATCCAAAGAACTACAGTATATAGAGTTCACAGCCATTATTGACACACTGCCAGCATCTCCAACCCCGGGACACCTACTCATGCTTACAGTAGCTCTTTCATGTTCATAGACTTTTCTTCCTTTGACATTGTCTTCCCTTTCACAGACATCTTTTTTATCTTCGAATAAACCATCAGTGAAATTGAAAATGACTGCAGAAGCTCGTCTTCAGGAGCCAGCTTGGCTCAGAAAGAACTAGCTATTAGTGCAACTAGTAACTACAAATTCTAACTAGAGCCACTTCCAGGGTCCTTGCTGGCAATGCCTGAAAGTGATTGTTGATTTTTTGATTTTCCCTGAACAAATGAAAACAGCTGTAAAAAGACTGAATACATGCTGCTACTACTTGCTATATACCATGCAGGATTGCAAGCATAAGTGAAGTTAGTGTCCTGCTTAAGCAAATGTAGAGGGACAACTTGCCTATCCATGTTTAGATCGCTGCCAGCTGGCTGCTTCAGCTATGTCAGCATCAATATCCCCATCATAGATGGTACCAATGGGGACAGTGTCTTCAACTTGGGGGAGGGGGGGCACTGTGGGCAACTCTTCTTGTGAGAGTGCAAGGGGAAAGGGGGGGAAGCTGTAGGCTAAGCCAAGGCTCATCCCGAGGGGTTGTGAGTCAGAAAGGAAGTGCAAAAAGTGAGTGGGCAGTGAAGGGGAAAGTTTCCCAGAGGTCAGAAGGGAACTGGTGTGTAGAACTTGAATGGCCACCACAAGAAGGCAGAAGGGGGTCGGTATGGGCTGCTAGACAGGCTTGGAAGCTGGGAACTCGAGGGGTGGCAAAGTTGGACTCTTGTAGACAGTAGAAGGGCTCGTAAGATCGAAGGGATGACTCTGAGGGTGGCAGAAAATGTATATAACACAATGGGACTCAAATTTAGTGGTGAGACTCAGAGGGGGACTCTGTAGATGTGAGGGGGGACTCAAAAGACTCAAAGATATGCAGGAAAACAACTCTGGGGACTCAAGGGAATGCTCAGACACACAGATAGTGATGCCAGAAAGGTAGGTATATTTTTCCTAAGTACAGCAGTGTTTTGTATTGGAGAGGTAGCTGTACCTAGGGTATGTTTTGGCAAAATTCGGAGGTGTCATATGTCAAGAAAATTTTGAAGGAAAAAGTGCTGATGTAAGGCACTACAGGTCATATGTATGAAAGAAGGGAAAAGGAAGGGTGGTGAAGAAGTACATGCCTAGGGGTCTCTAGCCTACTGGCCAATGCTGCAGGAACTCTTTGGGGCAGCCTGGGGTGGTGCAGCAATGCTACTGGCAGTGGTGGGCATCAATGTCTCGAATGGGGCCTATAGATACCGAGAAGCCAATGTCACGGGTGATGGGGTAGACTGTTGGTTGATTGAGTATTGGATACTCGATCAATGGGCTGAAGGCTAATGCAGATAGGGGTGGAAAATGAATGGGGTCGAGGATAGGGGTAGGCAGTGACTTTTAGCAATGATGAATGTCAGTGACAGGGGTTACTTCCCAAATAGGTGGTGGCAGCATTAGTAAGCAAAGGAAGTGCTCGAATCAGCTGAGTTAGCTGAGAGTGGAGTGGCAGCAATGTTTCTGAGGGACAGCAGATCTGCAGGGACTGGCTAGGGCAATAGGGTGAATGGTAGATTGATATGATATCTGGCCCTAGGGAGTATGGACTCCCTACAGCACTCCTCTAGATGAGGGCACTTTGATTTGTATGGTTGGCTTTGACCATCTCACCTTACCTTCAGGATGACATGTACAATATTCAGGTCTTATCAATCATTCATCAGAAACTTGTCAATCATTTATTAGAGGTCCATAAAAGGTTTCTTAAAGTTTCACTGATAGTTCAAGAAAAGATTTTTTATCCAAGGATTGTAAATGGTTCACCCAAGGTTCATTGAAGAAGGTCTGGAAGACATTTTCTGAAGTTTCATGAAATTTTGAACATTATCCATAGCCAATGAATGGTTCCCCCTTGAGCCAACCTGTAAGGTGACTTCGAGAAGAAAATTATGAACCACCATTCCCAAAACCAACAATGCAGGTTCAGGCAACACTTGATACTTGAAATAGAAAGAGTAAGGACTAGATAAGATAATGTGAAGACCATAACCCACACAAGCAGTGTGCTAATGTAGCTCAACTTCCCTGGAGTGGTATGAACAGTGCAAAATGTGGCATTTATTGGTTAGATAATCACTCCATTGAGGATTTATTACTCAGATAGGAAATGTAGGTTCAGCTTGTCATAGCACTCGACCCCATCTCAGATATTATTCATCATGGAGTCAATCTCTGTGCCTTCAAATAAGCTGCTACCTGATAGTAAGGATACCTTTTCCCACCCCCCACCCCCAGGGTCCCAGGAGCCACCAGTCCACAATTCTCAGCTCTCCTGGCTGCCAGTCCACAATCCCGAGCTGCCCTGCCTGTTTGTCCATTCCTACTGACCAGGTTACTGTCACCACAAATGATGCACCAGGGAATTGTCATGAATCCATCTTCCTCCTCCACTACTTTTTGCCATGGTTAACCAATGATACAATTGTTCACACAAACCTGGATAGCTTGGCAAGTTCTCCCATGGAGCAGAAGTGAAGCCTCCAAATGTATCTCTACATTAACATTTCCACTGTCTGCACAGAAGCTAGCCATCTCTGTTGAAATATCACCCTGCCAAGCCAGAAATGTCATCATCTGCCAAGCCAGCTCCACTGTCACATCATGACAGCCAATCTCCACACCCAGGTATGTCATCTGCCACAATATATGTGGCACCTATTAATATGTCCAGCCACAGAATCTGGCAGTGGATTCCACATATCTGGAGGTGGGCTCCAAGCAGGGCTGAGTGCTGAGCAGCCCACTCCAAGCATGCCTCAAACAGGGCCAATATCATACCCCCACTGGCACACATGCCAGCACTGCCTGGTATGTTGCCAAGATTTGGCTTGGTGGTATATGCACCATCTATCCTGGCTTGCTGAACATCCATGGCTACAATCTCTCAATCAGTTTTCATATACATATGTACCATTCCTTATTGAGCATGTAAACTTGAATGGGATAGCTACAAAGGTGAAGGACTTCCAGATGAATTACAGGGAGTTTATTATGGCCATACTCAAAACTTAAGCACTGGAGCCAAGATATCATCTGATGAACACCCAGTGTTACTGGTTTGCAGCAACCAGGTTCAAGGAAGCAAATGCCTCATCCCCTGCCCAGCAAGACACCAGAAAAAGTATTGGAGGCACCTGGTATCAGGTAGGGATCCCCCAAAAATCGAGCATGAATGCAGCATGTGCAAGATATAAAGCAGCTCAAAACCTTCTGGGAGTGGAGATTGAGGAGGAGAAAAGGCAGCTGCCTGTTGGGAAATTGAAGAACATCAAGCTGAAGAAGAAGCTGTGAAAAGGGAACATGAGCAAAGTCAGGCAGCAGATGAGCAATGCCAAGCTGCAGAGGAAGCCACATGAAGGGATTGGGTGGGCAGCTGGGGCACTGGGTTGGATTGTGGACAGGCAAGTGGGCAGGTGGGGATTGTGGACTGGCAGCTGGGGCAACTGCAGATTGTGGACCAGTGGGCAGGGCAGCTGGGGATTGTGGACTGGTGCATGAGGCAGCTGGGGATTGATTGTGGGATTGTGGATGAGAAGGCAGGGTAGATTGGGATGTTGCCCTGCTGCCAGCCCACACTCCCTGGCTGCCCCAGCTGACAGTCCACAATCCCTGGCTGCCCTGCCTGCCAGTGCAAAATCCATAGCAGCCCTGCCTGCCCATCCACAATCCCCAGCTGCCCCACCCATCACCCTGGACAGCACTACAGATGCACCACTAGTGAACCAGGATGACCTGGAAGCCAGTCCTGCTGCCAAACCTGTGTCTTTATGATGCTTGTTTTAATCCACTGTACTACTTGTGAGGGTGGAAGGCTTCTCAGGGGTGCTTGGGTACCTGGCACAGTTGACCTGGGTGAAGCATGCATGGAGGTGCTTTAGTCTGACATGGCATGCATGAGCAGGTGTCATACCATGTTGGCTCATGGTCATTGTAATTACAGCGGTTTTCAAAAGTTCGGGGAAAATCCAAAAATCAAAACTTGCGCGGCGGGGTTTGCCGGTGAGGACCCCGGAGGTAGCCCTAGACAGACTTGGTAGTTATTAGCAATACTTTCAACTAGCTTATTGAAGGCAATGTCGTTTCTCACGACTGATCAACGATCAACACTCATCTTTCATGCCACGACGAGGCATCTCGAGCGACCTGAAGGCTTGCATCCCCGTCCTCCATCATGAAGGATATCCTGTCAAGAGAATATGTCATCTCCTCGGCATCAAGAAAACTACCGTCTACAGAGTCCTCAGCCGCTACCAGCAGTGTGGTAGCACCTCAAACCCTCACACCTACTCGTGTGTAGTGGGCCGCCCTCGCATCCTCAGTACTGCTGATCTTGCTTTCATTTCTGCCATTGTCAGTCATCGTCCATCAACGTATCTTGACGAGTTACGGGATGAGCTCCGGATCAAGCGCAACACCCACACTACTCTTCCAACACTCTCGCGCGCTCTCCATCACCTCGGTGTAACCCGCAAGACTGTCTCTGCCCAAGCCTATGAATGGAACGACCTATCACAGGCACTGTATATGAACAGGATTGCCGAAGAAGTTCCTGACCCCAACATGCTCATTTTTGTCGACGAAGCAGCAAAAGATGAACATACGGTGACGAGGAAGTTTGGGCGCTCAAAAAAGGGTCTTCGTTGCAGTGCTCGGAGGCGTTTCGTCCGAGGAATGCGGTACTCCATCATTCCAGCTATCACACTCGACGGTATCATTGCGTACGCCATAGTGGAGGGTCCTGTCGACACTGAACGATTCCTCAAGTTCCTCAAAGAACAAGTGGTGCGTACTCAAATAATGTCCAGAATTTTCATTGATAGACAACTGAGAAACAGATGCCGTTCACTAACCCGTATCCCGGCCCTCGCAGTGTCCTCATTATGGACAACTGTGGCATCCACCATGGCGACGGCATTCGCCGTCTAGTTGAGGACGATCATCGTAAGTCTTCAACTGTCCTTTCAACGCCTTCTTCTGATGCATTCATAGTGTGCAAACTCATTTACCTCCCTGCGTATTCCCCAGATTATAATCCAATTGAACAAGCCTTCTCTGCTGTCAAAGCATACCTCCGTCGCTACCCCCTCGGTCCCCCACTGATGTCGATCGTCCAAGCATGCCAGAGCATTACACTGGACAAGGCAGAGGGCTATTTCAGAAGTTCCGGGTATATTGTGTAGCAACCTCACTGTCAATTTTCTTGTAGTCTTCATGTATCTCTGAACTCAATCCGAACTGCGTGCATTTTTCAGATGGTAAGACGGGTGTAAGAAAAAAAAACATGCGGGTGCGGTAATGTCAAAACTACGAAGTAGATATAGTGATCACTCTGTTTCGTAGTCCTCTGTGTCTAAATCTACGGAGTAGCCATGCGGAACAGGAAGCCACTGTTTGACGGTCTCACAGAAGTAGAATAGGTCGTAATCTAGCTTTGGAGGCGAACCCGGGTTGTCATCCTTGCGCATAGGCGGTGCAGTGAAACGCCAACCACCTCCTTCGTGGTACTTCCTCTCATAGGATACTCGACGCGGCTTGCTATCCTGGGTATTTGGGCGCTTGGAAGATGGCTCTGGGGCTCCTGAAGCTGACGCATTGCTTCGCTTTCGTTTTGCGTCAGGTCCGTTCCACCACGCAATGCTGCCTTTCTTCAGGCGGATAGCGTCACCTGCTGAGAGACCAAGATCAGCCAATAATTTGTCGCTGACATCTGGGAGGATGTCAGGACCGATTCCATGCAATTCTAGGGCGGATTTATACGACATAGCATGCTTGACACCGAGATGAGACTCGGCAAACTGGAGATAGCGCACTAGTTTGCTGGGAGAGGGGATAGGCGGTGACGATCCACCGTCTGTGTCTTTCACTTTAGGCCGCTCGGGAGTCTGTGGCATGGGCGTAACAGGTGCAGTCGGTGAATGAAGGCCAGTGTCAAACTGGGCGAGCGTCCTAAGCAAGATAGCCGAAGTCAGGGAATTGAGATCCAGGGCTGCAGGAGCAGGTTGTGCGGTAGCCTTTCGCATCGGGTGGAGGATAGGAGCTTTGTTGGCCATGTTGAACGACTCAATGTTCGGCGGAGTGGTGATAGTAGCCTGGCCATCCTCCTAGTGACATGAATGTCAGTTTGCGCTGTGAGATGCAAGTGAAAACTTACTAGTGCGAGACACCAGTCTCGGATCATTGCGGGCGTCAGAGGAATCGACCCAAGAGGGCCGATGTAGGTGAGTCCTTCGTCGTGCTCGTTCTTGTATGCTTTCTGAAGCTTCAAGCGCCATCGCACAAGACGATTGTCGAGATTGGCTTTTTTGGCGCTGCCAGATATTCCCTGTAGTCGTAGATGTTAGCTGCAATCTCGAACTTCATAAACGACATACCTTTGAACTGTCAGAGGTGCACTCTGAGTCATCAGAAGACTTGACAGCACGGGGCAACTTCTCGATGTGTCGCATATCCACGAAGATCTTGACTACAGGTGGCTTGTCCTCAGATATTTTTTTCACCATTTCCTTGTAGTCCGCAGCATTGTCGACATCTATCGCATCCGACACCCGTTGTCTAGCAGAATACTTGTAGTAGTTACTACGGCCATGAAAGAAAAAGACGTACCCTCGTGCCTTTGGTGGAACATATTTCAAGGGGAAATGCTTCTTCTCCGTAACCTCGTAGTTGACCAAACCATGCTTGCAGAGAATAGCTTGGAGAAACTCGAGGTAATTAGACTCGACAGCATTGAATACTAGTTCCTTCATTTTAGTCGACTTTTCCTCTTTGGAAGTCGTCTTCCCTTTCGTAGATGTTTTCTTGACCTTTGAATAGACAGTAAGAAAGATGGAAAAGGATTGTAGGTAATCATCACCCTCCGGAGTAGGGGACGACATGGCAGTCTGCGGTGGAAACAGTTTGTATTGCTAATAACTACCAAGTCTGTCTAGGGCTACCTCCGGGGTCCTCACCGGCAAACCCCGCCGCGCAAGTTTTGATTTTTGGATTTTCCCCAAACTTTTGAAAACCGCTGTAAAGGATGCAATGGGCATATCACTAAGACAAATCAATGTTTATGCAGTACTACAATGGGTTGGACTGATGCATTATGTACTGGAATGAATTGTATGGTTGACTTTGACCCTAGTATTGGGATGATGGTTAAAATATTTGTGTCTTATCAAAAAGATTCATCAGAAACTTGTCAACCATTTGTTAAAGGTCCACAAAAGGTTTCTCAATGTTTCAGTGATAGCTGATGAAAGATTTATCAAAGGGTTGTAAATAATTCACCAAACATTTGATTCAAGGTCTGGAAGACATTTTCTGAAGGTTCATGAGATATTGAACATAGAATTGTTCATAGTCCACTAAGGGTTCCACTTTGAGCCAACATGTAAGGTGCCTTCCAGAAGAAAATAATTAACCACCATTCCCACAACCAACAATGCAGGTTCAACCAACACTTGAGACTTGGAATAGGAAGTGTAAGGACTAGATAAGATAATGTGAAGACCATAACACACACAAGCAGTATGTTGATGTAGCCTCATCTTCCCTGGAGTGGTATGAACAGTGCACAATGTGGCATTTGTTGGTTAGATAATCTCTCCATTGAGGATTTGTTACTTAGATAGGACATAGGCTGCCTTTATATACTACAGGAGTGTGTGATGTGACATGTGCCAACTACCTAAATAGTTGCTGCTATTGTCTATTGTATTTGGAGTATCTATTGTTACACCTATGTAGTTAACTACTTCCCATGCTGCACTCTGTAGGTGCATGTTCAACACTTTCATCACAGTATATCTTGTCTGGATGCATCAGCATCTCAAGTACTAGTATGACTTCATTGTCCAGCATTCTGACTCCAGTCATAACACTAGTTCATCTCTACATTTTTGCTTGTCCATGAACCCATCATACTCGTCAGCAGTTTCTCCACTAATTGATCCATTCCTGCTGCTCTCCACCTCCAGGTTCTGCCCAGAAATGGTGACACAAAGCTCAAGTACTCATCACACTCTCACCATCATCCTTCCACATACAATCCTATCTGAGGTGATTATGGTCTCCACTGAAAAAGGGGACAGATTGGATGTACAGTATGGGAATGCTGCCACTTCCCAGGTCATGGCTGAGTGGGCTGGTCTCTCTGTGGGGACTGTCCACAATGAAATGATTCACTTCAACCTAGAAAATCCAGAGGACAGGAGGGAAAAGGAGATGGCAAAAAGATGTGGAAGAGAGAACATGTCCTCAGTGGAGAGGGGATTTTTGTGTGTAGATGGAGCACCCTTCAGTCTCTTTCAGAAACCTAGGTTGCATGGAGAGGGATTGTTTGACAGAAAATCCAATTATTCACTTTCCAATCAGGTGAGCATTTACAACTCAGTGACCATATGTATTCACTTGCATTGAGGTCATCATCTTCCCCCACAATCTTCAAATTGTGGATTATGTTACTGGAGTCCTTGGAAGTCTCTATGATGCCAGTGCCTTCCAGCATACCCAATGTGCCCAGTCACCCGAAGGGTTTTTTGGACAAAATCAGTGGCTCTGGGCTGGCTCAGCATATGGGTGTCAGAAGTGGTGCATTGTTCCATTTTCGAAAAACTTTCAATTATGACAATGTGAAATCCCACTTCATGTACACTCTCACTGTCAAATCCTTATCACCTCTCCCAACAAGGCACACACTTCCATCCTCATCACTGAGAGGCTTGCAGGTGATATCACAAAGGACAAGGGTGCTTATCCAACAGATTCTGCCATAGGTCCTGCCAATGAGTTACTACAACTTACAAGCAACATTGCAAGCTACTAAAGATCAGATGTCACTGGTGATTGCACTACAACATTGCCCTTAAATGTGTCCCAGTTGATCTTGTTGTGGTCAAGCTTGATGAGAGCCCAATCCTTGGTGTAATGCTTGATGCCTGCAGAGAGGGTGAGTTGAGGGGAATAGATGATGTAACTGTCTGGGGAGGTGAGCATCCTTTCCCTTTGTGATATTGCCTGAAAGCCTCTCAGTGATGAGGATGGGAGTGTGTGCCTTGTCAGGAGAGGTGATAAGGATTTGACAGTGAGAGTGTACATGAGCAAGTGGGATTTCACATTGTCTTGTGTGGGACTTATTTGGATGCATTTTTAAGTTACTTTCCCTACTCTTTGACTCTCTAGCAGGCACTCTCGCCCCCTCAGGTCAAACTGACCCACCCAATTCCAATGGGAGACCATCTGGACTCTCCCCCCACCTTCCTTCATCCAATTCTACAGCACCTAAGCCAACCTTAACCAGAGGTTGTCTAAATAAGGCAAACTATGCTAACAGTAGTAGTGAAAAAGGATGAGCCATTACATGCAGTTGACACTGCAAGCGGAAAAGACTTAACAGTTGGCAAAGTCACAATTGGCACTGACTGCCAAGATGACTGCTGACAGAAAGTCTAAGTGTCACATCCGTGACGCACGCCTACACTCCGGTATGAACTCCGGATATAATTATCTCTGTTCTAGACTCTCGGAACTCCGTTCTATTCTCGTTCTTATCTTTTACTTCATATATAGGTTTCCGAATTTAGTAATAGTTTCCCTCACGTCGTTCTTAGTTACCGTTCCAGCCTTTTATGACTAATCATTCTACTTACCGGTTATCCAGCGACTACCGGCTTAGCTTACTAATCCCTTACTAATCTCTTCAGTCATCCGTACTGCGCTCCGGTAGTCGCTACACCCCGGACATTGCTTTACAACATTCTCTGTAGTATAAAAGCCTTGTACATACGTCGTAGCAATACAGTTCAAATATCAGCTAAGATACTCTTCGATCTCACTCGACTCCAGTCATACCTGGATCGCTCCGACCTCTGGAACTCGGCAAGTAAAGGTATACTAAGTTGTATACTAAACTCCGATAGTCTGGACTTCCGTCCCAGTGTTAATCCCCGACCTCGGACCCTCTTGGAGACCGAAGGGAACCGGTCTTGACACTAAGCAAACCAACAAGAAGAAAAAGAAGAAGCAGTGTACCTACAAACCCTGTGGGAAAAATGGGCATATGGAGAATGAGTGTTATGAAAAGAAAATGGATGAAGCAGCCAAGACTCCCTCACAGTCAACCTCACAGAATGACAAGCCTAAGGAGAAGGCTGAACTGTCAGCCAAAGTTGTACAGGTCAAAGATGAAGATGATACTTCCCTCTGACTCTTCATGGCACACAGTGTTCAGTACAGGTGCATCAGAATGGGCCATTGACTCCAGTTCCTCAGCCCATATGTGCTTAACCTCCCAGAGGACATGGTAAAGGGGCTCAGTCCAATCCCCAGAATCTAATAAATCCAAAAACTAGGTAGGTCACAATTCCTATTACATTTGAGTCAGATAAACAGCCTCATTTCTCTATCAATTCACCTTCCAAAGTGAACAAGCAAAGTTGTCAGAGACACAGTTTGACAGTTCCTGAGCATCTTTGATGATCTTTCAGTGAGCCTTTGATGGACTATTTATAATCCTTGGATCAATCTTCAATGAAAATATGGAGGGATAATGATCTGGCATCAGCCTTGGATAAATCCTTAATGAACCTTCAGTGAACCACTGATAAACCTTTAATAATGCTGTATTAGTTACCCATTTCCGGCAAGTAACAGAGCTTGCTGAAGGATGCCATAAATTTGGCATCTAAGTTGTGCAGGTTTACTTGACTCCAGTCTCCAGCCTTGATCCTCAGCTCATGGCATAACCTTTTGGGTGCATCATTGCAGGACTTATTATTACATTGGAAAGTCTTCACTTGCAGCCTCATTTTCTGATATCTGCAGCAAGTGCTTCCCATACTTGTATACACCCTATAGTATTTAATCTTTACAGTATTGCATATTGCATGCTGAATGGGGTCAACGAGTCTTGTAGTTGTTCGGTGCCAGCCGAGGACCCGATCCTGTAATTACTTTAATGCCCCATGGATTTGATTGGTGGTTGGATGTTATGGCCCATTGCAGCATTGGCCTTTTCCACAGCTGCAGCAAGTTTTCTTGACCAGGGTATTCCCATCCACCTGCATCTATGTAAGCTTGCTGCCACTACTCTTATTGACACCAAATTTCATCATAAAGGTTATCCAAAAGTCAACAAGCAATTTGCTTAAACCTGTAGTGTATGTCAAAAAATACAGCCTTGTGAGGAGTGTACCATCAGGAATAACTGCATCACCATTATGTATCTGTTTCACCTATTTAGTTGTTATAGATTGTTATATATGCTTTTAATTTATAAATAGTTCTCAATTCATCTATACAAAGTCCCCTAATTTATATGAGTATATGGCAACCTCAGTCACATGTAGGGCAACTATCGTCTGATATAAAGCAGTACAAAGCAAGTTTAGTCACATATAACAGATTTATGTCAGCCTTTGATAGAGGCCAAAGTTGGGGAGCTGGCCCTTGGTATGCTGCAAGAGCCAGTAGAAAGGCATTGTGTATATGATGTCAGTGGACTGCCTAAAAGTACACAAGGACCACCTTGATAATCATGAGGGCCAGCTTCACACCATTTTGGGTGAGGTGAAGAACCATGAGTGTCATCTACAACAGGTCTATGGCCATGTTGAGAGGTTAGGCATGGAGTACATACTCTGTGGCATAGTGTCATTGTGCTTGATCCCTTTGATGTGCATTTACAGCCAGGCTTTACTGCCTATGAAATTGTATAATTCATGTATACCTCCAACTGGGATGCTGAAAGGGCCATGGGGTTTTATCCCTGCAATATATCCCAACACACAGGAGACTTCTAGTTATGTTCATGCTCATGTAAGTATTTCTCTGATACCCATCCAGTTTGTCCAACTCAACTGGTGCATCACAGTGGATGGGTGCATCCTGCTATCCCAGTTCCTGAAACTTGATGCACTTCCCAACAGCTCCTCCATTGAGGAGCATCGAGCTGCAGTCATGAATTTCCTTGGGGTTGTGATGTATTTTTGATTATTACTGCATTGTCAAGTTGTATCATCACAATGTCATTTGTATTCTGGCACCAGGTTCAAGAGTCCAGTGCAGTCCAGTTCTTCCTGTGAGAAGACCCCCAATATGTCCCTTACTGTCAATGATGATCACACCAGAGTCACCTGTGCCAGAGAATGTGCCAAGGCTCTGATTGTAGGGAAGGATTGCCCACTCCATAGACATCTCCTGTTGGCTGTCTGGTGCATACACATTGAAGGGTTCAGAAAGAGGATGACTAGGAATGGATCTAAAAGGCTTGTTAAACCCTATAGGGGACCTGGCTGAAGAGAAAGACTAGTAGAGGAATGAAACTGGAAACCCTTAGAGTCCATATGGTAGCCTTGGGTAGCAACTCTACCCAACAACTTCCTCAGCAGAGACTTCTGGGTGACTAGTAATATCAGTCAGAGCTTGGAATGACGAGTGCCTGCCACTACCCCCATATCAGTGCTGATTATCCCCTCATATCAGCCATGGACATAGGAGAGCTTCATTGAGAACTCATATGAGAAAGGCCCCTAGTTCTTGTTCATATCTTGGTCAAGCTGGTAGTCGATCTCATCTCTGAGGAGATCCCTAAAGATCTGCAGCCATACCATACCTTTGCCCTCTCTGGTGAGGCATGGCTGGTGGAGCTCATGGTTGGTCACCTGAGCCATATACATTGTGAGTTGGGTATGAGTGTATATGTCTTCAAAAACATCACTCTCAATCTATGGCCACCAAGCCTCAAAGCACATCTCACTTCAATGAAGAACAGCTTGTGATCTTTCTGTACACTTGTGTCATGGGATTACCTATCAGACATGTAGGAGAACATTTCCAGAGATCCATCAATATGATCTTGAGGTATGTGGCATGTTCCTGTCTCTAGTTTATGTCTGATACACCATACTTATTACTTAGATACTTTCACAAAATGGTGGCAGTCTTTGGAACCCTTCTATTCAAAGTACATATTGCTTCCATTCACCTCCTCAGCCACCATGCTGCACCCAAGTATCTGCAAGAATTATCAATTCTGGCCCTACTTTAAAGATGCCATTCTAATATTGGCTAGGGTGTCTCAAAGTTGATTTTATTGGGTGAAAGTTTTGCTGCAAACAAGAACTCAAGTACCAAACCCATGTCAGCATTCAAACTCTGACAGCACAAGCTTTGGAGTGGCTAGGTGGCATAAGTGTCATCCACAAAAACCATGTCTAGCTGCACTGCACCCTGAGGTCGAAGTCGAGGGGTTGTGTCTTCTACTTCTCCTGGTCCAAGTCATGGATGTGGGAGTAGGGGTCATGGGCAAGGTAGCCAGCCTTGATCTGAATCTGTTAGTGCCCCTCTCTGCATCCTCTGGGATGGCAAAGAGCATTCTTATCACACAAATCTTCTCATTTCTTTCTGTAAAGATAATCTGGACCATTCACCTCAAGCTTTATTCTGACTCTACTCAAGATGCTGCTGAGCAAGGCAGGCCCTGCTGGCAGATGAGCTCAAACAAAGACACCTACTACCAACTTGTCACTCAACATGTCTTCACCAATGACCATGATCCTGCAGTCAAGCAGGCTTATCTCAATGATCCACTCTCATTTGTCAAGACTGTTAAGGGTCGTTTCACAAAGTAAGTCTGTCCATTGTGGCAGCTAGCAATTTGTTGGATAACACTGATCATTGTATTCAGGCTCAAAACCAAGTATAATGCCATCAACAGACAGCTCGGCCTCTTGGGTGCTGGAGTGATGATTGAGCAACTGTTGGAAGATCCACAAAAATGAAACCTTTATGGCAACTGCCCTTTTTTTTTTTTTTTTTTTACCTTAAATGTGCTTATAATTGGCTACAGAGTGGCTCCAACCTATGTTTCCATGGTGGGATGATTTGCATGGATGGTGGAAAGACAACCCTTCCTTTAACCACTCTTTTAGCACTGCCAATCCTGGCCAGGATTTTGTTGCAGATGCTTGCAATCATTTTTCTGGGCCAAAGGCAGTGAATACTACTCTAGTGGGTGATGACTGGGCTACTGAACCACAAGATCAGGGTGAGGAAGAGGGGAGGCAATGGGATGATGAGGTAGATTACAGTGACTCAAAAAACTGTCTGGATGTTTGCCACTTTTTCAAGGAATTGCTTATAACTCAGTCCCCATTTGGCAATAAATCATGACAAAATAGGGGTAGATAGCCAGTGGTCATGTGATCATGTCTGCCAAATTTGGTTATGATCATGTGACTTGATACTGTACAATTAATTCAACATTGAGCACGACTGATCTGGACAGTTTTTTTGCAGGTGATCATAACTTTAAGATTGGCTGTGGCTATGCTGAATTTCAACAAATTAATATAACCTTAGTATGATTATACATAAATTAGGTTCAACCACTGCCCATTATGCTCCCCATTCCACATGAAGGCCATCCCCTCTGATACTCATCTGGCTGTGCTGTCCATGCTTCAGGATGGCCAGTCTTCTCATCAAATTGCTTCCAAACTTCATATTGGTCATTCTACTGTCTCAGAAATATGTTCCAAGGCCCTTTCCCCCCTTCCAACCAATGCTGGAGGGTGTCCCTCTAAGCTTACAGCTCATGATCATTGTCACATGGCTCACCTAATCACCTCTGGGCAAGCAGATACTGCCGCCCAGGTCAAGAAAGTCTCTGGGCTTGGTGTCAGCACCCAAACCATCAGGAATCACTTGAAGAAGGAGAACCTGAAGGCTGCTGTCAAAGCCAAAAAGCCTCTGCTTCAACCTTGGCATGTATGACAGCACTATGCATTTGCCCAGAAGTACCAACACTGGACTGAAGAAGACTGGGCAAGGGTTGTTTGGTCTGATGAGACCAAAATCAATCATCTGGGGTCAGATGGGAGGCTTTGGGTGTGGAAGAAACCAGGATCCCCCCTTACAAACCAACATGTCCAAGGCACTGTCAAGTTTGGTGGAGGGAGTTTGATGATTTGGGGGTGCATGACAGTGCATGGAGCAGGCCAAATGTGCAGGATCAATGGGAGGATGGAGGGTGGTTACACAAAGTACTAGATATACCCTACTTATTGTCACTTGGATACCCTGCAAAAAAACTGTCCAGATGAGTAGTGGTCAATGTTGAATTAATTGTACAGTACCAAGTCACATGATCATAACCAAATTTGGCATACATGATCACAGGACCACTGGCTATCTACCCCTATTTTGTCATGATTTATTGCCAAATGGGAACTGAGTTATAAGCAATTCTTTGAAAAAGTAGCAAACATCCAGACTAGTGTTGCCACTGAAGAGAAAAGAATAAAAGGAAGGTGGGGGGAGTATCCCAGAGGTCTCCCATTGGATTAGGGTCAGTTCAACCCAAGGGGGCTTGAGGTGCTTGGCAGAGTCAAGAGAGAAGAGGGAAAAGACTGAAAATGCGCCCTAATACCCCAAATAAGTCGAGATAATTGTCTGGAGAATGTCTGAGGGGGAGAAACTAATAATATTCTGTCTTATTTCGTCTGGTGGTCAAGTCTGTGTTCTTCTTACTAAGCAAGTACAAAGTACAGTAAGTGCGAAGATTGGATTACATAAGCCAAAAAGCAACCGAATACTAAGTAAAAGTATAGTAGGGAAAGGTGTAGACACAGAATTGTAAGGTAAAAACAAAGAAATAAAAGAATTTACCTAGTAGGGAGGACTCCCTCCCTACACTGCAGCTTGGCAAATTGGCTTGGATGCACTCTACAGGCTCGTTTGGATTTCTGGGCCCTCGCTCGAGGCCTAGGAAGCTTCGTTGACCAGGTACCACCCCCTCTCTCGAGTTCTAAGTCGATCCAGCCCCTCTCCTCCCCTCGAGTTGACCTCAAGACTACCCTGGAGCACCCTTCGAGCTCGAGAGTGAGTCTGCCCCCTTCGAAAGCCCCTTCGAGCCACCCCCAAGCTACCCTTCGCCCTCGAACCACTTCGATACACCTTCGAGCCCCCCTCAAGACCGCTTCGAGGCCCCCTTCGAGCCACCCCCTAGCCACCTCTTCCCCTCGAACACCTTTGATTTACCTTTGAGCTATGTCCCCTCCCAGCTGAGTAGTCATTTCTATTTCTTTTTCATGGTCTATTTCATTTCGAGTTCGCATTTTTGAGTTTCTATTTAGAGTTTAGTTTCGAGGCTGATACCCCTCACCTCGCTTTATGATATATCTTGGTATGTGATGACTGGGGACAGTCAACATTCAAAGCCCCCCTCGGATGTAGGGAGAGCAATCTCCCTACTAGGTGATTTTCTTTATTTCGTGTTTCTACCTTACTTTTTGTTACTATATTTTTCTTCTACTTTTTATCTAGTATTTTCGAGTAACGTCTGGTCGTGTTGTGGCTTATGTAAGCCACTCACGACTTTGAGTAGCTTGTACATACTTAGAGGAATAACAAGACGAGTTACTATGAAAGTAAGATGGAATTCGAAGGCTGGAGCCCTCAGAATATTATTTCTCCACCCCCAGACACTCTTTAGACGATTCTCGGCCTCCTTTGGACTCTCAGGGCGCATTTGTCACTCTTTTCCCACTCCCTGACCTCTACCAGGCAACCCCAAGCCCCCTCAGTCGAACTGACCCACTCTCTTCACCCCAGGAGACCTCAGGTAAACCCATAGGTCTCCATCTTCCAACTTTACAGTGCCTCATCTGCCATGCCACCCTCATCGCCCCAAACAATCCATACGTGCAAAAGATAAACCACGCCACCGAACTAGCACAGAAAGAAGAAAAACATAAACCAAAGGCTGTCCTACCCCCTGAATTCGCCGAATTCACCTCCATCTTTGAGAAACCCTCGGACGGAGCATTACCCCCCTCTCGACCATATGACCACGTGATCAACCTCACCAAGGACCTTGTACCTAAGGTGGCCAAAGCTTACCCACTCACCCCCTCTGAACAGGATGCTGCTGAGAAGTTTGTTGAGGAAAACCTCAGAGAAGGAAAAATTTGGCCATCGAACTCCCCCCAAGCAGCCCCCTTCTTCTTCGTTGCCAAAAAGGATGGGTCACTCCAGCCCTGTCAGGACTATCAATACCTGAATAAGCACAGTGTCAAGGATGCCTACCCTCTACCCCTGATCTCCAATCTTGTCAATAAGCTAAAGGGAGTGTCAATCTTTACCAAGATGGATGTATGATCGGGGTACAACAATGTTTGGATCAAAGATGGAGATCAGTGGAAAGCGGCATTCATCACCCATAAAGAACTTTTTGAACCCATGGTGATGTTCTTTGGGCTGTGCAATTCCCCTGCCACTTTTCAGCGTTTCATGAATGACTCCTTCAGAGACCTAATTGCTGAAGGATGGCTGGTTGTCTACATGGATGACCTCCTCATCTTCTCAAATGACCCAGAAACCCACTGACTCCATACTCTCTGTGTTCTCCAATGATTGAAAGAGTTGTCTCTTCCCCTGAAACTGGAGAAGTGCCACTTCAACCTCTCCGAGGTAGAGTACCTGGGAATGATCATCAAAAAGGATACCATAGCAATGGACCCTGTCAAGGTCCAGGGTATTGCCAAGTGGCCTATGGCCAAAAGAGTAAAGGATGTCAGGTCGTTCCTCAGCTTCGCCAATTTCTATCGATGTTTCATCTGCAACTATTCTGATGTTGCCCGACCTTTAATCGACCTGACCAAGAAGGACGTCCCATGGGAATGGTCTCCGAAGGCTGACAAGGCCTTCGAAACCTTAAAAAAGATGTTCATGCTCGAACCCGTCCTAAAGATGCCCAACCCTTCCAAACCGTTCACCATCTCCACTGATGCATCGAAATATGCAACTGGAGGGGTCCTTCTACAAGAAGACTCAAATGGCTCATGGAAACCCTGTGCATTCATCTCCCAGTCATTTAACCCCACAGAAAGAAATTATGACATTTACGACAGAGAACTCCTCGGAGTGATCTGAGCCCTTAAAGCTTGCTGCCATTACTTGCAGGGAACACCCTCCCCAGTCTGGGTCTTAACCAACCATAAAAACCTCACCTACTTCCGAGAACCCCGAAACCTAAACCACTGACAGGCCCAGTGGCTACTAGATCTTGCAGATTTTGATCTACAGTTCCAACGTGTTCCTGGAAAAGAGCTCTGTGTCCCTGATGCCTTATCCCGCTGACCTGATCACGTTGACGATGATGCCCACAACAATGAGGGAGTAACCCTCCTCCCACAAACCCTTTTTGTCTGACTCATTGATATCTCCTTATCTGAAAAGGTGGCCTCCTCGTCAGCCTTGGACCCAATAGTGCTTACTGCACTTCAAGCCATCGAATCAGCGGAAATGCCCCCTTCCTTCAAATCCAACCTCTCCAATTGGCACTACGAAGGGGGTATTCTCTTCTATAAGGACCGAGCCTACATCCCTGATGACCCTGAACTCTGCCGCACTGTGGTATCCTCACATCATGATCACCCTTCAGCAGGGCACCCTGGTGTCTTGAAAACCTGTCAACTCGTCTCTACTGAATACTGGTGGCCCACACTCCCCACCTTCGTCCAAAAATATGGAGAAGGATGTGCTGTATGCCAACAAAAACAAAGTTAATACCCACCCCACCATGCCACCCCTGACCCCAATTCCATCCTCTGCATCTAGACCGTTCCAACAAATCTCATGCGATCTGGTCACCGATCTTCCCCCACCAATGGATATGACTCCTTATTGGTTGTGGTAGACCATGGGCTTACAAAGGGGGTAATTCTCACTCCCACCACAAAAAATGCATCTGCCCTCGATATTGCCACACTCTTTTTCAGAAAGGTCTTCTCCCAGTTTGGTCTCTATGACAAGATAATCTCTGACCGAGGCCCTCAATTTGCCTCTGCCCTCGCAAAAGAGCTTGCCAAACTCCTCAGATACTCCCTAGGCCTCTCTACCGCCTACCACCCACAGACCGATGGAGAAACTGAATGTGTGAATCAAGAGGTCGAGACCTATCTTCGGATCTTTTGCCAGAATAACCCCGCCTCGTGGGTACAGCACCTTCCAATGGTGGAATTCGTGCACAATCACCGACCCCACTCCATTACCGGTCAATCTCTGTTCTACCTCATGTATGGGTATGAACCAAAACCCTTACCCTCCCTTATTGTCAAATTGAAACTCCCTGCTGTGGAAACCCAGACTTCCAAACTACGTAAAGCCCACAAAGAAGCCCTAGCGGCACATGACCTAGCACGAAGGGCTATGAAAGATCGTTCCTCCCAACCCTTCGCACCGTTCAATAAAGGAGATAACATTTGGCTAGAAGCACAAAACCTGAAGTCCACATATGAAAACCACAAGTCACCTGATATGGTTGACCCCATAGAAGCCTTCAGAATGACAGGAGAGGAACTGGAAGAACAGATGACTCAAGCGGAGTCCTCTCGTCATCCTCTCACCCCTGTCTCATCCAACAGGGGCGATCATTAACCATGCCCTGGGAGGGCAAGCTTTATCTCCATTGCACCCTCGCTACCACAAGGCCTGTTTCATTTGCTGCCGCCTGGGACATGTAAGGGTGGATTGCCCCTTGTACGAATGTCCCATCTGTCACATCACCCATCCTGGCCACATACAGGCCAGTTGTCCCAACCATCACCACTCACTTGAGGAGCGTTTCTCGTCTCCCATCAGGGAGAACACACCCACTGAAGCCACCCTCGTCGCTGATGAGGAAGAAGAGGATAACGGATACCTCTATGATGGAAACTCCGATTTTGATGACAGCGCCATCGCCAACATGACCAGCGAACCCTATGGAGAGTCGAACCTTTGAAGACCAGGGGGTCTTCGACATACGAAGGGGGTAATGTTACGACTTAACCATCCGTGGGACACTTTTTCTTTTCTCATCACTGTTTACATATGTTTACCTTTTTCCTTGATGTTCTGGATTGTTCTGACAACACAGCCATTGTTCAACCAATGGCATTTGCACCTCAGACATGTGTTCTCCATGAGGCTGTTGTTGACCAATAGCCTTAATCCCTTACTGTACATGAGGTCGCCTCATGGGCCTCTCTTGTAATGTATATAAACCTGGTGTCTCTGGCTCTGGTTTCCCCAGACTAGAGCTGCCCAATCTAGCTCCTCTTGACTCAGAACTTCGTCCTCAGGTCCTAAACACTAGGACACTCAGAACTGCGAACTAAAATCCTCATTTACAAAGTTATGACTTGCCTATTGAGGGTCGTAGAACCGAACGAACAACTTTGGGCTTGACATTACGTTGCAACTTCAGTTCCAGCATAACACAGTCAATTCACATAGTTGCACAACATGCAAGCAAACACAGAGTTATGGCTAAAACCTACAGTAGATACAAGTGGAATCTCAATCAAGTTTAACTGTGAGGGAATGGCCACCCACAACAGGTTGTACTAGTACTCCTGTTCAATAGTGAGCTTTGAAATACCATGAACACAAATGAAAACATCACACCATCCATATCAGGTGTCAGTCAAGGTGAGGGGGAAATAGATGTGCATAGCAGGATGCACTCACCCTCTTTTCTCCAAAACTCATTGTGGAACTCATTAAGGGCTTTGATTGCCCTCTCCTCTTTCATCAAGTTTATCTCAAGCATTATCCACTCCTCCATGTCATTGTGCTACATTTCATCTGTAACGGCCCGTACTTTTTCACTACTAGTTGTAGCGTAGTCTTAGCGTACTTCCCCTTATTTATCCACTCTCTGGTTAGGGTTACTTAGATGCGCCCATAGACGCTTTACTTAGTCAGCTGATTCGTCAGCGTAGCCGCATTGACTCAGCATGGAGCGCTGCAGCCAATAGCGTTTATCTCTCTCTGTTTGGTTTGTTCTACGACGTTCTACGGTACAAACACTCTAGTTAGTATAAATACCGTCTCTCTTGTCGTAGACACTCCAATCGAGTTCATTTGTGCATTGCGCATTAACTCCGTTCCTCCAACCTCATCCTTCTATCAGTCAAGGAGTGACCGATAACAGTCTTCGGATTGTTAGTGTTACATCATCAAGCTGCTGCCTACAGTTGCCAGCCATGACCTTGTGCTTGGTGATCTTGATTATGTGGACTTGAGTACAGTCTGGAATGTGCCATGGCCAAGGAGGATGGCCTTGGGATGATCATGGCCATCACCAATGAAGTTGTAGCAGACGTTATAACCTTCATTGGGTGAGAAAAGGACATGTTGGGTAGTAAGAAAGTAGAGCCTGTCATGGTCATGCCCATCAAAGATGTAAAGAGCCCCAGTGCCCTCAATGTTGGTGCAGCTTGATGTGGGGATTTAGGGCTGAATATATCATACACTGGCATCATTTCTGCTACCCCAGTCTGTCCTTACACCACTACTATTTCTCAGAAAACATACTGCTGCTCCACTCTCAGCAAACTTAGCTGAATCAAGCATTTCATTTTATATAAAGTACCATACATCAACAGCAATCAACCAGCTACCAGCAAAGTTACCTGCCTAAGCTACTAGCTCAGTATCTGCCCACTCATCTGTCCAATCATCTGCCTACTCATCATTGCTTCTAAGCCCTTCTTCATTATCCTTATTCTCCCATTGGTTGAGGTTCCATGAAGGGTCTAACCTCACTTCTGGGCTCATGGGAGCCCACTATAATCACTTCCTAAGACTCCCCCTTTGTCACGAGCACCAACCCCCTCTCCCTGGCCTCCTAGGTACATGGAAGCCCTCAACTTTTTATTTCTAAACCAGCACTTGCCCACTTTGTCTTTGTGTTGGGTTTTTGGTCATTTCACCATTGATCCTCAGCTTGATTCACACTGCCACTGCCAATAAACCAGCTCCTGTACCCTAGATCATCTCAGACAAACCCTGCAGCATCAGATAATGCACCATTGGCCAACAGACATGTGAGTTCTTGCCACCTGTCCTTATGTGTGATCTTTCCTGGACTACTTTTTTGTCTTTTCATATATATGACTTGTGGTACCTGCAGTGGTGGGTTTTCCTTCAACATTTTCTTGACATTTGATAGTTCCAATAATTTCCAATCCCTACCTTAGTTACAGTGTCCTGTATGCTACAAAATATTGCCCTACTTAGACAAATACCACCCACTTTGCCAGCATCACTGTCTGAGAGTCCCCTTGAGTTTGAAGGGTCATTTTGCCAAGTATCTTTGACTCCTTTGAGCCTTCACTGCGTCCCCATTGTCCCCCCTTTGAGTTCTCCCCCTTGCATCTACTGAGTTTTACTGCCAAGTGCAAGAATCCAGAATTGTCACCAATTGAGTTCCAAGCCTCTGGAAACTGGCCTACCATCCAGAAAAATCTGACTTTGACCATTTAGTGGCATATTGTCAAGTTTGACACTTCCCACACTTCCTAGGCCTTCAGGAAATTTTCCTTTGCCTCTCTAGTCACCTCCTTCCATCTCCTTCCAACTCATGACACTGCCAACCTGGAGCCTCTGTGTCTTGCCCTGCATCACACTTTGGAGTTCAAATGTTGCCACCAGGCTAATGGTTTGGGGAGGTTCATATCTCAGTGGTTGACTGAAATTTCATCAGCAATTTGTCAAGGGATGGTCAATGGTTCACAAATTGAGGTTCACTCAAGGTTCATTAAAAATTTGTTGGTGATTTGTCAATGGCCCATCAAATGTTCATAAAAGACTCAGCACAAATGGAAATGGAGACTACAATTGGAAATGTCAACAATGAGCCTTCCATGTGAGATGCTTGGCAGAGGTACACCTCATACCCAGTAAAGTGCCATGGGCATCTAGGACACCCATCACTGTACTGCTTGTCATGAATTATCAACATGGAGACATGAGATCATGTAATAGGCAGTTGTGGCACATGGCCCAATACCAGCAACAGTGGGGATGGGAACACTAGATGCCCACACAATGTGACAAGTGGCCGATGTTTAGTGAAAAATAGTGACATATAGCAATATATAGTGATAACAAGTGAAAAATGGCAACATCAGTTTTTCCTGGTGCTGTTCCTTCCTTTGAATCCATCCCTATAATGGAATGCCATGTGATGTTCCTGGAGCCTAGGCTCAGTTTTTCCCAGTTTGGCATAATATGTGTCTTCCATCAGCATAACCACCCTCCATATGGGTCCATATAGACCACAGACACACAAACAGGTCCCCCTCTGTACAGACCTGTACAGACCTACCCCAGGTTGGGTCAGTATACAGATTCCAACCACTCAACATGACATGTAGAACTTAACCAGTAATGGGATTATATTACTATAAAACTACTTTAACTACATGTGATCACATATCTATGTGAATTGGTGTGGCCTCACAGTGAACCCACCAGAGGGAAGGATGATGACAATGATGACATGGAGAGATGGTGGTGGTAGTGAAGACAGTTGTGGTGTTGGAGTTGGCACAAGTGTATGAGTGATACAGTAAGACCTTGAAGCATGCTTTTCAGGATTAGCTGGTAAATGTGAGAGCCATTCTGGTTGTTTGATCCTGCACATGGCCAAACACCTCAGGGAAAAAGGCAAAAACACAAACACAATAAGCAAACAAGCAGGTCCAAGAATGCTTTGAAAACTTGATTGGTAAGTCATGCATTCTCTAGTAGTGAAAAATTGAGTTCTTCTAACCACTCGTATAATCCAGGTCACTGTCAGATTCCAACTCTGTGCACTGTCAGCACCATAGGAATGCAACTTTGCTTTTATGCTCTGAAGAAAAATGAAGCCAAACCCAAATCACACCACCCAAGGTCAAACAGGGCTTCTTTTGGTGGAACAATGCTCCACCAGCACATTGGTGGAACTATAACATTCTGGATGCTGATGGAGAGGAAAGGTTTCATGGGTTGGATATTCCAACCACAACATTATCCATTTTGGCATGGGTTATGCGGTTGTGGTCTAACACTACATTCTTCAATGCCTGTATAGTCATGGCTACCAGCTCCTCAGCACTTGGGAGGATACCTCATGAAAAAAGCAGCCACTTCAAATTCAACCATGCATTGGTAGTGATGATATTGATTTCTTGGTGTGCCAAGATGACTGGGGATCTTCTGCTTGTGTCTGATGCTGTGAAGAGTACTGCAATCACCCAGCAGACATTCAATGAAATTGGTGAGTGGCATGAATTTGAGAGGTTAGGCATGGAGTATGTACTCTGCAGCATATTGTCGTTGTGATTGATCCCATTGATGTGCATTTACAGCCAGGCTTTACTGCCTATGAAATAGTATAATTTGTGTATATCTCCAACCAGGACACTGAAAGGGCCATGGGGTTTTATCCCTGCAATTTATCCCAACATGCAGGAGAAATTACATTTGTGCTCATGTAAGTGTTTCTCTGATACCCATCCAGTCCATCCAACTCAACAGGTGCATCACAGTGGATGCATGCATCCTGCTATCCCAGTTCCTGAAACTTGATGCACTTCCCAACAGCTCCTCCACCAAGGAGCATCAGGCTGTAGTCATGAATTTCCTTGGGGTTGCAATGTAAAGCATGGATGGACATGAAGATGGTACACCCTGCATTTCTGTATTTTTGATTATTACTGCATTGTCAAGTTGTATCATTGCAATGTCATTTGTATTCTGACACCAGGCTCAAGAGTCCAGTGCAGTCCAGTTCTTCCTGTGGGAAGACCCCCAATATGTCCCTTACTGTCAATGATGATCACACCAGAGTCACCTGTGCCAGAGAATGTGCCAGGGATCTGATTGTAGGGAAGAATTGCCCACTCCATAGACCTGGAACTGCCCTAAGGCTATCCACAGACTGGTTTTGGTGACCTAGAAAGAAGATGATGAGGCACAGAAGCAAAGAAATAAGGAATGCAAAGATGCTTATCATGAAGAGCTGCACCTGTGGAATGAGGAAAAAGGGCAGGCAAAACAGGAAAAATGTTGAGTGGGCTGGGAGAAACCCAAGTGAGGAAAGCTGGAGGCTGCAATTCTGAGGCCAGTTGTTGAAAGTGGTGAATGCAACCCAGTCACCAGGTGATGACAATGAAGACAGTGAGGGCATGGAATCTGATGGTGGACATGAGTGATCATTGCTGTGGTGATAAGCATTTAGACAACTTAGCTAATACAAGATCACACTAATTCTCTATTCCATTCCAGTCTGGTGGTAGTTCAAGTGATGACCAAGCTCAGAAAAACTCATATACCTTATGCCTCATTACCCATTCAAATCACCTTCTACTTCCAAATGCACATAGGAAGCAGTATTTCTGGTACATGTTTAAGTGTCTGTACCATCTGATCTATTTTTATGTGTTGCTGTTGTGTCAAAAAGAAGGTGGATCAAGTGCCAGTAGATGAATGTAGGGATTGGTGGTTACACAGGTAATCACATATCTCTCCAATTAGCCATTATCATGGCTGTCACCACTGCCTCTGCCCCCCCCCAGACTGCCACAACACCAGCTACTCAGACTCTAGATGCTGAAGTGGCTCTGAAAGCTATACCCATGTCAGCCACTGATGGGAAAGAGCCTGCCATTCAAATGGTGATGAATGAGTGCTTGATGACCTTGATGACCATCTGTACAGCTGTGAGTTAGTATTTTATCCATATAGCACCTACTAACATGATTTATGAGCAGGTCTTTGGCTTAATCCTCATCAACTATGACCTGTTGGACAAGGTATCCCAAAGCTCAACATCACCTGATATTATCATCACAGCTCAGAAGTGGAATGCAGTCACTTTGATGCATGATGCAGAATTTTGTGCATACATGAGTATTATCCTGGCAATCAAGGGCAGAATAATCATGTATTACTCATTTCTTCTCCAGGTAAGCCATGTTTCATATGTCAGGGGTTTAGGCTGAACAAATCACAGTCTACATACAGACCAAAGGTTTTCTGTATCCTACACTCATTAGCAATAGTTGGAAGGTATGGACATGTTCTAACCATATATTTTTCCATACTGACCATGTTTTCCAGTACTCTTTTGCATGAAGTAGCACTGAGACTTCATGTCTTGAATGTATCTTATATCCTTGGGGGGATCTTCTGGTTTCCATGTCCTATTTTTTTCTGTAGCCTTCTTAATCAGAGCATACATCATGTATACCCATTCAAGTAAATGGCAGTAATGTAGGTTAGTTCTCATGATATAGGTATGTAGGCATAACAGGGCAGCTCTCCATGTAATCCATGCAGCCATGGCAGTCCTTCCAAACTCACTATCAATCACTTTCTTTGATATGGCATTCCACAAGCACATACTGGAGGGAAGCATTGCTCAGAAGCAAGATGAGGTCAAGACCCTGATAAAATCCTTATCTCATATGTCCTTAAACAATCCTGATCATTGCTCTATTATTGATCCATCAAGATGGATCCCAATGCTGCAAAAGGTGATTCATCCCCCAGCACTCCACTATGCCCTCATTCCTAGCTCCATGGCACCCCCTATCAGTCCAAATTCATCCCAGGCACATCCCCAAAGGAAGCCCACATCAGCAAAACAGTAGGTTTGGTACAGATAGGAAAGCTGTGCAACCCTTCAGAGCACCATGCAGTCCAGGTACCATAGCATGCCTTCTTGGCCTGGTGGTCCCAAAGGATGATGCCCCTAAGATGATCACATGACCCATGGGTTACATGCCTGGACTGACAGTGGCTGACAGTGACAATGGCTCAATTGCTGTGGCAGAGTGATCTGCAGGCTTGGTAAGTGTCAGACTTGGTTAGGAATGGGTCAGGTGTCAGAGAGGTGGGCAGAGGTGTCAGAAGGGGTGTGGAAGTGTGGGAAAAGTGCAGGTGAGGCATGGCCATGACATTGGTGTTTGAATGTTGCCACAAGGCTAATGGTTCTGGAAGGTTCACATCTCAGTGGCTGAGTGAAATTTCATCAACAATTTGTCAAGGGATGGTAAATGGTTCACAAATTGAGGTTCACTCAAGGTTCATTAAAAATTTGTTGGTGATTTGTCAAAGGCCCAATAAGGGCCCATCAAACATTCATAAAAGACTCAGCAGAAATGGAAATGGAGACTACAATTGGAATGTCAACATGAGCCTTCCATGTGAGATACTTGGCAGCAGTACACCTCATGCCCTGTAAAGTGCCAGGATACCCATTGCTGCAGAAATGATCCCAAACCCAACAATTCCTGTACCCCACTTATCCAGTGGCAAGACAGCATGGAGGGAGACATCCCAGATACACTACCCCATAGTGGGAATCGCAATAAGCTTGTCAGAACTCTCCATCAGCCAAACAGTAGGTGATACAGAGGCACAGAGTGGCACAGACCCACATATGGTACAGATTTTCCACAGAGCAAGTACAGACCCTACAGACCCACAGACCCATAGATGTAATCATTAATTTGCCCATATCTTCCCCAAAAAAAGATATATTACTAAGGTAATCATATTCCCATGGTCCTGTGATGATAGGCAATAACTTTCATTATGACATCATGGCTGTACAATGACTCTCCAAGTCTACACAGATGTGCTGAGGCAATTTCAATCAGAGTTTGAATTTTGTAAACATTGATTTGCCCATATCTTGCCCAGAAAAGGAGATATTGTGAAGGTAAGCATATTCCCTCATGGGCTACAACTTTTGTTATGACATCATAACTGTACAGCCACTTTTATCTTCTGATTGTGCCAGGTCTCCCACAGAACTTTGCAAATATCTTGCCCAAAAATGGAGATATTGCTAAGGTAAGCATATTCCCATGGTCCTGTGATCATAGGCTACAACTTTTGTTATGACATCGTGGCTGTACAATTACTCCATATAGTAGATTTTTTGACTTCTGAGTCTGCACTGATGCACTGTGGCAATTTCAAACTCCAATTGAAATTTTTGTGGGGGTGTATATAAACCTGCTCACTCTGGCAACACAACTCTTTCCTCTACCACCACCATCTCCCCTTGTCATCATCATCATCCCTCCCTCTGATTGATCCACCAGAGGGGGGGGGCAGAGGCAGGGGGTGGGCCCCCTGTGAGGCTGTGCCCATTTAGCATAGATATGTAGTCCTTGTAGATTAGATAGGTAGTCCCTGTACAGTTGTAATTAAAGTAATTTTATAATAGAATTAAATTATTAGCTGACTACATGTTAAGTTGAGTGTGGGAATTTGTATACTGAAACAGTCAGGGGTAAGTCTGTACAGGCTGGTAGTTCTGACAAGCTGGTGTACTGACTAACTTCTAGTCTGACAGTTCTGACAAGCTGTGTACTGTGTAACCTATGGCCTGGCTGTTCTAGCAACCTGGTGTACTGACTAACTTATGGTCTGACAGTTCTGATAACTCTGGTGTACTGGGCAACTTATAATCTGGAGGCTATCCCCACCTGACATACTCAGTATCTTATGGTCTGACAATTCTGAATATCTGGGAAACTGCTCTTTGACAATGTCTGGCTGGCTGTTTGTACTGCCATGACTTATTTGACTGCTGCCAGACATGTCAGTCACTGTAAGTCTGTAAGTGTCACCAGAAAAAATGCAGGCTTGCTGATGTAGGCAACAAAAGGTTTGGCCAGGCATTGCTCCATGAAATGGCAGGCCATGCAAGTGTCAGCATCTGTATTTCACCCTGAACAACAGTACATTCTGTTGGAGACTGCTACTTCATCAACCCTACATCAGCAAAACCACCCCCTATGCACAGGTCTGTACAGAAGACCCACAGACCCACAGACAGGTTCCCCTGTACAGATCTGTACAGATGACTTACCCCACACTATTTCAGTACACAGTTTCCCATCGCTCAACTTAACATGTGCAAGTTAACTAGTAATTCACTTATAGTATTACATATAAAACTACCTTAATTACAGGCATATTACAGGGACTACAATTCTATACTAAGTGGACACAGCCTCACAGGGATTGTGGGGGGGGAGGGGGGGGACTCACCAGAGGGAGGGATGACAATGACAACCATGATGAAGAGAGATGGTGGTGGTAGTGGACAGAGTTGTGCTGCCAGAGTGAGTGGGTTTATATGTATCTCTTTTGGGTGAGATATTTGCAAGATTCTGTGGGAGACCTGGCACAATCAAAGGATATGTAAAAGTAGCTGACAGTTATGATGCCATAATGAAAGTTGTAGTACATGATGTCATGATCATGTCAGTATGATTATATTGTCAATATGTCCATTTTTGGATGAGATATGGGCAAATGGATGTTTACATTTTTCAAACTCTGATTGAAATTGCCACAGCACATCAGTGTAGACTCAGAGAGTCATTGTACAGCCATGCAAGGTCTGGTGGCATCCACCAGGTCAGACTTGTTTAGGTCCAACCAGGATGGGGCTTAGGCAAAGATTTTGATTTCCATCACCTCCCTGCCTGACCAGTGCATCTCAATTTCCATTGACAGGGACTATGGTACCATCCCCAACTTTGACAGGTTTACTTGAAACCATATAAAAAAAAGTTGTAGCCTATGATCACAGGACTGTGGGAATATGCTTACCTTAGTAATATCTCCTATTTTGGCTGAGATATGGGCAAATGAATGTTGACATCTGTGGGTCTGTAGGGTCTGTACTGGTCTGTACTCAGTCTGTGGAAAATCTGTACCATCTGCAGGTCTGTCACAGGGTCTGTACCAAACCCAGGGTTTTGCCGACGTACGAACATGAAACCATCCAAGAGGTGCATCACATGCTTGGTGCTGGGAAAACCCAGACCAGCCACCATTGTGCCCATGCAGAGCACACATCCAATCATGCAGGTCATCATACCTGGATGTTTCCTTCATCTGGCCCTTTGATCACCCAATGCTGACAGTTGGTGGCTGACTAGATGGACTTCCACTCCCCCATCCATCCCACCCTCAGGGTCATGATGTTGAATGCTTCAATTGACATGGTGGCAGTAATCACAATGTTCATGTTGAAGACAAACCTGCCAGACTCATGCCAGATGTAAACTCTAAAAAAATTTGTGACTATGTGCAATGAATTACCATGCATGATGGCACCTTCTTTGAGAAGCACTCCTAGTGAGATTAGCTGGCCCAGTAAGTCTGGCATATAATAAATGGGATAGAGCCACACAAGATCTCTCTGGAGCTCATCAGGTAGTCCTGAGTAAATGAGGACAGTTCCTCTCCCAGTCACAATGGAGGCCCCATTTGCAGTCTGGATAGGGAGTTGTTTATCTCCTTTCAGGGCCTCATAATCGACAAAGTCATCCAAGTCATTTGTAAAGTGCATTGAAGCACCAGAGTCGAAGGTCCATTGTTTGCACATATAGCAAAAGACAGTGCATGGACACAAGTAGCATTTACAGCTGTTTTCATTTGTTTGGGGAAAATCAAAAAATCAAAAATCGCTTTCAGGCATTGCCAGCAAGGACCTTAGAAGTAGCTCTAGTTAGAATTTGTAGTTACTACGAGTTCTAACTAGCTGACTGTTGAACGCAGAATTAGTTTCCCATGAGCATATGCTCTCTTCATGCCATGACGAGGGGCCACAGACAATCTGAAAGCTCGCATACCAGCCCTCTATTATGAGGGCTATCCTGTCAAGTGTATCTGTCATTTCTTGGGTATCCAAAAAACTACAGTATATAGAGTTCTCAGCCATTATTGACACACTGCCAGCATCTCCAACCCCACACCTACTCATGCTTACAGTAGCTCTTTCATGTTCATAGACTTTTCTTCCTTCAACGTTGTCTTCCCTTTTGCAGACATCTTTTTTATCTTCGAATAAACCATCAGTGAACTTGAAAATGACTGCAGAAGCTCATCTTCACGTGCCAGGTTGGCTCAGAAAGAACTAGCTATTAGTGCAACTAGTAACTACAAATTCTAACTAGAGCCACTTCCAAGGTCCTTGCTGGCAATGCCTTGTTTCTGAGGGACAGCAGATCTGCAGGGACTGGCTAGGGCAATAGGGTGAATGGTAGATTGATATGATATCCAGCCCTAGGGTGTATGGACTCCCTACAGCACTCCTCTAGATGAGGGCACTTTGATTTGTATGTATGGTTGGCTTTGACCATCTCACCTTACCTTCAGGATGACATGTACAATATTCAGGTCTTATCAATCATTCATCAGAAACTTGTCAATCATTTATTAGAGGTCCATAAAAGGTTTCTTAAAGTTTCACTGATAGTTCAAGAAAAGATTTTTTATCCAAGGATTGTAAATGGTTCACCTAAGGTTCATTGAAGAAGGTCTGGAAGACATTTTCTGAAGTTTCATGAAATTTTGAACATTATCCATAGTTAATGAAAGGTTCCCCCTTGAGCCAACCTGTAAGGTGACTTCCAGAAGAAAATTATGAACCACCATTCCCAAAACCAACAATGCAGGTTCAGGCAACACTTGATACTTAAAATAGAAAGAGTAAGGACTAGATAAGATAATGTGAAGACCATAACCCACACAAGCAGTATGCTGATGTAGCTCATCTTCCCTGGAGTGGTATGAACAGTGCAAAATGTGGCATTTATTGGTTAGATAATCACTGCATTGAGGATTTATTACTCAGATAGGAAATGTAGGTTCAGTTCATCATAGCACTGAACCCCATCTCAGATATTATTCATCATGGAGTCAATCTCTGTGCCTTCAAATAAGCTGCTACCTGATAGTCAGGATACCTTTTCCCAGCCCCCACCCCCAGGGTCCCAGGAGCCACCAGTCCACAATTCTCAGCTCTCCTGGCTGCCAATCCACAATCCCCAGCTGCCCTGCCTGCTTGTCCATTCCTACGACCAGGTTACTGTCACCACAGATGAGGTTACTGCAAGCAACCATGCACCAGGGAATTGTCATGAATCCATCTTCCTCCTCCACTACTTTTTGCCATGGTTAGCGATACAATTGTTCACACAAACCTGGATAGCTTGGCAAGTGCTCCCATGGAGCAGAAGTGAAGCCTCCAAATGAATCTCTACATTAACATTTCCCCAGGACTCTGAGCCATCCACACAGAAGCTAGCCATCTCTGTTGAAATATCACCCTGCCAAGCCAGAAATGTCATCATCTGCCAAGCCAGCTCCACTGTCACATCATGACAGCCAATCACCACACCCAGGTATGTCATCTGCCACAATACATGTGCACCTATTAATATGTCCAGCCACAGAATCTGGAAGTGGATTCCACATATCTGGAGAAGCATGCCTCAAACAGGGCCAATATCATACCCCCACTGGCACACAAGCCAGCACTGCCTGGTATGTTGCCAAGATTTGGCTTAGTAGTATATGCACCATCTATCCTGGCTTGCTGAAAATCCATGGCTACAATCTCTCAATCAGTTTTCATATACATATGTACCATTCCTTATTGAGCATGTAAACTTGAATGGGATAGCTACAAAGGTGAAGGACTTCCAGATGAATTACAGGGAGTTTATTATGGCCATACTCAAAACTTAAGCACTGGAGCCAAGATATCATCTGATGAACACCCAGTGTTACTGGTTTGCAGCAACCAGGTTCAAGGAAGCAAATGCCTCATCCCCTGCCCAGCAAGACACCAGAAAAAGTATTGGAGGCACCTGGTATCAGGTAGGGATCCCCCAAAAATCGAGCATGAATGCAGCATGTGCAAGATATAAAGCAGCTCAAAACCTTCTGGGAGTGGAGATTGAGGAGGAGAAAAAAGAAGCTGCCTGTTGGGAAATTGAAGAACATCAAGCTGAAGAAGAAGCTGTGAAAAGGGAACATGAGCAATGTCAGGCAGCAGATGAGCAATGCCAAGCTGCAGAGGAAGCCACTGAACAGATTGGATGGGCAGCTGGGGCACTGGGTTGGATTGTGGACAGGCAAGTGGGCAGGTGGGGATTGTGGACTGGCAGCTGGGGCAACTGGGGATTGTGGACTGGTGCATGAGGCAGCTGGGGATTGATTGTGGGATTGTGGATGAGAAGGCAGGGTAGATTGGGATGTTGCCCTGCTGGCCAGAAGTGTGTGCCTTGTCGGGAGAGGTGATAAGGATTTGACAGTGAGAGTGTACATGAGCAAGTGGGATTTCACATTGTCTTGTGTTGTGATTTCTTCCCAATGAAGTTGTAGTAGATGTTATACCCATCATACTAGGCGTAAAAAACAAACTTCACATACCTTTGACAAATGATAATTGAAAGTTTTTCGAAAATGGAACAATGCACCACTTCTGACACCCATATGCTGAGTCAGCCCAGAGCCACTGATGTTGTCCAAAGAACCCTTCAGGTGACTGGGCACATTGGGCATGCTGGAAGGCACTGGCATCATGGAGACTTCCAAGAACTCCAGTAACATAATCCACAATTTGAAGATTGTGGGGGAAGATGATGACCTCAATGCAAGTGAATACATATGGTCACTGAGTTGTAAATGCTCACGTGATTGGAAAGTGAATAATTGGATTTTCTGTCAAAAAATCCCTCTCCATGCAACCCAGGTTTCTGAAAGAGACTGAAGGGTGCTCCATCTACACACAAAAATCCCTCTCCACTGAGGACATGTTCTCTCTTCCACAAATCTTTTTGCCATCTCCTTTTCCCTCCTGTCCTCTGGATTTTCTCGGTTGAAGTGAACCATTTCATCATGATGGTGCAGAATAGCAACCATCACCCTCTTGTAGCAATTGTGGACAGTCCCCACAGAGAGACCAGCCCACTCAGCCATGTCCTGGGAAGTGGCAGCATTCCCATACTGTACATCCAATCTGTCCCTTTTTTCAGTGGAGACCATAATCACCTCAGATAGGATTGTATGTGGAAGGATGATGGTGAGAGTGTGATGAGTACTTGAGCTTTGTGTCACCATTTCTGGGCAGAACCTGGAGGTGGAGAGCAGCAGGAATGGATCAATTAGTGGAGAAACTGCTGACAAGTATGACAATGGGCATATCACTAAGACAAATCAATGTTTATGCAGTACTACAATGGGTTGAACTGATGCATTACATACTGGAATGAATTGTATGGTTGACTTTGACCCTAGTTTCAGGATGACAGTTAAAATATTTGTGTCTTATCAAAAAGATTCATCAGAAACTTGTCAACCATCCACTAAAGGTCCACAAAAGGTTTCTTAATGTTTCAGTGATAGCTGATGAAAGATTTATCAAAGGGTTGTAAATAATTCACCAAACATTTGATTCAAGGTCTGGAAGACATTTTCTGGAGGTTCATGAGCTATTGAACATAGAATTGTTCATAGTCCACTAAGGGTTCCACTTTGAGCCAACATGTAAGGTGCCTTCCAGAAGAAAATAATTAACCACCATTCCCACAACCAACAATGCAGGTTCAACCAACACTTGAGACTTGGAATAGGAAGTGTAAGGACTAGATAAGATAATGTGAAGACCATAACACACACAAGCAGTATGTTGATGTAGCCTCATCTTCCCTGGAGTGGTATGAACAGTGCACAATGTGGCATTTGTTGGTTAGATAATCTCTCCACTGAGGATTTGTTACTTAGATAGGACATAGGCTGCCTTTATATACTACAGGAGTGTGGGATGTGACATGTGCCAACTACCTAAATAGTTGCTGCTATTGTCTATTGTATTTGGAGTATCTATTGTTACACCTATGTAGTTAACTACTTCCCATGCTGCACTCTGTAGGTGCATGTTCAACACTTTCATCACAGTATATCTTGTCTGGATGCATCAGCATCTCAAGTACTAGCATGACTTGAGATGGGGTCGAGTGCTATGACAAGCTGAACCTACATTTCCTATCTGAGTAATAAATCCTCAATGGAGTGATTATCTAACCAATAAATGCCACATTTTGCACTGTTCATACCACTCCAGGGAAGTTGAGCTACATTAGCACACTGCTTGTGTGGGTTATGGTCTTCACATTATCTTATCTAGTCCTTACTCTTTCTATTTCAAGTATCAAGTGTTGCCTGAACCTGCATTGTTGGTTTTGGGAATGGTGGTTCATAATTTTCTTCTGGAAGTCACCTTACAGGTTGGCTCAAGGGGGAACCTTTCATTAACTATGGATAATGTTCAAAATTTCATGAAACTTCAGAAAATGTCTTCCAGACCTTCTTCAATGAACCTTAGGTGAACCATTTACAATCCTTGGATAAAAAATCTTTTCTTGAACTATCAGTGAAACTTTAAGAAACCTTTTATGGACCTCTAATAAATGATTGACAAGTTTCTGATGAATGATTGATAAGACCTGAATATTGTACATGTCATCCTGAAGGTAAGGTGAGATGGTCAAAGCCAACCATACATACAAATCAAAGTGCCCTCATCTAGAGGAGTGCTGTAGGGAGTCCATACACCCTAGGGCTGGATATCATATCAATCTACCATTCACCCTATTGCCCTAGCCAGTCCCTGCAGATCTGCTGTCCCTCAGAAACAAGGCATTGCCAGCAAGGACCTTGGAAGTGGCTCTAGTTAGAATTTGTAGTTACTAGTTGCACTAATAGCTAGTTCTTTCTGAGCCAACCTGGCACGTGAAGATGAGCTTCTGCAGTCATTTTCAAGTTCACTGATGGTTTATTCGAAGATAAAAAAGATGTCTGCAAAAGGGAAGACAACGTTGAAGGAAGAAAAGTCTATGAACATGAAAGAGCTACTGTAAGCATGAGTAGGTGTGGGGTTGGAGATGCTGGCAGTGTGTCAATAATGGCTGAGAACTCTATATACTGTAGTTTTTTGGATACCCAAGAAATGACAGATACACTTGACAGGATAGCCCTCATAATAGAGGGCTGGTATGCGAGCTTTCAGATTGTCTGTGGCCCCTCATCATGGCATGAAGAGAGCATATGCTCATGGGAAACTAATTCTGCGTTCAACAGTCAGCTAGTTAGAACTCGTAGTAACTACAAATTCTAACTAGAGCTACTTCTAAGGTCCTTGCTGGCAATGCCTGAAAGCGATTTTTGATTTTTTGATTTTCCCCAAACAAATGAAAACAGCTGTAAATGCTACTTGTGTCCATGCACTGTCTTTTGCTATGTGTGCAAACAATGGACCTTCGACTCTGGTGCTTCAATGCACTTTACAAATGACTTGGATGACTTTGTCGATTATGAGGCCCTGAAAGGAGATAAACAACTCCCTATCCAGACTGCAAATGGGGCCTCCATTGTGACTGGGAGAGGAACTGTCCTCATTTACTCAGGACTACCTGATGAGCTCCAGAGAGATCTTGTGTGGCTCTATCCCATTTATTATATGCCAGACTTACTGGGCCAGCTAATCTCACTAGGAGTGCTTCTCAAAGAAGGTGCCATCATGCATGGTAATTCATCGCACTTGACCCTATATGGACCTGATGGGAATGCCTACCTGACCTGTGTCCCCAGGGAGAATAAGGACACTATTTTTGTGCTGAAATCACCTGCTGTGCAACCCTTTGCATGGTCAACTATGACACTACACACTGATGTCTGGGACACCCCTCTAAAGATGTCCTGTGCCATGCATAGAAACATACCAGGAATTTCCCTGAGATCAAGATGCCCACCAAGGATGAAATATGTCCTGGTTGTGCTCTGGGCAGATGTCTAACAGAGCCTTCCCACTGAATGAGCACAGAGTGTTGCAGCCATTTGAGTTAATCCACTCTGATGTGAAGTCCTTCCCCATTGCATCTCACCACAAATTTAAATACGTGATTGTCTTTTTAGATGACTTTTCATCACATGCATGGGCAGTAAATCTGCACACTAAAGATGCTGTGATTTCCACAACCAAAAATTTTCTGCAGATGGTGCATGTTCAATACAATGCCTATGTTAAAGGCTGGGTGTCCAATGCAGGGGGAGAATATAAATCAGAAGCCTTCTTCCAGCATCGAGGTAGAGAGATGAATCGAGTTCTGGTCAGCATTGTGAGGAGCCTTGCAAAAATCCGACTTGGAAGCCATGGGAGGTTGTGGGCAGTGCTGGGCATCCACATTGGTGATAGGTTCAGAGTTGGAGGTGTCTGTGACAGAGGCTGGGCAGGGCAGGGATGGAAGACTGGCAGCACAGCTGGTATCAGGGAACTGGGGTGCAACAGCAGGGGCAAGATCCTCTTCATCATGAATCCACCACTGTGGACCACCATCATCATGCCCAAGGCTGTCACCACTGGAGTCATCACTGGAGTCATAGTCCATGATGAATGCACGCAGATCCTTGTTAGCTTCAAATGACAGAGGCTTGAACCATCATCCATGCTTAACAAAGTCAAGGGCACCGCCTTCAATTTCCCCCCATGCAGTACTTGTCAGCATTGCAATCGAGAGCACATATGAGGCACAGCTCTCGCCCCACTGGCCCTTTTCTGAAAAAATGCCAGTGATGTTACGAGTCGTGCTTGAGTGACACAGTCAGGCTAGACTAGTCGACGAAAGACAGCGACCAAAGGAGGAACACTAAACAGAAACAAACCAAACCACAACCAGCAAGGCGAGGGCGACGACGACAGGGGTTAGTCGGAGGAGGGACACACGAATCGACGAAGACGATGACGAAGGCTGAGCAAGCCTAAACAATCACTCTTACAGCGACAAGAGGGAAACGCCCAAAGGTCAAATGAATAGAACTAAGGGACTAGTACAGTGAAGTGCCTACTATATATACTCTCTAAGTAAAGGCCATGAGGGAACCTCAAGGCATGGGCACTGGGTATGATGTCAGTGGTGACATCAGGATGACATCACTATGACATCAGGATGATGTCAGTATGACATCAACGAGTACTAGGCCTAAGATCTAGACTGTAAGTATAAATAGCTCTCAAAGTGTGAAAAGGGGAAAAGGGATCTGTAATCGGGAGTCTGGATCGGTTCTGGATAAGGGCTAGGTGCACAGCCCAACGAAGAAAAGCCCTAGATAAGATCAAGATGATCTAATCGGACATCTAATCAGTGATTAGATAAGATAAAAAGATAGGGGCGATCTTCGATCCATTACAAGTGAGGGATTTGCTTTCATTAGTCTGACAGCCACTCTCCACCCACATCGAGATAGCTCGCTCAACCTATGCAGATGATCCATGAACATTTCTGAGGGTGTGATAATACAAGGCAGCTCACCACAGCAGTGGCCAGTGTAAGGGCACCATGTGGATAGACATTGATCTGGGGGCATGAAACCACATTGACGGTCTTCGTGTAATGACATGCCAGGGTCTGAAGAATGAGTGGCACATGGAACGCCCCAACACCATGCTATAGAAGACATCAGCATCAATCTAGATGAGACTCGGAAACCCACATTCCTGGACAACTTCATATACTGGAAGACAAATGGAAAACCAAGTTGTGCATCAATTGCCCATTCAGCCCATGCTCCACGGCTCTCATCGTCTGAAAACTCATCCGAGTGGAACCATGCTGCAGTGACTTTTTCTGCTGCACCCACAAATCCGCTATGCCAGTCATAGGTATGCTGGCAAGCCTATATATAACTAGAATTTTAGCTAGGGGAAGGCGAGAAAAAAAGATTGAAATCCACTTGCCACTCGATAGGTGGGCGTTCCTGGGCCATACAATTCCATGGTATGTATATGGCAGTGCCAGAGGGAACACAACACACCACAAATGTGGGAGATTCCACAGGTTTGGGATGATACCACAATATGCAAGGAGCGTTGGGATGAAAACCTCCTGAAACTGAATGGAAATTTCCTCAGGTAACATGGACTTGGATGTGCCGGGAAGATGGGGTATAGCCAGCTTAATGTCAGCTTCATCATCAGCAGAAGTGATCTGAAGAAGGGTCTATAATATGATGGACCAGTTGTCAGCATGATTCATGTCAGAACAACTTGTATAACTTATGTCCTTTCATGCTGAAGAGTGAACTCTTGTTTGACTGATTCGTCTTCATTGTGGAAACCCCCATAATCATCCACAGGCATGTTTGCGGAGCTAGATTTTTGGTGACGAACCAAGGAGCAGCTTTGGGGCTTATAGAGGCAAGCCCCACGTGCAGCTGAGTGAGAGATGGTGTACAAGAGTGCAACTTCCCTTGGCTCGCAGAAGAAAATGACCTCGTAGTTGGTGTTTGTGAGCGATTTAGAGTATGGGAATGTGGAGATGGCTCTCTTGAGATGTGACCCACACTGGGTGGTGAACATCGCCCTATTGCAAGGCCAGATGGTTTGCTAGGCTTTGCCCTTTTGTTTTGCCTTCGTTGCAAATGGGGATGAATAGTGTTGATTAGTATTTGCAACTGCAAGAATTGCACACAATGCACTGATCCTTATCAAGTTCTGTCGACACCTTCTGTTTCCTTTGACCTTCATGCATTCTGCCCAGGCTTTCACTCTGCTGATTTACCATTGATCGAACCTCATCTTGCAGCTTGGGCTTATGGACGGTTGTCTTCTTATGGCTGTGCCCATCATGATTAGCAGATGGGGCTGACTCTGCTCGATTCAACATGACAATGTGTCAGTGATGGTAATGAGTCTGGATGCTAACACCTCCCACCTGGTAAGTGCTCATTATCTCGCAAGTTGTGTACACTAAAAGTCCTCACAATCCTGCAAACTTGGGATGTAGGAGGTCTTGCTGCCTGAGTCATTGCTTGGTGGCTCTCATCCATCATGTGTTGTTCCAACGATGCTAGACCAGCAATCTGACTCAACTGCTCGTCAGCCCTTTGTTTGGATGCAGCCACTTTGGAAGCTTGCTCGGCTGCTACCTGTTCCTTTGGTCTGCGGGCTTTGGGGGCCACGAGTTGACCAGGGTGAGTGCCTTTATTCCTCTCCCGAGTTTGGACCATGGAATAATTTAAATCAGGCATTCTTTGTCTCCCAGGTGTCTACAGCTGGATCACCAGCAGCACCTGCAGGTTTCGTCACTTTTCCTTCAATGATTTTCCACACATCGAGAGTCATAAAGTATCCTTTGATCATAGCTTTCCAAGATGTGTAATTTGAGCCATTGAGGCATGGGATGTTCTTAGAGGCAGAAGATTCCTTTTGGTCAGCCATTTCTGCTAGAAGTATTCTAGCATCAGCATGAAGTCCAGAACCTGATCGTAGGTGGATCTGCTATTGGTTCTTCGAGGAACTCCTCGTTTTCTCTGTGTTGGGTTTGCCTGATTAAGTCTACGAGGTCGTCAGACCTTCGGAGTAGACTGTGGATTTACTTTAACAAGTGGAACTGCATTCCCTTTTCAACTTATCTGTCGAGGTGAGGTGGAAATCCCTTCTAAGTTGGAAAATCTGAACTCAGGGAAAAAATGGCAGGCGAGATGAGCAGGTTCAACCATATCCAGTAACGTTTCTGATGGGTCTCCATTTTTGTCACTTCCAAGGTGGATACCACACTCAAAAGGCAGAAGCAAAGACGAAAATTTTGTTTGGGTGGAGACACAGAGTTGTACCAGAGTCCGTATTTCAGAACCACTATAGTACCAATCTAACTTGCCATATCCAGCATATGGATACCATTCACCTGTGGGAAGCAGAAAGTTTCCTGGCAGCTCCATTCGCATGAGCTTTTCGATGACGTCCAGCATATATTCCTCTGGGATTCCCAGCAGGAAGAGTTTCTCCACTACCTTTTTTGCACTCGCGTTCCAAGTCTTCATAAATAGTCGCCTTAGAGGGCCAACGGACCCACTTTGTACTTCCATCAACAGTGAACCACCAGAGATGATTGTTGTTGTGGTTGAACCCCCAGTATCTGCCCATAAACTTTGTTTCCTTAATGAACTGTTGCCACTGTAATACGACAATGGGATCGACCTCAACCATTCCATTTGTGTGTCTCGTCCAAAGGACACTTGGGACGTACTTTGTTCTGGCTGAGTTGGAATCCCAAATTCTTCGGAAACAGCCTTCCAGATGCTTGTTCCAAACCCAAAGAGATGGGATGAATCAGTGGAACTTTCAGAAGTCATAGAACAGATGGGTGCATCCCATGAAGTAGAGGAAGATGTCGTTTGTGATACAGAAGGCAGGTACAGTGTGCAGGGCAGGATCTTCATAGCTAAACAATGGAATATCTACACCGTTAAAGTTAGCGATGGCATTTGGGGTTGACATGGCGTGAAGCTTGGGTGTGCAATTGACAAAATAGCCATGAAAGGCTAAGTGAATGGCAGTGCGAATAAAAGGTTTGTTTTTGCCATCGAAGGACTCGTAGAGGTTGGTATCAATAGAGTCCCAGGTGGCTTGAATGGAGAGAGTCGGAGTACAGCTTAGATTCGAAGGCGCTTTCCAGAATTTTACGAGGTTCCACAGTTTCCAGGAGTCATTCCAGTGTTTGCATCGTGGGACATAAAGTTCTTCGATGAACTTGATAACATAGCGCACGTACTCTCCATGTGAATACTGTTCCATCATACTCACCTTCTCCAGAGCAAGAGCAAGCTTGCGCTCTGCTGCGATCGGGAAGGGTCGGGAAGGTATCACAATCCGAGGCTCGTTTTGTGAAGCATAGAACTCGTTCCTGTTGACAACGACAGCTGACATCTGCAAAAGCAGGAGTGGCGTCAGCCCAATGAACTCAAGAGGAGAAGTAGAGAGAAGTGACTATAACAACTCGAATTCAGCAAGGCCCAAATCCGAATCGCTATCTTCTCCTACTGGAGTCGATGGCAGGGAAGGAATTTCAACAGAAATCTCATGGAAGCCACGAGAAGCAACAGGATCAGGTTCACGGTACAAAGGACCATTGCACCAAAGTTCTTCCTGCATCTCTAACACCGAAGTGAATGGCTCAAGCCAGGGTTGGTTCGGAATCTGTAACCACCCATCCTCATCAATAAAATGATTAGAGGGATTAAAAGGCGAGACTGCAACAAGGGGATACTGCAGTGGAGACGAGGGATATCAAGGAACTGGATTAAAATCCAGTTCAACATCCAGGTTCCAGAATGCATGCACCTCGTAAGAGGGAGGAGGATACCACGGGACAGGAGCCTGTATGGGTAACGGAGCTGGCTCCGGTTCCCTAGGCATCAACTGAGGCCACACTTCCCTCGCTTCGATAGAAGCCACAATGCGAACCCAAAGTTCTCGATAGCATCCAAGATGAACACGATACTCCTGATACAACATAAAGATGCCATGCCAGGTTGGAATGCCTAGAAAAGTACCCCACATCATGGTAGAAAGAACCATAGCCACCTGAAAAGAACCACCATAAAGGAAAACTAGAAATGTTGCCTGATGAAAGCCTAGCATGAACAAAACAACTAAGGTGGTCAAGGCCCAACATAGTGCTTCAGGTCCGTGTAATGGCATAGTCTATGACAGATGTCTCTCTCGAAGAACAAAATGCACGTGTAACATTAAGAACCCTTATGCGGGGCTCATAACCTATCGCACAGAGGGATAAAGGGGCAAGGGACTAGGCTGAGCACTTGCCTTTATAGTTCAGTTAGGTCTTGGACTTGAGGATGGTAGGACAAAGTAGTTGATATGAGAAGTAACTCGTTGAGCTGCTACAGAGTATGGGCAGAGCCCAGTGGTATATATACATCTCAGGTGTGCACAGACCAGGTGTGCTATCACCATATCCTAAACTACTATATTTGTAAGTAAGAGGACCTTCCATATAGGTAGACCTCTGTCTTTCTACTAGGAACATGTTATCTGGTAACCTGGTATAAGAGAACACTGTAGAATGTGATACAATGTTGTGGAACTGTCAACATCACATGATTGGCCTAAACATAGCCATACAGCCATAGAGTTTCACATGAATGTTCAACAGTTGGAGTTTGTTTACTTACAGCGAGTAGTGATTACATAATGAGCCTGTGCATTTGCAGCACTTCTTTTTTCCTTTGGACCTCAGACTTTGACTTGCATCAGAGACTGAGGTATGCTCTTCTGGTTCTATTATAGTTCAATAATACTTACCAACCTACTTAGTTTACTGTTCACATAGTTCACTCTGCACTCAACCTTGTTTCAACAAGAATGTCAAGTTCTATGTCTGATGTGGAGTCCTATGAGACAGCCCCACAAATTCAAACAAATGGTCTTGGTTGGGCCACTGCATCTTAAAAAAAAGGAATTGCTATGTAGTGCTATGTAGCCAACATTGCATTTGTAGTAACTGTAGTCTTCGCTCCCTTATGTAGTCTACATAGGGGCCCACACACACACCACCACACTACATTGCACTATGTAGTAGCCACAAGTGTTTTGCCACTTCTTTTGTCACACTATATAGCAGGCAGTAGCCAGTGTAGGCATCAAAATTGTGTAATTCGAATGGTAATAAATACATTGCATGTATGGACAGGCTACACATAGTCATGGGGCAGGAAATATCACACACCAGCATCAGCAATGCATTACTGCAGGGGCAGAAATGAAAGGAAGAGCAAGAACGATGGCACTGGAGGTGGGTCAATACAGAGTCTTGGACATGGAGGAAAGAAACAACACATGGAAGCTGGGCAAGCATGGTTGAGGATGGGAGCAGGGGGGGATTGATGACAGCCCTGGAGTACCACAGAGACCAAGAACGATGGCACTGGGGGTGGGTCAATAAAGAGTCTTGGACACAGAGGAAAGAAACAATGCACAGAAGCTGGGCAAACATGGTTGAGGATGGGAGCAGGGGGGGGGGTTGATGACGGCCTCAGAGTACCACAGATTCCATTTTTCACAGATGTGGGAGTCGAGAGAGTACCAACCTTCCCTGAGATGTAGGCAACTGCCCTACAGATAAAGGGCTCAGGGTACATCAGCAAAACAGTCTTTTTGGGACAGTGTCACAGTCACTACAGTGTCACAGTTCAACTTTCCAGTGCAAACACTGCTCAAAATACACCATTTTCTGCACTTTGAACACATGTAACTATGTATTTAGGACATGTACATTCATACTAAAATAAATTTGAGGTCTGAGATGTAGTACTTAATGAGTTGGCAGCCTCTGTGCAGCACTGTACAGAGGGGGACCTTCCTGTCACACTGTGGGACTCTGTGGTGGCTGTACAGCACTGCACAGCCAAAAACGGTTTTGCTGATGTATGGCAATCAGTGGTAGTCACTGGAATAAGTGGCCCACTCACCTTCATGGCCTCTGACTCGAAGCCGTTGTTCAGGCCTGCAGCCTGTGGAAGGAGATGGGGGAAAACGAAGAGCAAGTGTTGGCATGAAGGTTCAACTTCCCATGTGACTGTGACTGTGATGCTGTCAGTTAGGGCAGGACTTGGTTGACTTAACATGTGAGAAATTTGTGGGTGGCAGGGTCATGGGAATTGCTTGATAAGGCAAAGCCCATTGGAGAAACACAGCCACTGAAAAGTTTCCGGAATAAACTGAATTGGATGTGCTGTCACAAAGTCGCATCACAAGATGTCACAACTACGGTAGCTTGTTTGGAACACCCTCGGCACTCTGTAGACGATGTAGTATACGGTAGTAAATCAAAGTGTGATAGTTATGACAGTTTACAACATAGTACATTAAAGACTATGTAATCTGGCTACATACTACAGTGGATTTCTTTTTTTACAGATGTGGTGTCATGGTTCAGTCTTCAAATTTGTGTCTTCCATCAAAGCCCATCTGGTCTATTTTGAACTTGTGACATTCTCCATAGTTGGATGGTCAGAAGCTCTAGGCTAACGACGACTTCCCTTTACTATGATAAACTTGTGAAGCACTCTGCAAATATTTTGTTGACAGTGAATTTGAAGCTCAGATTAGTGGCAAGGTTGTCAGGCCATCACCTGTGGTGTGTATTGCTATCAGTCAGTTACACACTGCATTTCCTAAAATAGACATGGCAGTGCTAATGCCATGCCACAGTCCACCACAGGCATGCCACTATACATGGCAGCTGGTGGTCATGGCATGCCACTGACCTCATAAACACTGACACTCCCATTTACAGTACATTTACCAACCGCTACAAAACGCAAATCTGATGTATGATTGATGTAAATTCTATACTAGGCTATATCCTGCATGAGATTGTTGTAAACAGTGTCTGCATCCGACGAACGTTCGTATCGCCTCCTGCCCTCGTGCAAGATGAAGGCACTGACAGCCAATAACAGGAGGATCGACATATCTCCTCTTCCAAGGGCTTCCGTCTGGAAGATCGCCTGCATGAAGGGAATATACACCAATGCCAACTGCACGAGTAATGAAATGGACACGGTCGACAAGAGCATGCGGTTTTGGGATAACCCACAACCAAGCCCTCGGTTCTGTACAGCTGAGACTAGGTCGAGGAAGACAAAACATGTAAAAGTCTGGGACGTGCGCTTAGCACGTCAATGGCGACAACCGATGCACTTTCTTACCACGGTTTGTTCCCTCCTCGAGACTTCCTCGTCGCCTAATGCTTTGAAATAGACAAATAGAGTGCCCATCACAATGGTGCTTGCAGAAAAGACGACGCGGTACAACACGCGCCGCGTGAGGATCGGTTCGTTCTTCCTTCTAGGGAGCTTTCGCATAACAGCTGGATCTACTGGATCGACGCCCAACGACTGACTTGGCGGACCTGTTACTGCATCATGAATCTCCAATAAGCCAAGAGGAAGGGTAGCCGACCGTCCATAAGAATGTTGATAAATAATATTTGCATAGCGTTGAGTGGATTGCTGTATCCGAAAAGCATGCTGAGCGTTATTAGCGACAGTGCGGCAGCAGCGGTACTAAGTTGAAATGACAAGAAGTTCTGGACGTTGTGAAATATAGATTTTCCTATAGGAGGGAATTATGGACGTGTATGTTCGAAAATGTTGGCTCATCCTACCTTCTTCTACAGCAGGTAGAATAGTGCTGAAATTGTCGTCTACAAGGATCATGTCGGCAGCTTCTTTGGCCACGTCAGTGCCGCTCTTCCCCATTGACACGCCGATATCAGCCATCTTTAATGCCGGGGCGTCGTTAACTACCACACGCGCACGCCAAGAATGAGTCAGATGGCTCGTATCAGACAACAAAGACGGGCGAACCTCCATCTCCAGTCATTGCAACAACGGCACCCCGACTCTGGAAAGCCTCGACGATGGCCATCTTGTGACGTGGTGTCGTACGAGCGAATATGCTCACACTCCCGACACGCTCAACAAGTTGAGACTTGCTCATCATGTCAATATCCTTCCCCGTTAGACAGTAGCGACCCGCTTGGTCGGTCAGCCCGCGGGCCAAACCCACTCGAAGACCAAGCTGCTGTGCAATGGCAAGCGCAGTTTCTTTTGCGTCACCTGTAATCATGACCACCTGAACACCACCAGATTGAAGCAGGCCGATAGCATCTTTAACACCTTTCCGAGGTGGGTCTAGCATCGCCTGGAAACCGACGAATATCAGATTTGATTTCGGCCCATCTGGCGAGGGTGGTCGTGTGGGTGGCAAGCTTAGAGGCACTCGCGAATTGTGCAGAGACGATCCTGTATCTGTATTCGTGGCGTCCAGGGACCCATAACCGTACGCCATGGCAAGCACTCGCAAGCCTCTTGACGCAGTACCCTGCGCTTTCATCAGAATCATGCTACGCGTGCTAGCGTCCAAGGGAGGGGTGGAGCCTTCTGATACATAATAAAATTTACACCTGTCAAGCACGGCATCGATGGAGCCCTTGATATAGTATGTCTCCCGCGAATACATGCTATGATGAGTGCTTTGGGTGTGCACTCCGCTGACAGCCATGTATTTTTGTTCAGAGTTGAAGGATCGTTCGGAGTGGCGAGCAAACGTCTGTGAGAGAAGGTACGCTTTATTACGTCCTAAGTTGTGTCCAATGCACTTACATATCGCTGGTCTGGAAGATTAAATGTCGACAAGACATTCAACAAAGCCACATCTGTGGATTGACCAATATAGACGCCGTGTTCATCCCTGGAGAGGGACGCATTATTGCATATCGAGCCTATCTCCAGAGTTTTCCGGACAGCGGGTGAAGGTTGCGCGGAAGACACCACGCTATCAACGTGGAGATGTTCGTCCACGACGTAGATCTCAGTCACCGTTTGCTCGTTTTTTGTTAATGTGCCTGCGCAGAGGCATGAAATGAAGTTACTTCCATAGTAAATCAAAGCTCCAACCTGTCTTATCAGAACATATCACAGAAACGGAACCGAGTGCCTCGACAGAATGAAGCTTCTTCACGATAGCCTTGCGCCTGGCCATCCGCAGCACTCCAAGTGCAAGGGTAACTGTCGTTACAATGGGTAAACCTTCAGGTATAGCGGCAACAGCTAGAGACACTAAAAACCCGAGCTCAGAGCGAAGAAAAGAATGTATGGGTTTTTTGCATACCTCCGATAGTAAACATATCTAACCATGGTCGTTGCTGCCACACGCCAATGAGGCATATGACACCGATGATACCAAAAGACAACATCGAGAGCTTCTTGGCTAATTCATCCATGTTAAGCTGTAATGGAGTACGTTTTTCTTCCACCTAAACATGCGAACTGTGAGCGGCCCCACGACGTTCACTTTGGTGACGGTATACAAACATCTTGCATCATGGAAAAGATCACTCCGAACTCCGTCTCGGTTCCGGTGGCAATGACAATGCCCCTGCCCCGCCCTTGAATTGCATGTAATTGGGCAGGAAGTGATCGGGATACAGAGGACCTACCATTCCGCACTAGCGTTCCCATGTACGCAACGCAGGATCTCTCGGCAAGAGACGCAGAATCCTCTCTGTTCACACCATTGGCGTTCTCCTCCGCACTATCTCCGAAAGAGCCGGTTTTCCTCCAAGCACAAGGATGAGGGCTCTTGAGACGAGGCGTAGTTTCGCCTGTCAAACTACTTTCGTCTATCTCGAGATCAGCAGCAGATATGATGCGAATGTCAGCAGGCACGCGATCGCCGGTGGCGAACTTAACGATGTCACCGGGTACCAAGTCGTTGGCAAGAATATGCACTTCTCGTTCATCACTGCAATCAAAGTTAAGGATATGCAGAAGTCGACTCGTGAGGGAAGCCTTGCCGGATGACGTGACAGTGGTGGGGAACGAGCTTGTTCAATGCTTCCAAACTTTTCTCGGAGCGTTGCTCTTGCACGAACCCAACTGTAATCTCAAGTCAATACGGTGGCCGAAAATCGATGAAAATCTCTACCAGATAGAACGATTGCTACAGCGACGGTGATGCTGATAGCATCGTCGATATTCCCCATGATTGCGCTGATCACGGCACTAGCACAAAGCAGTAGAATGAGCGGGCTCTCGTATATATTTTTCGCAAACTTCAATATTGCGGGTTCAGGCGTTGACACGGAAAATTCGTTGTACCCATGCACTTCTTGCAAGGCCGGGATGGCGGACGCGGGGAGGCCAGCGCTTATCGACGAGCGGAAGTGTGCAACCGTGTCCTGTTTAAAGTACAGTCAGGGGATTTCCAAATAGGGTATAGTGCAAAAATGGTAGTGATAACGTAATATGGATTTTCTACGTAGAAAACAGGGGCTTCCAGAAAGGGACAGCGGTGTGTGGGTACGTGTCGGGACGACAGTTGGACGCGCCGACCTCACCAAACAAGCTGTTTTCAAGAGACGCACCTCTACGGACCAGTGCGCAAAACGCGCTGAAGGTGTTTCCCGGCGTCGCTCTCGCTGAGGAGCTGGCAGATCCCGGTCGATGAGGGCACGACCATCCTCCAGACCATCGTCGTACGACCGTCCCCTAGTCAAGAACTTGACAATTCTTTGCCATAGTCCATCCGCCGTGACTCCGTGGGGTAGTTTCGGGGGCAACGGTATACTGAGACTGTGTTCGTGATGATGTCGTCGGAGAGTAGTACTGTAAGCAAAATGTGTCGAGGCTCCTGGTGTAGGTTGTGGTTCGCCATTTTGCAAGGCCGAGACGGTCGGAAAGTAGCTTGACGCGGGTGGTGAGGAGGTTCGCAGGGGAGTTTGGACTTGACCAGATGGTCCCACGAACGTGGGCAAGATGGAATGAGCGGAAGTTGAGACCATGGAAGGCTCCGGTATCGTGGACAATTCGGTGACGTCTGGAACCATAGTGGCAAGGTCGTGGACATGAGAAAGCCTAAGTTGGCTGGAAGCGGTGCGTCGATTTTTGGACATGGTAAATACCAAGCCTGCGGGCGCTCTAGGCGTGAAGTTCGCGGTCGTAGACGGAGCCGAATGACCTGATGCACCACGATCCCTTGTGTTCGCGGCGATCCCGAGTAAATCCACCTGAAGAATACACCAGAGAGACACTGGGCTCAAGTTTTGAGTTGGTGCCAGAGTATTGCCATGGGTCACGTGGTAGAAAGCAGAGTGGGGCATTGGCACAGCCTCAGAGGTTAAAAACGTCCAACTCATGAGATTGGTATTGGAGCAAATACTTGGACGCGTCGTAGTCATATTCAACGAACGTAGTTAAATAACATCATGTTCATGGCCGTGAACTATGGCGGCTTAAATATACGACACAGTAGTACTCCGCCAATCTTGACGTGAACCACCTACTCAGGCAGCATCGCGGCCCCTCGAAGGACAAACTCGCCTGCGGTGCCGCTGGACAGCGTCAGAACGAGCAAACAACTTGTTGCATTCCGGGCATTCCCATTTAACGTTCACATGGGTCAGGAGATGCCGTGCCAGATTCTCCCGTTTCAAGGGCTGTGTCCTTGCGCAACCCTCCCAACGACAAACTACTGGCCGGCTATCGTCGCTGACCTGGTGGTAGGCACGTAGATGGCTCTCGATCCCAAGCCTGCTTCTGCTGAGAGAGTACGGGCATGGAGCGTTGTCGGTGCGCCATCGACATGGATGATCATTATATCCCCTGTCCCGAACCGGCTCAGAGCACTCGATATTTCTAGTCTCTGGAGAGGGCTGATAGCTGCGGTGCGCTGGCAAGGGTACAAAGGGTGTGAAGTATGCGGGTGGTCGAGGCGGATGATACGACGGATTTGGTATCTCGTGTAAGAGATTGGAGGTATGCCGACCATGGTCCACATAGGCAACCGAACCAGCGGGAGGGGTAAACTCATGTACGGCTCTCGGTTTGTCGGCGGGTTGACACAGCCCAGCTGGTTGACTTCCGGAGTTGGTATACCGCGTCAGTCGATGATCACGGGGGGGCTGCTGGGGCACCCTTGACGCATTATAAGAGGAGGAAGCATGAGGTTCAGGGGGAGTCTGGGGCGACATAGATCGTTCGTGGACGGGTAGCGAGGCCGACATTCCCCGCCGTCCTACTGGCCCCGGGACGAATTGGTTGTACTGATTTTCTCGATGTGGGTCCCACCCGGTGTGGGTGGGGGAGTGAGGAAGAATAGGACTTTCTTGTCTGTAACAGGGTAAGCGGTTATTGAAGTTGGGTCTTGGCATTGCGACCGGAGGAGTTGGGTGTCAGTCGAGAACGGGGAGGGCTGCGTAAAAGAAGGCGCTGAGTTGAATTTATATACCAAAGGCGATAGAAATAACTCTACACAAACAACCTCGCAAGACGGACGGAGTACTGCCGTCGAGGTGTGTAAACCGCGAGCTGTTCATGTTACCAATTAGTGCTTGGAGTCGGCATGCCCCATTCCCAATCCCCATGCGCCATACAGGCAGGAGGTTTTGGAAGGGCGTGCTGGCAAAAAGTGCCCAATTTGTCGCATTTAATGTGACCTTCTGACCTATCAAGAGACCAACGGTATTTGGAAAAAGTCACTCGTGGTAATGTCCTGTGGGCAACCTGTACTCTTATGGTCCAGGCCACATCCTAAACGTACTAGATCGGAAGGCCTTCAGTTGACAAAGGCGGTTTCTATTAATCAAGGTGCAGAATTTGGTGCATAGGGTGATATGGTTTATGATATCGGGTACTAACCTATTGGACGCGTCAGTAACGCTGAACGTTGAAAACGGATGCCCAGGTAATCGAGAAGGAATCTTGACCTAGCTGTGGTTAGTAGATGGAAGGTTGACCCATAAGTGGATCGCGGCGCAAACGGGAACGTTACCGCGATCGAAATGCACAGCACACCGGGCGTATTTTACACTCAAATGCAGTGCCAGCCATTCAAGTCGAATGGAAGCCATGCCTTGGTCCGGAGGTCCGTTCTGGTTGGACCCTAGTCATTTATGAAATGTCGACCTCTGCCGTAGGACACCAGTGTCTCAGTAAATAATTTTTGCACTTACATTATTGAATCATACACGACCTCCGCGAGCGATCACAGCAAAAATCCGTCGTGGTGAGATGATAATAAGCACTTGGTTTATTGCCAGCTTGTGGCAGAGTTTCTCGCCGGTTCCCACGACGTGCCACTGTGTGACGAGCCGAAGAATCAGCACGAGTCTCCCATTCCACACCACCACAACCATGAGTCCAATTACCCGCGAGGATTCATCTTCCAGGGGGCGAAGGTCCATCAGAACAGATGACGACAAGGACTACGAACACGCCAGGGGAACCACCGGCCGGTCCAGATGGCGTGAGCGCTCTCCCAAACCAGCGCAGAGACGCTCTCGGTCTAGGTCCCATAGCCCGAGGCACAGGAGACGACGATCTTACTCTCATTCCGTATCTCGCTCGCGCAGCCCACCCCCGAATCGTCGCAGATCGTACTCCCGTTCCCGCTCTCGCTCTTACTCCCCCAGACCACGAAGGTCGTACTCTCGTTCGCAAAGTCGCTCGCTGTCACGGTCTCCGGACAGACTCAGGCGTAAAAATAAGAAAGATAAACGCAGGAGATCCCGATCACGCTCAATGTCAAATTCGGATCCTGACTCACAGCCTGAACGCAGTCGTCATAAGAGGAAGAAGCATAGAACGCAGGAAGAGAAAGAACGTCGAAGGAGAGAGAAAAAGGAGAAAAAGGTAAGGTACGGCTCAAAGGTTGCCGGGCTTGTTAACCATTCGCGCGTCGCAGAAGAAAAAACACGCAACTGGAAGCTCGAGCGCGCGCTGGGGAAAATACGGCGTCATTTCAGAGGCAGAGTGAGGGTGCCGTCCCCTTATCAAGTCGTCTCACTGCACTAATTGGTAGCTTTTATAACAAAACGCAGGAATTCAGAACCTGGCTCCTTGAGGAGCGAAAACTCAACCCGGAAGCTCTCTCCAAGGATCAGGAGCGCAAAGAATTTCAAGTATTTGTAGAGGATTATAACACAGGCATGCTGATAGTAAATTACGGGTTATGGTCAGGCTAACGCACCACAGCGACGCTTCCTCACGAAAAATACTATCACATCGAAGCTTACGAGCGTCGCATGACTGCACTTCGAGCAGGGGAATTCGTTCCACCACCGGATGACGGATACGATCCTACAGCAGACATGAAAGCGCACGCGACGAAGCACAAGAAGTTATCTGCTGAACAAGAGAGTTACCTCAGCCGGGAACAGCTCATGGAACTACGTCGAGTTCAGAATGAACGCATTGAGGTTGGAGGTTATCGCCTTGTGTTTGTAGCGACCCACTCATTACATCATTCTCAGATCGGTAGAATGAAACGCTTAGGAATGGACATCAAACAAAACATGGGCGTCAGGATGGATGGTTCCATGTTCGATGGTTAGGATGCGCTGTCCAATACAATACATACACGTATCATCCAGTCGGTTATGGATTGGTAGCATCATATATGACGCAGCAAGTGTATGGACACACTTCTTGTAGGGGCACTGCGGTTGGAGCCTTACACGTGCTCAAGGACAGGCCAGCGGCAGTGTCGGCCGTCGGAACGTTGCAGCGAACCCACACAACCGCCCTTCCTGGACACTCGCACCATGCTTGATATCCTGTTGTTGGGCGCGACCGGTAAGAGGTGCTATGGTGGACGAAGTCTAGCTTGATGACGGCGATCGTACCCCCATTGTTGCAGGCTATACCGGGCGCCTCATTACACGATACCTGGCGGCACACCCCCAGCGCGGAACGTTCACCTTTGGCATTGCAGCACGCTCTGAAAAGAAGTTCAACATACTCCGTGATGAACTGGGCGATGCTCTTCTGCACGTTCCGACGTTTGTCGTAGACGTTGCGAACTTCGATGATATCGAACGAGCCGTCCAGGAAGCTCGTGTTGTAATCAATACAGTCGGACCTTACTGGCGCTGGGGCACGTCAGTGGTGCGGGCATGTGTGCGCCATGGCAGGCACTACGTTGACCTGACAGGCGAAGCCCCATGGGTTCGTGAGGTCATTGCTGAGTAGGTGGCATATTGCCGCATCATGATGGCATCCGGGTGGGGCGCTGAGATCAGCGCAGGTTTGACTATGCCGCCGCAAAGGCAGGTTGCGTCGTTGTTCCCTGTGCCGGGTTGGATTCCGTACCTTCGGACCTCCTAGTGTATGTTGCAAGTAGGACCCTCAAGTCCTTCGCCGGCGCATCAGCCGCAATTGACTTATCCACATCCGCGTGGAGGCTTGGTGGTCAAAGTATTTCCGGGGGAACATTTTCCTCGATCCTGTCCTCCCTAGAAGATGTACCCCGACGGAAGGCTCGTGAAGCCACCCAGGACTTCGCACTTAGTCCCGGTAAGTTCCACATTAACGTAGCGAACAGTCCACCACTACTTTTCCATTTTGTAGTCAAAGGGGTGCCGGGTCCTCGCCCCCGGGCATTTTATGCTCTGTCCATTGACCCGTCTCTGCGAGGGGTCCTATACATCATGTCAATCATAAACAAGCAGGTGGTGCAGCGCTCCTGGGGCTTATTCGAGCTCGCTGCTCGAAGTCCAGAGTTGGTATTCCCGTCAGAAACCATTGGGACACAAGATGTATCAGGACTGTCTTATGGGCCCGCCTTCAAGTACGACGAGTTTATGGTCCTCTCAAGCAGGCTGCAAGCAATTTTTGTCGTACTATTTTTAGCCACTGTGGCGTTTGCTATGGCCACCCTCCCACCAGTCAGCCTCTCGCTGCCTTGCACGTGGCTCACGTTCACCCTTCTTTCATATCACAGGCGCGGTGGATAGCTCGTCGATTGATGCCGCGATCAGGAGAGGGTCCGAGTGACCGGTGACTACGGGTTCCTGCGCTGAAAATGGCGTGCTACTGACAGCTAGGCAGAGATCTCGACGCTGGGTTTGTCCACATCACCAACATTACCACCTCTGCTCCAGTAGACAGCGGTCGCACAGTCACAGTACGCACGACTTTCAAAGGCAAAGGGGATCCGGGATATTTGTTGTCATCAAGTAAGTATCCATTTGCGTTAGTCTCAGTGTACAGTGTCACAAATGGCCTGCAGTTATGATTTCGGAAGCTGCGTTGGCCCTGGTACAGGATCAGGACCTTCTTCCACCCTTCGGAAAGAGGGGCGGTGTGCTAACACCAATGACCGCTTTCGGAGACGTTCTGATTCAACGTTTGAACGCATGTGGTCGTATCAGCATAGAAAGCGGGGTGGTTCCGGTGGAGGGTGGGAGAGCAAAAGCTTCTTGAGGAGCATTTCGTGCGCACGCCTTTTTCATGTATGATTCGAGGAGTACACTGACGCCACATCGATTCTGCATTATATGATTTCTGGATGTATTCACTGCTTTACCCTATCTAGTCGCGGGAACTATATGCCGTTGTCCGGACATCTAATTACATGGTTGCCGCAAAGTGGTAACGATTATCTCTCCATTCGTGGTGTTACCGAGTTTTGATAAATTCATTGCTTTGGAGGCTCAGTCCCTGTGAAAAATGACATATGTCTATCCACATAGGGAGATGTAATTGTACATATGTAGCAACCATTATTTATATATGTTTTGCTATGCAACTAGAATCTCCATTAGTAGCCTGGCATAGGTAGCATATCTATTTGACACACCATGAACAATGATTTCATGCCATTGATGTGATGCAATACATCCAGCCCATGTCATTCTGTCCATGTCATCATCTTGTATGCCTCTCCATCTCACATCAGCAAAACCATCCTCCTCTGTACAGACCTGTACAGACTTACCACAGACTGTTTCAGAACACAGATTCCCATCACTCAGTTTAACATGTAGAAGTTAACTAGTGATTGAATTATATTATTATAAAACTACTTTAATTACAGGCATGGTACAGGGACTACATATCTATGCTAAGTGGGCACAGCCTTACAGAGAACCCACCATTAGGAAGGGAGTTCACCAGAGTGAGGGATGATGATGATGACAAAGGAAGATGGTGGTGGTAGTGGAAAGAGTTGTGGTGTTGGAGTGAGTGGGCTTATGTAAATTTTGGTTGCTTGCCTCACACAAGGTGCATGGCAAAATAATGTTTATCATATTCTGTGACATTATTCATCTGTAAAAAAGGAAATCTGCTGTAGGCCATAGCCAAGTTACATAGCCTTTACAGCGGTTTTCAAAAGTATGCGGAAAACCAATTTTCAGTTGTCAGCGCCACACAAGGACCCCGGAAGTACCTAAGCCTGCAACGAATAATCACTGCACACGGAAAGTGGGATATCTCCTGAACAGCTGGGAGTATTGGGATGCGGATACTATCATCAGAGAGCTATCACTTGGTAGTATATACATGCAAAAAAGCGAAATGTATAGTGCAGAAATGAATGAAATACAAGGTACAAAACTATTTACCTCCAGTAGGCACAAAAAATACAATAACTCTGGAATGGAAAATGTGTGCATGCTGTCTTTGGTGTTGTCTAGTAGGTAGCAACAAGTACACCTAGATCTGAAAAATGCGAAAGGTTTGGTGGGGAAATGGAGGAGATACAGGCCAAATACTAAAGGGGGGAGGGGGACTATGGTGTCTCAATGAACAACCACTGGTGAAACACAATAAAAAATCAGAGGAGAAGGTGGAATCTGTGTACTACTTGCTAGGGCTTTCAAATGGTGCATCTTACATTGCTGCCACCTCAGCTATTCTGGAGATATAGCCTAGTCTGTGGACAGAGGCATTATCACATGGTTTTGCAAATATCTTGGGACTGGGTGTGTGTATTCCCTCCATTCTTTGTTATTCATGTACTACACCATCTCTCCATCCTCTCCCCTGATTTTTATTGTGTTTCACCAGTGGTTGTTCATTGAGACACCATAGTCCCCCTCCCCCCTTTAGTATTTGGCCTGTATCTCCTCCATTTCCCCACCAAACCTTTCACATTTTTCAGATCTAGGTGTACTTGTTGCTACCTACTAGACAACACCAAAGACAGCATGCACACATTTTCCATTCCAGAGTTATTGTATTTTTTGTGCCTACTGGAGGTAAATAGTTTTGTACCTTGTACTTCATTCATTTCTGCACTATACATTTCGCTTTTTTGCATGTATATACTACCAAGTGATAGCTCTCTGATGATAGTATCTGCATCCCAATACTCCCAGCTGTTCAGGAGATATCCCACTTTCCGTGTGCAGTGATTATTCGTTGCAGGCTTAGGTACTTTCGGGGTCCTTGTGTGGCTGTTCCCAACAGCTGACAACTGAAAATGAGTTTTCCGCATACTTTTGAAAACCGCTGTAATATACCATGTTGTAAACTGTTGTAACTTGATCACCACATTTTGCTACTGTATACTACATCGTCTACTGCATCAGTAAATTCGCACATTACTTATTTCCTCTTTTGGAACTTTTCTGAATTTCTGCACTTTGCAAAGCATGACGAGTAAATAAAGTAAATAAAGCAATCCCATAGTACTTTTCCAACTTTTTATTACCTGCTCCAAGACATGAAGCACTACATTAAGTATTCGCAATATAAGTAAAGTGCTGTTGTAGTTGTGATTACTATCAAACTGTTACCCCATCCATCTGTGGTTATAGTGACTCGGAGGCCACCAGTGGATTATGGCAAGGGAGCATGAGCTCATGGCGGACCACCATCACTAATATTACAAGGTCTGCACTGCAGACAGTTCTACTAGAGTTGGAAATGGGGTGATGCACTTTGAAGAAATTTTGCGTGCATGATTATGTCAGCAACATTGAACTTCGAACATTTTTTGCAGCCTGTTCGGGTCAGACTTTCACCCCGAGGAGGGTCCGGGTTGGACGTTGCCAATCGTGGCACCTCATACCTTGGATTCCAGTGGTACGTCTCGCTCCCTCAGTAGCAGTCAGCAAGAAGTATGCCATTTATTGTGTACACTCATTTTTTTTCATTTCTAACTCGTGTACAGTGCCAAGGTCTCACCTATATCCTCATTCGACAGGCCACATCACTACTCCGGCGAACACGATTGAACGTTACGGGCGAAAAATGGCTTAGATGCCCTGTCGACAAGTGAGCAGAAAAGCCATGCGTGCGGATGAAGAGTTGGTGTTACGGCTAGCGGAGGAGTGTGTAGCGGTGAATGTGTCAGTGCTGCGCTACTAGATGGGAAGGGCCTGCTCAACCCATTAGATGACGTGACATTCTACTCGAAGCAACGGCCTGATGGTAAGTACATGTTCTTGTACTCTTTTTGACGATAACTGTCGGCAACTGAGCTCCATGGTACACGCACAGCTGGTCGCAAGGCAGGGTGACTGGGGTGTACTGTCAATTTTTCGGATTGATTTAAGCTGCGTACCAGCAAATTCTCAAAACACTGCCACTATCTAAAGGTGAAGCAGCTTCTGTCGAGCAGCAGCCTGCAGATGATTCAGTTGCACCCGAGGAATCGTTCAGTTGCACCCAAGGAACTGAATGACCCCGAAACAATAGTAAAATTGTGGACACCTTCGACTCCTCTTGACTTACCCTCACCTCCACCTACGACGTCCTCATGGAAACCAAGTACAAGCTCTCTGGCTGGACATCGCCCCAGTCCCGGTGTGCACATATCTACGAATGCAGACCCACCTCCTGCTCCCAGTCCAGACATAGGTAGCAAACCAGTGGTCCACCGTCTGTCCGTGCCTCTCTCATCTGACTCCATAGGCGCTAACTGATGTGGCTGCACCTTTGGTCCAGGCCCAAGTTTTTCAGACAACACCCTGATTGACCGTTCACCCAAATTTCGGAGACGTGTCACCTTCAAGGAAGCCAAGGAGCAAAAGTGTGAGAAAGGGTGAAGAACACTGTACGTGTCCGTCCCACAGCATTCACAGCTTACACATACTTCCTACATGTTGCGCCTAACTACTAGGCATTAGTTACTGCATAAATGTCTTTTAATGCTTTTTGAAGTGTGAATGGTGTGACGAAAAGTGGGAGAAGCACAAAAAGCATCACTTTTTGTGCTTTTTTGAGCAATAGATCTACTATTTCAAGTGCTATGGATACTTTAGAAAGCTGTAGCTTTTTTTACTTTTAAACTCGAAAAAGTCCCCAAAAGCGGAAATAAGTAATGTGTGAATTTACTGATGTGAGTGCCTTGGGCATTCCTAACAAGCTACTGTAGTTTACTGAGTTTTGGAGATTGTAAATTCATACTACAGGACTGGGTTATTTAGTACATTGGTAGTTGCCTAATGAAAATTGTAAGGCACCATGCAACATGCTATTACATCGCAAATTTTAATCCATTGTATTCATGTCACATCATCAGCTGCCTTGAATCACTCATTGTATGACCATCCACCTCACAGTGCTCATCCTTGTGACATTTTGCAATGCGACTTTGCGAAGATACATTGAATTCAGTTTATTCCAGAAAATTTTCAGTGGCTGTGTTTCACAAACTAAACTTTGTCTGACAGCATCACAGTCACAGTCACAGTCACATGGGAAGTCGAACAGTGCCAACATGTTCTTCACTTTCCCCCATCTCCTCACTCACAGGCCTCAACAATGGCTTCAAATTTAGGGCATCAATGGAAGGTTTTTCTTTATGACCAGAGATGCAGATACCATCCTCATTACCATGCAATCAACAAATAATTGAATGACATGTGAGTCTAATTAACATCATACAACATTCTATTGCATTCCAGCAGGTGTCGACTGGCATGTCAGAGTGTCATTGGACACTGTTGTTGTTGTCATCCCTGAAGGTGGTCGAAGGGGTAGCATGGTAATTGTCAAACTCACCATTGTCAGTCCATGCCATGTCAACTGACATCAATGAAGATTGCTGCCTCCTGGCCCTGCCCATCACCATCACAGGCATGTCTGTGTTTCCTGTTCATTCTGCCACTCACAGTGTCTGTTCAGCCAGTGACGCTCCCTTTCAATGACTGCTTCACAGGCAGTACCTCACAGAAGACATCCATCAATGCTGCGTACAGCCTTTGAGCCTCCTGAGTACCATGACTTCTGTAGACATGTGACCATAGAGCTTTCTCAGACCTAACAGTGCCAACCCTTCTCAGTGTTGAGCAGTTTGGGAAGGGGCAGGCAAAGGCCAGGTAGGGTTTTAGACCTGGAATGGGAGCAGAAGGGAGCTCTCACTGCAAGCATTCCTCAGTTTTTTTGCTGAAAACATCCTAAAAAAAGAGAAGAAACTGATACTGTTTAATTTGGGATGTTATTGCCAAAGTTATTTGAAAAAAATACAGGATTATTATTGTCAATTATGCCTCAAAAAATGGTATAGATTCATCTTAAATCTTTTCAGCTGGGATCATCATGAATTTTTTTCAGGGTGATTTTGAGTACAATAAGTGTTAAAAATTGTAAATAGATCTTCAATATATTTCACATGGTTTGCACCTTAGTAATCTACTTTTTTCTTAGCAAAAAGTTTAAAAAATAACCAATATATATGTAGCCAAAATACTGAATTATAAATGATAAATTGCATGCTGCCCATCATGAAAAATATTCTGTCTTTTTTATGGCTGAACATGCAATATGCAGCAGAATGTTTTTGGCCCAAAAATCAAACAAAAAATAATGTATTTTCACATCAAAATCATCAATAAGAAATGCAAAGATGAAATATTCAGAATAACAGGCAGTACCAGGGTCCAGCAGACAAATACATAGCCAAGGGATGTATGTGTTGAAGGCAGGAATAACATGTGACTCAAAGTAACTCTTGTGTGTGCAGATATCCAGTGAAATATGTAAGCTGGAGAATGTGGGTGTTGTATGCTGGAGCAGTTTTCAACTTGAATTTATGGAGCACAGATGATTAAGGTAATATTCAGGTTTCTGGGAAGAGGGTCAATGCATAGGGCTTCCCATGAATCATGACCACCATGTGCCATGGGTCCACAAACCAGTGTAGTGGGGATGCTGGAGGTGGAATAGGGGTGCCAGGGGTTCAAGGTGCATGGGGTTTGTACATACCTTTAGGCAACCTCCACACCATCAGGAGGCAGTTCTCCATCTGGTTTGACTCCTTCTGACTGTGGCCTTTCCACCAGCCAAGAAAAGAACAAGATGTATCATCTGCAATGCCCTGTGGGGGTCCCATGAAGCCCCACAATGTCAGTACATATATTCTGACATGTACCAAATGGGGTCTAAACTAGCATGGTATGGTCAAATTCTCAAGCCCCCCTTGGATGTGGGGACAAGGAATTATTCATGCTGGAGAGCTCCAGGGAGCAGAGGGCTCCACCAGACAGCTAAGTGTTTTTGTTTTTCATTTTTTTTCACTGTATTTGTACACTCTCTCCAAATCCTGATCCCTTTTCCAGTTGAGAACAACCCTGTCTAGACCCCAAGTTACTGTATAATGTATGTACATTGAATTACAATGATCTTAGTATACCCTGGGTTGTCTCCAATTTGTTCTCTGCAGAAATCTCCCTGATGGACCTATTTTCAGTGAAAACCAACTACAATAATACTAGAGTACTGGAAATTGGATTTCATCTGACTCATGGAAATCACAGAAAACAGCTTTTGGAAAACAGAAGCATGAAATTGATTTTTGGAACCTGTGCAATGAAATCCAAAGCCTAAAATGATCTTGAAATCAGCAAGTTAGTCATGTGCTTCACGAACTTTCCCACAGATCCTCCATATTTTTGACAGACTATCTGACTCAGAAGTGCCACCTGCGGCAGCTGCAAACCTTGCTTGAAACTTGATGTAGGACTCAGCAGGTGATGAAGCAGATACACCTTTCTCATGCTGTACCAAAGAGTTTTCCATGAGCCCCATAATGTGAAACCTGTCACAGATTTGTTTCTATCAGGGTTTTTGTTGAAACACAGTGTGGAAACACACATCAACTTGTGCAAACACCCAAGTAAATAGTGACCTTGCAGGGAATTGAACCCAGGATCACCTGGAACTGCACCAGGAGCTCTACCTGGGCCATGGCACTGCACTATATGTCCCAAAATACTGCCACAGTGAAGCAAGGCATGTCTTGTATATCACACTGGGCTGGTTCTGTCTCCAATGAATTTAGCATCACTTCAACTCCTTGTTGGAAACCCATACTTACAAACTGAATGTGGGGAACCCTGTGCATTGGGAGCTCACTTAGTGCTAGATACCAGAGTGTGTTGTTGGGACCACAGAACTGGATGTGGCAAGAGCTTGATCATTTGCACAGGTGGGCTCTTTAACATAATAGTATTCTGAATATTTCATCCAGAATAACTATTGATTTTTCTATCAATGATTTTCATGTGAAAATACATTATTTTGATTTTGATTTTTTATCCAAAAATATTTCCCCGTATACTGCATATTCGACTGTAAAAAAGACAGGATCTTTTTCATGCAAGGAGTAACATGCAACTCATCATTTATAATCCAGTATTTTGAGTACATAAATATTGCCTATTTTTTAACTTTCCTCTAAGAGAAAAGAAGATTATTGAGTTGCAAAACAGGTTGGAGATCTATTTACAATGTTTAACACATGTTGTACTCAAAATTATCCTGAAAAAAAACTCATAATTATTTTATCTCCAAAGATTTAAGATGAATCTATACCATTTTTTGAGGCATAATTGACAACAAAAATCCTGCCTGTTTTTACAATAACATTAGCAAAAACATCCCAAATTAAAGAGTATCATTTTCTTTTCTTTTTTTTTGAATGTTTTCAGCAAAAAAACTGAGGAATGCTTGCAGTGTCTGGTAGGGGAAACTCCTTGTCCTTGCTGCTTATGCCATGTGATTTCAATACATGCTCAAGAAAGGATTGTTGGATGGACTTGGGAAATGGAGAGTTTAGAGGCCTGTGTCCTGGCTGTTTCTTAATGTGATGACATGGGTGACATGGATGAATGAGTGTGCTGTGCATCCTGCACATGAATGCCCACCCTGTATACTCCAGGCCCACACCAGCTAGAATAGGGCATAGTTGAGTGAGAGTGAAGGGAAAGTCATCCTGAGTGTTGTCAACATGTAGTTCATGGATACAGACAAATCCCATCAGAGAGCAGACTATGGCAGCAGTTGATGGAACAATTGCAGTTACCCCAATGGCAGGGATGTGAGTTTGACTGACTTCACCAATTTGAGAGTTCCAAGTGCTGGGTCAGGGATTTTCATCCAACTCCATTTCACAATCATCATCAGCTTCATTGGCTGAGATGCCATCTCCATAATTACTGGCTCCTGCACTGGTCTGCTCCACCCAGTCCTCATCCCCTCTGACACCATCTCCATTATCAGACATATCTGATTGGCAAAGTTCAGCATACCAGCAGAAGGTTTTCAGCTGGTCTTGACTCACCATCTTTGTGGGCTTCATCAGCATCAATAACATCTTCATAGCCCCTGACTCTTTCACCAGTCTGCTCCACCCAGTCCTCATCCCCTCCAACACCATCCATTATTGGACATGTCTGATTGGCAAAGTTCAGCATACCAGCAGAAGGTTTTTTGACTGGTCTCAACTCACCATCTTCATGGGCTTCATCAGCATTGATAACATCTCCCCAATCCCTGGCTCCTTCACCACTCTGCTCCACCCAGTCCTCAATGCCATCTCCATTATCAAACATACCTGATTGGTGAAGTTTAGCATACCAAGGGAGGGTTTCGACCAGCCTCAACTCAACACCATCAAAAACAAGCCTTTTGGCCTTGGGCATTGGCTCCTGAGGAAGAGGTGTAGAGTGGTTCATGCTAGCAAAACAGAGAAGAGAGTAGGGTCCAAGAGCATGTGATTGTTGCATGTCTACAATGGTTAGGAATTCTGGTATTGAAGTATATGCTATGCATCTCCATGCATGCAATTTGAATTAATATTGGCAATGGTGAGGAATAGTGGGTGCAAGTCATTCAAGTGACATGAGGACTTTGGGGATGATCATAGTGCCAACTGGTAGTTGATCCTGTATACAGTATGTACATGTAATCTCAGCCTAACAGAAAGAGTGATTGGCTTACCTGGATTTGGTGTGCTTCATCACCAGACATCCATTTTCCATATTCTCATTCATGTCAAATGACTCACAAGCAGGGTTGTTTTGACTCTGTCCATCTGCATCAAGGAGTACAGCATTGCAGTTCCTGAGGGGGGACTCAGATGATGGAGGATGATCTTGAACAACTTGGCTGGGCATGATGAAGGACAGCCTGCAGGTGGGGTACTGCTGGATATGGAATTTGTACCACACTGTGGTTTCCTCAAACACCTGGCAAATTGAGATGAATGTGGCACTGTCCATGTGACATGCAACATACTCACTGAGTCTTGAAGTGAGATCTGGAAGTGCATAAAGGTTGCCAATATCAGTGATTGAGAGTGAGTGCAACAGACAGCACAGCTGTAGTGCCATTGGACATGAGACCTTTTGTAAAGAGATTCTGGATGGTCTGAGAAGCTTTGAAGTGGTGTTGTTCACCAAAAGTAACATGAGAAACCCATGTTGAGGTACTGTTGAATACACAAGGTTTTCTTCATCCTTGGCAGCATTGACCACAGGCTTGCCATGCTCACATAGTAAAAGGCATAAATCCAACAAACAAATGCATTCCTCATGGTTGAGGGGGCAGATGATTTGTTCTCTGGAGTCAGACTGCTTATTGGTCTGAGTGAATGGGACTTTGCAGTGAGTAATGAAAAGGCATTTGGAAACATCAGCACTATACTGAATTAACCTGCCACTTCTTTTGATGGCATCTGTGAAGCTCAACAGGAGCTCTAGCTTAGGGATGTTGAAGTTGTCCTTTCTAGCACAACCCCAGCATTGTGTCAAGACCAGTTCTCTTTGGTGTCTGAGGGGGTCCAAGGTTGGAGTTTTAGCACTAGGATGGAAGTCCAGACTATTGGAGTTTTAGTATACAACTAGTATACCTTCACTTGCCAAGTTCCAGAGGTCAGAGCTATCTGGATATGACTGGAGTCGAGTGAGATCGAGGAGTATCTTATTTGATATTCAAACTGAGGTGCTATGACATATGTACAAGGCTTTTATACTATGGAGAACGTTGTAAAGCAATGTCCAGGGCATAGCAACTACCAGAGCTCAGTACAGATGACTGAAGAGATTAGTAAGGTATTAGTAAGCTATTGTCAAGCTTGCTGATGAGATGAACTGGCCAGCGCTGCACGTCGACTTTCAACATATTCCAAACCGTGTATTGAAGCTGTACGACAAACTCCAACACATTGTCTTTGATAACGAAGCATGCAAGGCTCTTTTTGTTTGGAACAGTTTTAAGGCTGACCTCGAGACTGACGGGTACACTATGGCCCAGTTTTCTCGGTTGCAGCATGTCCCAATATCCTCAGCCATTTGGCATAACTCTCGCATTGGGTAGTGTGTCATCAATCATCTTTCACGTCTCATTTCCTGGACAGCTGCTGACATCATGACAATTTCACAGTTACGGTTTGAAAGGGACCGCAATCATCATGCATGTCCTCATGCAGCTCTTCCCTCCCACAACTCCGACTGATGCAATTCAACCACTATCTCTATGGCAGTATCTCTCCTACTTCGTAGTTCCTCATATTGGGTGCCAACTCATCGCTGAGGACTTAAGCATCTCGATGACCATGAATGCTTACAACCTCATGGTGCAAAGTAGCGACGTCGGAGAACTAATCAATCCCGAACATGACGATGACGACGAGCTTGACCTAATCAAATGCAGAACGATGCTGGCTCTTAAACAAAGGACCCTGGATGGCTGAACAATCCACGATGCCGCAAAAGCACTTGTTTCTCTTCAATATTCAAAGACTTCTAATGCTGCAGGCATGGATCAGTCAAACCATCGCCCCCGTCCGAAGCCACGCATCATACTCTGGCCACCAAAGCAAGTCGGTGAATCTAGTTCCTTGGGTCACGAAGTGAACGAAGATCAGGTATGTTCATATATGGTGAATGGAGTGCAGAGATAGTACACTGTAACCATCTAGGATGTGGGTCGTGCTTCAGTACTCACGAGTACAGGCCATGGAAGCGTCCCCCAGGCCAGCCGTCCTCAAGTCCCATCGAAGAAGCCTTGTGGCCGATGGAATAAGACGGCCCCAGTCGAGGCTGAGGTAGCTGGACAGGATCCTGGCCCCGTCTCGACAGTGATCCTTCTAACATTGGCTTGCTTAACATGCTTTAGCCTGACATGATTTGGACACAGGGCCAGCGTACACAGCGAAATGCCCGACAAAAATGATGTCTCAGTTGATCATACCTTCAAGCAGGCTTCAAGTGTGTTCGTCTGAGCTGCTACCCCAGGATTTGTTGCGTTCAAGTATTGCTTTTGCCATACCCTTCGTACATGGTCATTCGGCAGAGTCTGTAACTCTATGGTATAGCATTTAATGTCAGTTGTTTCGATTGCGACAACATGGGATATAACTACAGGAAATGCATACTATCCAACCAAAAAAAAGGTGCCCATGTCGTCGTCAAACAGCGTCATATGACACGGAAATACAGCTACACGACACTATCAATCAGCACGTACAACAATTTTTTTCAGTGACAAGAACGGTTTTATTCAAGGATCAAGACACTTTTTTTAATAGACTAAATGTCATCTTCAGCGTCACATTAAGATGCTGAATTTCATTGATGGGCACTATTTTTCAGTCATTCCAACATTGATTAAAAGTGTTTCGGACACTCAATACTAATGTCCTGACTATTTACAGTGTAGTTCTTTCTGAGCCAAGCTGGCTCCTGAAGACGAGCTTCTGCAGTCATTTTCAATTTCACTGATGGTTTATTCGAAGATAAAAAAGATGTCTGTGAAAGGGAAGACAATGTCAAAGGAAGAAAAGTCTATGAACATGAAAGAGCTACTGTAAGCATGAGTAGGTGTGGGGTTGGAGATGCTGGCAGTGTGTCAATAATGGCTGTGAACTCTATATACTGTAGTTTTTTGGATACCCAAGAAATGACAGATACACTTGACAGGATAGCCCTCGTGATAGAGGGCTGGGATGCGAGCTTTCAGATTGTCTGTGGCCCCTCGTCATGGCATGAAGAGAGCATATGCTCATGGGAAACTAATTCTGCGTTCAACAGTCAGCTAGTTAGAACTTGTAGTAACTACAAATTCTAACTAGAGCTACTTCTAAGGTCCTTGCTGGCAATGCCTGAAAGCAATTTTTGATTTTTTGATTTTCCCCAAACAAATGAAAACAGCTGTAAATGCTACTTGTGTCCATGCACTGTCTTTTGCTATGCATGCGAACAATGGACCTTCATCAGCAAATCAGTCACTTTTGCACAGGGCCACAGTGCCACAGTGATGTCACAGTGCACAGTCAGGTACAGTGTGACAATTGTGTGACATGGTAATGTCACACAGCCCACAGTCCCCCACAGGCTCCCACAGAGTGACAGGCCTACAGATGCACAGTGCTACAGAGATAGGGGCTTCCCACAGATGTCACTGTACAGCCACAATGTCATAATGAGAGTTGTGGGGCTGGATCACAGGATTGTGGGAACATGCTTATCTCATCAATACACCCAAAATGGGTGGGAAAATGCAAAATACTGGAAAAATTGGATGTCTCAAAAATTAAATTTCAAAGATGTCATAATGAAAGTTGTAGTGCCTGACTAGAGGACCCCAGAGGTATGCTTATGTCATCCATCCATGCAAAAATGGTTGAGATATAGGCAATATACAATTAGTGTAGTGTAGTGTACATTTTATTACCAAAAGTGTAGTAAAGTGCGCTTTTTTGACTACCAAATAAGTGTAGTGTTGATTAGTGTTTTGATTTCGACTCTGGTGCTTCAATGCACTTTACGAATGACTTGGATGACTTCGTTGATCATGAGGCCCTGAAAGGAGATAAACAACTCCCTATCCAGACTGCAAATGGGGCCTCTGTTGTGACTGGGAGAGGAGCTGTCCTCGTTTACTCAGGACTAAGTTCATAACCATCCCAACAGTTGTCAGTAGAGGAGGTAGTAATGTATTTTTACTGATTTCTCGCAGATATCATCTCTATCATGTGAGTGTGGACTGCAGCCACATGGGGTGGAGATGATAGCCCTCTGTTCGAAACATGCCTGGCCAGCATGTTGTCCAATGGGGGGCATGTTTGTAACTATGTAAAGTCTGTACCTGCTAGTGCTGGTCAGCAACTTCATTGGTTCGGGGGGGCATAGTCCATACCTGCTTGTGTAGGTTGGTGTAATTTTTGTTGGTTTGGGGGTGGTCTGTACCTGCTTTTGCAGGTCAGCATAATACTTGTTGGTTTGGGGGTGGTCTGTACCTGCTTTTGTGGGTCGGCGTAATACTTGTTGGTTCAGGGGCTTAGTTTGCACCTGCATGTGCAGGTTGGCTTGATTCTTGTTGGTTTGGTGTAGCGCTTATAATCACAAGGACTATACTCGGTTACTCCTTGACTGATGGAGAGTAGAGGGCTTGGAAAGAGTTAATGCGACGATGCACAAATGAACTCGATTGGAGTGTCTACGACAAGAGAGACGGTATTTATACTACTACGGGTGTTTGTACCGAAGAACGTCGTAGAACAAACCAAACAAGCGAGAGATAAATGCTATTGGCTGCAGCGCTCCACGCTGAGTCAATGCGGCTACGCTGACGAATCAGCTGACTAAGTAAAGCGTCTATGAGCGCGTCTAAGTAACCCTAACCAGAGGGTGGATAAATAAGGTAAACTATGCTAAGAGTACGCTACAACCAGTAGTGAAAAAGTACGGGCCGTTACATTTGGGGGATTTGTTTGCACCCACCTGTGCAGCTTGGGTAGAGTGCATTTTGTATGTCATGGATTTGGCTGGTATGTGTGACACATTTGTTTTTTGTACCTGGTTACATATATTTGATGTCTTGTTTGTCGACTTTCAGAATTCCTGGTTGGTATGTTCTCTGGGAGAGTGTATCTTTTTGGTATGCAGTGTGGTTTGCTGGTAGGTGTGACACATTTGTTTTGGTAGCTCATTATATTTGACATAGTGTGTCTACTTTCAGAATTCCGAGTTGGTATGTGCTCTATTTGCTGTGTTATAGATAATAACTTTTACTCAGGTTGAAGTAGGTGACATCCTTAGGGTTTTCTTTGGTTCCATTTGAGTTTTTTTTTTTCTGGAGTACTTGTCATGTTTCTGGGGGGGGGGCCACCCTAGTTCATGATAAGGACTCATCCTCCTTAGGACTTATGTTTTTATTAGCACTTGCTGTAATCTGTATTAGAGAACTTAGCAAGTGGCAGGTTTTACTTGAAAATGTAATTTGAATGCTTTGTTTGACCATATTTCTTTGTCAGTGAGGGAGCCTAACCCTAACCCTAAGCACAATGTTTGATTAGTGAGCGACCAAGTTTCACAGCTTAAAATTTTATCCAGAGTGGAAGATCTTCTATCAATCTATTTCCTACTATGTCATCCGTGTGGTCACCAATCACTCCAGAGTCTGTGATGAATTGTTCCCCACCTGATCAAGTGCTTTCAGCCTTGGTGGATCATGCTCTGACTTCTGTACTCAGGAACTCCAGACTCACTGTGTCCTCTGTGCTGCAGAGATCTGACCTCCAGAAGCCAATGTAATGGGCAACTGTTTCCATGGTATTGGGACACCCTCCTTGACATCCTATGATAGGCTCAGAGTTAGGTCCCAGTTAACCAACCTCCAGAGGTCCTTGGCAGAGGAAGTCCTTCACCCAGCATCCATTTCCTCCTTGGAACTCCAATTGTCTGCCCCTCTCATTGCCTTTGCAATCCTCAACCCTTGTGAGTGACCTCACTGATGGGAAGTAGAACTTGGGAGCCTGAATTCCAGAGGAAGATGTCACATAATGGGATGTTGATGGGTTTCCCGAACCCATGAAGAATCTCATGGACAAGAGAGAATATTTCTCATATCCCCAATGGGGATGCATCTCTGAGCCAGCCACTGTTTTGGATGTCCATGGCAGGGTGTTCTGTCTCTTCCCTCTCCATCTATCTTATATTCATCCATCAGTAGGAGTGTCTCAATCAGATCCATCTCCCCTTGAAGGACAGCCTGGTAAAATGCTCCAAGACTGGTGGTCAATCCAAAAGGAGGTTTGGCCATAAACACGTGCCAGAGGCAGATGGTGATGAGATGTTTGGTCATGGGAGACTTATGAATTCCCCAGCCACATTCCAGCAGGCTCACATGGTGATCCCCATGTTCTCTGTCACATTTTGGTAGGCTGATTTACCCCTCAGAGATTGGAGGATGGGGTCTATCAAAGTTCCTCTCTCAGAAAGGGAGTGGTAAGGCAATGGCGCCAGGATATTTCCTATGCAGAGGAGTTCTGGAACAAAATTGCAGAAGTTGTCCTGCCGGATCTTGCCCAAGTTGGCAAGGATGCTATCTCTGTCAAGGGGGACTGCCAGGGTCCTGTCCCAACTGCCCTCCTCCATTCAGTGGCCTTCTAACTATCTTGGCATAGATGTCATAGTCAATCAAGAGACTCCTCCCCACCAGGACCAAGTCTCTGCACCATCTCTGCTGGACTTGGTGGTCAGCCTGAGAACTCATGATGCCCAGTTTCATATATCTGAAATAGGCACCACATTTGATTATAAGCCAGGCACCATGATTTACCTTGCTGGCAAAGTTATCACCCACTCCATCCTAAAGTGGCAGAAAGGGGAAAGGATAGCACTTGCTCACTACATGAAGGATGCCATCCACAACAGATTTGGACTGCCCAGGCCAGCTTTCACCCAACAGAAGCATCTCTTGGGGAAATTTTTACAGACATAGTAGATACCTAGCCGAGCCCCTTAGCCTTGGCCAATGTCAATCGGAGTTTCCAAGTGAAAATTGTACATCCAGAGCATTCCCTGTGTTTCACATCAATCTTGTTGAGCATGCATCAGAGAAGGTCCAAAGTCCTGCAAAAACCCTCTGGGAGAGGTGCTCTGTACACTTTCCAGCCCACCAAGACCAGAAGGGGAAAGCTCACCCACAAAGAAGTGGATGCTAGGCACCTCTACCTCCCATCTGGCAGTTGGCTTTCCACTCCAAGAACTCCAAGAACCATGGGATCCTCCCAAAATCTTGACTTCTCTGACTTCCCCAACTCTCTTGACATCCCTAACTCTGACTGGAATGATGTAGAAGATTCCCCCCAGTCCAGAAGGCACACAAAGGTCTGTACTCTGCTTCCAGACTCAATTGCCAAGTCAAAATGACTTTATCAGATAGTGGCTGCCTTGGAGAGCAGAGTACCTCAATGTCATTTTGGAGGGGGAGCAGCTGGCCAAGGGGGGAATTTGTGAGCAGTGCTGTGAGGCAGAAGGAAGTGTCCAGTGCATGTCCTGCACTGGAGTCCATGCCTGGTGTGGCCCCTGTACTGTCAAAGCTCACAGGAACCTGCCCTTTCACAAGGTCCAAAGGTGGAATGGTACCCACTACCAGCCTACCTCCTTGATGGAACTGGGCTTCTTGTGGCACATAGGCCATGGGGGTGATCCCTGCCCTCAAAATTGTTTGGATGCTGATCCAGATGAGGCAGGCGATATGACTGGGGAGGAACCTCCCAATCCCAGGTCAGTGGCATTTTATTGGAAAGGCATTCTGATAACCTGGCTGTCAGGAGGTTGTCCCAGTTCCAGACGACCATCGTGCACACAGATGGGGTTTCTTCTCATGAGGTTTCTGTGTGTAGCTGCCCTGGGTCTGATTCTAGTGATTGGCACCTGGATTTGCTTAGACAAAGACTCTTCCCAGCCAGCATTGCCAAGCCTAAAACTGCATTCACCTTTGATGTCCTGGATCACTTTCTGATAGATGCTCTGGAGTGCAAGACTTCTGCAATGAGTTTCTATCAGAAGCCAAAAAGGTTCACCAACAATGCATTTCCAGAGAGTGTAACGCTTATAATCTGAAGACTATACTCGGTTACTCCTTGACTGACAGAGAGTAGGGGATGAGGGAAAGAGTTAATGCGACAATGCACAAATGAACTCGATTGGCGTGTCTACGACAAGAGAGACGGTATGTATACTAACTAGAGTGTTTGTACCATAGAACCTTGTAGAACAAGCCAAACAAAGAGAGATAAACGCTATTGGCTGCAGCGCTCCATGCTGAGTCAATGCGACTATGCTGACGAATCAGCTGACTAAGTAAAGCGTCTATGAGCACGTCTAAGTAACCCTAACCAGAGAGTGGATAAATAAGGAGAACTACGCTAAGACTATGCTACAACTGGTAGTGAAAAAGTACAGGCCATTACACTATCCCCTCCTATGGTTCAACTTCCAGGCGAGACCAGATAGGCTGCACAGCAGTCAAAGGGTCGGGTAAAGCAGAGAAAAAGAGACCTTCGGTCGAGAGTAGACGAAGCTTCCGGGGGCACCAGGGTGGAGTTGGTAGAAATTGTCTATCACCTCCTGGGCGTTCTTAAGAGCGGACCTAGGCTCCCAAGTGCGATCTTCTTCCGGGTATCCCCTCCAATGAATGAGGAACTGAAGATTACCATGCTTCAAGCGGGAATCAACAACCTTCTCAACTTCATATTCGACATCTCCTTCATCCGTAACCCATTGTGGACCAGGCCGGGTAACCAGTTGCCCATCAAGAGCACCGAGATAAGGTTTCACCCGTGAAACGTTTACTACCGGGTGTATGTGCATCGAGCATTTAATGGCGTTGGGTAAAACGTCCGAGACCTCATATGGGCCTATCCACTTTTTGGTCAATTTTTGGCTCTGCCGATCTTTCAGCGATAAATGGTCGGTAGCCAGCCAAACCTGTGCACCTATGGAGTAAGCAGGGGAAGGGGATCGTCACTTGTCTGCCTGAGTTTTCTGATGAGTCCTAGCTTTTCCCAGACTTTCGTGCACTTCCTGGAACACCTGGAACCAGTCTTTAGCAGTCTCCTCCGCTGCTTCTACCTTAGAAGTCATCGGCTCGACACCCATCCGTGGTGTATACGAACGAGTAACTTCAAAGGGGCACTTGCCAGTAGAAGAAGACTTGGAGTTGTTGTACGCGAATTGGGCTAGGGGAAGCCAATCCTCCCATCGTTCCTGCTGATGGTTTGCATACATCCGGAAATACTGCTGAATTTCGCGGTTCAACCGCTCTGTTTGACCATCCATTTGTGGGTGAAACGCCGTCGAGAGCTTCTGCTCGACACCCAACATTTTAAATAATTCCTTTGAGAACTGAGACGCGAACTGCAGTCCGCGATCCGATCCAAGAGACTGCGGAAGGCCGTGATGCTTCCAGAAGTGAGTTAAATAAAGCCGAGCCATACTAGCGGCAGTTTCCTTTTCCGTGCAGGGGATGAACTCTGCTTCCTTAGAGAACCGATCAACGACGACCAAGACGTAAGACTTTCCAGAGGAGCTCCTAACTCCTATATCCATAAAGTCGGTCGTAAGATCTTTCCAAGGCCCATCAGGTATAGGTAAAGATTTGAGTTCGCCTGCCCGCGGCTTGTTACTAGGCTTGCTAGCTTGACACATCTGACAATGTTTTACGTACTCCTCGACATCAGGCTTCAAGGTAGACCACGTGAACCAGCGTGTGATCAACTCCTGAGTTCCTTTTACACCTCGATGACCCGCTAGGGGCGAATCGTGAAGAGCGGCGAGCACCTTCTGTCTAAGTGCCTCAGGCATGAAAACTTTGTCTCTATCAAACAGTAAACCTTCACGTCGGTCGAGCGTTCCAGCGTCAACCTCGGCCGTTACACTGTGCAGTTCTTCTATGAAGGGACTTTCTAAGCGCACAGCACGTACTTGTTCGGGCTTAATAAATAACCACTCCTCAGATTTAGCATTTTCGCGATTTTCTACCAAGTCTTCGTGGCGAGAGAGAGCGTCTGGTCGTCCCATTGAAACTCCTGGTTTGTGGATGATAACACAGTTAAAACGACTGAAGTACTGTGCCCAACACGCCTGGCATGGTTGAAGCTTCTGTGACGTCATGAACCACTTAAGGTTGTGGTGATCCGTCCAAATCTCAAACTGGTACGGAGTAGCCTCAAGGTAGTGGCGCCATTGCTCTAGAGCGCGGATGATGGCCAGCATCTCTTTGTCGTGGACCGTATAATTAAGCTCTGCTCCACTAAGCGAGTGACTCGAATAGGCAACTGGTCTCCAGAGACCGTCATCGCATTCTACCGAGAGCACAGCTCCGGTTGTGTAATCCGAGGCATCGGTTTCTAAGCAGAACCTCTGATCCTGATCGGGGAACATAAGAATAGGCGCGGTCATGAAGGCTTCCTTAAGCAGGTCAAACACTACTTGGCATTTGTCAGACCAGAGAAACAGAGTGTCCTTTTTTGTGAGATCATTAAGGGGGCACACGACCTGTGCGAAATCCTTTATGAAACGTCGGTAGAAGTTCGCAAGGCCAAGGAAGCCTCGAACTCCACAAACGGAAGCGGGGACCAGCCAATCACGCACAGCAGCGACTTTAGCGGGATCCATCTTAACTCCATTCATGCCAACTATCATACCCAGAAAGTCGACCTCTTTTTGTTTAAATAAGCATTTCTCCGGTTTGATGAAGAAGTCATTCTCCTTCAACCTTCTAAGCACCTCTAGCACGATCCTGTCATGCTCCTTTTCATCGTCCGTCCTTGTGAATATCATAAGATCATCTATATACACTACTAGAACATCCTCCATGTCACTGAAGATGTTGTTCATCATATTTTGAAACGTGGCGGGGAATTACATAATCCAAAGAACATCACCAGCGGTTCAAAGGCTCCATGGTGACAGACGAAAGTGGCCTTCCACTCGTCACCTTCCTTGATCCGAATGTTATTGTATCCCCACCTAAGGTCCATTTTCGTAAATAATTTACAGCCTTTCAACTTGTCAACAAGCTGCGAGATGAGCAGGAGCGGGTACGAGTTCTTGACTGTGTGCTCGTTTAAATAACGGTAATCCTGTACCATACGCTTCTTTCCATCCTTTTTAGGTACGAAGAACATGGGAGAAGTCTGCGGGGATTTACTAGGCTGGATATATCCCTTCTTGAGTTGTCCATCAATGAAGTTGCTAACTTTGGTTTGCTCATCAGGGCTGAGAGGGATCAACCTTCCCTTTTTTTGCACAAACGACTCCTTAAGTTCTATCACGTGGTCCCAAGGTTTCCTAAGTGGCATGTGTTCGGATTCCTGGACAGAGAAGATGCTTAAATATTCGTGATATTCCCTCGGAACCAGTTCCTCGGGGGTTTTGTCCTTTTTAGGAGCCTCCTGCTTTTCAGCACTTTATGCCAGTCTTCGAGGGCCTGGACCTCCTCCTTTTCGATACGTCTCACGAAGGCTGGCTTCGGCATGAGTTGCCTGCAACTACGAGGACATCTCTTCATCGAGATTTCACCGGTTTTCCAATTGACTTCTGGGTTGTGAGTGGCAAGCCATGTGTGACCCAAAATCATATCATGAGATCCCAGATCCGTGACGTCGGCTACTAACTCTTTGAAGTGATCTCCGAACTGAACTCTAAGTGGTACTTGATGCTTAATCCTTCCAGCGGAGTTAAGAGTACCATTGACATTAAATATGTCCACAGCACGTGGGAGAGACAACTTCGGAAGCTTCTTTCCATCAATGAATTTGGCGTCCACGAAAACACCTGTAGCACTGGAATCCAACAAGGCTTGCACAGCATGTGCGTCACCTGTCCTAGTGCGAATAATAATAGGTACAGCAACATGATCCTTTAAGTTGAGCGTGCGAACTCGGGATTTTGGCGGTACTGTCGCCTGAGCATCGCTAACCGACTCGGATCCTTCCGAAATGCTATTTTTAGAGGTTTTATTGCTTGGAGAATTAAGCGGTGCCAGTTTAACGTCCGGTCCCGAGCCCTTTCGGGACCCTCCAACAGACGGTACAGGTACAGAGTCTGAATCATTGTCCATGCTATCTACAGAGAGAGGGGAAAACCTATTTACAGTAACTACGTCCGAAAATGAAACCCTTTTTTGTGTTTTTGTATTTTCTATTTTTGTATTCTCTTTTATACTATTTTTGGAAGACGAAACCAAAACACAGCGAGAAGAGAAACTAAACGGAAGAAAAGAAACTAGTCCAGTACTAACATTGTCTGAGCCTGCAGGACCCGACTTCACTGCAGCTCCGATTCTTTTAATTTATTAACATGGGCGATGATTTGCTCAAACATCATCCCATCCATGGTGGCCAGCCGCGGATCAACACCTTCAGAGCGCACCTGGCGCCCTTTTCCTTTGTTCCCGGCCTGTGGGCAATGCGGGCGTATATGGCCTTTCTGGCCACACGCGTAGCATTGGTAGTTCGAGAAGTCTTTCTTCGGGCGGCTTCCCGATCCGCCTTGCACAGCCCCAATATCCATGGGTGCGCCTTGCCCTGACATTACCCTGGGCGAGGGTCGTGAGAAGTTTTGTCCCCATCGAGAGGACGCGCTGCCAGTCCTGATTTTAACTGCCTCCAGGGCAGCGCCAAGACATCTAGCCTTGACATTGTACTCTGCCCAGGTAGCCTTTCAGCGTCCCTGAACAAAGATCTGCTGAAGAATCTCTGGGTGGAGGGCCCTCTCCAGCATGAAAATTGCATAGTCATCGGATACCCCGGATGCATTCCTTAAAGCATTGAATTTGGCCAGGAACTGTTCTGTCCTAGCCAAGCCCTGACAAATCTTGCTGAGCTGATCCTTAGCCCAGTCTTTGTTATGAAGCGGCCTAAAGTGCGCTTCCACCTCGGCCACCAAGTCATCGTACGAGGGCCATGCACCAGCCACCAGACACGTGTCGATATGCGCCCATGCGTATGCCCCGGCAATCGGGCCTGTCATTCGAGACCAGACTGCGAGCATTCTTGCCCTTGGGCTGGTCGAGTTTGAGACGATAATGAAGGCCTTCATCTTGGCCCACCATTCTTCGAATTTACTTATTGACCCATCAAACATGCCTGGGTCGGCGATGCCCTGTTTCGTGGGGTCAACGTTCTGGTTGGGGTTCTGGGTGGCCCCTCCACCTACCGGCTGCTGCTGCTGCTGCATGCCTGCCACGGCGCCGGCAACATGCTGCGCCACCTGGTTGGCGACCTGCACCGTGATCATGGTGGTCATTTGCTGCATGAACTGCAGCTGGTCTTGGGCAAACTGGTCCATGACCGACGAAAGTTATAGGGGTACGAGGAGGGGGGCGGATAGTTTGTCTATTCTGTAAGTTGTACGGAATGTGCAGGACGAAGCCCAGTAAGTTGGGGTCGGGGGAGGGAGAGCGAAGAGGGAGCGGGGGAAGGTGAGGAAGGAGTGGTTCGGGGGTACCGAAAATTTGTTGCTTGAGGGGAGTGACTTCCCGAGCGAACAGGAGCGGGGAAGTGGGTGACTCTTCCTTTTTCAGGTAAGGAGAAAACCTAATGCGAGGAGCCAAAGACTCCAACTTCTTAACTTGAGGAATCTTGAAAAGAGATTTTCCCTGCCCTCAGTGGCGGTACTCTGTCTCAACTATCATGCGATGTAACTAGGGATACGGTAGTACGCTTTCTACCTCCCTTGACGTAGGGGAACTACTTTAAGCTATGCGTTTCCACCCCCTAATGTGGGTTATGCCTTCACACTGCCCTTGACGGACAGCGGGACTACTGACTACGGTTTCTTCTTCGACACAACCCCTTGCCATAAAGGGGACGAGACTAAAGGCATCGTCTCATGAAGAAAGAAAGGCGAGAAGACAAAGCTCCTTAACCCTGGAGTCCGGGTATACGTTGCCCTATATGCCTGGGTGCAAGTGGAGTAAGGGAGTATGTGTAGAATCGAGTTCAAGTGTAACACTTATAATCCGAAGACTATACTCGGTTACTCCTTGACTGACAGAGAGTAGGGGATGAGGGAAAGAGTTAATGTGACAATGCACAAATGAACTCGATTGGCGTGTCTATGACAAGAGAGACGGTATTTATACTAACTAGAGTGTTTGTACCGTAGAACCTCGTAGAACAAGCCAGACAAAGAGAGATAAACGCTATTGGCTGCAGCGCTCCACGCTGAGTCAATGCAGCTACGCTGACGAATCAGCTGACTAAGTAGAGCGTCTATGAGCATGTCTAAGTAACCCTAACCAGAGAGTGGATAAATAAGGAGAACTACGCTAAGACTACGCTACAACTGGTAGTGAAAAAGTACGGGCCGTTACAGAGAGGGTACCAGTTGAGTGCCATTTTCCTGTTGCTTGGCTAATGTTAATATATATTTTTCTTCGCTGGTTAGGATAGATACAGGGAGTTGATGAGGGTTTCTTGGCTGTGGAGGGATTTGAAACATAGAAAATGGTTTGGATTTGGGCATGATATGGAACAAGGTCCCAGGGATGGAGGACTCACCCTCTTCTGTCCTGCCTGCCCCAAACCAGGTGTTAATTTGCCTGCAGACTGGAAAGTCCAGTATGACAGGTGAGAGAGTGTGATCCATTTCAATTGGGAGTCTGACAGCCTTCAGGGATACTATCATGAGGCAATATGTCATAGATGGGAACTTCACTGCTCAGCATATGAAAATGAACAAGCCAGAGTTGGATGTTGCCTTGTCGGATGGAAAAGGGTTTATGGTTGCTGAGGTGCCCTATCAGAGTCATCTAAAACAGTCTTTGGATAGCAAGGAGGCAAGTGTCTACAGGTCTTGGAGTTTGTTTACTGACCAGTCAGTTAGAGCTCGACCTGCAGCAATCACCGGGCTATCAATGCTCCATGGTAGATTTTCAGAAAGGGGAAAGGTGAGCAAATATGTTGGGTGAAAATGATACCATTGACACTCTTGCTGGACAGGTATATGAACACCGACTACTCCATTTGCAATGCCCTTAGTTATCATTCTGAAAACATCACAACAGCCCTTGTCATTTATGATGTAGGGTGCCAGTGGAGTGTCAACTTCAGGAGCTGGGTGAAAAACAGCCCATCTCTTCTTCTTCCCCCAGCTCTGGAGATTGTGCTTGCTGTGGGCAAGTTCCATTTGGCTGTGCACAAGCTCTCTTGCTTTCCCAGGTACAGCCTCAACTTCATCAAGAGTGCTGGCCACTTGGACAGGATAAACAAATATCCAAGTACCTCAGCTACCAGACCTGTCCGAGCAAAGAGGGGACAGACAAAGAGAAGGACAGGAAGGGAATGGACAAGCCAGACAGTTACTGAACTGGTATTCCCAAGTGAACTAGCTTGGGGGCTAGCTGGGCTATTGGCAGTCCTTATATACCTAGGTACATGAGGCCTACATGAGGCATGACATCATAGTTGTCCAGGCCAGCCTAGACATGAGCCACATGGCCAGGGTCTGAACCAGTCTAGAACAGTCCATAGATAAGGAAGAAAAGATAATGCAGATTAGATAAAAGTTTAGACAAGGAAGGATAAGATAAAGATAAAGGGAGACAAGATAAGATAGGAAGATAAGACAAGATAAGATAAAAGAAAGAAGGCTCCAGTGCATTGCATAACTGAAAAAGATAGACAAATTGAATGACTGTTCCACTACATGAAGTAATTAGGAAAAAAATGACATGCAATTAATATTTGGAAGCTTATATGTGCTTGAGAAAAGTGAATGCTGTGAGTGAGGTGCTCAAGATATGAAAAAGAGCTTTCTAATATTCTTAGTCACCTTTAGCTTCAAGAAGAGCCTGGAGATGTTGAATACTGTTGCATAGCTTTGTAATGTAGTCATCCTTGATGCCTTCCCACTCCTCAACTAAAGCCTCCCATAAGTGAGTGAAGTTTGATGGTAGCTTCATTTGAGTGCACACAAATGTTACAAATAGTCCCAAACATGTTTGATAATATTCAGCTTTGGGCTTTGTGCAGGCCAGTTGATATATCAAGCCTGATTCTTGGACCACTTAGGGGTGAGCTTTGAAGTGTGCTTTGGGTAATTATCCTGTTGAAAATAAATGTCTTTCTTCTTGATTCCCACCTCCCATTGGGATGGGGATAGGTTAAAGTGAATTAACCCTTGAATCCCCCAAAATTCACATGTAAGTGTGAAGTGACAATTTGCATTGGAAATTATCAAAGGAGCAAGCATAAATCACAATGGTATCTAAAGCAGATGTATGTAGGCTGGTATTCTACAATGTCAACTTTAGCCAGGAAGATCCCTCTTTTTTCCCTTGATTGAGTTGTTGGGCACCTTTAGGCATTGTGAAAGTGTAAGATTGAGGTGGGAGGGACATCCCATCAGGCCCCTATTTTTGCCACAGTCAACATATTTGCACTCATAAGACAGGGTCTTATTTGCAGACCCCCCCCCCCACCCACTTCTGCATGGTTCCACATTGTGGACATTGCACTGGCAAGTAGTTACCCCAGGGCCTGATATTCTTGTCAGTCCAGACCAATTTTTCCACCACTATGTCTCCTGACTTCCAAAAAATCAATACAATGTTGGAGTGCCTACCCAACATTGCAGAGTCATGCAGGGCAAAGAATGCAGCACTTGACACCTCATAGCCTTGAATGATGGTGTTGTCAAGGAGGCTGTGCAGGTAGGGGCCTGTAGCAGCCAGTTGGAGATGGGGGGGCATCAAACAGTGGCATGGACCTGGGGTTGAAACTGGAAAACGTCAGGGAGGAGTATTCATAGACAGAGAAACTTACATTTGGGCAGCCTTCTTGACATCATGGAAACTCTTTTCCATGTTAACCACAGACCCACAGACATTAAAAATTATGTCAGCACCCTTGATAAAGTAGATTTCCTCCATAATTGGCCAGTCTTTGGAGAAGTGCATGATTGCCCATCGTATATCAGCTCCACTGGCAGTATGGGCAGCAGCATTTCCTCGCTTGCGTATATGTGTATTGCTGGTACCACACAGTATGGTTAATATGATGGATGATGGGGGTGAGACCCCCTGGGCCTGATGTTTCTTGGAGACAAACTGTTCGAGGGTGTTAACTCCTGATCACCCAGAGTGGTGGTAGGATTTGATGAGTGCTTGCCATGATCGAAATCCAACGTGTTCAGCAAGTTTGTCTCATGACAGATCCAGCAAAACTCAGAGTTGAATTGCGAGGTATGTTTCAGAGGTCTGTGCATGGTCACCAATGTTACAGAGTTGTTGTGATCAAACTTACCCTATACACAATGTCATTTGCACCTGCAACCCCATCTTTCATACTAGACATTTCCAGCTCCACGTATTGATACCATGTTCTCATTAATTCCACCACCGTGTCTACACTCAAATGTATCCTTGCATGTGTCAGCTTTGCTGGTGCAGGAGGACTGGTAGTCTCGTCAAGGCACTTTTGAATGCAGGATTCATAGTCTTTATTTGGCATGACTATAACACAGAGCGTTGAATTGCCTTGGTCTGGGTCACCAGTCAGCCATCTGACACCGTTAAGAAAGTTGTAGTTTGAGACGCACTATAGTAAGGTTCACTGGTTATCATTTCATGTTCCAATACGTTATTGGTAGGGTTTGGTGACGCATTGAGGGTATCTAAAACATGTTGTTCTCCATCACATATGGCTAGGGCCAGCCCATGACCAGAGGAAGCATATCTTGAGTCCAGCTCAAGGTTTTGAATCTTTGAATGAGGGTGGTCGACTATGACTCTGACAGTTTGGATAGTAGAATTTGCATCACCCCGGATGGGTGAAGAGTTTGACATAACTGAGGCAGCTTTGCTGCTGCAAGGGGGAGTGGGGGTGGAAGACATGTGGAATGCCAGTGGTGGACACTGAACAATATCCTTCAGGGGGTTGAGAAGGAGTTGGAGACACTGGCCCAAGTTAACTAGGACCAAGCAGAAAAGGTGGTTCAACTTACCTCAAGAACCTTGGAGGCCACTGGTTGCCCATGAAGAAAGCCAGCAAAGTGGGTAGAAGCTGTCCTTGATGAATGCAATCACCATGGGCAAGTCAAGTATCTGGTCAAATGGAGAGGCCTCCCTTGTGAAGAGAACATGTGGGAACCTTGTGCCCACTTGGATGATGAACATGGTGTCAATGCCAAACTTCAGGAGTACCTCTCCTGCCACCACCACAAGTCTTGCAGGGGGGTGATGTGACGATCCATGCTTGCCTCCATGACCTTGTCTAGGCTTTCCATGACTCATCCTTGTCATTGACTGGTAATAGCTGACAACATTCTGACTCATACTTATTTCTATTTCATTTTTCACCTTTGGTTATATTCTCACTGTCATTTCCCCTCTTCCCTAGTTTCGACCTTTTATCCCTTTCAGGTATGCTCCTTTGTTGTCATTGACATATGATATTTATCCCTTTCAGCCTCTGTAGTTAGGCTAATGCTGAATAAACCTCGTTCTTGTGCACTACAGATGGCTTCTGTGACACTCCCCTCCCATCCTTTTCCATGATTACTCCCTATGTTCATCAAATCTATGCTGATTAAGATGATCTTGGAGTCGATTTGGATGCCTGGGGTATGCTCTATTCATGTAGCCAATCACTGTGTCACACTGTCAGGTCACTCTTGCGAAATTTTGGATTTTCCATTCCTTCCATGGTACTACCTCTCTTGTGGGATGTTCCCACTGCTGCACATTGCATGTGCTCTCTCCTGCTACATAGGTATATTACCTGACCTGTTGGTTTCAGGGTGGTAGGCCCCATGGCCATGTGAAGATTATTTGCTTACTCCCTATCTATTATCCTGGCAGTGCCGACCTCACACTGCTTGCTTGGCATCACCTGCCAACACCATCACCACCTCCAAAAGACCCCCCATGAGTCTCTCCTTGGATTGGCCTAGTTCCTGTGCAATATGCCTCCAGGGCCTGCCCTGTCAGCTGAGGAGGCCTTGGAGTGGGTTTACTCCTACATGCCTTGCTAGGCACCTTGTTGGCCATGAAGAATGGGTGAGACCTTGGTGTGATTGGTTGTTGAGTCTTGATTGGTGGATGACTGCTGAGTACTCTGCTTCATGTTGTGCTGTTGTTCCCTCTGTTCCCATGTTACTTACCATTATCCTCCCTTCCCTTTATTCTTCTTACTGCATGTAGAACTTCAGCTATGCCCAGTTCTAGAGGGGGAGGATGTAAGGGGCTGAAGTGAGTGACTGAGGAGGGCTATAGCTGTGCTTGTGGCACTTACATAATCAGTATATTCTTCACATCTGATTGTCACTATGACTGTGTACCACTGCTATAGAACAGGGTCTAATGCACTTGTGACTGCATGAAGTATCTCCCTGGGACTGGGCCCAGGTAAAACCTCCCAGAACCCTTACACAGACAGTGTCAGGAAATGAAACCTTAACACTAAGTAAAGGGGAATAGTAGCCCAAAACAGAACAAGGCAAGGAATGGTACTGGTGTACCAGTGCTAGGACACCAGTGGAGCTTAGATGCTGGAGATGTGGTAGTGAGTGTGGACCCAAGGAGAACAGTTGTCATGAATGTGACACACATGGTCCTACCAGCAATAGTGGAGATGGGAATATTAGATGCCCACTTGATGTGACACGTGGCTATTGCCATGTGGAACAGGTGACAGGATGACAGGATGAAAGGATGTGGTGGTTGTTGCTTGCAAGTTGAGAATGATATGATGCTAGTTGGATCCATTTCTTGATGTGCCAAGTGTAGTTACACAGTGATTGCACTCCATTGACTCTGACCGGGCAGATACATACTGCAGATCCAAAATGATTGTACAGCTCCATTGGTTCAAGCAGGAACTCTGGAATAACACTGTATAGCTCAGCTGTTATACCGTTAACCTTGGCTTCAGGTGAGTAATCACCGTGTAACTATGCTTGGAACATCAAGATATAGATTATCCATGTTCAGAAAGGCATCCCTCTCCAACCAGCTGAAGCAGGATTAATATGTGCACTTACCTTTCCTACAATGTTTCCAGAATCATCCTCCCACTGAACCCAAGAAGTGACTGGTAATGATCAAATGAGTATTGGGTATGGGTGGAGAAGGTGCCACTCACCCCAGTGGCTGTCAATTTGATTACTGTACCACTGCTCTACTGCATCCCAAATTGCCTCCCAGTCCTCATCAGGCATGGAATCAATATTATATGTAATTGTATTTTGGACCTGCAGTGTCCTCTGGTAAACACTGCAGGTGTTTTTCCCAATCTGTAGGGATGTAAGTTCACTCAATTGAATGGAAGCAGTTGAGACTCACTGAAATCTGTTGGGACCATTCACTCTATATTTTTTGGACACCTGGTGCAGAAGAACTACAATTGGACCCGATATTGAAACTCCACCTCACAGATCGTTCCACTAACCCTTGCTGGCAAGTTGATGACAATGGACTACTACAGCTAGATGGTTGCATCTATGTCCTGGATGTCAATGACTTGCATCTACAAGTACTCCAGTGTGAGTTGACGTGTGGATCTATGGTGAAAACACCAAAAAAACCCAACACAAAGACAATTGCCGAGTCGGTGGTTTACCTACACGGACTTTGGCTCGAGGGATCGATAGAAGGCTAGGGCAGAAGGGAATGGTGCTCCTGACGAGAGGGGAGCAGGGGGAGACTGAGAAAGCGAAGATATCTAAGCTACTTGGAGCCTAGAAGCGACCTAAAGTGATGAAGAGTGACGGTAAATAGACCCTTAATGGAGCCTCAGATACTGCAAGGATAAAGAAGATAATGAAGGGCCTTAAAGCGACGACAATAAGGCAGATAACGTCGATAATGATTGGGCAATAGTCTCTCTACAAAGGGGATGGTATCCTATGCAGGGGGGCTACTTGCTTGCTGCTTGCTGCGACGTATTGGTACTTATATACAAAAGGTAGTGCAGCCTGAAGTAAATAGAGGGAAACACTTTGTAAGGGGTTTGTAAGCGATTGGTAAGAGGATTGGTAAAGGATTGGTAAGGCCGAGCAAGGCTGAGTAAGGACAGTAAGCGATTGGTAAGTAAAATCAGTCAGCATGACGAAGAATATCACAAATCATTTGAAATAGAATGAGTCATTAAGGAACGGATGAATAATGCGACAGAAAGGGGGATGAGTAAGCGCACTGGTCACTGCTGAATAAGGGGGTATGACTGCAAATGAGTCACTCTGACTCCTAGATCTGAGATCCAGATTCATTGGGGTGATATGCTGTGCATCCGAAAGAAGAACTGTGGGGATTTCTGCCAGGGGCCAATTTTGGGGGTTTCCAGGGTAGTCAGGGCTTAGGATTTCACAACTTTCCCCCCTCTCTCCTCTCTGCAAAGCGACCTGTACCGGGTGCAACTAGTGCTCTGGAGGGCATGAGGAGGAGGAGGGGCCATCTTCTCCAATGAGGGCAGGGAGAAGTGCCTCAAAATCGTCATGAATGCGATCAGATAGTGTAGATGATAGTAATTGGTACTGGAGCTGTCACAATTTTGGGAGAATGAGAGACGAGATTGAGAGATAGACATTGCAGGGGGCAGGAAGGAAATCCCTTGCAAAGGACACAAGCGAAGAGACGGTCGAGGAGGTGGCCATTACGATAAATATTGGCGAAATGGGCGTTCGTTGGTAGAAATGATGCAGAAAATCGTGGAGTGCGCGGATCATTACCAAATTTGGTAGGCAGAATGGCGTGGTCGAGGGCTTCCTGTGAGCGTGGGAATGGTGTCGATATCTTTAGAATTGATGGAGATATTCGAAAAATCGGAATGCCATAAACTAGCGCTCAAAAAGTTTTTTCGGGCACTCGAGTGGTTTCTTCCCTAACGATAAGGATGGTTCTTGTGTGATGGATGACTGCTGGCAATATCGGTTCATTCTTCGCATTAGGGCTAGGCTTCTCCATTCTTCATCATTCAGCTTCTGAGTCCATGCTCATGTCGCCAAACACCTTTGGTGCGTGACACCGGTACAAGCATGACCACCCTCTGGCTGGTCACTTCAGACAAAACTGCACACTTGAGCTCGTCCGTCATGAATACACCTGGCCAAGTGTCCATACATTTGTCAAAGACTACGTCAAGTCTTGTACTGCTTGTGCATGAGCCAAAACTCCAAGACACAGACTGTATGGTATGCTAAAGCAATTACCAGTTCTGGAGAAACCATGGAACTTGATATCCATGGACTTCATCAAACAGCTACCAAACTCCAGATCCCATACTGCCATACTGGTCATTGTGGCTTGTCTCTCCAAGCAAGCCACATTCATCCCCACTGACGATACCATCACTTCCCCTCAGTTGGCACAGCTTTTTTTATTCCATGTTCAGAGTTCCATCCCATGTGACCTCAGATCGAGGCACAGAGTTTGTGTCACACTTCTTCCGATTCCTAGGCAAGGCATTGGACATGAGGCTCCATTTTCAGGATACCACCCTGAAGGCAATGGTCAGACAGAATGGACTAACCAGATGCTTGAGCAGTACCTCTGGGTATATTGCAACTATCAACAAGACAACTGGTCTGAACTGCTACCACTCATGGAGTTTGCATATAAGAGTTTCCCTGTTCTTTGCCAACAAGGGATATCATCCCAATATAACCATTCATCTGGAATGAGATCTTACCTCTTCACAAGCAAGAGACTATACAGTGGACTTAGATTCACTACATGCATGCTTGAGATTTGGTCTATGTGAAGGCTAAATATTTCAGGTCTACCAGACCCTCTAAGAAACTTTCTGAGAAGAATCTAGGCCCATATCCCATCATCACATGCATTGGTTCCCTATCATTTACAGTCCATTTACCCAAGTCCATGAAGTCCATACACCCCATGTTTCACGTCTCGTAACTGGAGCCAGCAACTCCAAATGTCATTCCCAACTGCATTCAACCACCACCCCACTGGTCAAAGTTGATGGAGAACCCAAGTACAAGATCAAAAAAATCTTAGATTCCAAGCTGGATCGTCGCAGGTGCCAATGTCCATTACTGTACTTGGTCAAATGGGCCAGCTATGAAGGCATGGATGAAGAAACATCCTGGCTGGTAGCTATGGAGTTAGAACATGCTGTTGACCTCATCATGGACTTTCATAATGCTTACCCAGACAAACCCGGTGTGAGTCAACATGTGGATCTATGGAGAAAACACCAAAAACCCAACACAAAGACAATTGCCAAGTTGGTGGTTTACCTCCATGGACTTTGGCTCAAGGGATTGGTTACAGCGAAAAGGGGAGGGGTTCTGCACACTAGAGGACTAGGGCAGAAGGGGAAAGGTGCTCCTGATGAGAGGGGAGCAGGGGAATGACAGAAAAGCAAAGAGATTTAGGGTCAAAGCAAGGTAAAGTGATGAAGGGTGACAGTAAATAGACCCTTAATCACTGCAAGCATTTCACAATGTTTCTTCAGAAATCATGCTGAAAAAATGGAGAGGAGAGATACTCTTTTATTTTGCATGTTTGGCAGGGAAAAATGCAAAAATAATATTTTGCATCTGTCCAAAAAACATGGATTGATGGTAATGTCCATTAGCTTCTACTCTAATTGGTATTAGCATCAATTCATGTTCTCTGGAAGAAAACAAAACATTATTTTTACATTTTTTCTTTCCAAACATCAAAAATAAAAGAGTATCTCTTCCCTCCATTTTTTTCAGTATGTTTTCTGAAGAAAAACTGTGAAATGCTTGCTGTGAATGGAGCCTCAGATACTGCAAGAATAAAGATGATGAAGAAGAGCCTCAAAGCGATGACAATAAGGCAGATAATGAAGATAATGATTGGGCAGTAGTCTCTCTACAAAGGGGATGGTATCCTATGCAGGGGGCTACTTGCTTGCTGCTGGATTGCTGCAACATATTGGTACTTATATACAAAAGGTAGCATAGGCTGAAGTAAACAGAGGGAAACACTTTCTAAGGGGTTTGTAAGGGATTGGTAAGAGGATTGGTAAAGGATTGGTAAGGCTGAGCAAGGCTGAGTAAGGACAGTAAGTGATTGGTAAGTAAAATCAGTAAGCATGACAAAGAATATCACAAATCATTTGAAATAGAATGAGTCATGAAGGAATGGATGAATAATGCGACAGAAAGGGGGATGAGTAAGTGCACTGGTCACTGCTGATTAAGGGATATGATTGCAAATGGGTCAGTAGATCTGAGATCCAGATGCATTGGGGTGATTTGCTGCATGTCCGAAAGAAGAACTGTGGGGATTTCTGCCAGGGGCCAATTTTTGGGGGTCTCCAGGTGTAAGGTTGTATTGCCTTAGTTCACACCCGCAAACTGTACCATATGGTATATATACTATGCAGTCTCAGACCAAGATGCGAAGTTCATGTCGACCTTCTGGCACGAAACACACAGAATGCTGGGAGCGAAACTCCTAATGTGGATGGCTTTCCATCCACAAACAGACAGAGTGTCTGAATGAGCAATAAGAAATGTAGCACAGATGCTATGAGCCATGGTCCGACCAGACCAGACAGATTGGACATCGAAAATGCCAATGGTCGAGTTCGCAATCAACTCAACCATAAGTAGCTTGACAGGGTTCGCACCCTTCGAGTTAAATTATGGGTACATGTCCGAGGTAATGCAATGAGTCAGAGTGGGGATGCCCTCAACAGCACCAGGAGTAAAGACCTTCATAAAACAAGCGTTAGAAAATCTTGAGATGGCCCATGATGCCATCATTGAAAGTAGGGTGATACAGACATACCATGCAAATAAGAAATGAAAGGAAGGCTTCAGCCTTTGAGAGGGGGACCTTGTCTATCTCTCGACTCAGGACTTGAACGTTCCGAAGGGACATGCACGAAAGCTCATGCCAAAATTCATCGGTCTGATGAAAGTATTGTGCTGTGATAGCACAAATGACACCTACACTCTGGACCTGCCAGAACAATTGCACCAGCAGTGCATACACCCAACGTTCCACATCGGGTTATTGTGCAAATACAAACAGAATGATGATGTTCTGTTCCTGAGGTGTGACATGCACACGTTCTATGATGTCAGTATGACCGATGAAGAGGAGTGGTTAGTGGATGAGATAACAGCTCACCAGTGGATGAATAACAAGGTGGAATTCCTTGTGAAATGGAATCTTGGAGACATGACATAGGAGCCAGTGTCTAACTGTAAGGAACTTGAGGCCCTTGACAGGTACCTCAAGCTCCAGGGTGTACAAAATGTATGCCAGTTGCCCTGAAGGGCTAAATAGTATGCATAAGCATATGGTAACCACTAAGTGGTTAAACGTAGTCGGAAGACTACTATCAGAAGCAAATGGACAAGTCAGAAAAAAAAACAAAAACAAAAGATAAAAATAAAAATAGAAATAATACCATCAATAATTATGTTGGCCTCGAGCACAGCATAGTTACAAAATTGAATTAGAGTATATACTTCCCTCCGATCACTTTTTCACCATTTCACATGCATTAACTTTACTGATCACGTGACTTTCTTTTTACAATACTCCATCTTCTTTTTCTTTTTCTCTAACGCTCATAACGTTCTAGTAGCTACAATGTCCTGCCGCAATCCCCATCGCAGAGACCCCCCGAGCCCACAAGGCTCTATCAGCCCCACCCCATCCCGATCTGTTTCGCCTCGGCGAGGCAGATCTCCTGCATGTTCTGACACATCTCATGATGGCTTGCCATCACGTTCCTTTTCCCCATCCCCCGTCAACTGGCACAGTCTGTGTATGGTCAGTAGTGGTCAGAAATGGCCATGATCACCATCCCCATCACGCTCATTGTCCCTCGAGTGTGAACATCACTGGGACAAATGCTCCTGCCCATACCAGGAGTGCCACCCCCAGTTCCTGTTCTTGCGCCATCACGGTGCTTGTGACCATTGCATGGTGTATGTGCTTCATCTCTCCCAAGGCATGGCCTTGTCTGACACAGGTATCATGCCTGCTATTGTTACCTTGGCTGATGAGACTGCACATCTCATCAAATGCACACCCTACAACAAGCTACATCGTCATATCAGCCATCTCAAGCATGATCTTGAGGACACCTCCTATGACCTCCATCGTGCCCTCTGGAAGATCGATGATCTTCAATGCAACCCTGCCCCCACCATTCCTGCTCCCACTATGGTTGAGCAAGCTGCACATGGCTTCGAACATGCTTGTGTTGCCTCCTTGGGGGGGCATATTTCTTCTTCCAATGTGGAGGCTAGTTCCTCCAGGCTGGTGCCCCCACCAGCACCACAGCCTTCTCCTTCTTCAAGGGGGAGGGTACAGGCTAAACCTGCATTGCAGGTTGAACCTGTAGTGTCGAGAAAAGGCAAGGAGAAGCAGCTCGAGGATACCCATCAGGCAGCACCTGATTACAAATTCACCACCATGGAGGAAGATACCTCCATTCAACAATGATATGATGACGACATTCCTATGGTCGTTGATACTGCCTCTCAGGGAACACTCTTCCCTGAATTTATGGGAGAAGAGAACCCGTACAGAGTATGCTGCCTTGGGCAAGGCAGGGATGGCATGAGGTCGATCCTCTTTGTGAGGATCAATGACAACGTCTATGCCTATAATGATGAGAGGCTTGGCACCGCCCTCACCAACATTCGTCAGGAGACCCCCCTGCCTGTTCCCCTCAGACAAGGAAACCTCGTTGCCTCAGTTACCAGATGGGACAGGGGGATAATGGGTCCCATTAGACTCATTAACACTGTGGAGGAAATCCACAAGTTGAATGCCGAAGTGTACGAAGAACCTGAGGAGAACGCTCCTTGCGTCTGTAGGGCACAAGAGCTGATCACCTACATCAACCTGTGGAAAAAATTCAGGTTAGACACGAACGAGGTCATGAACCTTTGGGCCTCCCAGAAAGACAGCTGGCCTTACAACAGGGGATAGAGGGTCAACCTGCTGCTCCCTTGCCAGAGATGGGTCAGAGACCCATCATGCCTCTCCGCGACCGCTTGGTGGTCGAAAACCCTGGGGTCCCTGAAGCCCCTGCTCATCAAGAATGACCCCCTCCAAGGGGTCGAGTGTTTAATCCTAGAGGAGGAGGTTGAACCTCTGGAGAGAAGGGAAAAGGGGGGTTCCCCAAACTACCATGAGAGGCACCGAGCCCCGAAGCTCCAGTCAGTGACTGGATCAAATTCATCCACATGTACCGGAATGGGTACAATGGTTCAGACAAGAGCTCCAAGCTCTCGAGAATGTTCCCTGGGGCACTAGGTGTCAGTGAGCACCCTGACAATGATGAGTGGGAAATCAGTCCTCCCACAGCCCAATTTGCACAAGGATTCCTCCTCTACGAATGACTGGCTCCAGTCCCCAGAGGGAGCTATGACTGGATGGTCTGGTTCCGGGAGCTAGTCCGTTTCCTTCCAACAAAGGGTCGTTACAGATCACTCGCTCAGCCGGTATGGCTGATATCGCCGCATACCTCGTGGCTAATGGCATCACTCCTCACGATGCCGATGATGCCCTCGTTTGGGCCAGGAGAGCAGGTAATGAGTATGTATTTGTATGCCTCCACACACTGTATATTTGTCAATTTCCAGCTACCATTGGTGAACCTCTGAAGTCTGGTAGTATTGGGCCACTTTTGGTAGTTACGGTCGGGCATGACACGTATTGCTCCGCATATGGATACTCCTAAGCACAAAAAATGTAACCCTAGCCTCGGTTTTCTGTACTTTTTTTCTGAGTCCGCTGGTTGTGCCACTGTGGCTACAGTTGTTTACAAATGTTTTCTTGCAGCCCCAGCTGGGAGTTTGAGGGAAATAAGATTATGCAGTGTTTGAAACTCGGACATTGCCTTGGAATATACCAACACTCCGAATATGCCCTCATTCTCCCAGCAGAAGAGCTGTGTAGGAGCCTGCCAGTTACCCAGTCTCACAGCAACATCTTGCCACAGTGCACTACAGGATGCCCAGAGCACCCCAACACCACAGACCTCCCAGGAGCACAGCCACAATGAGAACAAAAGTCGTAGCCCATTGTTACGACCTTAGACTCAGAGTCACAGGCTCGCAGACACTGAAGCTAGACAAGATGAGAGATGAGAGGACAAGGGGAGAAGAGAACTTTAGAAGCTGGTTAAGGTCAAGACCCAAATGAACTAGCTTGGGGCTAGCTGGGCTATTGTGCTGGGTATATATACTACTGTACATGAGGTAGAGGTGAGGCATACATGGGGAAGACATAAGGCATGACATCATAGTGACATCACTATGACATCATGGTCCAGGCTGGCCTAGCCTAAAGCCACATGGCAGGCACATGGCCAAGGTCCAGGCAAGTCCATAGATAAAAGGAAAGATAAGATCTGATAAGATCTGATAAGATATCAAGATAAGATAAAGGGAGATTAGATAAGATGAAAAAGAAAGGGGAAGAGAAGAAAAAGGGTACATATCATAACACCCATGATCACAGGACCATGGGAATATGCTTATCTCATTGATATGCCCAAAAATGGACGAGAAAAATGCAAAATACAAAAAAAATTGATGTCTTCAAAAACTTCATTTCAAATGTCATAATGAAAGTTGTAGTGCCTGACTAGAGGACCCCAGAGGTATGCTTATCTCATCCATACCTGCAAAAATGATTGAGTGTGATTAGTAAAGTGTAGTGTAAATTTGTATTTCCAAAAGTGTAGTGTTGTGGCACATTTATGACTACCAAGTAAGCATAGTGTTTTGTGATGTTTGATTAGCAAAGTGTACTGTAGATTTCTATTACCAAAAGTGTAGTGATGTGGCGCATTTTTGATTACCAATGAGTGTAGTGTTTGATTAGTAAAGTGTAGTGTACAGCTGTATTACCAAAAGTGTAGTATTTTGTAGTGTAGTGTCTGCATTTTGACTACCAAATATTTGGAGTGTGACTAGGAAATGTACAGTAGTGTTGATTAGCAAAAAAGTGTAGTCATGATTAGGATTGTTGTGTAGTTGGCACAGCCACTAATGACTTGAAATTTTGCAAAGTCACAAAAATACCCCAAAATGTGATATAGTGCACACCAAAACTCATGCCTTTCATGCAAGTGGCCAAAACCAACCAAACAAAGGCCAATTCTTACTATGGGGTAGTGTATGCCACTAGCCCACTATTACCACACATTTGATTACCCAAGAGTGTAGTGGCAGTAGAAAAAAGCAAAGTACTATTAGGAAAAAGCGTAGTAGTAATACAGTAGCAAAGAGGGTAGTAGGATTAGTAAAAAGTGTAGTAGTATTAGCAAAAAGCATAGTGGTACTAGTAACAAGGGCAGTAGTATTAGTGAAAAGTGTAGGAGCAAAAAGTGTAGTACTATTAGCATCTTATGTGGTAGTACTTGAATTGAATATATTACTACTTTTGACTTGATTTCTGTTTGATGGAGTGATAAGCCTATTACCTTGAAAGTGTAGTAGTGGTATTAGCAAAAAAGGGTAGTGGTATTAGCAAAAAAAGCATAATGGTATTAGGAGAAAAGTGTAGTAGGGGTATTAGTAAAAAATGGTAGTGGCATTAGGAAAAAGTGATCTCAAGTCACTTCCACCCCAGGCTATGGGGGATTCATTACCAGACCTCGCTGCTTCAAGTGATAGGGCCAATGTTCTGCCATTCTCCCTTCCCATTTTTCAGAAGTTCCTTGTTAACTTTATTATTGCTGATGACCAGTCACTCAGTGTCATCAAATGCAAGGAATTCCATCACCTCATCCTCCTTCTCAGAGATGACCTGAAGGACAGCAACATTCCCCATCACATGAAAATCTGGTCCAATATAATTCAAGCATGGAAGGATTACTTTGCAATTTTGAGGATTGATCTTGTGGTATGTATATCATGCCAATCTACTAATTATGTTTATGTCTGTGATGGACCAGAGTGTGGTTGGCAATGTATTGTTCACAGCTGATATTTGGTCTTCCAACTCTCGCCATCCTTATCTTGCCCTTACTGCACATTGGATCACTGAAATCTTGCAGAGCTGATCTCTACAGCTGAGATCAGCCCTCCTTGCTTTTCACCACATCCATGGAAAACACACTGGGTCGTCTCTTGCATGCATGATTCTCTACCTTCTCAACCAGGCTGGAGTAACCACAAAAGCCAGTCACTTTACTATGGACAACACAGAAAACAATGTTACTATGATGACTCATCTCAGTCAGCTCCTCCTTCCATGTGAATTACCTCTTGGGTTTGATGCTAAGGACAGACATATCATGTGCTACATGCACATCATGAACATTTGTGTCCAACATGTCATTGATGCACTCTGTTCACCTGCTTTTGCTATATTGGCTGAAGCATGGGATGATGCATTTGATGATGGTGAGGTGGATAAGGATGAGTATCTAGCAGCAGTGCAGAGGGATCTGGTCTCACTTGGGTGTAGTGTCATCTGGGCCATATGTGCATCAGGTCTCCATTGTGATGAATTTGAGAAGCTCATTGCAACTGGAATGATCAAGACTGGTTCAAGTCTCTGGATGGACAGCCCATCCAAGTTCCTGAAACTCAGCTCCTTCATGATGTTAGAACTTGGTGGGACTCAATGTTTTATATGATCAACTGCCTTCACACCCTACACTTACCAATTGATTGTTTTTATCACTGCCAGCTCAGAAGGACATCACACATTACTGCATGAGTGACATGGACTGGTTCATCCTCCAGGAATATGAAGTATGCCTTGATGTTCATAAGGACTTTATATCATGCTGCAGGAAACTGACTGACATGACTCAGATACCTCACAACATCCAGCAATGCATGTCTGCTGAAAAGTGAGCCATGCTGAACCATGCTGTCCCCTCATTAATCAAATTATTCATGATTGCATGGGAGAAACTATGTGAGATGAACACTGACATTGGTCTCAAGTGGGCCAAACAGTACTACAACCACATGGATAACACACAAGACTATATCATATCCATGCATAAGTTTTTGCATCACCAGGGGCATTTTTATTGATGCCAGTCTGAGTAGTCATTGATCTGTCTCTTCAATTTTGGTGGATCCACAAATACTGGGGGCAGGAGTGGATCACATTTGCAGAGAACATCATACTAGCTTTAATGAGTGGTGTCACCACTCTTCTCTTCTGTAAATCCAATTGATTTATTGTGCAGATGGAGAAATATCATGCAACAAAGGTTTCAGCATCTAGAAACATTGAATCCTTGCCCCAGCTGGACTCCTTGGACTCCCTTGCTCACCTCTATGGGCTTGATGACATGGAACTTGGGCCATCAAGATGCAGTGCCCTTCAGGCTGTTGAACAAGAATACTGGATATATGTTGATGGTGAACTTGTGGATGAAAGTATGGATCCTCTTAGGTTGTGGGAGGTATAGTATTTTACTTTTGTATGTTCAACTTTTTGACACTCATTACTCATGATAACTCAGGTGAACTGTGCTCGATTCCCAATGATATTTGCCATCACAATGGACTACCTTCTGATTCAGGCATCTTCTGTACCTTGCAAAAGAGTTTTTTCATCAAGTGCTGACACAGATATGAAGAAGCAGAACTGCATCAGCCCAATACTAATGGAAGCCCTCCAAATGATGAAGTACCACTTGAGGAGTCAGTGAATTGACTTCCTGGTGAACTGGACTTCCCCTTATGCTGTCCTTGTTGAGGATGAACTGGAGGAACCAGATGATGCCAGGAAGAAATGGAAAGGGGATACTGACATTCATGCCACTTTGCAGGCCCTTCTTGATAGGAGTGAGGCTGAGGAGGGGGAGGTGCTTCTGAGTAATGTCAACATATATGCATAGCATCTTTACCAGGTTCCAACCTGACTATCAAACTCCTACATAAGAGACTGCCACAGGCTGGCCTCCGGGGTGGTTATTGTTCTGTATCTACTACATCTTGGGTCCAGGTCCAGATACTACTTACAAATCTACCACTTGCCTCAGCTAAGTCCAAATTGAGATGGAGTCCCTTGGAAAAATGAAGAAAAGAAACAAAAACCATTCCCACTCTCTACCTCAGCATCAACATCCTATTGGGAAGATTCCCTTCCCTACAGCATGCACAATGGACTGAATGCCAGTCACACAGCCAATAGTTATGCCAGTAGTGTGATTGTTCGTGGTTACAACAAGACATAATTCACTGTCATCATTGAGCATTTGTGGGCTGCACAGCTCATCTCACTCAATGACACCCTGGTTCAGTCACTAAGAGGCAGTTAGATGCATACTTAAAATAGGTGCATGCTGCAGAACACTGAGATGTCTGTACCTGGATATAGCAGTTAGACCACACAGCCTGAGCAAGGTATGTAGACAAAATGTACTGAGTTTGATAACATTGCCCTTACATGTGTCCCAATTGCCTTTGTTGCAGTCAAGCTCTATGAGAGCCCAATCCTTGGTGTATCTGTTACGACCCTAGACTCGAAGTCACAGGCTTGCTACACTGACACTAGACAAGAGGCAAGACGAGAGAGCAGAGGAGAGTTAGAAGCAAGTAGGGACGAAACCCAAAATGAACTAGCTTGGGGCTAGTTGGGCTATTGGGCCAGGTATATATACTACTGTACATGAGGCTATGGTGAGGCATACATGAGGGAAGCATAAGGCATGACATCATAGTGACCTCACTATGACATCATGGTCTAGACTGGTCTAGCCCTAGGCCACATGGCAAGCACATGGCCAAGGTCCAGGTGAGTCCATAGATAGATTGGAAGATAAGACTAGATAAGATCTGATAAGATCTCAAGATAAGATAGATAGAGATTAGACAAGATGAAAAAGAGAGGGAAAGAAAAGAAAAAAAGTATGTATTGTAACAGTAACACTCAATGCCAGCAAAGAAGATAAGGGGAGGGGAGTATGTGATGTAACCAAGGATGCACTCACCCTCTTTTCTCCAAAACTCATTGTGGAACTCATTAAGGGCTTTGATTGCCCTCTCCTCCTTCATCAAGTTTACCTCAAGCATTATCCACTCCTCCATGTCATTGTGCTCTATTTCATCAAGCTGCTGCCTACAGTTGCCAGCCATGACCTTGTGCTTGGAGATCATGACCATGTGGACTTGAGTACAGTCTGGAATGTGCCATGGCCAAGGAGATGCCTTGGGGATGATCATGGTCATCACCAATGGAGTTGTAGTGGATGTTATACCCATCATTGGGTGAGAAAAGGACATGTTGGGCAGTAAGAAAGTAGAGCCTCTCACATTCATGCCCATCAGAGATGTAGAGAGCCCCAGTACCCTCAATGTTGGTGTGGCTTGATGTAGGGAGTTAGAGCCCATTCACCATGCAAAACCGAAGTCCAAGTTTTTGACTTTGGCTTCGCACGTGATGGGAAATGATCACATGCCATGCACCCATGGCTACACGATGTGCACCGAAGGTTGGCAAGTGTACCACCTCTCTCGATAATGTCTGGCTCGTCAGCGGGCTCAACCCGCTCGCTGTGTTCTCACGGTCCACCAGTAGTTGATCCCTTCGTTCCTCAAGGATTACCACCACCCAGGAGTCGTAAGAAGGCTGCGACATGGACGGTAGAAGAGGAGGCCACGCTACTAAATTTCTTGTACTCTAACCTGGGACAGGTGGCTGATGGAAACTTCAAGAAAGTGACATGGAACGCAGCTGCGGCCTATATGGCAAGATCCTTCCCCCCCTCTGAGAATGCTGGTGACAAGACTGTGGAAGCATGCAAATGCAAATTCAAGATGGTAAGTTAATCGATCTTTGTTTTTCATGTTGCTAATAACACTACAGCTCAAAAAATATTATTATGCTGTCGCCGATCTGAAGTGCATTGCGTCAGGATTCACCTATGATGACAATCATGGGCCGATGATAACTCTGGAGAATGCCGATCTCTGGGATCGCTACACAAAGGTATGTTAATTTCTTCGTACTAGTCAACCTTGAGCTAATAACATTTTGCCAGTCCCACAAGGATGCAAAGCCCTTTCGGAACTCAGGATTTCCACACTTCCAAAGTGTGGAACTCCTTCTACCGTCGTCCACTCGAGGACGCTTCGTCTACTGGCTGCATGCCACGGGTACAGTCACCAGCACTCCATTCTCCGTCGCAACACCTTCTACCACCTCTGCTGCTGCCATGCCACCACCCGGTGCATTTCCCCCTATTCCGACCATCAGTGTACCTGTCGACAGCGTCCCCCAGCAACCAGGCACATCCCGTCTCTCGCTCCTTGAAATAACACATGCTCTCAACAGCCCCCAAGAGACAACGCCTCAATTGCCTGATCCGAATGCGATCCCCCCCTCGACACCATCCAGCTGCTTGTCAGCTCCGTCGTCATCGTCGTCGTCATCGGCCATCACCAGTATTAGTCAAATCAGCCAATCAAAAAGGAAAGCCGAGTCCGTGATAGGATCGGAAGGTGGGTACAAGAGGCTGCACTCAAAAGTTGAAGTCGAGCAAGAGCGGAACAACATCTTCGCAGGCATTACTTCAAAACTTGACAACCTCACAACTGCTGTCGCCACCCCACTTCCTATGCCTCCATGGCTGCCACCAGCCACCAACCCCCTCGTTGATGCAGCCATGGACTGCATCAACTCCATGCCCGACCTCACGATGGATGATCGATTAGATATTGGTGACTATTTCCTGGAGGCGAGTATTGACGAAGTCAACATTTTCCTCAAGCACCAGAAGCTGGCAAAGGAGGCTTGGGTGCAGCGCCGTTTGGCAAAATGTCGAGAGAGGAGATAGTTTTTTGGCAGTGTATGGTTTCCCCCCCCCTTCCCAATATTTCTGCTTCCCCCCCCTTCGAATATATCTTCCCCCCCCCCTCGAATATATCTTCCCAGTACATTTTCTGATGCCATCTGTCACAACAGACAAGATCACTACTTGCCATGCTCTCGCTTCTACTCCTCGGATCCTTCGGATACTGTCGTCACGTGACCGCAGCACTTCCCTATCTCTGTTTTATTTTGATCTCTCCCAGTAACTAATATCTTCCCCCCCCCTTCAATATATCTGTTCCCCCCCCCCCATTTTGATATGCATGTTCTGGCCCCCCCCCCCCCCCAGTATGTACTGTGTACTGTGTACATACTACATATGAATTCATTGTGCCCCCTCTATGAGTGAAACAAGTTTGAATGTGAGACATACTTGTACATCATGAAGTCAACATATTCTGAAGATACAGTCTTAGAGAATCCCCCTTATAATCTGCCATTGCTGATAGTCAATCCACATCTCCTCTGCAATATTGTCACGCCTATTATCAGCCCTTCGTCTCTCTGCAGCATCTGCTGGACCATCTCCAAGGTTCCCAACATCACCATCCTCTCCAGTGTCCAGGGCAAGCTCAGGGTCAAAGAACTCCTCTGGATCATATTGACGTATGAAGTTGTGGAGGGCACAGAGAGCTGCAGGTACTTGAGCTTGGATGGGCATGCTGTATTCAGGGGGGATTTGAAGAATCCTCCACCGGTGCTTTATAACACCAAATATCCGTTCAATGACATTTCTAAGTCCAGCATGGTGAAGGTTGAAGAGCTCCTCTCGATTCTGAGGTCTATAAAATGACAGGTACAGGTACAGTGCACACTGAATTTAATGACAACTTACCTCAATCCAACCTGGCACCATTCTTTCAAATGGTATCGAACCCCCCAGTATGGGACCAGGAGTGCATCACAAGTGCCAAACCCTGCATCTGCAAGAAGGTACTTCCCAGGCACCATGTGCAGGTCATTCCTGTGTGCATCATGCCACATGGTTGCATCTGCAGTTGATCCATCAAAGCCAGTCAGGGCGTATGTGAAGAAGAAGTCAAAGTCGCAGATGAAGAGGCAGTTTTGAGAGAGATATCCCTTCCGGTTCCTCATGTGAGGCTGGTCCTCAGTAGCTGTGAATGCTCGAATATGGGTACCATCAACTGCACCAACACAATCCTGGAAGAATCGAAAGCGTGGGTCACTGGTAATCACAGGTGATACCGGAGGGTTGGTGGGGAAATGAACTTGGGATGCATAGAATTGTCCACCAGAGAAGAAAGATAGCATTTTTTAAAAATATCTGGGAATCTATGAGAAAAAATAAACAGGGGACATTCCAACAAATTCCTAACCTGGTGATAGTCCCTGGTGAGTGTTGGAACCTCTCAGCAACATGCCGGGATGAGAGTCCAGTGACACAGGTGTAGAGGAATATGCCAAGTTGTTCCTCCACAGAGATTCCATTGCGAGATGGTACAAACCCATGATGGGTTAGCACCTGCATCAAACGATCAAACACAATGTGGCTGACACCAAGGCATGTCTGTATCCTATCTGGATGCCCATTCAGTAGCTCCAGCATCCACCCCTCACCAGTCAGGATTGAGGTGTGGTGGGGGTTTGGTTCTGAATCAGAACGAAAGAGGAGATCAAAGTAGAATAACACCTGAACCACCACTGTTGCCACAAGAGCAGCAAGACAACGACGACGTGCTTGGTGTTGGTACCACTGTGCTTCAAGATCCATCTCAACAGAGTTGTAGTACTGAAGCTGATCTCTTATCACACTTCTAATCTATGGACTGGTATGTGCTGACTAATTACTTCCTAATTCATTTTCATATCATGTGATAGTCATGTGACTGCTTTACCAAAGCCGAAGTCGAAAACTTGGACTTCGGTTTCACGCGGTGAACAGGCTCTTAGGGCTGAATATATCATGCACTAGCATCATTTCATCTGACCCAGCCTGTCCTTACACCACTACTATTCCTCAGAAAACATCACTGCTGCTCCACTCTCAGCAAACTTAGCTGAATCAAGCATTTCCGTTTATATAAAGTACCATACATCAACAGCAATCAACCAGCTACCAGCAAAGTTACCTGCCTAAGCTACTAGCTCAGTATCTGCCCACTCATCTGTCCAATCATCTGCCTACTCACCATTGCTTCTAAGCCCTTCTTCATTATCCTTATTCTCCCATTGGTTGAGGTTCCATGAAGGGTCTAACCTCACTTCTAGGCTCATAGGAGCCCACTATCATCACTTTCTAAGACTCCCCCTTTGTCAGGAGCACCAACCCTCTCTCCCTGGCCTCCTAGGTACATGGAAACCCTCAACTTTTTATTTCTAAACCAGCACTTGCCCACTTTGTCTTTGTGTTGGGTTTGTGGTCATTTCACCATTGATCCTCACCTTGACTCACACTGCCACTGCCAATAAACCAGCTCCTGTGCCCTAGATCATCTCAGACAAACCCTGCAGCATCAGATAGTGCACCATTGGCCAACTCTCCTTATGTATGATGTTTCCTGGACTAGTTTTTCTTCATTTCACTATATATGACTCGTGGTACCCGCAGTGGTGGGTATTCCTTGAACATTTCTTGACATTTGATAGTTCCAATAATTTCCAATCCCTACCTTAGTTACAGTGTCCTGTATGCTACAAAATATTGCCCTACTTAGACAAATACCACCCACTTTGCCAGCATCACTGTCTGTGTGTCTGAGAGTCCCCTTGAGTCCCCAGAGTCATTTTGCCAAGTATCTTTGACTCTTTTGAGCCTTCACTGAGTCTCCATTGTCCCCCCTTTGAGTTCTCCCCCTTGCATCTACTGAGTTTTACTGCCAAATGCAAGAATCTAGAATTGCCACCAATTGAGTTCCAAGCCTCTGGAAACTGGCCTACCATCCAGTGTTATGAGTCATGCTCGAGTGACAAGTCAAGCAAGACTTGTCAACAAAGGCAGTGACAATGAAAGGAACACAAGACAAAACAAACCAACAACCAAAGGATGAATGTCAACCAGTGATAGATGTGATAAAGGAAGGTGGGGGGAGTGGCCTAGAGGGTCTCCCTTTGGATGGTGGGGTTAGTTTGACCCAGGGGGCTAGAGCTGGCCTGGTAGGGGAGTCAGGGATGGAGAAAAAGTGGTGAAAATGCGCCCAGAAGTCTAAAGAAAGGTCAAGATAATGTCTAATGACAGTCTGATAGAGGAGAAATGATTCTCTGAATCCTTCGGGCTTGGATTTCTGTCTTTTCATCTGAGGTAGAAGTCTGTATTATGTTACTAAGCAAGTACAATGTACAGTAAGTACAAAGTTTGGCTTACATAAGCCAAAAGCGTCCAAATACTAAGTAAAACTACAGTAGGGAAATATGTAGACACAGAATTGTAAAGTAAAAACAAAGAAATAAAAGAATTTACCTAGTAGGGAGGACTCCCTCCCTACACCAGGGTAGATGGAGGACACGCAAATCGATGAAGGCTGAGCAAGCCTAAGCAGTCACTCTTACAGCAACAAGAGGGATATGCCCAAATATGCAAAATGAATAGATTTAAGGAACTAGTACAGGGGAGTGGATATGGAGGCCTCAAGGCTGGGGCACATGGTATGATGTCAGAGGTGATGTCAGGATGACATCACTATGACGACATGATGACATCAGTATGACATCATCAGGTACTAGACCAAGGTTCTAGACTGTAAGTATAAATAGCTCACAAATGGTAAAAGGGGAAAGGGGATCTGATCCAAGGTCTGGATTGACTCTGGATAAGGGCTAGGTACACAGCCCAATGAAGAAAGGCCCAAGATAAGATCAAGATGATCTAATCGGCTATCTAATCAGTGATTAGATAAGATGAAAAGATAGGGGCAAATCCTCGATCCATCACATCCAGAAAAATCCCACGTTGACCATTTAGTGGCATATTGTCAAGTTTGACACTTCCTACACTTCCTAGGCCCTCAGGAAATTTTCCTTTGCCTCTCTAGTCACCTCCTTCCATCTCCTTCCAACTCAGGACACTACCAACTTGGAGCCTCTGTGTCTCACCCTGCATCACACTTTGGAGTTCAAATGTTGCCACCAGGCTAATGGTTCAGGGAGGTTCATATTTCAGTCCCAGTGAAAACTGGTTATCACATAGTGTGACAATGGCTGACTAGATATGAAATCAATATGAAAAATATGATGTGGTCAAAAATGTTTATGACAGTTTCCTTTGTTGGCATGTACTGTGTAGTGTTGGGTCATGATTCATAGCATCAACCACATCTCCAGCACAGTTAACCCATGCAGTGCTATGTACAGCTCCATGGCTTTGAACACAAACAGCTACATATGCAGCTGCAGCAAGTACAACTTTGGGCAGCCCCACACTGTGTCCAAGGCAACTTTCTACTGCCATGTCAATGAAGCAGACACTGAGGAAGAAAAGGAGCCCTTATGATCTACTAAAACTTGTGAAAGGCTCGACTCAGACGAGTGACCCACCTCAACTGTCAGTTGATGTGCTGCCATTTTTCAGGCCTTGGCAAAAAGGCATCTTGAAATGGTCAAGGATGCACAGAAGCATCTTGGGCATCAGAAGCATGCTCATGGTCCAGAACTTGTAAGCTGTTCTCCTTTTTTTATGAAGTAGAATCAACTTTTACCATAGGATATACCTGCACACACCCTGGATCTGTCTGAGGCAGACTTCAATCCCCCACTTGACAAAGTAGACAAGGTATGTTACCCACATTGATAATCTCCAGTGCCCATATTAACAATCTACATAGAATCTGCCTCCAATAGTACCTGGTTCCCCTGGACATCCTCTTGACGAGTCAATGAACAATGTAAGCCATTCACAGACATTCTCTGTTTGCTCTGACACCCAATGTCTTTCATAGGTTATGCCTCCGCCCATCCCAGATCCCCCTGATGCAAACTCTGACCCCACGCATGACAAGGTAAGTAGCCAGCACCAGCATTCCTGTGCACTGAGACTAACTCGCACGGGATTTACTTCTGGGTATGCCTGATGCTCCTGATGAAGTACTTCATCCACCAGATGACAAGGTAAGTTGTCGTCTGCTTCCAAACATGCCATTAACCTCAATCTGTGTCATAGGAAATGCCTACATCCGGCCTGCTAGACCCCAAGGCATCACACCCAGGTTGTCCAACCTCAGTTGTTGAAGTTGAATATGGTCATCCACTACACATCACTGACATACAATACCAGTGCAGGCCACACCCTCTTATTGACCTAGAAGCCCTTGCAGTGACAACCATACTTCCATCAATGTGACAGACCATGTGCTTCATTGAATGCCTCAAGTGTGCATCCCTGGATGACCCAGCCTCCAAGCTCAGTAAAGATACACTCAAGCATTTATGGAACCCCCAAAGCCATCTGATATCAATTGAGAATGTGGGCATGGGTTACTCCATAGCCACCTACCTAGCCCTCAAGAATGTGTCTCAAAATGCATACAACTGTGTCTGCCAAGCAGCTTGTAGTTGCTTTGCTGGCTCCCTGGGTGTCAACGACATCCTAAGTTTCCACAGCATCAAAAAGCTCATAGCATCTTACACTGGTGTTGTGTCTGTCGAGCACGATATGTGTCAGAATACTGTCCTATGTGGGACATGTCCTGCTGGAAGGAAGAAAGGTTGCAAGGCACTCATGGGCGATGAAGGAAAAGAAGATAGAATAGAGTAGGGGTAGACCTGATAGGCCTGCAGATAGTCCTGGGGACTCTGTCTGGAAAAGAGGACTGTAGAGAAAAAGAAACTGAAAAGACACTGTAGACACTTAGCTGTACTCTGACTGAAAACTCTCCAATCCCACTACCCTGTGACTCCCCTAGGGCTGTCCTGTCCTCACACTCAAGGATAGCAACAGAAGAAGACTGCCACAGGCTGGTCTCACCAGCCTGTGCTCTCCAGTCTCTATAGTGGTGATTTATTTGTAACTAATACAAACTCGAGTCCAAGTTCCCACTTCACTTACTAAGCAGCCACTCGCCTCGCACCTAAGTCCCAGTCCAGTTACAAAACAGGGATCTAGCCCCTTAGAAAAGCAAATCCAGCCTCAACTACTCCATACTTAGCCCATATCCTAGTAGGGAGCTTGCCTTCCCTACAGTGATCCAAAGTGGCAGCCCAAACATTCACTACTATTCCCATTGGGCCTCAAATACAGGTGCTTTATCGGAACAAAGAGACTGCTATCGATATAGATTACCTACACAGATGCACGGAAGAGGTTCTTCAGCAGATACAAGAGACAGGGAGCATACCTGTCATCAATGACATTGCTATGGGATGGGATTACCTCGGTGCCATTCTTGATGACAACATCAAGCCCCATGATATTGTTCTTATGTATGGTTTCTCTAGATGGGGCACAATTGTATGATAGCAAGGAGTCAGATTGCTGGATTTACATATGGATTATCATCAACCTACCTCCAGACAAGTGGTATCAAAAGCTTCACATTTGACCAGGAGGTTTTATCCCTGGCCTGAATAAGCCCAAGCATCTCAATTCCTTCCTTTTCCCAGGTATCCACCATCTGTCTGCCCTTCAAGGAAGGGCTCCCCATTTGGAATGCCTCTACTGATTCATGCTACATATCTGATCTATACCTTTTATTCATGACTGCAGATGGCCCCAGTCTTGTTTATTGGAGTGGCATGGTCAGTCACAGTGGCAAGAATGGCTGCCACATGTACTGTGGCATTCTCAGCAGATGTAGGATGCAAGGGAAACACTATTATCTGGCTCTCCTCAAACCTCATGACCACTGCATCAGTGGGAGTGACCACCCTGATGTTGACATCTTCAATCTCCCCCTTGGTGGATGTGCTGAATATGTCAACAACCTCAAGACCATTGTTGCCATTCGCAATCAGACTCAATGGGACAGAAAGAAGACAGCAACTGGCCTAATGAAACCCTCACTCTTTCTTGCACTATGCACTAATCAATGTCTTGGCATCCCTCTCTGCACAACTACAGATATCATGCATCTTGCTGGTAATATCAGTGACCTCCTCTTGCTTTTGGCATGGTACGATCGACCATGGTATGGCAGACAACCCAGTGTAGGGAGGGAAGCCTCCCTACTAGGGGAATTGTTTTATTTCACTGTTTTTACCTACCGATTGATTCTTATGTTTTTATTTTACCTTTTACTTACTATTTGGACGAGTTTTGGCTTACATAAGCCAGACTCACACTTAGGACACCTTGTACTTAGCAGAATAATAATAGATGCATTTGAGAGACAAGTAACAGATGGAATTCGAGACCGAGGGCTTGGAATATTATTTCTCCACCCCCAGACACTCTTTAGACGATTCTCAACCTTCTGTTGGACCTTCAGGGCGCATTTTGACTCTTCTCTCCACTCTCTGACCACCCTACCAAGCTCCTCCTAGCCCCCTCAGGTCGAACTGACCCAATCCTTCCAAAGGGAGACCACTCAGGCCACTCCCCCCACCTTCCTTTATCATAACCTTCACCAGAGCATTGGCCATGGGCAGTTCTAGCCAATGAAGAAGTATGGCATGCTCACAGAGATGCCATTGAATGTGCCAGATTTCATCTCCCCAGCTCGTACAATCACAAGCCCCACAATATTGCTGAAAAGATCAATACCCAGTACAAGACCTGGGAGTTCCAACTATACATATTTGCACTTGCACCAATTCTGCTCTATTCCATCCTGCCTGCAAAATACTGGGAGAACTACTGTCAGCTTGTACATGGATTTCAAATCATGTGCCAAAGCACATTAACAAAGGATGAACACCTGGATGCCCATGCCCTGCTATGCAGCTGGGAGCATGAGTTTGAAATAATTTACTATGAACTTCTCGAGTCTTGCATTCACTTTGTGTGTCCCGAGCATAGTTTACCCTGTGTCAAGAAATTGGCATGGTTGTGACACCAAATGGACAGATTGCACGGTTGGCTTGGAGAGAAAGACTCCATGCACCAGAGCAAATCCATGTCTCATGCAATGTCAAGGTCAGTTCACCCATATCGCAAAGTCCATAATAAGGCTAATAGTATTTGATGTAGTTCCTCTGTGATGGAAATACTTGATGCAGAGAAGTGCAATATTTCACAAGGCTGGCAACCACAGCAGACCATGGCAGCTGGAAATACATTGATGTTGCAATCATCCATGACTATTCCATCCCTGACAAAGATTTACTTCGCCTTTCAAGCCATGTCATTTTGGCTTCATGCCAACTCAGCACAATCTCAGTAATCCTTGTCAAGCAAATTGTTAGTGTGGTTGCAATGATCCCTTGACACATGGTTTTGCCATCAGGCTTCAAGGGAGATGTATATTGTATGATGGAACAACCTGGTTTTGATGTGTCTACATGGGACATACCATACAACATGTACTGTGGTATCTGGCCATGTGCCACAACTGCCTATTACATGATCTGATGTCTCCATGTTGATAATTCAAGACTCATTGTTGCCATTTCCAATTGTAGTCTCCATTTCCATTTCTGCTGAGTCTTTGATGAATCTTTGATGGGCCCTTATTAAGCCATTGACAAACACCAACAAACTTTTAATGTGAACCTCAATTTGTGAACCATTGACCGTCCCTTGATAAATTGTTGATGAATTTTCAGTCAACCACTGAGAATGAACCTTCCTGAACCATTAGTCTTGTGGCAACATTTGAACTCCAAAGTGTGATGCAGGGTGAGCCACAGAGGGGCCAGGTTGGCAGTGTCATGAGTTGGAAGGAGATGGAAGGGGGTGACTAGAGAAGCAAAGGAAAATTTCCTGAGGGCCCAGGAAGTATAGGCAGTGTCAAACTTGGCATTACCAAAAACCCAACACAAAGAAAATGTAGGTGAGTGGTGGTTTGAAAATAAATGGAGTTGATGCTCCTGACAAAGGGGATGTCTTAGGAAGTGAAGATAATAGGTTCCTATGAGCCTAGAAGTGAGGTCAGACCCTTCATGAAGCCTCAACTGCTGGGAGAATAAGGATAATGAAGAAGGGCATAGAAGCAATGATGAGTAGGCAGATGATTGGACTGATGAGTGGGCAGATACTGAGCTAGTAGCTTAGGCAGGTAACTTGGCTGGTATAGCTGTTTGATTGCTGTCAATGTGTGGTACTTTATGTATATAAAAGGAAGTACTTGATTTAGCTAAGTTTTCTGAGAGTGGAGCAGCAGTGATGTTTTCTGGGGAATAGTAGTGGTGTAAGGACAGGCTGGGTCAGATGAAATGATGCTAGTGGATGATATATTCAGCCCTAACTCCCTACATCAAGCCACACCAACATTGAGGGTACTGGGGCTCTCTACATCTCTGATGGGCATGACTGTGGGAGGCTCTACTTTTTACTGCCCAACATGTCCTTTTCTCACCCAATGAAGGGTATAACATCCACTACAACTCCATTGGTGATGACCATGATCATCCCCAAGCCATCCTCCTTGGCCATGGCACATTCCAGACTGTACTCAAGTCTACATGGTCAAGATCACCAAGCACAAGGCCATGGCTGCTTACTATAGGCAGCAGCTTGATGAAATGGAGCACAATGACATGGATGAGTGGATAATGCCTGAGGTAAACTTGATGAAGGAGGAAAGGGCAATCAAAGCCCTTAATTTCTAAATGAGTGTTGGAGAAATGAGGGTGAGTGCATCCTTGGTTACATCACCTACTCCCCTTCTTTACTGGCATTGAGTGTTACACCAAGGATTGGGCTCATAACTGTAAAGTGATAATCCAGCAAAACAATGGTACCATCTGTAAGACCTCATGGCCGCTGAGACCCTTCTCTGCAATGTGGGCCACGTCCCCACCTTTCCGATACGGTCCTTGTCTAACTGCACCCTTGTGATCCCATTGTTGGGAGTGGTGTATAAGTGCAAACTGATGAAGGAGCCTTTGGTTCATGATATGCAGACCAAGTCGGAAAGGGCACACTTACAACTCGAATTTGGATAACATGGAAAGACCATAAATGTTTCATGTGTACATGCAGCGAAGGGGAGTTCCACCTCACATGTGCACCCATCAAACTGCGAGTCGTCGAAGCACTGGAACTGATGCACGGTGAGGTGTTAGTTGGGCACGATCTCAGCCTTGGGACACCATTAAGGGCAATGTTATCAAGCTCAGTACATTTTATCTATCTCACTCAGGCTGTGTGGTCTAACTGCTATATCCAGGTACAGACATCTCAGTGTTCTGCAGCATGCACCTATTTTAAGTATGCATCTAACTCCTCTTAGTGACTGAACCAGAGTGTCATTGAGTGAGATGAGCTGCCGAGCCCACAATGCTCAATGATGACAGTGAATTATGTCTTGTTGTAACCAAGAACAGTTACACTGCAGGCCTAACTACTGGCTGTGTGACTGGCATTACTGGCAGCAGACACACTCAAACATGACATCAGGTGCACAGACTTTCATGCAGTTGTCATCCATGACAGTGATACACATGGAGCACACAACACATTCACAGTAATCCAGGACCACAAATCACCACCATCTTGGCACAAGATACAGAAGTTGTGCTTGCACCTTCATTAGCAAGAATTTGGATATGAACAAGAATGAGGATGTAGTACATGCTGTTGTGTAGTATCATCTACCTCATCTGCTCACATGGAATGACAAGTTGTCTCAGCTGGCACAGTCTGTACACAGCCTGCATCAATGACCTCCCCCTTGATGGCACTGATGGACACACAAATGCAGACCCCCCTGTTGTGTTTGTTGCTATGCAATGTGTACAGGCCATAATTGAGTCCATTGTGCATGCTGTAGGGAAGGGAATCTGCTCAATAGGTTGTTGATGCTGACATAGTGAGTGGGAAAGGTTTTTGTTTCCATCCTTTAAATTGTCAAAGCAGCTTAATCTCCATTTTGACTTAGGTGTGAGGCAAGTGGTTGCTTAGTAAGCATATTAGTAAGCAGTATTTGGACTTGGACTCAAGTTTAGTAGATACAGAACAATTACCACTCTGGAGGCTGGAGAGCACAGACTGGTGCAACCAGTCTGTGGCATTCTCTTACTCTTGCAGTCCTTGAGAGTAAGGCCTGGACAGCCTTGGGGCAGTCACAAGGTGGTATTGAGGGTATTGTTGCATTCTGGCTAAGTGTTTCCAGCTTTCATTCCTCTACTAGCCTTTCTCTTCAGCCAGGTCCCCTATAGGGTCTAACAAGCATTTTAGATCCATTCCTAGTCATCCTCTTTCTAAACCCTTCAATGTGTATGCACTAGACAGCCAACAGGATATTGGGCAATTCTTCCCTACAATCAGAGCCCTGGCACATTCTCTGGCACAGGTGACTCTGGTGTGATCATCATTGACAGTAAGGGACATATTGGGGGTCTTCTCACAGGAAGAACTGGACTGCACTGGACTCTCAAGCCTGGTGCCAGAATACAAATGACATTGCAATGATACAACTTGACAATGCAGTAATAATCAAAAATACACAAATGCAAGGTATCCCATCTTCATGTTCATCCATGCTTTACATTGCAACCCCAAGGAAATTTGCAAATGCAGCTTGATGCTCCTCAATGGAGGAGCTGTTGGGAAGTGCATCAAGTTTCAGGAACTGGGATAGCAGGATGCATGCATCCACTGTGATGCACCAGTTGAGTTGGACAAACTGGACAGGTATCAGAAAAACACTTACATGAGCATGAACATATGTAACTTCTCCTGTGCATTGGGATATATTGCAGGGATAAAACCCTGTGGCCCTTTCAGCATCCCAGTTGGAGATATACACAAATTATACAATTTCATAGGCAGTAAATCCTGGCTGTAAATGCATGTCAATGGGATAAAGCACAGTGACAATATGCCACAGAGTACATACTCCATGCCTAACCTCTCAACATGGCCATTAGACCTGTTGTTTGTGGTTCTTCACCTCACCCAAAATGGTGTGAAGCTGGCCCTCATGATTATCAAGGTGGCCCTTGTGTACTTTTAGGCAGTCCACTGACATCACATACACAATGCCTTTCTACTGGCTCTTGCAGCATACCAAAGGCCAGCTCCCTGGGAATACCCTGGTCAAGAAAACTTGCAGCAGCTGTGGAAAAGGCCAATGCTGCAATGGGGAAGCACTTGCTGCAGATATCAGAAAATGAGGCTGCAAGTGAAGACTTTCCAATGTTATAATAATTCCTACAATGATGCACCCAAAAGGTTATGCCATGAGCTTTGTCTGCCAATGACATCAATGCCAGTGGCAATGGAGTGAGCAGTCAGCAGTCTGTCAATGAGTTGCACCAACTCATGACAGGTTTTTATGTTAGGATGTGACTGAAAAATGGAAGGGCCATGTGGGGGACAAGCAATGGGCACACATCATACCAGGAAGGTCAGTCAAAAGTCATTGGCCTGGGGCAACCCATCAACAATGTGTGCTGAGAGTGCATCACATTTGGTATGCAGAGGCTAAAGAGAATGGGAGGAAGGCACCACCAGCAAGTCAACAATTCTAATGAGGTGTAAAATCAGTTACAGTTACTCTTCTACTTGCAAAGGGGGTGAGAACTTGTCAGTGCAATCCAAGAAGTGCTGACAAAAACTATCCAAGAGCTGGTTGATGGTATTGACTGTCACATGGCCCAAGCAACATTGGGTTATGCTCTGATGACTGTCATGGATAACAGCAACCTGGGTAAAGGGGATCAAGGACAGCTTATATGCCAAATTTATGGCATCCTTCATCAAGGTCTGTTACTTGCTGGAACTGAAGGTTCATTAAGGAATTATCTAAGGTTGCTGCTGGATCACTATCCCTATGTATTGTCATTGAAGATTGATCCAAGTATTATTAATAGTCCATCAAAGGTTCACTGAAAGTGCATCAAAGGGCTGTCAAATTGTATCTCTAACAACTTTGCTTGTCACTTTGGAAGGTGAATTGATAGAGAAATGAGACTGTTTATCTGACTCAAATGTATATACATAAGACAATAGGGACAAATAGGAATTGTGACCTAGCTAGTTTTTGGATTTATTAGATTCTGGGGATTGGACTGAGCCCTTTAACAGAGGTTAAGCCCCTGACAACTATGCTGACATTGTACATTAAACACCCCACATTTCACCCAAAGGATCATGGTTTCTCTGTGACCACAACCTGTAATGGGGAGATTATCCTCCCATGCATGACCTTGTCAAGGTCTGCAGGTTCCCTTCATGGGAACTATGTTAAGAAGCAAGTGAGCCTTGGCTCCATTGGATAAATGGAAATAAAAGATAGCTACATATGTCCACACTGTACTTTATGCACACCCACATCTTGCCCAAATAACATCACACCAGTTGCCTTCAGTGACCATAGTCTTGCAAGTTTCTGGGGTGCCATTGTTTGAATTCAGATGTTTTCTTAGCTCCCACTTGTTTGGGGGGGGGGTTGGGGAGGGAGGGGGAAGGGTGTTCAAATTCACTAACTTTAACAGTCATTATTGTAGATTTAGGGTTAGGTTATATACACAGATGTAAACATGGGAAGACCCAACCCTAGAATTAGGGTTGGAAGCACACTACCTGATGGTAGGTTGGAGCCCTGAAGTGGCTCATAACCTAATTTGTCCAAAGGTGTCTTTCTTACTTTATATGAAGATCGTCATATTGATTGCAGAGCTCCTACACTCATTTTTCATGCCATGTCCCACCTACATCAGTAGGTCCGCTGTAAAGTTGGTAGATGGAGACCTGTGAATATGATAGAGGTCTCCTGGGGTGAGAAAAGTGGTCAGTTCGACCCAAGGGGACTGCTGCTTGGATGGGCCAGAGATAGTAGAGGGAGAAAAGGAACCTGAACAGCTGTTCCAGGACCCAGGAGAGCTGAGACTTTGTCTAACAGGTGGATAGAGTGAAGAAATATAAATCCAAGACTTCTCTCGGCCTTCGATACCCGTCTTTCGTCTACAGTAACTCGTCTTGTTATTTTTCTAAGTATGTACAACATGCTCTAGGTGCGAGTCTGGCTTACATAAGCCAAAACTCGCACAAATACTAAGTAAAAAAAAAGGTAAAGTAAAGATAAAAACAAAAAACTAAAGTAGAAACAATGAAATAATGAAAATCACCTACTAGGGAGATTACTCTCCCTACACCGCCAGTGGTAAGAAATGGTCCATACCCATGGTGGACCAAGTTACAGAAAATTTAGTACAGTACCAAGTGGTTGCTATGGTACCACCTGGTAGCAGTTGGTAGTAAATTTACCACAGCCACACTAGCACATGGAGATCTGGCTCAAATTGTCCCTATGAAAATAATTCAACTTTGATCTGATTGCAGACATGATTATATTATTGTTGGAGAAGTACATTTCCCCACAATAAATAGACATGATTGTACTGAGGTCAACAAAAAAAAGGAAAAATTGTAGGGTGATGATTAGAATGGCCAGCACATTCCCTGATCCAAAGAGTTGTTTTCAAGATATGACACCCCATCCCACATAAAGCTGTTGGTCAATGGACCAGCCTCTGGAGTGAAGCTGCCATAAGTACTGCTTGGTACTGCATCTGGGTAGATGTGAGTCATATCAGAATGGGACAGAATACTGAATGTCAGTGTGCTAGATGAGGACTCAGCCACATAGGCTGCTACCTCATTTTCAGAGGGAATAAAAATGGCAGGGGCTTCCTTTGGAGATGAGAGTGCCATGTCATTTGAGGACAGCATTGCCCTGCCACTACATGTCACCTTTGAAAGAGAAGTGCTGCAAAAACAACTCACAATCCCTTGTTATTTAACCAGGATAGATGGTTGGTTAAAGGGGGACCAATGGTGGTGTGCTACAATGCTTCTACAATGCCTTCATGGTACATGTCATAAGTCAAACCATACTGAGAGCCAGTGTAGAAAGGGAAGATGGGGACCTGGGGGTATCCCTGAGGTCTCCCTGGCTTGAGAAGAGTGACCAGTTCAAACTGAGGGGGTTGAGAGTTGTTTTTGGGGGTCAGAGACTGGTGAAACAACAAGAAATGTGCCCCGAAACTCCAGAGAAGTCCAGATAGTCATCTATAAAGCATCTAAGGATGGATAAACAAATATCCAAGTACCTCAGCTACCAGAACTGTCAGAGAAAAGAGGGGACGGACAAAGAGAGGGACAGGAAGGGAATGGACAGGCCAGACAGTTACTGAACTGGTTTTCCCAAGTGAACTAGCTTGGGGGCTAGCTGGGCTATTGGCAGTCCTTATATACCTAGGTACATGAGGCCTACATGAGGCATGACATCATAGTTGTCCAGGCCAGCCTAGACATGAGCCACATGGCCAGGGTCTGAACCAGTCTAGAACAGTCCATAGATAAGGAAGAAAAGATAATGCAGATTAGATAAAAGTTTAGACAAGGAAGGATAAGATAAAGATAAAGGGAGACAAGATAAGATAGGAAGATAAGACAAGATAAGATAAAAGAAAGAAGGCTCCAGTGCATTGCATAACTGAAAAAGATAGACAAATTGAATGACTGTTCCACTACATGAAGTAATTAGGAAAAAAATGACATGCAATTAATATTTGGAAGCTTATATGTGCTTGAGAAAAGTGAATGCTGTGAGTGAGGTGCTCAAGATATGAAAAAGAGCTTTCTAATATTCTTAGTCACCTTTAGCTTCAAGAAGAGCCTGGAGATGTTGAATACTGTTGCATAGCTTTGTAATGTAGTCATCCTTGATGCCTTCCCACTCCTCAACTAAAGCCTCCCATAAGTGAGTGAAGTTTGATGGTAGCTTCATTTGAGTGCACACAAATGTTACAAATAGTCCCAAACATGTTCACTAATATTCAGATTTGGGCTTTGTGCAGGCCAGTTGATATATTGAGCCTGATTCTTGGACCACTTAGAGGTGAGCTTTGAAGTGTGCTTTGGGTCATTATCCTGTTGAAAATAAATGTCTTTCTTCTTGATTCCAAGGTTGTGAAGGTTCCCCAGAAGGTTGTCCTGAAACCCAGCTCAGTGGCTGTAATGCAGCCCCATACCATGACACTGTCACCCCCATGCTTCATGAGCTTCTTCATGAACTGTGTGTTGAAACCTTCTGCTGGCCTCCTCCAGCACCATTCCTGCCCATCTGATCCAAAACAATTGAATCTTGACTTATTGGAAAAGATGACAGCTTGCCAAGTCAGCATTAGCCTTTGCCCACTCAAACTGCTTTTTCCTGTGAGCCTCGGACAAAAAAGGCATAAATAGCCAAGGCTTTAGACCACATACCTGTAGCTTAACTCACATTGTCTCAGCATTTATGCCTGGGAAATACTTCCTCTTCAGGTCTGCAGTGTCATGAGCCTTCCCTTGCCCCCAAAGTCAGACTGCATGACACATGTCATTAGAGGTAAAAAGGTATCAGAAACCTGTTTCAGCTTGACAGCATAGTAGTCTTCAGATTTAGCATAGCGCTTGACAATGCACTGGACCTTAGTATGATTAATTCCAAACTATTTGGCAATGTCACTGTCAGACCAGCCAGCTGCATTGTCCCAACAGCTCCAGGCTTTCTTGGTTGGGTTGGTGTACTTGGCCATGGCAAATTCAAAGGAGAGAGGCTGCTGATCACTTCTGAGGTGGTGCATGGGCAGTAGATTTGATAGCAAAAAAAAGTGAGGTGAATTTTTTAACACCTCCTTGTCAGCCAAAAAAGAATTGCACAGAACTTTTTTCAATGTTCATGCCACAAACCATCACAGCCAGAAGATAAAGCAAAAAAAAATCACTTTCAGTTTATCAAACAGACTCTAGGGAACACATCAGGGTAGTTATACAAGTATACAATGCAGTGTTACAGGATCCACTGGCAGAGTGTGGGAAATGTAGTGGGTGTGCATTACCTGTGTGAGATACTGTATGCTTAAACAAGTGCTGTGGGTAGCAGTACATAAAAGTCATTGCAATAAGGGATACTGAATTATGCCTGGGGGGTATGTCACAGCTCAAAATCAACAATATCTTTCTCCCAGCAATCATGTCTGCTGCACTACAAAAATTGGCTGCCAGCGGGGTGTTGCGGAGTGTGAAAAGGATTGGTCTGGCGGTCGGAGCGGCCAGCTTGAGAGGTGGAGTCACCGAAGGGCGGGTCGGAAGCGGCTTGACATCGGGCAGAGAAGGAATGGAACTGTTCGACAACTGAGGGTTGCCTTCGAGGGTTGGCAAAGGCGGTAGCCAGAGCCTCGGCAGCTGCCCTTTGTTGGGTACGTGCCCAAGTCTGCATAATTTTCAGCAAAGAGAGTGTAAGAGGAGCTTGTACAAGTGCGAGTACGAATATACTGTCAAGTTCGGGCCTCACTCCGAGGGTTCACGGAGGCGAAAGGGTCCCGAAAGGGTACTAGAAGGTAGACCAACGTCGGAGATTCCGAGTCTGATGCTAGTCTGATTGGTAGCTGTCGAGATAGAGGCCTTCCGAAGGAGGCCGACGGATTTCCGACTAGCGGAGCGGAGCGGGGGATGGCCGAAAGGGCCGACAGAGTTTCCGGCTAGCAGAGCAGAGTGGAGGTCGGAGGAGGGCGTCGGGTTCAGCTCGTGTGCTGCCCCCTTGTACAAGCTCGGCCCTTGTACTTCAGAGGCGGGCTAAGTACAGAGAGGTTGGAGGGACTTAGAGGAGAGAGACGGAGGCTCGGAATGGGGAACTTATGTCGATATTCATACTGAGGGGACATCAGGGTACTGTACGGGTATTTATACACTACAGCAGAGCTGAGGCGGTACAGTATCGGGATGTCGGAACTAACATACGGAGGTATGGAAATTTTCAAGGGGAAGTAAGTGTCAGAAAACTTCACAATGGAATGAAGGCTAACAGCGGGAGAAATGGACGAGACAAAGGATGTATCTACAAGTGGATAAGATCGTGATGGAGTGCTCACCAACAGCCAATCACAGGCCAGGCTGAAATCCCGGAAAGTGGTGTGACCCTTCGGAGTGCCACACTGTGCAGGCACCATGCTGTGCCTGTTTGGCCTGGTGGCCCCAAATGGATAAAGCCCCCTAAGATGATCACATGACCCACAGGGGGTCGACCCAATATAGATGAATGGTGGTTACGAGTCAAGACCGACAGCAGCAATTGCTCGGATGCAGCAGCAGAGTGGTCGGCGAGCTTATTAAGCGTCGGACTTGGTCGGGAATGGGTCGGAGGGTGTCGGAGAGGTGGGCAGAGGTGTCGGAAAGGGTGCAGAGGTGTGGGAAAAGGTTGGGCAAGGCATGGTCATGACACCCATGCTTTATTATGGAAATACTACCTCTACATTGATTGCTCTGTTCAAGAATTTCAATCACTGGCATAATCAGAAGAAATACAAGAAGTTCCAGCCCAAACTACTCAAGTACATTTTATTCCTTGACAATGTGGTGGAGGCCTTCATCTGCCCATGCTTGGATATTGCCAACAATGAGATAGCAGACTATTGGTGCAAAAAATTGAAAGGATACCTCATAATCAAACTCCTCCTTGGGTTTCATGACCCACAAACCATCAAGTTCTTCTGCACCAGGTGTCCAAAAAATATAGAGTGAATGGTCCCAACAGATTTCAGTGTCTCAACTGCTTCCATTCAACTGAGTGAACTTACATCCCTACAGATTGGGAAAAACACCTGCAGTGTTTACCAGAGGAGATTGCAGGTCCAAAATACAATTACATATAATATTGATTCCATGCCTGATGAGGACTGGGAGGCAATTTGGGATGCAGTAGAGCAGTGGTACAGTAATCAAATTGACAGCCACTGGGGTGAGTGGCACCTTCTCCACCCATACCCAATACTCATTTGATCATTACCAGTCACTTCTTGGGTTCAGTGGGAGGATGATTCTGGAAACATTGTAGGAAAGGTAAGTGCACATATTAATCCTGCTTCAGCTGGTTGGAGAGGGATGCCTTTCTGAACATGGATAATCTATATCTTGATGTTCCAAGCATAGTTACACAGTGATTACTCACCTGAAGCCAAGGTTAACGGTATAACAGCTGAGCTATACAGTGTTATTCCAGAGTTCCTGCTTGAACCAATGGAGCTGTACAATCATTTTGGATCTGCAGTATGTATCTGCCCGGTCAGAGTCAATGGAGTGCAATCACTGTGTAACTACACTTGGCACATCAAGAAATGGATCCAACTAGCATCATATCATTCTCAACTTGCAAGCAACAACCACCACATCCTTTCATCCTGTCATCCTGTCACCTGTTCCACATGGCAATAGCCACGTGTCACATCAAGTGGGCATCTAATATTCCCATCTCCACTATTGCTGGTAGGACCATGTGTGTCACATTCATGACAACTGTTCTCCTTGGGTCCACACTCACTACCACATCTCCAGCATCTAAGCTCCACTGGTGTCCTAGCACTGGTACACCAGTACCATTCCTTGCCTTGTTCTGTTTTGGGCTACTATTCCCCTTTACTTAGTGTTAAGGTTTCATTTCCTGACACTGTCTGTGTAAGGGTTCTGGGAGGTTTTACCTGGGCCCAATCCCAGGGAGATACTTCATGCAGTCACAAGTGCATTAGACCCTGTTCTATAGCAGTGGTACACAGTCATAGTGACAATCAGATGTGAAGAATATACTGATTATGTAAGTGCCACAAGCGCAGCTATAGCCCTCCTCAGTCACTCACTTCAGCCCCTTACATCCTCCCCCTCTAGAACTGGGCATAGCTGAAGTTCTACATGCAGTAAGAAGAATAAAGGGAAGGGAGGATAATGGTAAGTAACATGGGAACAAAGGGAACAACAGCACAACATGAAGCAGAGTACTCAGCAGTCATCCACCAATCAAGACTCAACAACCAATCACACCAAGGTCTCACCCATTCTTCATGGCCAACAAGGTGCCTAGCAAGGCATGTAGGAGTAAACCCACTCCAAGGCCTCCTCAGCTGACAGGGCAGGCCCTGGAGGCATATTGCACAGGAACTAGGCCAATCCAAGGAGAGACTCATGGGGGGTCTTTTGGAGGTGGTGATGGTGTTGGCAGGTGATGCCAAGCAAGCAGTGTGAGGTTGGCACTGCCAGGATAATAGATAGGAGTAAGCAAATAATTCTTGCATGGCCATGGGGCCTACCACTGGCTGGCATGTATTTGTGAGCCTGCTAAGGATGATGATAAGGTCACATGACCCATTAGAGGTTGATCTGATATAGACTGAGGGTATAATGCTGTGGAAGAGTGATCTACAGGCTTAGTAAGTGTCAGACTTCATCAGGAATGGGTTGGAAGGGTGGGTGGAGGTTTCAGAGGGGGTGCAGAAGTGTGGGAAAAGTGCAGGCAAGGCATGGTCATGACATGGTGCAAGGAAGTGGTTGGAACCAATGAACCCCATGCTCACTACAAAGTCCATCACAAATGTGTCAGTGTATGCCATTTTAATTCTGGGATATCATGTATGTATCTGAAACAGAAGAAACATACAATCTCAGACTCTCCAAATATGACAACAGGTGTTCTCACTGGTCACATTGGAAAGTGGCACCTCCTTGATTTTATTAATCTGGCAATAGAACCAGGGAGGGCATGGCCAATTCAGGTCTCACTGTTGTGGCATAAACCACCACAGTGGCACACTAGACTTTGTGTGTGAGTTTTACTTGATTATGTAAGTGCTTAGAGCACACTTAGTAGCACTGTTGCTTGTGCTGTTCCCTCAGTAGTTGTGTTGCTACTGAGGGTAAGTCCATATATTCATTTCCAGTACTTACTTACTGAAGTCCTGTAGGCTGCCTACAGGTATACTAATATCATCAGTAGTTGTGTCACTACTGAGGCTGCCTACAGCTTCCTCTCAAGACTCACCTGTGAAGGAAATGCCACTTCAGTTGCCCCTGTAAGGTGACCTATTAGGTTGTCATATCTCTACAGATGTTTATACCTAAGAGGTGTCAACCTGGGTATTCCTCACTGCTACTGGAGATTCTCCAGAACTGCCATTTTCTCCGGTGCTATTATATCCGGTGAAGAGAGTGAATAAGAGATGCTGAGGATGGACTAAGAGATCTGAAGGGTGAGGTCTTCCAAAGGGGCTTCTCTAGCCTGGAAGAGAAATCTGTCGGATGGATGTCTAGGGGCTGTCTGGGTCTGTCTGAACACCAGAGAAGGCAACTTGAGGCCTTCTCAAACTCAAACTCAAACTGGAAACTTTGTTATTCTTTTTTGTAAGTAGTTACAGTGGAGTGTAGGTGCACATGGGCTTATGTAAGCTACATCACATGCCTAAACTTGAAGCTAAGTAAAGTGTAAAGTAAGAGAATAAAAACAATAGAAAAGAAAGTAAAAGTAAAAGCTATAAAACAAAGAAATATCATAGTGGGGAGTACTCACTCCCTACATCTGCAGGTCACTTGAGAATTCAACTGTCCTCAGTTGTAACTGATGGTATGAGCTCAAATGTGTTGACAGGTGGGGGTAGCAGGGAAACTCGCTGAAGGACGACAGCTGTGCAAAACGTCGCAAAACGCATGGAGACAGTGAAGGGGAGTGTAGGGAGGACATAGGAAAAGAAATCAAATGAATACACATACCCCATCCTGAGATATCAGCAAAACTGTCCCAAGACACCTCGCTGCATGAAAACCCAGATTTCTTGACAAGGGCTGTGCGAATCGCGACATGAGGTATACCATTCGAAAGCGCTGATTAGGCAGTATTATATCCCAGAAAATCGAAAGGTGAGATGAAGAACTGAGGGAGATGCAATGTGAACAGAGTGTAGGGCAGCATGAGAGATGGGGAGAGGAGGCTGCCGAGCAACGATCGCTGGGGAAATCGATACGAAATCGCGGATAGTGGTAGAGGTCACCTAGGAAGAGACAGTAAAAAAAGAACCAGACTGATTGGCCTGCCCAGTCCTGAGATATCTGCCAAGTCACCTCATACCCCCTCCATACACAGAAACTCTCGTATCTCCCCAACCATCAAGCATGTAGGAACAAAAAGGGTGTCAACAGGTAGCCATAAGCAAGCAGTACCCCATGCCAAAAAGCAAGAGGCACAATGCCAAAACAAGTGAGATGTGCGATCCTAGCCTCATCACCCTGCTCAGACATGAAAACTCAAATAACTCAGCAACAGCAAATGTGCACATGACATCTCATATATCACCTGGTAGATATCGTCTAGGGGATGCACATCTGCAAGAAGTGAATGATTCGGCATGGAATTCCATGAGTTACAGCCTAAGCGATGTAGGGGCTGGGAGGGTGGCATCACATCGGTGAGGAACCGCTTGGTGGAATGCTACGAAACTCAGTGAGGCAGTAGAGACATCGGAGGAAAGTTGGGAGAATGAAGAACTGTGGAAAAAGGCACACCCATTCCTGAGATATCTGCCAAACTGTCTAGTACCCCTCTGTACACTGAGAAAACCCATATCTCTGCAATGAACAAGTGCAAAGCCATGGAAATGGCATCACCAGGTAGCCAGTAATGGGTGGAATCAACATATAAAAAAGCGAAAGGCTCAACATGAAAATGAGCAAGATATGTGAACCTGACCTGGCCAACCTGTCCAAAACCAGAAACTCAAATACATCCACAACCACAAAGGCACATGCAACGTCTTGTATATTGTCTGGTAGCTTTCGTCTAGGAGATTCATGTCTGAGAAAGGTGAGCAATTCAGGAGAGAACTGCATGAGTTAGGGCCTAAATGGGGTAGGTGGTGGGAGGATGATGTTGCATTGGTGAGGAACCGCTTGATGGAATTCTGCGAAACTTCAGTGGATGATAGGGACGTGTGAGGAGAGTTGGGAGAACAAGGAAATACAGAAAACAGCACACACAATCCTGAGATATCCCAAATGTCGTCCTACAAAACCTTTCTCCAAAGAATGGCTGATATGTTCAGATGTGCTGAGGCCACCACAACGAAACACACACCATTCAAAAGGTATCGCTGAGTAGGACTTGAATGCCAGTTTACGAGAGGGACAGACAAGCGGTTGTTGGGATATCGAGTCGGCAAAGTGGGGATGACAGAGGCACTTGGCTGCCTAATACTTGGTGAAGAGACTCCAAGAACGATATATTCATTAAAAAAAAAAACTTAAAACACAATAAAAGGAACCCCAACGAGCTAAAGTGGCCCCATGTCCACTCAGTGTAGGGAGGTCATCCTCCCTACCATGGTAATTACTATATTTCTTTGTTTTTACCTCAGTTTTTTGTTTCTATACCTTTATTCTATCTTTTTACTTAGTGTTTGGACGAGTTTGGCTTATGTAAGCCAGACTCGAACTTACTTTGTACTGTACATACTTAGAATAACAATAAGCCACTTCAGCACAGACAGAGTAAGACAGAATTTGAAGGCCTGAAGCCTCGGATTTTCAGTTCTCCCCTTATCTGAGTCCCTCTAGACATTATCTTGAGTATCTTTGGGTTTTAGGGCGCATTTCTCAGCCTTTTCCTCTTCCCCTTGACTCTCCACCAGGCCAACCAAGCCCCCAGTGTCAAACTTGAGACTGTCATTCCAAAGGGAGTCTTCCTAGCCACTCCCCTCACTCTCTCTTCCCCAGTCTCTACATCAGTACAGCCTGTGAGACTGCTGAGGTGTGTGGCTGCAGCTGTGCGACCTTCTCGAGCATGTTGACATGTGACTACTATGGGACAACTGGGTACTGTAGATACTGGAGGCCACCAGTCTGTCAGCAAGCTGGACCAGAGTGGGATCTTCCCTTGAGAGTTCCAGTAAGTGTGAGTATGTGAGTCATGGCACAGGTGGTGGTGAGTGGCAGCACTGGTAGTCATGGGAATCATGGGAATCGCAGCTGTGGGGCCTACTTGAATATGAGTATGAATGCAGATCGTTGAGTCATGAGAGCGAGAATGAGAGTGGGAGCGAGGTTGACCATGAGAAGGTACTGCATGAGAGGGTGAACAAGAGCTTGAGGCCCAACTATGACCTCAACTGGGGACCTGGGGTTGCACTGAGGCTGAGTGATGACTTGGCCCTTCTGCTGAGAGTGGCACACACAACGGTTGTGCTGAGGGAGGATGAGGGTGCACTGACAAGCAGGGCTGAGACACACCTAGTGGAACCTTTTGTGTCTGCAACTTTTGACTACCCACATCCTCCAAGGGTAGCTGGCCTTGACTCAAAGGAGGATTTCAAATGTCATGAGACTGATTCCATATTGTGCAGAGGTACTACAAAAGGGGCAAGGGACAAGGCTGAGCCATTACACTGCGCAGTTCTTCTATGAAGGGGTCTTCTAAGCGCACAGCGCATACTTGTTCGGGCTTAATAAATAGCGATTCCTCAGATTTAGCGTTTTCACGATTTTCTACCAAGTCCTCACGGCGAGAGAGAGCGTCCGGTTGTCCCATCGAAACACCTGGTTTATGGATGATAACACAGTTAAAACGACTGAAGTACTGCGCCCAATGCGCCTGGCGTGGTTGAAGCTTCTGTGACGTCATGAACCACTTAAGGTTGTGATGATCCGTCCAAATCTCAAACTGATACGGAGTAGCCTCAAGGTAGTGACGCCATTGCTCTAGAGCGCAGATGATGGCTAGCATCTCTTTGTCGTGAACCGTATAATTAAGCTCTGCTCCACTAAGCGAGTGACTCGAATAGGCAACTGGTCTCCAGAGACCGTCATCGCATTCTACCGAGAGCACGGCTCCGGTTGCGTAATCCGAGGCATTGGTTTCTAGACGGAACTTCCGATCCTGATCAGGGAACATAAGAATAGGCGCGGTTGTGAAGGCTTCCTTTAATGCATCAAACGCCACTTGGCACTTGTCGGACCAGAGAAACGGAGTGTCCTTTTTAGTTAGATCGTTCAGGGGGCACGCGACCTGTGCAAAATCCTTTATGAAGCATCGGTAGCAGTTCGCAAGGCCAAGGAAGCCTCAAACTCCACGAACAGAAGTGGGAACCGGCCAGTCACGCACAGCAGCGACTTTAGCGGGGTCCATCTTAACTCCATTCGTGCCAACTATCATACCCAGAAAGTCGACCTCTTTTTGCTTAAATAAACATTTCTCCGGTTTGACGAACAAGTCGTTCTCCTTCAACCTCCTAAGCACCTCTAGCACGATCCTGTCATGCTCCTTTTCATCGTCCATTTTCATGAATATCATAAGATCGTCTATATATACTACTAGAACATCCTCCATATCACCGAAGATGTTGTTCATCATATTTTGGAACGTGGCGGGGGAATTACATAAACTGAAGAACATCACCAGCGGCTCGAAGGCTCCACGGTGACAGACGAAAGCAGCTTTCCACTCGTCACCTTCCTTGATCCGGATGTTATTGTATCCCCACCTAAGGTCCATTTTCGTAAATAATTTACACCCTTTCAGCTTGTCAACAAGCTGCAAGATAAGCGGGAGTGGATACAAGTTCTTGACTGTATGCTCGTTTAAATAATGGTAATCCTGTACCATTTGCTTCTTTCCATCCTTGTTGGGGATGAAGAACACGGGAGAAGTCTGCGGCGATTTACTAGGCCGAATGTAGCCCTTCTTGAGTTGTCCATCAACAAAGTTGCTAACTTCGGTTTGCTCATCAGGGCTGAGAGGGATCAACCTTCCCTTTTTCGGAACAAACGACTCCTTAAGTTCTATTGCATGGTCCCATGGTTTCCTAAGCGGCATGCATTCGGATTCTTGGACAGAGAAGATGCTTAAATATTCGTGGTATTCCTTCGGAACCAGTTCCTCAGGGGTATTATCCTTTTTAGGAGCCTCCTGCTTGTCGGCTCTGAATATATTATGCCAGTCTTCGAGGGCCTGGACCTCCTCCTTTTCGATACGTCTAACGAAGGCCGGCTTCGGTGTGAGTTGCCTGCAACTACGAGGACACCTCTTCATCGAGATTTCACTGGTCTTCCAATTGACTTCCGGGTTGTGAGTGGCAAACCACGTGTGACCCAAAATCATATCGTGAGATCCCAGATCTGTGACATCGGCTACTAACTCTTCGAAGTGATCTCCGAACTGAACTCTAAGCGGTACTTGATGCGTAATCCTTCCAGCGGAGTTAAGAGTACCATCAACATTAAATATGTCCACTGCACGTGGGAGAGACAACTTGGGAAGCCTCTTTCGATCAACGAATTTAGCGTCCACGAAAACACCTGTAGCACCGGAATCCAACAAGGCTTGCACAGTGTGTGTGTCACCCTTCCTAGTGCGAATAATAATAGGTACAGCAACATGATCCTTTAAGTTGAGCGTGTGAACTCGGGATTTCAGCGGTACTGTCACCTGAGCATCGCTAACCGACTCGGATCCTTCCGAAGCACTATTTTTGGGAGTTTTATTGCTTGGAGAATTAAGTGGTGCTAGTTTAACGTCTGGTCCCGAGCCCTTTCGGGACCCTCCAACAGACAGTGAAAGTACAGAGTCCGAATCATCGTCCATACTATCTACAGAGAGAGAGGAAAACTTATTTACAGTAACTATGTCCAAAAACGAAACCCTTTTTTGTGTTTTTGTGTTTTCTTTTGTGCTATTTTTAGAAAAAGAAGAAGCCGAGACGCAACGAGAAGAAAAACTAAAAGGGGAAAAGGAGACGAGTCCAGTACTAACATTGTCCGAGCCTGCAGGACCCGACTTCACTGCAGCTCCGATTCTTTTAATTTACCAACATGGGCGACGATCTGTTCAAATGTCATCCCGTCCATGGTGGCCAGCCGCGGATCAACACCTTCGGAGTGCACCTGGTGCCCTTTGCCTTTGTTCACGGCCTGCGGGCAATGCGGTCGTATATGGCCTTTCTGGACGCACGCATAGCATTGATAGTTCGAGAAGTCCCTTTTCGGGCGGCTTCCCGATCCGCCTTGTGCAGCCCCAATATCCATGGGTGCGCCTTGCCCTGAAGTAACCCCGGGGGGAGGGTCGTGAGAAACCTTGTCCCCATCGAGAGGACGCGCCGCCAGTCCTGATCCTTACTGCCTCCAGGGCAGCACTGAGGCACCTGGCCTCGACATCGTACTCTGCCCAGGTAGCCTTTCGGCGTCCCTGAACAAAGATTTGCTGAAGAATTTCTGGGCGGATTGCCCTCTCCAGCATAAAAATTGCATAATCATCGGATACCCCGGACGCAGTCCTAAGTGCATTAAATTTGGCCAAGAACTCCTCGGTCCTGGCCGTGCCTTGACAGATTTTGCTGAGCTGGTCCTTGGCCCAGTCTTTGTTATGAAGCAGCCTGAAGCGCGCTTCGACTTCTGCCACCAAGTCATTGTAAGGGGGCCACGCACCGGTGGCAAGGCATGTGTCGATCCGGGCCCGTGCATACGCTCCGGCAATCGGACCTGTCATCCTTGACCAAACTGCGAGAGTCCTCGCCCTCGGGCTGGTAGAGTTGGAGACAATGATGAAGGCCTTCATCTTGGCCCACCATTCCTCGAATTTACTAATCGACCCGTCAAACATTCCTGGGTCGGCAACGCCCCGTTTCATGGGGTCGACGTTCTGATTGGGGTTAGCGGCGGCCCCTCTGCCTACCGGCTGCTGCTGCTGCATGCCCGCCACAGCACCGGCGATGTGCTGGGCCACCTGGTTGGTGACCTGCACCGTGATCATAGCGGTCATTTGCTGCATGAACTGCAGCTGGTCTTGCGTGAATTGGTCCATGACCAGTAAAAGTTACAGGGAGGTGAGGAGGAGGGCGGATGGTTCGTCTGTTCCGTAAGTTGTGCGGTACATGCAGAACGAAACCCAGTAAGTTGGGGTCAGGAGAGGGGGAGCAGAGCGGGAGTGGGGAGAGGCGAGGGAGGAGAGGCTCGGGGGTACCGAAAATTTGTTGCTCGAGGGGAGTAACTTCCCGAGCGAACAAGAGCAGGGGAGCGGGGGATTCTTCCTTTTTAAGGTAAGGGGAAAACCTAATACGGGGAGCCAAAGACTCCGATTTCTTGACTCGAGGAATTTTGAGAGATTTTCCCTGACCTCTGTGGCGGTACTCTGTCTCAACTATGGTATGATAACTAGGGATACGGTAGTATGCTTTCTCCCTCCCTTGACGTAGGCGAACTACTTTAGACTATGCGCTTCCACCCCCTAATGTGGGTTGCGCCTTCACACTGCCCTTGACGGACAGTGGGACTACTGACTAAGTTTCTTCTTCAACGCAACCCCTTGCCGTAAAGGGGACGAGACTAAAGGCGTCGTCTCATGAAGAAAGAAAGGCGAGAAAACAAAGCTCCTTAACCCTGGAGTCCGGGTATACGTTGCCCTAAATGCCTGGGCACAAGTGGAGTAAGGGAGTATGTGTAGAATTGAGTTCAAGTGTAACACTTATAATCCAAAGACTATACTTGGTTACTCCAAGAACTGACAAGAGTAGAGGCTGAGGGAACTGAGTTAAAGTGACGATGCACAAATGAACTCGATTGGCGTGTCTACGACAAGAGAGACGGTATTTATACTAACTAGAGTGTTTGTACCGTGGAACCTCATAGAACAAGCCAAACAAAGAGAGATAAATGCTATTGGCTGCAGCGCTCCACGCTGAGTCAATGTGGCTACGCTGACGAATCAGCTGACTAAGTAAAGCGTCTATGAGCGCATCTAAGTAACCCTAACCAGAGAGTGGATAAATAAGGCAAACTATGCTAAGAGTACACTACAACTAGTAGTGAAAAAGTACGGGCCATTACAACTACCATAATTGTAAGTAAGAGGACCTTCCATATAGGTATGACTCTGTCTTTCTACTAGGAACATGTTATCTGGTAATCCGGTACAAGAGAACACCATAGAATGTGATAGAATGTTGTGGAACTGTCAATGTCACATGACCAGTAGCATAGCTAGCTGTATAGCCACAGAGTTATCACATGAATGTTCAACATTCCCTAGATCCCAGCAATCCAGACAGTCCTTGAGAGTGTGCCTGGGTACTTCTCGCAGTATCTATTGTCCCATAGGTAGTACGACACGACCTTTCACTATTAGACATTTTCCCATGGCCAAATACTCCTTGCATCAGTCACAGTTTGCTCGAATATGATCTTTCTGGCCACAGAAAAAGCAAAACAAGTATGTGCAGCAGGGTGAGCAACTCACAGAGGTGGCTGGTGGCTGCATGAACAAACTACTGGCCTCGAGAAGAGACTTCCCTGCAGTTGTGACTCAGATTATGTCATCAAGGAACCTTCAAAGCTCAAGGCTTTGGGAGAACTACAACTCAGGGATTCTTGGCTGTGCATGACATTGGTGGAAGCTCAAGTGAATATAGCAATATATGAGTGAGTATTTTGAGAGAAGAGATGAGTGCAAAAGTGAGAACAAGGCTGGAAATTGCAAGAACATGACTGAAACTGAGGATATGAGACCTGAAACTGATGAGAGAGGGGTTACCAGGCTAAGACAGAAGCCCCTCACAGTGGGCTCCAGATGAAGAGAATGAATAAGAGATGCTGAGGATGGACTAAGAGATCTGAAGGGTGAGGTCTTCCAAAGGGGTTTCTCTAGCCTGGAAGAGGAATCTGTCTGATGGATGTCTAGGGGCTGTCTGGGTCTGTCTGAACACCAGAGAAGGCAACTTGAGGCCTTCTCAAACTCAAACTCAAACTGGAAACTTTGTTGTTCTTTTTTTGTAAGTAGTTACAGTGGAGTGTACAGTAGGTGTGCTGTAGGGAGGGAAGCCTCCCTACCAGGTGATTTCCCTTATTTCATTGTTTCTACTTACTATTTTGTTTTTATATTTTTATGTTACCTTTTTACTTACTATTTGGACGAGTTTGGCTTATGTAAGCCACACTCATAGTTAGAGTGTACTGTACATACCTGGAATAACAATAACCACCTTATCCCCAGACAAAGTAAGACAGAATTGGAGCCTGAGGGACTCATATTTTTAGTTTTCCCTTCCCCAGAGACCCCTTAGATGTTATCTCGACCTTCTTGGGACTATCAGGGTGCATTTTAAGTCTTTCTCTCAGCTCTTCTTTACTCCACCAGGCATCCAAGCCCCCTTGGGTCGAACTTTGACCCACTCTTCCAACTGGAGACCTATCTAGGCTCTCCCACCACCTTCTTTACTCAATTCTCTTCAGCGCGCAGGCTTATGTAAGCTACCTCACATGCCTAAACTCGAAGCTAAGTAAAGTGTAAAGTAAAAGAATAAAAACAATAGAAAAGAAAGTAAAAGTAAAAACTATAAAACAAGAAATATCATAGTGGGGAGTACTCACTCCCTACACCAGACCACCAATAATACAGAGTGCCTGGGTCTGTTACAAGTCGTGCTTGAGTGACGAGTCAGGCAAGACTAGTTGACCAAAGGAACAGTGACAACAAAGGAACACGAGGCAAAACAAACCAACAATGACTGGAGGATGAACAATGGTAGGAAGTTGGAGGACATGCAAATCGACATAGGCTGAGCAAGCCTAAGCAGTCACTCTTACAGTGACAAGAGGGAAATGCCCAAATATGCAAATGAATAGAACTAGGGAACTAGTACAGGGGAGTGCCTACTATATATACTCACTAAGTAAAGGCCATGAGGGATCTGAGATTCCCCAGATGGCTTTGAAGTGATTTCTGAACTGAACTCTAAGCGGCACCTGATGCATAATCCTTCCAGCAGACACTGCAAGCATTTCACAATTTTTCTTCAGAAAACATGCTGAAAAAATGGAGGGAAGAGATACTCTTTTATTTCACATGTTTGGCAGGGAAAAATGCAAAAATAATATTTTATGTTTGTCTGAAAAACATAGATTGATGGTAGTGTCCATTAGCTTCTACTCTAACTGGCATTAGCATCCATTCATGTTCTCTGGAAGAAAATAAAACATTATTTTTGCATTTTTTCTTTCCCAACATCAAAAATAAAACAGTATCTCTTCCCTCCATTTTTTCAGCATATTTTGTGAAGAAAAATTGTGAAATGCTTGCTGTGAGAGTTAAGGGTACTGTTGACATTAAATACATCTTCAGCAAAACAGTCTTTTTGGGACAGAGTCACAGTCACTACAGTGTCACAGTTCAGTTTTCTACATCAAATGCTGCTCTAAATACATTATTTTTTGCACTTCTAATGTATGAAACCATGTATCTAGGGTGTGTACATTCAAACAAAAATATTTTTTGGGTCTGAAATATAGTAGTTAATGAGTTGTGAGCCACTGTGCAGCACTGTACAGAGGGGACCTTCCTGTCACACTGTGACACTCTGTTGTGGCTGTACAGAGCTGTACAGTCACAAACTGTTTTGCTGATGATCCACAACATGTGGGAGAGACAACTTGGGAAGCTTCTTCCAATCAATGAATTTGGCATCCACGAAAATACCTGTAGCACCAGAATCCAACAAGGCTTGCACCACATGTGCATCTCCTTTCTTGGTGTGAATAATTACAGGAACCAACACATGATCCTTTAAGTTGAGCATGCAAACTCAGGATTTTGGTGGTACTGTCACCTGAGCATTGCTAACCAACTTGGATCCTTCTGAACCACTGTTTTGTAGGGTTTTATATGCTGAAGAATTAAGCAGAGCCAGTTTTACATCTGGTCCTGAGCCCTTTCAGGATCCTTCAGCAGATGGTATAGGTACAAAGTTCGAGTCATCGTCCATACTATCTACAGAGAGGGAAGAGAACCTAAGTAACTATGTCTGAGAAGGAAACTCTTTTTTGTAAGCATACCTCTGGGGTCCTTTAGTCAGGCACTACAACTTTCATTGTGACATCTTTGAAATTTAATTTTTGAGACATCCAATTTTTCCATTATTTTGCATGTTTCTCAGCCATTTTTGGCCATATTGATGAGATAAGCATATTCCCACAATCCTGTGATCCAGCCCCACAACTTTCATTATGACATTGTGGCTGTACAATGACATCTGTGAGATGCCCCTATCTCTGTAGCACTGTGTGTCTGTAGGTCTGTCACTCTGTGGGAGCCTGTGGGGAACTGTGGGCTCTGTGACATGGCATTGTCACACAATTGTCACACTGTACTTGACTGTGCACTGTGACACTGTGGCCTCTGTGCCAAAAAGATGGCTATGCTGATGAAGTCAGGCTTCCCAGTGCGAGTGTGGCTTATGTAAGCCACAACTTGTCCAAACACTAAGTAAAAATGTAAGGTAAAAATGATGAAATAAAAGAAAATACTGTCAGATAATTAATCCCCAGTAACTTCCAAGCTACTATATTAAGCTGTGTTCATTTGTTCAGGGAAAGTCCAGAAATCAAAAGTTGCATCATGGGGATTGTTAGTGAGGACCCTGGAAGTGGCCCTAGTTAGAATTTGTAGTTACTAGTTGCACTTCTTTCTGGGCCAACATCATGTCATCCCCAGCTCCTGAAGACAGCCTTCTGCAGTTGTTTTCAATCTCACTGACAGTCCATTTGAAGATTGAAATAATGTTGTCATGCACCAAAAGTGTTTGGTGACATGAGCATGGACTCAGAAGCTGAATGATGAAGAACAAAGAAGCCTAGGCCTAATGCAAAGAATGACTGATATGGCCAGCAGTCATCCATCACACAAGAACAGTCCTTAACATTAGGGAAGAAACCACTCAAGCACCAGTTTATGGCATTCCAATTTTTCAAATATCTCAGTCATTTCTAAAGATATCGACATCATTCCCATGCTCACAGGAAGCTTTCAACATGCCATTCAAGCTCTCGACCACGCCATCCTGCCTACCAAATTTGGTAATGATCCATGCACTCCATGATTTTCTGCATCATTTCTACCATCGAACACCCAATTTGGCAATATTTATTGTAATGGCCACCTCCTCCACTGTCTCTTCACTTGTACCCTTTGCCAGCGAGAATAACTATGAATACTTGCCAGGAATCCCCACCAGCTCTTGCCCTGAAGCCTCCTGGTTCATCCCTCCCTCATCCATGACCTCCCATCCTATCACTCTGGGACAGCAAGTTCTCCTTGTCAGTCTGACATCAAGGAGGACATTCTTTGGTCACCTCGAGTCTGTTGTCAGGCTTGAAAGATCTTATGTGGTTGTTTCGGTCTCTCCAGTTGAAAAGGATTATCGATTTTTCCTTCCTGCCCCCTGCAACATCTATCTCTCAATCTCGTCTTTTGTTCACCCAAAATTGTGACAGCTTCAGTACCAATTACTCTCATCTACTCTATCTGATCACATTCATGATGAATTTGAGGAAGTTCTCCCTGCCCTCATTGGAGAAGATGGCCCCTCCTCCTCCTCAGTTCCTCCAGAACACTAGCTGGAGCTGATACAGGTCACTTTGCAGAGAGGGAGGGAGGGGGAAAGTTGTGAAATCCTAAGCCCTGACTACCCTGGAAACCCCCAAAATTGGCCCCTGGCAGAAATCCCCACAGTTCTTCTTTCAGACATGCAGCAAATTGCCCCAATGCATCTGGATCTCAGATCTAGGAGTCAGAGTGACTCATTTGCAGTCATATCCCTTAATCAGCAGTGACCAGTGTGCTTACTCAGCCCCCTTTCTGTCACATTATTCATCCATTCCTTGATGACTCATTTTATTTCAAATGATTAGTGATATTCTTCATCATGCTCACTGATTTTACTTACCAATCACTTACTGTCCTTATTCAGCCTTGCTTGGCTTTACCAATCCTTTACCAATTGCTTACAAACCCCTTATACTTCAGGCTATGCTACCTTTGTATATAAAGTACCAATACATTGCAGCAAAAAGCAAGCAAGTAGCCCCCTGCATAGGATACTGTCCCTTGTGTAGAGAGCCAACTGCCCACTCATTATCATCATTATCTGTCTTATCATCATCGCTGTGAAGCCCTTATTGTTCATCATTCACTGCTGCAGTATCTGAGGCTCCATTAAGGGTCTATTTACTGTCATTCTTCATCACTTTATGTCGCTTCTAGGCTCTGAGTAGCCTATAAATCCTTGCTTTATTCAGTCCCCCCTGCTCCCCTCTCATCAGGAGCATTATTCCCTTCTGCCCTAGTCCTCTAGGTGTGCAGAACCCCTCCCCTTTTTTGCTGTAAACCAATCCCTCAAGCCAAAGTCTGCAGAGGTAAACCACCAACTCAGCATTTTGTCTCTGTGTTGGGTTTTTTGGTGTTTTTGCCATAGATCCACATGTCAACTCACAACATCTATGAAAGGGAAGACAACATCAAAAGAAGAAAAGTCTACAAAGATGCAAGAGCTACTGTTCAGTCTCAGCAACTCAAACCACATTGAATTTTTGCAAGCTGTACTCTGCCCCACCAAGCATGAGTAGGTGTGAGAGTTGGAGATGCTGCCAGTTTGCTGATAAGGGCTGAGAACTCAATAGACTGTAGTTTTTTTGATACCCAAGAAATGACAGATATGTTTGATGGGATAGCCCTCATGATAGAGGGCAGGGATGTGAACCTTCAGATTGTCTGAAGCCCTTCATCATGGCATGAAGAGAGTGTGTGCTTGATTGCTCATGGGAAACTAATTCTGTGTTCAACAACAGCTGATTGGCTAGTTAGAATGGGTAGTAACTACAAATTCTAACTAGGGCCACTACTGTGGTCCTCACTGGCAATCCCCCCAATGTGACTTTTGATTTTTGGACTTTCCCCAAACAAATGAAATGTAATATCTACCTGTCAGATAACTAAGTACAAGTAGTCAGTAAATGAAAAGGCTAAGTAGAAATGGTGACTTACTCCCCAGTAATTTCCAAGCTACTGAGGAGGGAGGGAGAAATTTTACCCTACTGTATGTACGCATTTTTGCTTATGTAAGCAACAAAACCTTTCCACCTAAGTACAACATTAATAGTGGCAGTTTATATTCCAACAAATACCTGGTAGGGGAGGATTCCCTCCCTACACTGCATGGTGCCCTGAAGGGTCACACAGCTTTCTTAGTTTTCAGCCAGGCTCATGATTGGCTGTTGGTGAGTGCTCCATCATGATCTTATCCATTTGTAGATATAGTCTTAGTCCCATCCATTCTTCTGCTGTTAGCCTTCTCTCAATTGCAAAGTTTTCTGACATATGTTCCCCCTTGAAAACTTCCCTACCCCCATATGTTAATTCTGACATCCTGCTACTGTACCACCTCAGTGACACCATAGCATATAAATACCTGTACAGTACACCTCAGTATGTATGAATATTGACATAAGTTCCCCACTCCAAGTCACTGTCCCTCTCCTCTGAGTCCCTCTGACCTCCCAGTACCTTGTGCACCTCTGAAATACAAGGGGGCAGCACACATGCTGAACCTGATGCCCTCCTCTGACCTCTGCTCCACTAGTCAGAATTCCATCAGTCTCCTTTGGAAACCCCATAGTGCAATCCCTACCAATCAGACTAGTGTTGGACTTTCAACCTCCAAACACCCTATTGGGATAGGCCCAAACTTGACAGGCATCTCCAAAGATGTCCCAGACCTAGAGGGCAGCAACTTACCTGCTGCATTCAAGCCAGAAATCTCTGTCTAGCTGGTAAAATCCAGGAGCATGCCTCTGTGAAATGCTGTATGAGAAGTTATTTGTGGACTGGACTGATCAGCATCTCAATCATTCCCACAAGGGAAATGGTGTGAATATGAGGGAAGATAGACTCTTTCATTTTTGATGTTTGAAAGGGAAAAATGCAAGAATAATATTTTATGTTGGTCTAAAAAATATGGATTGATGGTAGTGTCCATTAGTTTCTACTCTAATTAGCATTATCATCATTTCATGTTCTCTGGAAGAAAACAAAACATTATTTTTGCATTTTTTCTGCCAAACATCAAAAATAAAGGAGTATCTCTTCCCTCCTTTTTTCAGCATGTGTTCTGAAGAACAGTAAAATGCTTGCAGTGATTCTTTTATCTTTCCATTTTAGAAAGAAAAAATGAAAAAATAGGGTTTTATTTTTGTCCAGAAAACAATTTGAAGGATGTTCAATGGCTCACCAAAGGCCCATCAAAGGTTCATTGAAGATTCTTGAACTTGAACTTGAGACTCTTGGAACTTGCTAATATCTGTTTACTATATACAGTGTAGTGTAAGTGTGTGCACATGCTTACATAAGCCACAATCTGACTATTCTACTTGGAATACTAGGTAAAACCTAAAGTAACTGAACAGAAATAAAAATGAAAGTAAATACAATAAAACAAAAGAAATATCATACTAGGACTATCCTCTCCCTAAAGTGGTACAATTCATGCCAGAAAGGATGATGATGTGTAATAAGCAGTTGTCACACATTGATAGATACAAGTTCTGGACTAGTTCCAGACTGGAGGTACGAGTACCAGTATGTACTGGTAGTGGCTTCAGGGAGGGGTCAAGGAGACAAAGGGGAACAACACCCATATTGACCTCAGTTCATGCACTGGGTCCTTGAACAAGACTGGGTTTGTTGAGAGTAGCAAGAGAAGGGTCTGAGTCTGGAGATCTGTTTGATATTCTGACTGAGGTATGAACTGAGTAGCTACTGAGCTTATGTACCCTGGGCTCTGGGATACAACTACTGGTGCCCTGGTAGTCTTGGTAAGCTAAGAGGAAGGCTATGTACAGGGTGACTAAGGTGTCACTGGGAGACTGATGACCAGTGTTACTGGTGACACTGTAAGGGGCTGAAGCGAGTGGCTGAGGTGGGCTATAGCTGCACTTGTGGTGCTTACATAATCAGTTTGTCACTATGACTGCATACCACTGCTATAGAACATAATGCACTTGTGACTGCATGAAGTAGGCCCAGGTAAAACCTCCCAGAACCCTTACACTTTTTGTGTTACCTGAGCTCTCAGACCTTAACTGGTCCTGAAGTCAGGGCACTGTAGCAATGGTTTGCAGATTGTGGTCTGTGCATTCCTGCACCAAGATTGGTGCTGTGGTTGTGAAGATATTCACTTTTTTGTCAGATAATGTCACTGGAGGATGATTGGATCATAACTTTTGATCTATGGTATGCTGCATCTACGTGATACCACCATTTGAAAGCTCTTTCCAATAGCTTTCAGTCGCCATATTAATCATGGATATCGGCTTGGTGGATCATCACCAATGGTGCCTACAAATGTACCCCCTCCTACAAACATTGCCTCATATCTCCTGATTGACTGCACACTGGTGTAAGATCATACCACCATTCAAACGTCCTCATCAAGGGCTTTCCATTGATGTATTAAACATCTGATTCCCAGTGGTAGATCATGCATGATCATCAATGACATCATGCACCTCCCTGTGACGATTTACATTTGCCTCCACAACCTCATCTAGGCCTTCCATGACTTGTCCTCATCATTGACTGGTAATAGCTGATGACAGTCTGACTCATACTTATTTCTCTTTCATTTTTCACCTTTGGTTATATTCTTGCTGTTGTTTCTCCTCTTCCCTAGTTTCAACCTTTTATCCCTTTCAGGTATGTTCCCTTTCAGCCTCTGTAGTTAGGCTAACACTGAATAAACCTTGTTCTTGTGCACTATGGATGGCTTCTGTGACATTAGGTCGAAACTACTACAATGTCCCACAGCTCCTATGTTATGGACTCAGATGACCCCATGTCTTCTCCTCCTTGGTCGAACAGTGCCAATTTGGAGTGAGTCTTCCAGGCCATTCTCCAGGGCCAACAGGAGTTTCAGGAGGCATTCTTGCAGAGAGTCACTCAGCTTCAGGCCTGTTCTGCTCCTACTTTGGCCCAAACCCAGCCTGCTACCTCAGCCAAAGTTAAGGTCGCCCCACCCAACTCTTACAATGGGTCATATGAGAAATATGATGCCTTCGTTAACCAGCTCACACTAAACTTTGCCATGAACCTGATTTGTTCATCTCTGACCCCATCAAAATTAACTATGCTATGTAGTTTATGAAGCTGGGGTGTGTGCAGCAATGGGTGAATCATATCCATACTTGTCAGGATAGTGGGGAGCAGTGCCTGGAGCTGCAAAACTGGACTAGCTTCACCAAAGTGCTTAAGCATATGTTTTCAGACCCTCAAAAGAAGGTGCACATGCGGAATAAGCTGCTGAGCCTGAAGCAACATGATGATCAAACCATCAATGACTACTTGATTGAGTTTGACCTCCTGGCCACTGAGACCCAGTTCAATGATGAGGCCTTTTTAAGGCTGGACTCAATCCATGCATCTTCAACCAGTGTGTCCAAAAGGCAGATCTTGATGACACTAGCTCTGGCACACTCTCTGCATGGAAGGATTTCACCTGTCATGCTGATATGCATGCCTGCACTAATGCCTCATTTGGAGCTCGCCCTCCCCCTCATCCCCCTTATCATCCCCCTCAGCCTCCTCTGAGCTGGTTCATGCCTCCAGCACCTCCTGCCCCAGTGCCCCTCCAAACTTTGCCAACTACTTCTCACCTGCTTGGTGCAGGCGAACCAATGGATGTTGATAGGGCATCATGTCGCCCACCTACTTCACACCCACCTCTTATTTGTTATCATTGCCATCAGCCTGGACATATCACCTGTAATTGCCCTTTGTCTCTAGTGGATCAGGTATGAACCATGTGGACATCCTTGGATGATATCACTCATCAGGAAGTTTCTCAGGTAGTATTGGGCACAAGTGCTGTCAAAGAAGGGATAGGGACTGAAACTGTTGAGAAAACATCTGTAGATCAGATTGGGTGCCACGATGAAACCAGTCAAGCAAATTTTTAATGGTGCTGATGAAGAGTGATGCAACTACATCAGTACTATCAACTCAGGCATACAACCTAATGTCTCAGAAAGAAAGTCTCCTCTCAAATCTGATGTATTAGTATGTATCCACGAATGTGAGAGATGACTTTCCCATGCCCATAGCATCTCCCCCTATCAATGATGGAAAACCCACTCGTGGCTCCTTGAAATGGGTTCTTTCCCTTGTACATGCAAATGGTGCTGAGCCCATTGCACTTCACACTCTTTGTTGATGGGCTCATCATCGATGTTTTGGTGATGTTAACCTTGTTGTGACATTCTTCAAGATCTTCATCACCCACCACGTTGGATCCATTGCTTGGGGCAAAATTCAGTTCTCTTACCAGTGGCCATTCAGACCCTCGACAACCAACATTCCTTCCAACTTGATGCTCTCCTTGATAGTGGAGCAAGTGGCTGCTATATTGACAAAGGATTTGCATGTCCCAAGTCACTTAACCTCTCTCCTCTTGCCCATTCCCTTCCTGTTTATAATGCAGATAGGACCCTCAATGAGGCATGCCCCATACACTCCACCATGAACCTCTGCCTCTCTATTTCTGACCACTCCAAGATATTTGCTTGTGCTGTAACCAATATGGGCAAATCTTCTCTGATAGTGGGTTTTGACTGGCTACAAAAACATAACCCCTTGGTTGACTGGTGTAAGGGTAAAAAAAAATTTCCTTTAACCACTGCCCTCCATCTTGTTACCACTGAAATTCCCCTCTTGTCAACTTGGGAGATGAGTCTCCTGCCCCAGGCCTCTTGTCTGCCATGCCAACTTTGGAGGAGGGTGATTGGTTATGGGTTACCAAAGTCTACCCTGACATAACTCTTCCAGCTGAGCAGGTGACTATCAGGGCTACCTCAACCAACAGCCCCCTCCTAATAAATGGTATGCTGAGCTATGCATGGCACTGCCTTTGGAACAGGATTGCCCCTCTAAACCCAAGGATTACACCCCCTCTTGAGTTCCGCCACATTATCTGTCCAATTTCACACATGTATTTGAGAAAGCAGAGTTCGATCACCTTCCAGAGCACTGCAAGTGGGACCATGCCATTGAGTTGAAACCTGGAGTAGAACCATTTAATAGTAAAATCTACCCCCTTAGCCTTAAGGAGCAAGAAGAGTTGGATAGGTTTTTGGAAGAACACCTACACTCAGGACAGATCCATCCATTGAAGTCTCCCATTGCCTCACTGCTCTTCTTTGTTAAAAAGAAAGATGGTTCACTTCTCCCTGCCCAAGACTACCACAGACTTAATAACATCACCATTAAAAATTGCTACCCTCTTCCCCTCATCTCCAAAGTTGTACATAAATTAAGAGGAGCACATCATTTCGCTAAACTCAATGTACACTGGGGCTACAACATTTGCCTGCATGCTGGAGACAAGTGGAAGGCTGCCTTCACCACTAACTGCAGAGGCCTATTCGAACCATTAGCAATGTTTTTCGGTCTTACCAACTCACCTGCCACTTTTCAAACAATGATGAATGAGCTTTTCCAGGATCTTGTCCGACAGGGAGTAGTCATCATCTATATCAATGATATCCTCATTTTTACTAAAACCCTCTCTGAACACTGCTGTGTTGTCCAAGAGGTCCTAGAAATCCTGAATGCCAATAGACTATGGCCCAAACCTGAGAAATGCGAATTTGAATGGTCAGAAATTGAGTGCCTTGGCCTCATCATAAAGGAAGGGAGCATAATCATGGACCCAAAGAAAGTGGCCACATTCTAGAATGGCCTCATCCTACCAATCATACAGAACTCCAGCAATTCATAGGCTTCACCAACTTTTATCATCATTTCATTGCTGACTTCACATGAATTTGCCACCCACTGTAGGGAGTCCATACTCCCTAGGGCCGAATACCATCACAGTCGACCATTTCTCCTATCGCCCTAGCCACTCTCCACAGGTCTACCATCCTTCGGAAACATCACTGCCACTCCACTGTTGGCTAACTCAGCTTCTACGAGTGCTTCCCTGTAACACTAACAATCCGAAGACTGTTATCGGTCACTCCTTGACTGATAGAAGGATGAGGATGGAGGAACGGAGTTAATGTGCAATGCACAAATGAACTCGATTGGAGTGTCTATGACAAGAGAGATGGTATTTATACTACTACGAGTGTTTGTACCGTAGAATGTCATAGAACAAACCAAACAAGCGAGGGATAAATGCTATTGGCTGCAGCGATCCATGCTGAGTCAATGCAGCTATGCTGATGAATCAGCTGACTAAGTAAAGCATCTATGAGCGTGTCTAAACTAACCCTAACCAGAGAGTGGATAAATAAGGAAAACTACGCTAGAGTACGCTACAACTAGTAGTGAAAAAGTACGGGCCGTTACACTATCCCCTCCTATGGCTCGACTTCCAGGCGAGACCAGATAGGCTGCACAGCAGTCAAAGGGTTGGGTACAGTGGAGAAAAAGAGACCTTCGGTCGAGAGTGAACAAAGTTTTCGGGGGGCACCGGGGTGGAGTTTGTAAAAATCGTCTATCGCCTCCTGGGCATTCTTAAGAGCAGATCTAGGCTCCCAAGTGCGATCTTCCTCTGGGTATCCCCTCCAATGAACAAGGAACTGGAGATTACCACGTTTCAAGCGGGAATCAACAACCTTTTCGACTTCGTATTCGACGTCTCCTTCATCCGTAACCTGTTGTGGGCTGGGCTGAGTAACCAGTTGCCCATCAAGAGCACCGAGATAAGGTTTCACCCATGAAACGTTCACTACTGGGTGTATGCGCATCGAGCGCAGTAACTTTAATTTAATGGCGTTGGGTAAAACGTCCGAGACCTCGTATGGGCCTATCCACTTTTCGGTCAACTTCCGGCTCTGCCGGTCCTTCAGCGATAGATGGTCGGTAGCCAGCCAAACCTGTGAGCCTATGGAGTAAGCAGGGGAAGGGGATCGTCGTTTATCTGCCTGAGTTTTCTGACGAGTCCTAGCTTTTCCCAAACTTTCGCGCACTTCCTGGAACACCTGGAACCAGACTTTAGCGGTCTCCTCTGCTGCTTCTACCTTAGAAGTCGTTGGCTCGACGCCCATTCGTGGTGTGTATGAATGGGTAACTTCAAAGGGGCACTTGCCAGTAGAAGAAGACTTGGAGTTATTGTACGTGAATTGAGCTAGGGGAAGCCAATCCTCCCATCGTTCCTGCTGATGGTTTGCATACATCCGTAGATACTGCTGAATTTCGCGGTTCAACCGCTCTGTTTGACCATCCGTTTGTGGATGAAACGCCATCGAGAGCTTCTGCTCGACACCCAACATTTTAAATAGCTCCTTCGAGAACTGAGATGCGAACTGCAGTCCACGATCCGAGACGAGAGACTGCAGAAGGCCGTGATGCTTCCAGACGTGAGTTAAATAAAGCCGAGCCATACTTGCAGCAGTTTCCTTTTCAGTGCAGGGGATGAACTCTGCTTCCTTAGAGAACCGATCAACGACAACCAAGACGTAAGATTTTCCAGAGGAGCTCTTGACTCCTATATCCATAAAGTCGGTCGTAAGATCCTTCCAAGGCCCATCAGGGACGGGTAAAGATTTGAGTTCGCCTGCCGGCGGCTTGTTACTAGGCTTGCTAGCTTGGCATGTCTGACAACGCTTTACGTACTCCTCGACATCAGGCTTCAAGGTAGACCACGTGAACCAGCATGTGATCAATTCCTGAGTTCCTTTTACGCCTCGATGGCCCACTAGGGGTGAATCGTGAAGAGCAGCGAGCACCTTCTGTCTAAGTGCCTCAGGCACGAAAACTTTGTCTCCGTCATACAGTAAACCGTCGCATTGGTCGAGCGTTCCAGCATCAACCTCAGCCGTTACACTGCGCAGTTCTTCTATGAAGGGGTTTTCTAAGCGCACAGCGCATACTTGTTCGGGTTTAATAAATAACGACTCCTCCGATTTAGCATTCTCGCGATTTTCTACCAAGTCCTCGCGACGAGAGAGAGCATCCGGTCGTCCCATTGAAACTCCTGGTTTGTGGACGATAACACAGTTAAAACGACTAAAATACTGCGCCCAACGTGCCTGGCGTGGTTGAAGCTTCTGTGACGTCATAAACCATTTAAGGTTGTGGTGATCCGTCCAAATCTCAAACTGGTACGGAGTAGCCTCAAGGTAGTGACACCACTGCTCTAGAGCGCGGATGATGGCTAGCATCTCTTTGTCGTGAACCGTATAATTAAGCTCTGCTCCACTAAGCGAATGACTCGAATAGGCAACTGGTCTCCAGAGACCATCATCGCATTCTACTGAGAGCACGGCTCTGGTTGCGTAATCCGAGGCATCGGTTTCTAGACGGAACTTCCGATCCTGATCGGGGAACATAAGAATAGGCGCGGTCGTGAAGGCTTCTTTTAACGTATCAAACACTACTTGGCACTTGTCAGACCAGAGAAACGGAGTGTCCCTTTTAGTGAGATCATTAAGGGGGTGCGCGACCTGCGCGAAATCCTTTATGAAACATCGGTAAAAGTTCACAAGGCCAAGGAAGCCTCGAACTCCTCGAACGGAAGTAGGGACGGGCCAATCGCGCACAGCAGCGACTTTAGCGGGGTCCATCTTAACTCCGTTCGTGCCAACTATCATACCCAGAAAGTCGACCTCTTTTTGCTTAAATAAACATTTCTCCGGTTTGACGAACAAGTCGTTCTCCTTCAACCTTCTAAGCACCTCTAGCACGATCCTGTCATGCTCCTTTTCATCGTCCGTTTTCGTGAATATCATAAGATCGTCTATATACACAACTAGAACGTCCTCCATATCTCCAAAGATGTCGTTCATCATATTTTGAAACTTGGCGGGGGAATTACATAAACCAAACAACATAACCAGTGGTTCGAAGGCACCACGGTGACAGACGAAAGCAGCTTTCCACTCGTCACCTTCCTTGATCTGTATGTTGTTGTATCCCCACCTAAGGTCCATTTTCGTAAATAATTTACAGCCTTTCAACTTGTCAACAAGCTGCGAGATAAGCGGGAGCGGGTACGAGTTCTTGACCATATGCTCGTTTAAATAATGGTAGTCCTGTACCATTTGCTTCTTTCCATCCTTTTTTGGGATGAAGAACACGGGAGAAGTCTGCGGCGATTTACTAGGCCGAATATAACCCTTTTTAAGCTGCCCATCAATGAAGTTGCTAACTTCGGTTTGCTCATCAGGGCTGAGAGGGATCAACCTTCCCTTTTTCGGCACAAACGACTCCTTTAGTTCTATCGCGTGGTCCCAAGGTTTCCTAAGCGGCATGCGTTCGGATTCCTGGACAGAGAAGACGCTTAAATACTCTTGGTATTCCTTCGGAACCAGTTCCTCAGGGGTTTTATCCTTTTTTGGAGCCTCCTGCCTGTCGGCTCTGAATCTATTATGCCAGTCTTCGAGGGCCTGGACCTCCTCCTTTTCGATACGTCTAACGAAGGCTGGCTTCGGCATGAGTTGCCTGCAACTTCGAGGACACCTCTTCATCGAGATTTCACCGGTTTTCCAATTGACTTCCGGGTTGTGAGTGGCAAGCCACGTGTGACCCAAAATCATGTCCTGAGATCCCAGATCTGTGACATCGGCTACTAACTCTTCGAAGTGATCTCCGAACTGAACTCTAAGCGGTACCTGATGCGTGATCCTTCCAGCGGAGTTAAGAGTACCATCGACGTTAAATACATCCACAGTGCATGGGAGAGACAACCTTGGAAGCTTCTTTCGATCAACGAATTTGGCATCCACAAAAACACCCGTGGCACCGGAATCCAACAAGGCCTGCAAAGCGTGTGCATCACCCTTCCTAGTGCGAATAATAATAGGTACAGCAATGTGATCCTTTAAGTTGAGCGTGCGAACTCGGGATTTCGGCGGTACTGTCGCCTGAGCATCGCTAACTGACTCGGATCCTTCCGAAATGCTATTTTTGGAGATTTTATTGCTTGGAGAATTAAGCGGTGCCAGTTTAACATCTGGTCCCGAGCCCTTTCGGGACCCTCCAACAGACGGTATAGGTACAGTGTCCGAATCATTGTCTATACTATCTACAGAGAGAGAAGAAAACCTATTTACAGTAACTATGTCCGAGAACGAAACTCTTTTTTGTGTTTTTGTGTTTTCTATTTTTGTGCTTTCTTTTATACTATTTTTAGAAAATGAAACCGAGACGCAACGAGAAGAAAAACTAAAAGGGGAAAAAGGAACTAGTCCAGTACCGACATTGTCCGAGCCTGCAGGACCCGACTTCACTGCAGCTCCGATTCTTTTAATTTACTGATATGAGCAACTACCTGCTCAAAAGTCATACCGTCCATCGCGGCAAGCCGTGGATCAACACCTTCAGAGCGCACCTGGCGCCCTTTTCCTTTGTTCCCACCCTGCGGGCAATGCAGACGTATATGGCCTTTCTGGCCGCATGCGTAGCACTGATAATTCAAGAAGTCCTTTTTAGGGCGGCCTCCCGATCCGCCTTGTGCCGCCCCGATGTCCATGGGTGCACCTTGCCCTGACGTAACCCCGGGCGAGGGTCATGAGAAGTTTTGTCCCCATCGAGAGGACGCACCGCCAGTCTTGATTCTAACTGCCTCCAGGGCAGCGCCGAGGCCTCTAACCTCGACGTCGTACTCCGCCCAGGTATCCTTGCGGCGTCCCTGCACGAAGATCTGCTGGAGGATTTCGGGGCAGATAGCCCTTTCCAGCATGAAGATGGCGTAATCATCGGATACCCCAGATGTGGTCCTAAGAGCATTAAACTTGGCCAGGAACTCCTCCGTTCTGGCTGAACCTTGGCGTATTTTGCTGAGCTGCTCCTGGGCCCAGTCTTTGTTGTGAAGCGGCCTGAAGCGCGCTTCCACTTCGGCCACCAGGTCGTCATAGGAAGGCCATGTGCCGGTCGGGAGACACTGGTCAATACGCGCCCACACGTATGCTCTGGCAATAGGGCCAGACATCCTGGACCAAACCATGAGCGTCCTCGCCCTTGGGCTGGTTGAGTTGGCCGTGATGATGAAGGCCTTCGTCTTGGCCCACCACTCCTCGAACTTGCTTATTGACTCATCGAAGATGCCTGGGTCAGCGATGCCCCATTTCATGGGGTCAACGTTCTGGTTGGGGTTCTGGGTGGCCCCTCCGCCTACTGGCTGCTGCTGCTGCATGCCCGCCACGGCACCGGCGATGTGCTGTGCCACCTGGTTGGCGACCTGTGCTGTGATCATAGCGGTCATTTGCTGCATGAACTGCAGCTGGTCTTGGGTAAACTGGTCCATGGTGGAAAGCGGTTAGGACCACAGGGAGACGAGGAGGAGGGATGACGGTTTGTCTGTTCCGTAAGTTGTACGGGACGTGCAGAACGAAACCCAGTAGATTCCGGTCGGGAGAGGGGGAGCGAAGAGGGAGCGGAGAGAGACGAGGAAGAAGGGGTTCGGGAGTACCGAAGATTTGTTGCTCGAGGGGAGTGACTTCCCGAGCGAACAGAAGCGGGGGAGTGGGCGACTCTTCCTTTTTCAGGTAAGGAGAAAACCTAATACGAGGAGCCAAAGACTCCGACTTCTTAATGCGAGGAATGTTGACGAGATTTTCCCTGCCCTCAGTGGCGGTACTCTGTCTCAACTATCATAGGAACTAGTAGGGATACGGTAGTATGCTTTCTACCTCCCTTGACGTAGGCGAACTACTTTAAGCTATGCATTTCCACCCCCTAATGTGGGTTACGCCTTCACACCACCCTTGACGGATAGCAGGACTACTAACTACGGTTTCTTCTTCAACACAACCCCTTGCCGTAAAGGGGACGAGACTAAAAGTGTCGTCTCGTGGAGAAAGAAAGGCGAGAAGACAAAGCTCCTTAACCCTGGAGTCCGGGTATAGCTGCCCTATATGCCTGGGCGCAAGCGGAGTGAGGGATAACTGGTAGAATCGAGTTCAAGTGTAACACTAACAATCCGAAGACTGTTATCGGTCACTCCTTGACTGATAGAAGGATGAGGATGGAGGAACGGAGTTAATGCGCAATGCACAAATGAACTCGATTGGAGTGTCTATGACAAGAGAGATGGTATTTATACTACTACGAGTGTTTGTACCATAGAACGTCATAGAACAAACCAAACAAGCGAGGGATAAACGCTATTGGCTGCAGCGATCCATGCTGAGTCAATGCGGCTATGCTGATGAATCAGCTGACTAAGTAAAGCGTCTATGAGCGCGTCTAAACTAACCCTAACCAGAGAGTGGATAAATAAGGAAAACTACGCTAGAGTACGCTACAACTAGTAGTGAAAAAGTACGGGCCATTACATTCCCTTGCTTACCAATGCCGCCACCACCTAATCAGGAAGTAACCCCTGTCACTGACACCTATTGCTGCTACAAGTCACCGCCTACCCCTATACTCGTCCCCATTTGTCATCCACCCCTAACTGTGTCGGCCTTCGGCCCTTAGCACACCTATCAAGTGTCTACTGACCGTCGGCAGTGTAGGGAGGGAGTCCTCCCTACTAGGGGATTTATTTTATTTCTTTGTTTTTACTTTTGTTTTTGCTTTTATTCTTTACTCTACCCTCTTGCTACTTAGTATTTGGACGAGTTTGGCTTATGTAAGCCAGACTCGCACTTAGAGCAGTCTGTACATACTTAGAAGAAGAAGAGCCGCTTTACTAGAGACGAAATTCAGACGGAATTCGAAGGCCGGAGCCTCGGATTTTCATTTCTCCATTATCAGACAGCCAATAGACGTTATCTCAGGCATTTCTGGGACTATAGGGCGCGTTTTCAGTCTTTTCACTACCTTTTTGACTCTCTACCAAGCACCTCAAGCCCCCTTGGGTCGAACTGACCCCTTCCTTCACTCAGGGAGACCTCAGGCAAAACCCCAGGCCTCCCATCCATCCATCTTTACAGCAGTCTACTCTGTCACTTGTGACGTTGGCTACTCAGTATCTATAGGTTCCATTCGAGACACCAATGCAAGCCACCACCAGTAGCACCGCCACACCACTCCAGACCGCCCCAAAGAGTTCCCGCAGCGTCGGCCAGTAGTCCAGACACCTTAGGCATGTTCCCCCTCACTGCTTTTCCTTTTCCTTCAGTTTCCCTTGCTTTCTTTTACCCTTCTTTCATACCTACGACCTGTAGTGCCTTATAACATCGGTGCTTTTTCCTTCAAAATTTTTCTGACATATGACATCTCCAAATTTTGCCGAAATATTCCTTCATGACAGCCGCCTCTATGATACAAAACACCACTGTACTTAGGAAAAATATACCCACTTTTTCTGGCATCATTATCTGCATGTCTAAGAGCCCCCCTTGAGTCCCCAGAGTCGTTTTCTTGCGCTTCTTCGAGTCTTTTGAGTCCCTTTCGCATCTGCAGAGTCCCCCACCAGGTTCCACCGCCATATTCGTGACCGCTTCAAGTTATAAAATTTTTCTGCTGCCTTCAGAGTCATCCCTTCGAATCTACGAGTCCTCTGACAGCCCACAAGAGTCCTACATAGCCGCCTATCGAGTTCTAAGCCTCCCCAACCACCCAACCACCAAAACTAATCCCCTTCCACCTCTCTGCAGCGGCAATTTTGAGTTCTACACCGCCAGTACCCTTCCGACGCAGGGAAACCTTCCCCTTCACTGCCTAGTCACTCCCTTCACTTCCTTTCCGACTCACGACCCCTTGGGACGAGCCTAGGCCTAGCCTACAGCTTCCCCCCCTTTCCCCTTGTGCTCTCACAAGAAGAGTTGCCCACACCACTCCACTGCCTTACCGGCAAGGCACCCTGGAAGTGGACTGCCACAGAACAAACAGCCTTTGACATGTTGCAACATGCAGTGGCTATGGCACTGACCCTCACCATTCCATCTGATTATGGGAAGTATCACATTGAAACTGATAGTTCTGGCTTCACCACAGGTGCCATCCTATCTCAACACCAACAGGATGGGTCCTGGTGGCCAGTCATGTTCTACTTGAAATCACTCAGTGAAGTGGAGTGTAACTATGACATCTTGGCTGTCACTACCTCCTGAGTGCCAGGGAGACATTTGAGATCTGGACAGACCACAAAACATGGAATATTTTTGTTTGGCTTGACATCTAAACTGTTGTCAGGCCCAATGGGCATTAGAGCTCCCCAAATATGACTTCACACTCTCTCATAAACTGGGTCGTGATCATCATCACCCAGATGCACTCTCCCACTGGCCTGACTATGACTCTGGCATGATGGACAATGACAATGTGGTACTTCTTAAGCCTCAGTGGTTTCGCACACTTGCATCCTCCCTAGAAATTCACACGGAACGTGATCAATGAACACATCTGCTGCAGTAGATGTGTCGAGAAGCATGTCTGCACCTACCTGCACTCAAATGTGAAAGGCTGGTCCCATGAAGGTGGTCTGATTCTATGGAGAGGGAGGATCTATGTTCCCCCTGATAGGGCCATCTCTGAAGAGATCATTCATTTACACCACAACACCCCAACAGCAGGACACCCTGGCCAGTTTAAGACTGCCGAGCTAATCCTCCACATGTATTGGTGGCCAGGCATTCATAGGTCGGTAAGCACCTATATATGGGGTTGCGAGGCTTGTCAGCACACCAAACCCTGCCAAACCAATGGGTACACTCTCGCCCAATCTTGTACCAGATTGTAACTGGGAGATAGTGTCATTGATCTTATAACTCAGAGGCTGTGCAGTCTGTGCCACAATGCCACTCTCTCCAAGATCATCTGTCTTGCTCTGGCAAACAATGAGCTCACATCTGAAGGACTCACCCAAGTATATTGCAATCATATCTGGAAGGATTTCGGCCTCCCTGATCGCATTATCAGTGACTGGGGTACTCAGTTCACATCAAACTTCATGTGAGACCTTAATTGTCTGTTGGGCATGTCTACTAACATGTCCATGGCTTACCACCCCCAAACTGATGGGCAGATGGAATGTGTTAACCAGGAAATTGAACAGTATGTGTGACTCTTCATCAATCATCAACAGGATGACTGGTCTGAGTGGCTTCCACTTGCAGAATTTTGCGACAATGACCACATCCACTTGTCCACTGGTCATTCCCCATTCTTCCTTAATTACAGCTGGCACCCTCGAAATGATCTGACCCCCCATACTGCCGCTGTGACCAAGAACACAGAGGTCTTTGTCACTTGCATGAAACACCTCCGTGAGGACGCTGCCTCAGCTCTCCTTAAGGCCGCAAGCACCATGAAGCACTTTTACAACTGCCATCACTCGTCTGCCACAGACTACAAGATTGGCAACCTAGTCTACCTTGATGCCACTTATCTACACTCTGACCATCCTTGTAAAAGGTCAGACAATCACCATTTCAGTCCCTTTAGGATCATTGAAAAGGTCAGGTCCTGCATCTTCTGTCTTGCCCTTCCAGTTTCCTGGTCTCGCATACACCCTGTCTTTCATATGGCCCTACTTCATCCCCACCACCCTCTGGCCTCCTCCCTTCAGCAGTTACCCTCTGTGCCACCCCCAATCCTCGTTGGGGACCACTATGAGCTCAAGGTAGAAGCTGTCCTTGACGAATGCATTCTATCCCTTTCAGGTATGCTCCTTCGTTGTCATTGACATATGATATTTATCCCTTTCAGCCTCTGTAGTTAGGCTATTGCTGAATAAACCTCATTCTTGTGCACTATGGATGGCTTCCATGACACTCCCCTCCCATCCTTTTCCATGATTACTCCCTATGTTCATCAGATCTACGCTGATTAGGATGATCTTGGAGTCAATTTGGATGCCTGGGGTATGCTCTATTCATGTAGCCCATCGCTGTGTCACACTGTCAGGTCACTCTTGTGAAATTTTGGATTTTCCATTCCTTCCATGGTACTACCTCTCTTGTGGGATGTTCCTGCTGCTGCACATTGCATGTGCTCTCTCCTGCTACACAGGTATACTACCTGACCTGTTGGTTTCAGGGTGCTGTGTCCTGATGTGCCAGACTGGCCTCCATGACATTTTCAGCTTTCCCAATACTGATTGCTGTCAGGACCCCTCAGGCATTGGTAGGTGAAATGGTACAGGGATGAATTTTAACAAACTTTTTTAAGGCACTAATGGGGCTTTGCATACATCCTACCCATGATTAATGTCATTTACACCATAATTTGCTGACATTTCCCTGAGAAAGTAATCCTCATCATCAGCAAATTGGGTGTCACCTAGCAGACAGAGTTCCAGAGTTCCCAGAATCCAAGCCCACCACCTACTACTACTAACCTTTTTTTGCTAATGCCACTACCATTTTCTTCTAATACCACTACACTTTCAAACTAATCAGACTATTATCACTCCATCACACAAAACCCTCATGTGTGCAGCCATTGGTGATATTCCCACCATCACTGGTATCCAGCCATGTGCCACAACTGTGTATTCCATGATCTCATGTCTCCATGTTGATAATCCATGACAAGCAGATCAGGGATGGTGTCCCAAAGACTCATTGTTGACATTTCCAATTGTGGTCGCCATTTCCATTTCTGCTGAGACTTTGATGATGATCCTTTAATAGGCCCTTATTGTGCCATTGACAAATCACCAATGAATTTTGAGTGAACCTCAATTTGTGAACCACTGACCATCCCTTGACAAATTGTGGAAGAAATTTCAGTCAACCACTGATAAATGAATGTTACTGAGCCATTAGCCTCATGGCAATGCTTGAACTCTGAAGGGATGATGCAGGGTGAGCCACAGAGGGTCCAGGTTGGCAGCATCATGAGTTGGAAGGAATTGGAAGGAGGTGACTAGAGAGGTGAAGGAAAATTTCCCAAGGGCCTAGGAAGTGTAGGCATGTCAAACTTGATATTATGCCACTAAATGGGCAAAGTGGGATTTTCTGGATGGTAGGCCAGCTTCCAGAGGCTTGGAACTAAATCAGTGGTGATTCTAGACTCTTGTACTTGGTAGTAAAAATCAGTCAATGAAAGGGGTTGAACTCTTCAGGCTGGCAGAATTTTTATCATGCAGGGGACTTGAAGGTATTGCAAGAACTCAAACGGGGGGAAATGGAGACTCAGTGAAGGCTCAAAAGACTCAAAGATACTTGGCAAAATGACTCTGGGGACTCAAGGGGACTCTGACACACAGATAGTGATGCTAGCAAAGTGGATGGTATTTTCCTAAGTAGGACAATATTCTGTAGCATACAGGAAACTGTAACTAAGGTAGGAATTGTAAATTATTGGAACTATCAAGTGTCAAGAAAATGTTCAAGGAAAAACCACCACTGCAGGCACCACAAGTCATATATACTGAAATGAAGAAAAAGTAGTCCAGGAAAGATCATAAGTAAGGAGAGGTGGCAAGAACTGACCTGTCTGTGGGCCAATGGTGCACTATCTGATGCTGCAGGATTTCTCTGAGATGATCTAGGGCACAGGAGCAGTATTACTGGCAGTGGCAGTGTGAGTCAATGTGAGGATCAATGGTTAAATGACCAAAAACCCAACACAAAGACAAGGTGGGTGAGTGGGGGTTTAAAATAAAAAGGGAGGGGTTCCATGCACCCTGGAGGCTAGGGAAGAGGGGGTTGGTGCTCCTGACAAAGGGGAAGTCTTAGAAAGATGGTGATAGTAGGCCCCTATGAGCCTAGAAGTGAGGTTAAACCTTCATGGAGGCTGAACTGCTGGGAGAATAAGGACAATGCAGAAGGGCTTAGAAGCAATGATGAGCAGGCAGATGATTGGACTGATGAGTGGGCAGATACTGAGCTAGAAGCTTAGGCAGGTAACTTAGCTGGTAGCTGCTTGATTGCTGTTGATGTATGGATGGTACTTTTTATAAAAAGGAAGTGCTTGATATGGCTATGTTTGCTGAGAGTAGAGCAGCAGTGATGGTTTCTGAGGAATAGTAGTGGTGTAAGGACAGGCTGGGGCAGCAGAAATGATGCTAGTGGATGACATATGCAGCCCTAACTCCCTACATCAAGGCACATCAACATTGAGGGTACTGGGCTCTATACATCTCTGATGGGCATGACCACGACAGATGTGTCCTTTTGTCACCCAATGAAGGTTATAACACCTGCTATGACTTCATTGGTGGTGGCCATGATCATCCCCCAGCCATCCTCCTTGGCCATGGCACATTCCAGACTGTACTCAAGTCCACATGGTCAAGGTCACCAAGCACAAGGTCATGGCTGACTACTGTAGGCAGCAGCTTGATGAAAACGAGGACAATGACATGGAGGAGTGGATAATGCCCAAGACAAACTTGATGAAGGAGGATGGGGTGATCAACCCTTAATGAGTTCCACAATGAGTTTTGGAGAAAAGAGGGTGAGTGCATCCTTGGTTACATCACCTACTCCCCTCCCCTCACCTTCTTTGCTGTCATTGAGTGTTACACCAAGGATTGGGCTCTCATAGAGCTTGACTGCAACACTTAAGGCAATTGGGACACCTTTAAGGGCAGCTATCAAACTTAGTACATTTTATCTACATATCTCACTCACACAGTATGGTCTAACTGCTATATTGGCAGGTACAGACATCTCAGTGTATGAGTTTACCTTGCATGTGTACCCTAACTCCACAGCCTGCACCTCTTTTAAGTATGCATCTAACTCTTCTTAGTGACTGAACCAGGGTGTCATTGAGTAAGATGAGCTGTGCAGCCCACAAATGCTCAATGATGACATTGAATTCTGTCTTGTTGTAACCAAGAACAGTCACACTACTGGCCTGACTATTGGCTGTGTGACTGGCACTGCAGGGGCATTGTGCACTCCCATAGGCATGACTGTCCACTCATACAAGCCCCAAGGCATACATATGTATCATGGCAAGTCACTTGATATCATGTGGGTGGACTTTGGTCTGAAAAAATGCATGTGTCATATCCAGCTTTTGCAAAGTATCATCCTTTGGCACAGTCACATAGAATCTGATTGAAGCATGGGAGGGGATGATTATCTGGTACAGTGTGCAAGTTGAGTTGTTGGAAATCATTCACCCAGCAATGGAGTGCTTTTTGGATGATGAAGGTCAGTGAAGAGCATTGGCTGTTTGAGAGATATAATTGGCCTGCATTGAGGTGATGCTGCAGCAGCATCTTCCATGCTTCCTGGTATTTCCTAGGGCAGTCATATGAATAACCTTGTTCACATCCTTAGGTTGTACCTGAAACCAGACCTTGTCTGGTAGGCTGTGAGTGGGTGAAATATCCAATGGGTAGCAGTCCACAAACTCAGTCTTTAAGCATGTGTTTTGTTTCCATAGTTCTTCCAAGAGTGCCAGCCCTGCTATCCACTGTTGCACTGCAGCAACAACCTTAATGCCCTGAACTGGTTCACATGCTGATCAACAAGCTCTTTGTACTATGTGGATTCATTAAGTCATAACCAGTATCTTTATTTATTCACATGCAGGATTTGTGACCAATGACAATGTGGTTGTGTGAAAGAAATGGCCCTCCTAATAACAAGCAGGTGCAAAGTCAGGGTGAAATAATGGTACAAACAGAGCATGAGTGGAAGGCACAAAAGAGTGAAATACTGTGAGAGAGACATGACTTCATGACCCCCCAGATGACATTGTGACAGAAGCCTCTCATGATTTGGAAAGATGGCAATGTTGAAGTCCAAGCTGATTTACAAGCTTCTCATCAATCAAAACTAGATGGGAACCATTGTCAATCAATCCATTCACATGGAAGGATGAGGAAGTGTTGGGCCATCTAGGAGACAAGGCCAATGGAGAAGATGCCTCTTGAACCAGTACCACCATCATCCCCCCATGGGAAAACTCCTTCCCCCTCCAAACACACCTGTTCACCCACTGTTCCATGCCCCCTCCAGCTCTCAGAGATGGGCAGACGCTATCACCACTTCCCCAAGGGCATTTTCAGAGCCTGTTTCTCACCTCCTGCACTACCTAAGTTCGTGGTTTCGCACTTTGCCTCCCACCCCCCTACCTGGACCTGGTCTGTCAAGGCCAGCCCCAACAAGGGCAAGGCCTTCCAGGTCCCAACCATCCCCATAGCCTGTGACAAGACTGCCCCTTGGGCTGTCCAGTGGATCGTCGCAGTTTTTCACTCGTTTAAAGCCCATCTGTCAAGTTCGGGCCTCACTCCGAGGGTTCTCAGGGGCGAAAGGGTCCCGAAAGGGTATTAGGAGTTCGACCAACGTCGAGGATTCAAAGTCCGACACTAGTCCAATTGGTAGGGACTGGGACCGAGGCCTTCCAAAGGAGGCCAACAGATTCCGACTAGCGGAGCGGAGCGGGGGATGGCCGGAAGGGGCCGACAGAGGTTCCGACTAGTGGAGCAGAGGTCGGAGGAGGGCGTCGGGTTCAGCTCGTGCGCTGCCCCCTTGTACAAGCTCGGCCCTTGTATTTCAGAGGCGGGCTAAGTACGGAGAGGTCAGAGGGACTTAGAGGAGAGGGACGGAGTCTCGGAATGGGGAACTTATGTCGATATTCGTACTGAGGGGACATTGGGGTACTGTACGGGTATTTATACACTACAGTGGAGCTGAGGTGGTACAGTATTGGGATGTCGGAACTAACATACGGAGGTACGGAAATTTTCAAGGGGAAGTAAGTGTCAGAAAACTTCACGACAGAATGAAGGCTAACAGCAGAGGAATGGAAAAGATAAAGGACATATCTACAAGCAGATAAGATCGTGACAGAGCGCTCACCAACAGCCAATCACAGGCCAGGCCGAAATCCCGGAAAGCGGTGTGACCCGTCGGAGCACCACACGGTGCAGGCACCGTGCTGTGCCTATTCGGCCTGGTGGCCCCAAATGGAGAAAGCCCCCTAAGACGATCACATGACCCACAGGGGGTCAACCCAATATAGACGAATGGTGGTTACGAGTCAAGACCGACAGTGGCCGACAGCGGCAATTGCTCAGATGCAGTGGCAGAGTGGTCGGCGAGCTTATTAAGCGTCGGACTTGGTCGGGAATGGGTCAGAGGGTGTCAGAGAGGTGGGCGGAGGTGTCGGAAAGGGTGCGGAGGCGTGGGAAACGGTCGGGCAAGGCATGGTCGTGACACCATCTTAATCCAATCGCCGTCTCTGCAGACACAGGGAGGGTACACCCAGCCTGGCTGAGGTTGTACCAGAACAACCTCTACATCCACCTCCACAGTCAGCTCAAAGCCCGACCTCCTGGAAGGAAGGGCGCCTCCCCCCCAAACCAGCCTCTCAAACCCCCAACCCAGCCAACTCCGGCCCTAAAGCAGATAGTTCCCACCCCCAGGCATCATCCCTCGCAACGGAAGTAGAAGCTCTCCAGTCTGAGATCCAGTCCCTGAAGGAGAAGCTCTACAACTATATCTCCACCCACGAGGCATGTTGCTGTCACAACGACCCCCCTACCTCATCGTCCTCGTCGGAGGCCAACCCCAGTGACACTCCCCCCCCCCCCCGCACCATCTCACCCAACCTTTATGCTGATCACACAGCAGCCTGACAGCACCTCAGTGCCAGCCAGCAACCTGTTAGGGGCTGTGCCCTAAATTAGATGTTTGTAATCATCCACAGGCATGTGATACTCCAGTATCACATGCCTGCATGTCTAGTATATAAAAGCCGTCATAGTGACTTAAGGACATTATTGTCTTAAATTTTACACTGCATATGGTATGGTTCGTGGGTGTGAACTAAGGCAAACAACCCTTACAATTTTTTGAACCATCATCAAAGTATTCGCTATGAGCCGCATGGCTACCCGTGCATATGCTCATGCAGTAAAGTTGGGCCAGAGCAAGCCACCTGACGGAGGGGATCCCCCTCTAGATGACAATAGTCGTCGAAAGCAAAAGGGACCATCCGAGGTCCAAAGAAATGATGGGAACACGGAGGACAGACAGCCACCAGCCGGAAGCGCCTCCCAAGAGACGAGTGCCAGACAGTCCAGATCTGGAGCGCCGGGTGCGCATATGCCTGGAGGGTTGAATACCTCAACAACTTTGGGGAGCAGCATCGAATGAGCTGTGAGAGAAGGGAATGAGGTAGCCAGAGACTCAATGAGTCCCCTTACTCCTCAGTGCACTGAGCTAGATAACTCACAAATGTCTTCTGACCCCGTGCTAGTATGAAGGACTCAGAGTCCTCCAATTGAGATATTCGAAGAAGGCGAGGAGCCTTTGAGGAGAGAGACGAGTGAGAGGGATGCCCCAATCAACCCTCGCATGGCCTTTGAGGCTATGAATGACTTCCTCGAGAGTCTGCAGCAACAATGGCTGGACTATGGGTATGGCCCCAAAGGTTTCGACAATCATGGGGGTAAACCCCAGCGTGCATCATGCAGAAGAATTAGAGAGGTATAGGTGGGCACTCGCTGCCAAGAGTGCAAGCAGGATGACTACTCCAGACATCGAACCTACGATTAAGAGAGAGGGGACAATCCCTCATTTCTGGCCAGGAATGCCAGTAAGGAGGGAAAACCTCCCTCGTTTCGAGGGTTGATACCCCACCTCGTCTTATGGTACAGCTAGGTATGAGATGACTGGGGACAGTCAACATTCAAAGCCACCCTCAGATGTAGGGAGAGCAATCTCCCTACTAGGTGATTTTCTTTATTTCATTGTTTCTACCTTACTTTTGTTACTATATTTTTCTTCTACTTTTTATTTAGTATTTTCAAGTAATGTGTGGTCGTGTTGTGGCTTATGTAAGCCACTCACGACTTCGAGTAGCTTGTACTTACTTAGAAAATAACAAGACAAGTTACCCTAGATGAAATAGGACGGAATTCGAAGGCCAGAAGCCTTGGATTTTCATTTCTCCTCTATCAGACTCTCGTTAGACATTATCTCGACCTATTGGAACCTCTAGGGCGCGTTTCAAGTCATTTTACCACTCTCTGACCCCTACCAAGCACCTCCTAGCCCCCCTGGGCCAAACTGACCCCTTCCTTCACTCAGGGAGACCTCAGGCATACCCCCAGGTCTCTTATCCTATAACCCTTCAATGTTGCAAAGCGTAATTAACAGATGTACCGCGTATATGATGATAGACACTGGGAGTACGGGTAATTTCATGAGCCCGGCATTCACCAAGGTCACGAAGATGAGGGTGTGTCCCCTCGAACAGCAGCTGACGCTGCAATTAGGCTGCATAGGCAGTCGGTCAAAGATTACTCATGGTGGAATATCCACAATATGCATTGGGAACTATGAAGTAGAAATATACTTCGATGTAGCAAATATTGATCGCTACGATTGTATAATAGGAATTCCCTTCCTAAGACAAACTAAAGCGATTTTAAACTTCGCAGAGAAGACGATACAGATAGCAGCAGAATGTGTGCCTCTTCTCACAGAGCCTGAGGCTCTGATGACGGGTAAATCCCATCCTAAGCATTGACTTTCGTGCCCTGCGAGGCCTCAGTCTTGCAAGCGCTCTAAAGGGGAGAGGGGATATGGAGTAAAAGAGCCCAGGGGCTCAACGAAAAGCGAGGAACATCTCACGGTAATAAAGCCAAAGAAGTTGTTGAGCAATGAGGATATACCTCAGTTACGGAACCAATGGTTCGAACGGTATAAGCACAGGCTTAGCAGGGTGATCCCGAAACTACCTCCACTATGGGAGGTAAACCACAGGATCCCCCTGATAGATGAAAGAAAGCAGTACGCGTACCACCTGCCACGGTGCACTGACATGCTAAAACAACAGTTGTCGGATAAAATCTGACTGTATATGGATGCAGAATGGTGGGTGCTGAAAAGCGTCCCACAGGCTGCTCCGATGCTATGCATCCTGAAGAAAAATGGAAAGCTGTGGACAGTCATTGACTGCTGCAAGAGAAACGAAAATATGGTGAAGGACATCACCCCCTTCCCGGATCAGGACCAGATACGAATGGACGTAGCACGAGCGAAGTATCGCTCAAAGATTGATTTATCTAACGCATACGAACAAGTTCGTATAGAACCCAAAGACATCTGGAAGACGGCCTTCTCGATGATATATGGGACTTTCTTAAGTCAAGTAATGCAGCAGGGAGATTGTAATGCCCCTGCGACGTTTCAATGCCTTATGACAGTGATCTTCAGAGATCACATAGGACATTTTGTGTACATCTATCTCGATGATATATTCATCTTTAGCGACATGATTGAGGATCACAAACGACACCTCAGAATAGTGTTTGAAACACTAGAAAAGGCTGACTTCTACCTGGAAAAGGAGAAGTGCGACCTCTACGCAGAGAAATTAGATTGCCTAGGGCACATCATAGACGAAGGGTGTCCACGCCGACAGAGACAAAATGTCTCGAATTAGGGGCTGGAGGACTCTGAAGAACCTAAATGAAGTCCAAAAATTTGTAGGACTAGTGGAGTATCTAGCACAATTTATGCCAGACATGTCAGCATATACTACACCCCTGACTGGTATACAATGGAATGAACATCCGTTTCAGTGGAGAGAAATCCACGACAGGTGCTTTCAAGTGATCAAGGATCTTGCATGCAAGTATCCGATCCTGTGGCCTATTGATCTGCAAAAAGAAGAGCCAATATGGCTTGTGTGTGATGCATCACTTTATGGAGTGGGTGCGTTATACAGGCAGGGGCCTGACTGGAAAACCTGCTGACCAGCAGGGTTTATGTCAAAAAAGTTGAGCGATGCTCAACAGAATTATCGAACATTCGAGTGAGAAACTCTCACATAATCGAAGCGCTCTTGAAATGGGAGGATAAACTCCTCGGCTTCAAGTTTACAATCGTCACCAATCATGAGGTGTTGGGGTACCTCAAAACCCAATGAAAACTGTTGAGTCGTCAAGTCTGCTGGTTGGACTACATGTCACGATTCGATGCAAACATTGTCTATGCAAAAGGCACAGAGAACTGCATAGTGGATTGCCTTTCTTGTTATTACGAGCAAGAAGGGGGGGATGTAGCCTCCGATGATGAAGTCGAATGGGCTGATGCAGATATACATCTGGACCCAGAGGGGGATGACCTCCCTCAAGACAGATGGCGAGAGCTGAAGTTATCAGCGATGAGAGAGGGAAGCACCCCTCAGAAGAGTAACTGGTGAAGAGAAATAAAAGAGAGTGTGAGGGGAGAGGCCTAATAGGTCTCCCGTTGGATGGTGGGGTCAGTTCGACCCAAGGGGGCTTGTGTTGCCTGGTAGGAGGGTCAGGGAGTGGTGAAAGGAGTAGAAACGCACCCAGAAGTCTAAAGGAGGGTCGAGAATCGTCTGACGAGCGTCTGATAAGGGAGAAATATTAATCCGAGGGCTCCAGCCTTGGATTTCCGTCTTACTTCATCTGGGATCAAGTCTCTGGTAAGGTGGGTATTATTCTTTCTAAGTATGTACAGTGACTCTAAGTGCGAGTCTGGCTTACATAAGCCAAACTCGTCCAAATACTAAGTAGCAAGAGGGTAGAGTAAAGAATAAAAGCAAAAACAAAAGTTAAAACAATGAAATAAAATAAATCTCCTAGTAGGGAGGACTCCCTCCCTACACCGGTTGAAAGAAAAGGTCGAGAAAAGATACAAAGAGGCTAAAGAGATGGCCTCAGCCGCAGATCAGAGTAACAAGGAACCCCATAGCGCAAGTGCACAGGAAGACCCTACGATACTCGAATCTGCTGAGGCCTCTAAAGCCTCCCCAACAACGTTTGGAGAAGCACCAGGCTTCCTGAATGCTATCCATGCAGGATATAGAAGCAATCCTGTACTCGCGAAAGTAATGGCACAGCCCTGTGCCGAGAAGACCCTGGGGGTCGATAGCAATGGACTTTGTGGGACCTTTCCCACCAAGCGATGGACACGACTACCTGTGGGTGGTCCTGTGCTGTCTAATGTCGATGGTACACCTAGTACTGGTGACTACGACAATATGAGTGTCAGAGCTCGCGGGGATGTTCATATGGGAAGTCGTCCGACTACACAGACTACCAGAGACGATAGTCTCAGATTGAGACGTGAAGTTCACGTCGACTTTCTGGCGCAAAACGCACAGAATGTTGGGAGCGAAACTCCTAATGTCGACAGCGTTCCATCCAACGGAGCGTCTGAACGAGTGATAAGAAATGTAGTGCAGATGCTACGAGCCATGGTCCGACCAGACCAGATGGATTGGACATCGAAGATGCCAATGGTCGAGTTTGCGATCAACTCGAGCATAAGTAGCTTGACAGGGTTTGCACCCTTCGAGTTAAATTGTGGTACATGCCCAAAGTAATGCAACGAGTCAGAGGGGGGACGCCCTCAACAGCACCAGGAGTAAAGACCTTCGTGAAACAAGCATTAGAAAATCTTGAGATGGCCCATGACGCCATCATTGAAAGCAGGGTAATACAGACGTACCATGCGAATAAGAAACGAAAGGAAGGCTTCAGCCTTCGAGAGGGGGACCTCGTCTACCTCTCTACTCAGAACTTGAGCATTCCGAAGGGGCGTGCATGAAAGCTCATGCCAAAATTCATCGGTCCAATGAAAGTGTTGTGCTGTGATAGCACGAACGACACCTACACTCTGGACTTGCCAGAACAATTGCACCAGCGGCACATACACCCAACGTTCCACATCGGGTTATTGCACAGATATGAACAGAACGATGATGTTCTGTTCCCGAGGTGTGATGCACATGCGTTCTACGATGTCGGTATGACTAGTGTTTTTCAGGCCTGGCTTGGCCTGAAGCCTGGGGCTCGGGCCCGGCTTTTGAGGGCTCAGGGCCTGGGGAAACACCAGGCTGGGCCCTGAGCCCCAACAAGCCCTATGTGAGGGCTCGGCCCGGCTCCAAGCCAGGGCCTGACAGCCTGAGCCCCGGCTTGGCAGTCTCAGAAAAGAAACTGAAGATGTATGTACATACTAACTAGACAATATGGTATAGTGATCCACAGGGGTACAGAGTAAGTACAACATTCTGAAAAAGTGAGAGGCATGGCACCGAACTGAGGAAGATATTGTATATGTGATATGATGGGGAGAGGGGGGAGGTCACCAATCAATAACTGCATGGGGGATGGACACGAAACTGCAGGGAAGTGTCATGGATATCAGGGGAGCCATGGAGAAAAAGGAATTGAAATAATCCACACACCTGATCCCCAGATATTTATCAAACTGTCCTATGCCACGAAATATCGAATATCTCCCCATGTACTGCACCAATCGCGACGTGGGGTACACCATCGGAAAGAGCCAATCGAGTAGTAACAGAATCCAAAAAAGCGAGAGCCCCGGCCCAAAACTGAGGGAGATGCAGCAAGGGAAAACCGATAGGACAGCAGGGTGGGAGGAGGAGATGAGGCTGTTGGGAAAAAACCGCTGGAGCGATCAACGCGAACGTCTGGGGGGTGGGAGATGACACATAGTAGAGTATGGAGAAAAAGAAATCATACCGATCAGACAATCCGATCAAGAGATACTTGCCAGAGTGCACCCTGCACCTCTCCATACACAAAAACATTGATATCTCCACAATGGCATGATGGAATTAGACAAAAAGACAATCAGAAGAAAGCCCTGACTGAGTAGAATGTGTGTTCGAAAAAACGAGAGGCACAGCACATTTTTGAGGGAGAAACCCTTGGGTAGACTGGGGTAATCCACGGTGTGTGGTCAGTTACAAAGCACCAACAAATGGGAATCTATTACCAGATATAGAATATTGTGCACTGCCACCGAAGGCCCTGCTTGAGGGCTCGGCTCAGGCTTTGCCAAACCCCAGGCCGGGCCCTAAGCCCCCACAGGCCGACCTAAGGGCTTGGCTTAGGCCCGGCCTTAGAGGGCTTGGCTGGGCCTGGCCTGGGGCTCGAGGCCAGGCCTGGCAATACACTAGGTATGACCGATGAAGAGGAGTGGTTAGTAGATGAGATAACGGCTCACTGGTGGATGAATAACAAGGTAGAGTTCCTTGTGAGATGGAATCTCGGAGACATGACATGGGAGCCGGTGTCTAACTGTAAGGAGCTTGAGGCCCTCAACAGGTACCTCGAGCTCCAGGGCATACAAAGTATACACCAGTTGCCCCGAAGGGCAAAATAGTATGCATGGGCATATGGTAACCACTAAGTGGTTAAACGTAGTCGGGAGACTACTACCGGAAGCAAACGGACGAGTTGGAGAAAACAAAAATAAAAACAAACAAAAGATAAAAATAAAAATAATACCGTCGGCCTCGAGCACAGCATAGTTACCAAATTTAATTAGAGTATATACTTTCTTCCAATCACATTTTCACCATTTCACATGCATTAACTTTACTGATCACGTGATTTTCTTTTTACAATACTCCGTCTTCTTTTTCTTTTTCTCTAACGCTCATAACGTTCTAGTATCTACAATGTCCCACCGTGATCACCGTCGCAGAAACCCCCTGAGCCCACAAGGCTCTATTAGCCCCAACCCCTCCCGATCTCCTTCGCCTCGGCAAGGCAGATCCCCTGCGCATTCCGATGCATCTCACGATGGTGTAACGGCCCGTACTTTTTCACTACTAGTTGTAGCGTAGTCTTAGCGTAGTTTTCCTTATTTATCTACTCTCTGGTTAGGGTTGCCTTAGACGCGCTCATAGACACTTTACTTGGTCAGCTGCTTGGTCAGCATTGCCGCCTTGACTCAGCATGGATCGCTGCAGCCAATGGTGTTTATCTCTCTTTGTTTGGTTTGTTCTATGACGTTCCACAGTACAAACACTCTAGTTAGTATAAATACCGGCTCTCTTGTCATAGACACTCCAATCGAGTTCATTTGTGCTTTGTGCATTAACTCCGTTCCCACATCCTCAGCCTCTTCATCAGTCGAGGAGTGACCGATAACAGTCTTCAGATTGTTAGTGTTACACTTGAACTCGATTAACAAGTTATCCCTCACTCCGCTTGCACCCAGGCATATAGGGCAACGTATACCCGGACTCCAGGGTTAAGGAGCTTCATCTTCTTGCTTTTCTTTCTTCACGAGATGCTGCCTTTAGTCTCGTCCCCTTTACGGCAAGGGGTTGTGTTGAAGAAGAAACCGTAGTCAGTAGTCCCGCTATCCATCAAGGGTAGTGTGAAGGTGCAACCCACATTAGGGGGTGGAAGCGCATAGGTTAACAGTAGTTCCCCTACATCACGGGAGGTAGAAAGCGTACTACCAGTATCCCTAGTTACCATACGATAGTTGAGACAGAGTACCGCCACTGAGGGCAAGGAAAATCTCGTCAACATTCCTCACGTCAAGAAGTCGGAGTCTTTGGCTCCTCGTATTAGGTTTTCTCCTTACCTTAAAAAGGAAGAGTCACCTGCTCCCCCGCTCCTGTTTGCTCGGGAAGTTACTCCCCTCGAGCAACAAATCTTTGGAACCCCTGAACCCCTTCTTCCCCATCTTTCGCCACTCCCTCTTCGCTCTCCCTCTCCCGACCCCAACTTACTGGGCTTCGTCCTGCACGTACCATACAACTTATGGAACAGACGAACCGTTATCCCTCCTCCCCGTCTCCCCATGGTCCTAACAGCCTTCCGCCAACATGGACCAGTTTACCCCAGACCAGCTGCAGTTCATGCAGCAAATGACCGCCATGATCACGGCGCAGGTCGCCAACCAGGTGGCGCAGCACGTCGCCGGCACCGTGGCAGGCATGCAGCAGCAGCAGCAACAGCAAGGAGGCACAGGGGCCGCCCAGAACCCCAATCAGAATGTTGACCCCATGAAATGGGGCATCGCTGACCCAGGCATGTTTGACGGTGTCACGCACCAAAGGTGTTTGGCGATGTGAGCATGGACTCAGAAGCTGAATGACGAAGAACGGAGAAGCCTAGCCCTAATGCGAAGAATGACTGATATTGCCAGCATCATCCATCGCATGAGAACCATCCTTAATGTTAGGGAAGAAACCGCTCAAGCGCCCAAAAAAACTTTTTGAGCGCTAGTTTACGGCATTCCGATTTTTCGAATATCTCTGTCAATTCTAAAGATATCGACACCATTCCCATGCTCACAGGAAGCTCTAGACCACGCCATCCTGCCTACCGAATGTGGTAACGATCCGCGCACTCCACGATTTTCTGCATCGTTTCTACCAACGAACGCCCATTTCGCCAATATTTATCGTAATGGCCACCTCCTCGACCATCTCTTCACTCGTGTCCTTTGCTAGGGAGAATAACTACGAGTACCTGCCAGGAATCCCCACTAGCTCTCGCCCCAAAGCCTCCTGGTTCATCCCTCCCTCATCCATGACCTCCCATCCTATCGCTTTGGGACAGCACGTTCTTCTCGTCAGTCTGACGTCGAGGAAGACGTTCTTTGGTTGCCTCAAGTCTGTCGTCAGGCTTGAGAGGTCTTACGTGGTTGTTTCGGTCTCTCCAGTCGAAAAGGATTACAGATTTTTCCTTCCTGCCCCCTGCAACATCTATCTCTCAATCTCGTCTTTTGTTCTCCCAAAATTGCAACAGCTCCAGTACCAATTACTATCATCTACACTATCTGATCGCATTCATGATGATTTTGAGGCACTTCTCCCTGCCCTCATTGGAGAAGATGGCCCCTCCTCCTCCTCATGCCCTCCAGAGCACTAGTTGCACCTGGTACAGGTCGCTTTGCAGAGAGGAGAGAGGGGGGAAAGTTGCGAAATCCTAAGCCCTGACTACCCTGGAGACCCCCAAAATTGGCCCCTGGCAGAAATCCCCACAGTTCTTCTTTCGGACACGCAGCATATCACCCCAATGAATCTGGATCTCAGATCTAGGAGTCAGGGTGACTCATTTGCAGTCATACCCCCTTATTCAGCAGTGACCAGTGCGCTTACTCATCCCCCTTTCTGTCGCATTATTCATCTGTTCCTTAATGACTCATTCTATTTCAAATGATTTGTGATATTCTTCATCGTGCTGACTGATTTTACTTACCAATCGCTTACTGTCCTTACTCAGCCTTGCTCGGCCTTACCAATCCTTTACCAATCCTCTTACCAATCGCTTACAAACCCCTTACAAAGTGTTTCCCTCTATTTACTTCAGGCTGCGCTACCTTTTGTATATAAGTACCAATACGTCGCAGCAAGCAGAAAGCAAGTAGTCCCCCCGCATAGGATACCGTCCCCTTTGTAGTGAGACTATTGCCCAATCTTTATCGTCATTATCTGCCTTACTGTCGTCGCTTTAAGGCCCTTCATTATCTTCTTTATCCTTGCAGTATCTGAGGCTCCATTAAGGGTCTATTTACCATCATTCTTCGTCACTTTACGTCGCTTCTAGGCTCCGAGTAGCCTATATAACTTCGCTTTTCTCAGTCTCCCCCTGCTCCCCTCTCATCAGGAGCACCTTCCCTTCTGCCCTAGTCATCTAGGTGTGCAGAACCCCTCCCCCCTCTTCGCTGTAACCGATCCCTCGAGCCAAAGTCCACATAGGTAAACCACCGACTTGGCAATTGTCTTTGTGTTGGGTTTTTTGGTGTTTTCGCCATAGATCCACACGTCGACTCACAACGGGTCAATCAGTAAATTTGAGGAATGGTGGGCGAAGATGAAGGCTTTCCTCATCATTGCGAACTCAACCAGCCCGAGGGCAAGAACACTCGCGGTCTGGAGTAGAATGTTGGGCCCGATTGCCAGGGCATATGCGCGGGCGCATATCGATCAGTGCCTCGTGGCAGGGGCTTGGCCATCTTATGACGACCTCGTGGCCGAAGTGGAAGCGCGCTTCAGGCCACTTCATAACAAAGACTGGGCTAAGGAACAGCTCAGCAAAATTCGTCAAGGATCAGCCAGAACAGAAGAGTTCTTGGCCAAGTTCAATGCATTAAGGACCGCATCCGGGGTATCCGATGATTACGCCATCTTTATGCTGGAGAGGGCCATCCGCCCCGAAATTCTTCAGCAGGTCTTTGTCCAGGGACACCGCAAGAACACCTGGGCAGAGTATGACGTTGAGGTCAGGGGCCTCGGCACTGCCCTGGAGGCAGTTAGACTCAAGACCGGTGGCACGTCCTCTCGATGGGGACAAAACTTCTCACGACCCTTGCCCGGGGTTACGTCAGGGCAAGGCGCACCCATGGACATTGGGGCTGCACAAGGCAGATCGGGAAGCCGCCCTAAAAAGGACTTCTCTAATTATCAGTGTTACGCGTTGTAGGGAGGGAGTCCCCCCTACTAGGTATTTTCTTTTATTTCATTGTTTTTACCTTTCAATTTTGTGTCTACACCTTACCTTATAGTTTTACTTAGTGTTTGGACGCTTTTTGGCTTATGTAAGCCATACTTTGTACCTACTGTACTTTGTACTTGATTAGTAACAGAACATAGACTGCTACCTCAGACGAAGTAAGACAGAAATCCAAGGCCGGAGCCTTCGGATTATCATTTCCCCACTATCAGACGTTCATTAGACGATATCTCGAGCTTCTTCTGACTCTCAGGGCACGTTTTTCACCCTTTCCCCCACTCTTTGACCCCCTACCAGGCAACCCAAGCCCCCTTGGGTCGAACTAAGACCCCCAAATCCAACGGGAGACCTCTAGGATTCTCCCCCCACTTTCCTTCAACAAACTTTACATCTGGAGCCCACCGCGAGGGGGCTGTGTTGCTTGGTAACCCCCTTCCCCTCCTACATTCGAGCTCGCACACGCGATATCTCAAGAACCGACGCGCCTACCCTCTCGCATTTCGAGATCCTGATTCCACTCGACGAGAGCTTTCGGGAGATACTATTTTCGACGCGTCCGGCTCAGTAGTTCCAGAGATATCACGCTTTTTGTGGAGAAAGGTGCAGTAGGACGAAAATTGGCATAACTCAGGATTGGGTGCCCAGATTCTTTCGTTTCTTTGATCTCCCAGCAGCCCTAGACGCTCTCTACGGCATCCCAAACTTTGGTGGCATTCCACCCAGTGGTCCTTCGTCAACGCGCCATTGTTCTCCCACCCTCCCAGCTGCACATGCCTTTTCTCGAGAGCCGACGCGCCTCTCCTCTCGCAAACTTCGTGCATAGTAGATCCTGTCGAGAGCTTCCGGAAGGTACCTTTTTCGTCGCGTCCGCACTGTTACTTCTGGAGATATCGCGCATTTTGTGCTGAAGGGCTGTATTGGACGATTTCGCAGATTTCTCAGGATTGGGTGATCGGTTTCTCGTATTTCCTCGCTCTCCCACTTCCTGTAGGGCCCTGCTACCAGGCTCCGAAGTTTCATAGTGTTTTGCCCAGTGGTTCTCCTCCGATGAACTGCTGTCCTCCCCCTCCTGCCACAGCTGAGCTCCCTGGCACCTCCTATCGCATTTTTGAGCCATTTCGAGTCATAGGAACACACCCTCCCTTTGTTTAGAGTCAGTGGAGAGCCCCCTTCAAGACCCTCGGTCGCTTTGAGACCCCACAGACGTTCGAGACCCTACAGACGAGTATCAACCCCCTTCGAGACGCTTTCGAGACGTATCCATTCGCTCAGACGCACCCACATTCGTTCGTAGACATATCCAGACGTATCCAGATGTATATCAATCATTTTCTGAGTATTCTTGCAGTCAGGCGAGGCTGCAACTTGCAAGTGAGAGCCGAGCCTTCGAGTCGCACACGGCGACTAGCCTTTTGTTTTCTCTTCGTTTCAGTGGCCGTGTCCACTTCGCATCGTGTATACAAGACCCCAGTGGTACCCTGTGGATGTTCGAGGTCGCATCGAGGCGACCTGCCCCTTCATTTATCCCCCCTTCGAGGCTACACACAGACACGAGGGTGTCTGTGGCTCGTTTCTGTGCCCTATCTCCTATAGTTGGTTTGTTTGTGGAATATATATTCATTTTCAGTCGCACATCCACTGCTGAGGATGGAAAGGATATATCGAAGGTCTCGAGGCCAAGTCGAAGGCCCGCGAGCGTTTTTGGGACACATGCGAGTCTTGAGCCACCCTCAGCCTCGCTCCAGCACCCCCTCGAGCAGTTTGTCATGCAAGGGACCACTCGAGACAGAAAGGGGAGAATGGTATGATCCCCTTCCAGGTTATACTTGGGTCTATCGAACTTCGAGCGACGTTTCGAGAGCCCCCTCATCCTCACCCTCGATCAGGTACCAGTCAAGTTCCCCTGTGGAGTGCTCTCGGTCTAGTTCTAGAAGACACTTCCAGGGAAGCTTGAGCATGAAGTCACCCTCGCATTCCCCCTTCGTGTCACGACCATGCCTTGCCCGACCTTTTCCCACGCCTCCGCACCCTTTCCGACACCTCCGCCCACCTCTCCGACACCCTCCGACCCATTCCCGACCAAGTCCGACGCTTAATAAGCCCGCCGACCACTCTGCCGCTGCATCCGAGCAATTGCCGCTGTCGGCCACTGTCGGTCTTGACTCGTAACCACCATTCGTCTATATTGGGTTGACCCCCTGTGGGTCATGTGATCATCTTAGGGGGCTTTATCCGTTTGGGGCCACCGGGCCGATTAGGCACAGCACGGTGCCTGCACCGCGTGGCGCTCCGAAGGGTCGCACCGCTTTCCGGGATTTCGGCCTGGCCTGTGATTGGCTGTTGGTGAGCGCTCCGTCACAATCTTATCCGCTTGTAGATACATCCTTTGTCTTGTCCATTTCATCCGCTGTTAGCCTTCATTCCGTTGTGAAGTTTTCTGACACTTACTTCCCCTTGAAATTTTCCGTACCTCCGTATGTTAGTTCCGACATCCCGATACCGTACCGCCTCAGTCCCGCTGTAGTGTATAAATACCCGTATGGTACCCCGATGTCCCCTCAGTACGAATATCGACATAAGTTCCCCATTCCGAGCCTCCGTCCCTCTCCTCTAAGTCCCTCCGAACTCTCTGTACCTAGCCCACCTCCGAAATACGAGGGCCGAGCTTGTACAAGGGGGCAGCGCACGAGCTGAACCCAACGCCCTCCTCCGACCTCCGCTCCGCTCCGCTAGCCGGAACCTCTGTCGGCCCTTCTGGCCATTCCCCGCTCCACTCCGCTAAGTCAGAACTTCGTCGGCCTCCTTCGGAAGGCCTCGGTCTCGGTCCCTACCAATCGGACTAGCGTCGGACTTTGAACCTCCGACGTCGGTCTACCCTCTAGTACCCTTTCGGGACCCTTTCGCCCCTGAGAACCCTCGGAGTGAGGCCCGAACTTGACAGTATATTCGTACTCGCACTTGTACGAGCTCCTTTTACACACTCTTTGCTGAAAATTATGCAGACTCGGGCACGTACCCAACAAAGGGCAGCTGCCGAGGCTCTGGCTACCGCCTTTGCCAACCCTCGAAGGCAACCCTCAGTTGTCGAACAGTTCCACTCCTTCTCTGCCCGACGTCAAGCCGCTTCCGACCCGCCCTTCGGCGACTCCGCCTCTCAAGCTGGCCGCCCCGACCGCCAGACCAATCCTTTTCACACTCCGCAACACCCCGCTGGCAGCGGTGGTGATCCCGACAACGACCCCGATGATGATCCCGATGGTGGGGGCAGCGGCGAAGGGGGTACCCCCGGAGATCCGGCTGAGCCACCAGAGGATCCCATCCTCGCTCTGACTAGGGCTATCCATGCTCTAGCCCGCAACAGTTCCCGCTCCGGAGACTCAACTCCGAAAACAAAAGTTCGGGAGCCCGACACTTTCGACGGCTCCAACAGCAAAAAACTCAGAGAATTCTTAGTTCAGTGCGAGCTAAACTTTCAGGACCGCCCTCGGGCATTTCGGACCGACCGAGCCAAAGTTACCTTCGCCCAATCCTACCTCAAGGGCATGGCTCTGGCCTGGTTCGAGCCCGACCTCCTAAATCCCGATGACCCGCTGACCCGTCCGCTCTGGATGGACGATTACCGACAGTTCCTTCACGAATTGACGGTCAACTTCGGGCCACATGACTCTGTCGCCGATGTGGTCCAACAGCTCGAAAATCTCACTATGAAAGAAACCTCCCGTATTGCTAAGTATGTGGTGGAGTTCAACCGCTGGGCCTCCCAGGTCAAGGACTATGGCCAAGGTGCGCTCCGCCACCGCTTCTACTCCGGCCTCCCCGATCGGATCAAGGATGAAATCTCCCGTGTCGGCAAACCCGCCACTCTGTATGAACTTCGGGAGCTGGCACAAACCATCGACGCCCGATACTGGGAGCGCAAGGCGGAAGTATCTCGCTCCGCCAAACCCTCCGCTGACAAATCCTCCTCTGCAAACACCTCCGATCGCAAGCCGAACCCTCCCGCTTCCACCTCCGCCACCAAGGCCGACGCAAATGCCAAGCCGAAGCCATCGGGCGGCCAAAAGGCCGACACACCCAAGTCCGACATCGCGCACCTGCTCGGCAAGGACGGCAAACTGACCGCTGCCGAAAGGCTTTGCCGCCTCAAGAACGGCCTCTGCCTCTTCTGCGGTGAGCCTGGTCACTCCGCTAAGGACTGCCCGAAGTCAACCTCTCGGGCTGCCAAGGCCCGTGCGGCCACCGCCGATGCTCCCCCGACCCCCGCTGCGGGGCCTTCGGAGCCAAAAAAATAGTCCGCTCCTCCAGGGAGCCTGCACAGCCTGGAGGATGCGTTGACCCCGCTTGTGCAGTACCCGACCTCCGTCTCAACGCGTCCGCTCTCTCCGATCCGAATTCCTTACTTCCGTCCATCTCTCTTCCGAAATATTCTGTAGATAACCTTCGTGCGTTGATCGATTCTGGTTCCTCTCATTGTTTCGTAGATCCATCTATAGTACAAAAATATTCCGTTCCTGTTCAGTCCGTTTCTCCGCCCATTCCGCTCCGACTGTTTGATGGTAGTTCCAATGCCGTCATTACCCAAGTAGTAGATCTTGCTGTCCGTTTTCCTTCCGGCGACGTCACCGATGTCTCATTTTATGTTACTCCGTTGGATTCTACTTGTGCTTTGGTTCTAGGACACAACTGGCTCACCCGCTTCAATCCGTTGATTGACTGGGTATTGGGCAGTATCTCGTTCCGACCATCGCCGCAGGGAATGCCAGCGCCCCTGGCCACTCCGTCAACCCCCGACGCTACTACCGCTTCGGAACCGACAACCTCCGACCCTTCCGCACCTTCGGGTGACCCTCCGACATCACCTCCGACACCTTCCGCTAAGGTGGCTGACTCGCCTCCGCATATTTCGCTCATCGGCGCCGCCGCATTTGTCCGCGCTTGTGCGCTTCCTGGCTCACAGCAGTTCACCCTCCAATTGCACCCCGATGATGTGAAGCTGCGTGCTTCCTCCGCTCCGCCCGCACCTCCCGATCTGTCGTCGGTCCCCTCCGACTACCATGAATTCGCCGATGTCTTCAGTAAGGCAAAGGCTACCGAACTCCCGCCCCATCGGAGCTTCGATCTCAAAATAGATCTCGAGGAGGGCGCCACTCCGCCTATCGGCACCATCTACTCCCTCTCGCCGCCCGAGCTTGAGGCCCTCCGAACCTTCATTGACGAGCATCTCAGTTATGGGTTCATCAAACAGTCTACCTCCGCTCATGGTGCCCCTGTCCTTTTCGTAAAAAAGAAGGATGGTTCTCTCCGACTCTGCGTCGATTTCCGAGGACTCAATAAGATCACCAAAAAGGACCGCTACCCGCTACCGCTCATCTCCGACCTTCTCGACTCTCCGAGCCGCGCAAAAGTCTACTCCAAGATCGACCTCCGACATGCCTACCACCTCGTCCGCATCGCCGACGGCGATGAATGGAAGACCGCTTTTCGGACCCGCTATGGGTCCTACGAGTGGCGGGTCATGCCCTTCGGTCTTACTAATGCGCCGGCCGCCTTTCAGCGGTTCGTCAATAGTATCTTCGCCGACATGCTCGATGTCTGCGTGGTGGTCTACCTCGATGATATCCTAATCTATTCGCAGGATCTGGAGTCGCACCGCCAACATGTGAAAGAGGTCCTCCGTCGGCTGCGCCGCCATGGCCTCTATGCCAAGCCCGAAAAGTGCGAGTTCCACCGAGACTCTGTCGAGTACCTCGGCTATGTCCTCTCGCCCGCAGGGCTCACCATGTCCGCCGACAAGGTTCAGTCCATCCGCGACTGGCCCGAACCACGTCGGGTCCGAGACATCCAATCTTTCCTCGGGTTTGCGAACTTTTACCGACGATTCATTAATAACTACTCCGACATCGTCGTTCCGCTCACCCGACTTACCCGAAAAAATGCCCCTTGGAATTTTTCCGAGGAGTGCCGCTCCGCTTTCAACCGCCTGAAGGCCGCCTTCACCTCCGCTCCGATCCTTACCCATTGGGTTCCCGATGCCCCTATCACAGTAGAGACCGACGCTTCGGACTATGCCATCGCTGGGATTTTGTCCATTACTTGCGCCGATGGTGAGATCCGCCCGGTCGCCTTCTACTCCCGCACCCTCACCGCTCCGGAACTCAACTATGACACTCATGACAAGGAGTTGTTGGCTATTTTCGAGGCCTTCCGCCACTGGCGGCATTACCTAGAGGGCTCCGCCTCCCCCGTCGATGTGGTAACCGACCATAAAAACCTTGAGTATTTCGCTACCTCTAAGGTCCTAACCCGTCGGCAGGCTCGGTGGTCCGAGTACCTCTCCCAGTTCAACCTTGCGATCCGCTTCCGACCAGGCCGCCTAGGGGCTAAACCCGATGCGCTCACCCGCCGGTGGGACGTCTACCCAAAAGGGGGGGGATAGGGACTATGCGCAGGTAAATCCACATAACCTCCGCCCTATGTTCACCCAGGAACAGCTCGCATCGTCCCTCCGCACCACCCACCTGTTGGCCCCTGTGTTGCGGGCCGCCGCACTCTTCGATGTCGAGCGCCTCCGCTCTGACATAATCACCGCCCTTCCATCCGACCCCATCTCCGCCGCCCATCTTCCGACTCCGACAGCACCACGCTGGTCGCTAGAGGCCGATGGCCTACTCCGACTGGATGGCCGCATCTTTGTCCCCGACATTGATGACCTCCGCCTCCAGGTACTCCGCTTCAACCATGACCACCCACTTGCGGGCCATTTCGGGCAAAACCGCACCCTCGAGCTCATCCGCCGCGAATACGTATGGCCGAACCTTCGGACCGACGTAAAGAACTATGTCCACTCGTGTACCGCCTGCGGCCGAAGCAAATCTCAGCGGCACCGCCCATACGGCCTGTTGAAGCAACTCCCCGTCCCCGAGAGGCCCTGGAACTCCATCTCCATGGACTTCATCGAACACCTCCCCACCTCTGATGGCTTCTCCGCCATTCTTGTGGTCGTCGACCGCCTCTCTAAGCAGGCGATCTTCTTGCCGACCCACGACTCCATCACCTCCGCTGAGCTCGCTAAGCTTTTCCTCACCCATGTCTTCTCTAAACACGGTGTACCCGCTCATGTCACCTCCGACAGAGGTCCCGAATTCGTGTCGCACTTCTTCCGCTCATTAGGTAAGGCCTTGAATATGCGCCTCCACTTCACGTCGGGTTACCACCCCGAAGGCGATGGCCAAACCGAGCGCACGAACCAAACCCTCGAGCAGTACCTTCGGGTATACTGTAACTACCAGCAGGACAACTGGGCCGAGCTTTTGCCACTAGCCGAGTTCGCTTTCAACAATGCGCCTAGCGCCACCACCGGTATCTCGCCCTTCTTCGCTAATAAGGGCTACCATCCGAACCTGTCGGTCACTACCGACCATGACCTCACCTCTCCGAAAGCCCATGACTATGTTATGGAGCTCTCCGCCCTCCACGACTTCCTCCGAACCGAAATGGCCGCCGCCCAAGAGCGCTACCAGGGACCCGCGGATGCCAAGCGCCTTCTGCCGCCGAAATTTGATGTCGGTGATCAAGCCTATGTCAAGGCGAAGTATTTCCGCTCCACCCGACCTTCGGTCAAGCTCGCCGAAAAATACTTAGGCCCATTCGACATCATCGCCCGACCCGGCACTCACTCGGTCACCCTGAAACTGCCCGACAGTATGCGCTCCATCCATCCGGTGTTCCATGTGTCGCAACTAGAGCCCGCGGCAGCCAACCCCTTCCCGAATCGGCACCAACCCCCACCTCCGCCAGTTGAAGTCGAAGGTGAACTTGAGTATGAGGTATCGGAGATCCTCGACTCAAAAATAGATCGCCGCCGCCGACACTGCCAACTGCTGTATCTCGTCCGCTGGGCTGGTTATGAGGGTACTGACGAAGAAACCTCGTGGCTGTTGGCCACCGAACTCGAGAATGCCTCAGACCTTGTGGCTTCCTTCCACAGTCACTACCCCCACAAGCCAGGCCCCTATTCCGCCCCGACCTAGCCTCCGCTTTGCTTTTCCGACCCCTTTTCTCTGACTTTTCTTTTTTGTTTTATGTAGTTCCTTCTTTCTCGTTTAGTTAAGACGCCGCCGCCACAGCCCACAGCCTCCGACCTAGTTTCCGACCACTATCCGCTACCCTCCGCCACTCCCCGCTCTGAAGGCCGCTATCACCGCTCCGCCGCTGACCGTCACTCTGCCTACCTATCGTCGGTCTATCCCCCGCAGACCCCAAACACCACTATCCATCATCTCCGGGTCATGCGGGCTACCGACTGCATCACCAAAACAACTCATACGTGCAGCTCTGACGTCAGTAAGGCACTTCCTGCTATGGCCTTCAGGGGTTCAGGCCCTAAGGGGGGGATACTGTCACGACCATGCCTTGCCCGACCTTTTCCCACGCCTCCGCACCCTTTCCGACACCTCCGCCCACCTCTCCGACACCCTCCGACCCATTCCCGACCAAGTCCGACGCTTAATAAGCCCGCCGACCACTCCGCCGCTGCATCCGAGCAATTGCCGCTGTCGGCCGCTGTCGGTCTTGACTCGTAACCACCATTCGTCTATATTGGGTTGACCCCCTGTGGGTCATGTGATCATCTTAGGGGGCTTTATCCGTTTGGGGCCACCGGGCCGATTAGGCACAGCACGGTGCCTGCACCGCGTGGCGCTCCGAAGGGTCGCACCGCTTTCCGGGATTTCGGCCTGGCCTGTGATTGGCTGTTGGTGAGCGCTCCGTCACAATCTTATCCGCTTGTAGATACATCCTTTGTCTTGTCCATTTCATCCGCTGTTAGCCTTCATTCCGTTGTGAAGTTTTCTGACACTTACTTCCCCTTGAAATTTTCCGTACCTCCGTATGTTAGTTCCGACATCCCGATACCGTACCGCCTCAGTCCCGCTGTAGTGTATAAATACCCGTATGGTACCCCGATGTCCCCTCAGTACGAATATCGACATAAGTTCCCCATTCCGAGCCTCCGTCCCTCTCCTCTAAGTCCCTCCGAACTCTCTGTACCTAGCCCACCTCCGAAATACGAGGGCCGAGCTTGTACAAGGGGGCAGCGCACGAGCTGAACCCAACGCCCTCCTCCGACCTCCGCTCCGCTCCGCTAGCCGGAACCTCTGTCGGCCCTTCTGGCCATTCCCCGCTCCACTCCGCTAAGTCAGAACTTCGTCGGCCTCCTTCGGAAGGCCTCAGTCTCGGTCCCTACCAATCGGACTAGCGTCGGACTTTGAACCTCCGACGTCGGTCTACCCTCTAGTACCCTTTCGGGACCCTTTCGCCCCTGAGAACCCTCGGAGTGAGGCCCGAACTTGACACTTCGAGGCAGCCCCTCGAACCTCGAAGTACCACTAGTGTTGTCCAGGCCCGGCCCGGTGAAGAGTTGAGTGATGGGGACCTGGGAGGGTTTACCTGTGGTCTCCCTGGGCTGAGAATGGGTCAGTTCGACCCAAGGGGGCTAGGAGGTGCTTGGTAGGGATCAGAGAGTGGTGAAATGACTTGAAACGCGCCCTAGAGGTTCCAATAGGTCGAGATAACGTCTAGAGAGAGAGTCTGATAAGGGAGAAATGAAAATCCGAGGCTCCGGCCTTCGAATTCCGTCTTACTTCATCTCTGGTAACTCGTCTTGTTATTTTTCTAAGTATGTACAACATGCCCTATGTGCGAGTCTGGCTTACATAAGCCAAAACTCGCACAAATACTAAGTAAAAAAGTAGAGTAAAGATAAAAAGAACAAAAACTAAGGTAGAAACAAAGAAATAATGGAAATCACCTAGTAGGGAGTTTACTCTCCCTACACCAGCTCGAAAGCCGCGGCTTGGGCCCGGCTTTGGGGGGCTCACGGCCCAAGAAATGTCAGGCTGAGCCGTGAGCCGGGCCAGGCCCTATATGGGGGCTCGGCCCGGCCTCAGGCCCCGGCCTGAACAAGAAGTGCTGCCAAAAAATTAAAGTACATACATGTAGTTACAGGATGTCATTTATACCATCCAAGAACCCCCTTCAACTGGTACTCAAACCTTGAAAAGCCAGAGGCATGGCTCAGGCAGGGATGAAGGAAATATGGGGTACATGCCATCATGGGGGTGGGGGAAAGACAGGGTCGTCGAATGATAACCAGAGATGCAACCAATATGAAACTGGGGGAAATGGTAGAGGGAAACATTGAGAATACGTAGAAAAAACAATTGACTGAATCCACGCACCCAGTCCTGAGATATTGGCAAATTTGTTCGGATATACCTCCATCCACAATAATCTGAATTCCTCCGCTCTGGCTGCGCCGATCATAACGCAATGTACACCGTTCGAAAGCGTAGATCAAGTAGTATGAAACCCCAGAAAAGCGAGAGGCATGAATCAAAAACAACAGAGATACAGTGGTTGCAACTCACAAGGCAAGGGGATGGGGGAGAAGGGGAGGCCGCCGAGTGACGACCACTCAGGAAATCCATATGAAACTGCCTGTGATGATAGGAGGCACATGAGAGGATATGGGGAAAAAGAAACCGTACCGATTGGCCAGTCCAGTCCTGAGATATCCACCCACTCACCTCCCACCCCCTCTGTACACCAAAATGCGAATATCTCTTGAACGGTTTACCCAGAAGTTACAAAAGAGACACCGATCGGAAGCTCTCCATGAGTAGTACATGGCTGTGAGTTTGCGAGAGATTTGGACAGACTACGGAAGAGTTATCGCGTATGCAATCTCAGGGTCAGGAGGTGAAGGCCAGGTACTCATCAGCTTTGAACATGTCAGGCCTAGAAAACATGGGGCATCGATGCTACAGATAGAAAGTAGTTTTCCGGTACCCATCCCATTAGTGAACTGAGTAGTTGAACACATTGGGAGTGCGCGACATGTCTCTCCGAATGAGTCCACAGCACAGCCACCAAGCCGCGGCCTGAGGCCGCGGCTCGCGGCTTTTCGAAACTCCAGGCCGGGCCCTGAGCCCCCACAGGCCGTCCCCACGGCTCGGCTCGGCTCGGCCTAGGAGGGCCCGGCCCGGCTCGGCTCAAGGCTTGAGGCCGGGCCCAGCACAACACTTTAGTAAGTACCACCCTCACCCCTCTGAGCTTGCTTCGAGCAGCTCGTCCCCTCTCCAAGTCACTCATGCAGGCTCGAGGCACCCTGTTCCTCCAGGTTGGTGTACCTCGCATTGGCAGGCTGGTGACTCGCCTTCGAACCCACTTCGTAGCTCGAGAGAAGATCGACACTCGTGTTCAAAGCCTTCTCATGGCTTCGGTTTGACCTCGAATCAGTACCTTCGACCTAGTAAGCCTTCGATACCCCCCTCGAGCCTCTCACCATGCCTCGAAAGACCTTCGAAGACCCCCTCGAAGCATTCCTCCCCCCTCGTGACTCGATCGAAGCCACCCTCGCCCCTCGAGCCACCCCAAGGTACATCATTCCTACTTCGAGAAGCCTCCACTTTGATGTCGAAGGCTCCCCCCACCTTGTACAAGTCGCGTTCAAGAGCGTCAAGAGGGTTGTCATCCCTTCGAGGGTATGCAGGTTTGAGCGAGCCATCCCCTGGCCTTCGAGAGGCATCGAGGCATCGAGTACAGCCTCGAAGGTATTCCTTTTGCTTCTTTTGTGGTCGAGATGGGCATATCCGAGCTCGATGCAAGGTCTGCACCTCGTATCTAGTTGCAGGCAAGTGCAGGATCATTCGAGGATGAGTCATGCTGCCTACAGGTGAGGAGATCCCTCGAGAGGCACTCGGACCCACTCTCCAAGCTCGACTCGACTTCTGGGCGCTCGCTCGTGGCCCGGGAGGCACAGCTGTTCAGTGTCAAGTTCGGGCCTCACTCCGAGGGTTCTCAGGGGCGAAAGGGTCCCGAAAGGGTACTAGAGGGTAGACCGACGTCGGAGGTTCAAAGTCCGATGCTAGTCCGATTGGTAGGGACCGAGACCGAGGCCTTCCGAAGGAGGCCGACGAAGTTCCGACTAGCGGAGCGGAGCGGGGGATGGCCGAAAGGGCCGACAGAGGTTCCGACTAGCAGAGCGGAGCGGAGGTCGGAGGAGGGCGTCGGGTTCAGCTCGTGCGCTGCCCCCTTGTACAAGCTCGGCCCTCGTATTTCGGAGGCGGGCTAAGTACAGAGAGATCGGAGGGACTTAGAGGAGAGGGACGGGGGCTCGGAATGGGGAACTTATGTCGATATTCGTACTGAGGGGACATCGGGGTACCGTACGGGTATTTATACACTACAGCGGGACTGAGGCGGTACGGTATCGGGATGTCGGAACTAACATATGGAGGTACGGAAATTTTCGAGGGGAAGTAAGTGTCAGAAAACTTCACAACAGAACGAAGGCTAACAGCGGATGAAATGGACAAGACAAAGGATGTATCTACAAGCGGATAAGATTGTGACGGAGCGCTCACCAACAGCCAATCACAGGCCAGGCCGAAATCCCGGAAAGCGGTGCGACCCTTCGGAGCGCCACGCGGTGCAGGCACCATGCTGTGCCTAATCGGCCCGGTGGCCCCAAACGGATAAAGCCCCCTAAGATGATCACATGACCCACAGGGGGTCAACCCAATATAGACGAATGGTGGTTACGAGTCAAGACCGACAGCGGCCGACAGCGGCAATTGCTCGGATGCAGCGGCAGAGTGGTCGGCAGGCTTATTAAGCGTCGGGCTTGGTCGGGAATGGGTCGGAGGGTGTCAGAGAGGTGGGCGGAGGTGTCGGAAAGGGTGCGGAGGCGTGGGAAACGGTCGGGCAAGGCATGGTCGTGACATTCAGGTGAAGTCTCCCCCTTCGAGTTCTGAGCCATCCCCACCCCTCGTCTGCCCTCGAGGCGATCTTGAGACTACCCCAGAGCCACCTTCGAGTTTGAGAGCCCCTGCTTCACCTTCGAGAGTAAGTCAGCCCCCTTCGAGCACCCCCCGAGCCCTCGATAGGAAGCTTCGAGCCTTCGAACCGAGCCCGAGTCGAATCCCGAGACTCGTCCCAGCCTCTCAAAGGTTCGTTTCCCCCTCTCGAACCCCTCCTCCCACTTCGAGTCCAGCCTCCCCCTCGAGTCACCTTCTGGGGCCTGTCCTGGCTCAAGGCCGGTCTCGCCTGCAAAGCTACTCCCTCAAACCCCCTTGATGCCCCTTGATGCCCCTCTGGCACCCTGTAAGGTTGGCTTGCCTTAGTTCACACCCACGAACTGTACCGTATGGTATTCGCAGTGTAAAAATTTAAGACAATGATGTCCTTAAGTCACTACAACGATTTTATATACTAGACATGCAGGCATGTGATACCGGAGTATCACATGCCTGCGGATGATTACAGACATCTAAATTAGGGCACGGCCCCTAACACCCTCCCCCTGTAGAGCCGACTTAGGCTCGTAAGACAAGAAGAAAAGAAAAGGAAAAGAAAAAAGAAAAAGATAGGGAGACCCTATGTACATTCACGCGAGATGTTGAATCTCGCAGCACTACCAATTCGAGGGTTACGCCTCATTTTAGTAATGCAGAGCAAGGTACGAAAGGTGTTGAACCCTTCATACCACAACTCGAACTGAGGGGTTATGCCCTCGAGAAGACGATCCAGCACCCGATGTAGCGTCCCTTCTACATCGGTGTTAGGGGCCGTGCCCTAATTTAGATGTCTGTAATCATCCGCAGGCATGTGATACTCCGGTATCACATGCCTGCATGTCTAGTATATAAAGGTCGCCGTAGTGACTTTAAGGACATTACTGTCTTAAATTTTACACTGCGAATACCATACGGTACAGTTCGCAGGTGTGAATTAAGGCAACAAAACCTTACAATCAGAGCCGGCTTGTCCCTCATCTCGCCCTCCTCGGGCTCGTCATTTTGTTCAGGAGTCCTCTCCCATGAAATTTGACCTTCCACCCCCAGGTAGTTGGGCAGGTCATAGATAACTGCAGCGGAGCAGAAGTCCCTAACGATAGGGAGCTCTGCATTGCTGACTGTGCGAGCCTCGTAGGCCACAATGCGCTCGGTAGCGATCCCGAGGGTCCTAGCCTGGCGCTCGACCCACTCCTTCGAGCGGTTCTCCTTCAATACTGGAGGGTCGTTGACTGCCGCCCTCAGAAGATTGAGCGCAGCTTGCACGTTGGGGTCTCGTTCCCCCCCATTATCGACAGCGCGGGTAATATACTCTCTACCTGCTCTCCTGGCCCAAACGAGGGCATCGTCGGCATCGTGAGGAGTGATGCCATTAGCCGCGAGGTATGCGGCGATATCAGCCATACCGGCTGAGCGAGTGAACTCCCCTTCCCAGGGGACACGAGTACCATCACGAGGGGCCACCTCAGCACAATCCAGAAGGGCTCTGTAGCGACCCTTCGCTGCGAGGAGACGAACTAGCTCCCAGAACCAGACCATCCGGTCATAGCTCCCTCTGGGGACTGGAGCCAGTCGTTCGTAGAGGAGGAATCCTCGTACTAATTGTGCTGTGGGAGGACTGATTTCCCACTCGTCATCGTCGGGGCGCTCACTGACACCTAGCACCCCAGGGAACATCCTCAAGAGCTCGGAGCTCTCATCTGAACCGCTGTACCCATTCTGGTACTCGTGGATAAATTTAACCCAGTCAGTGACTGGGGCTTCGAGGCTCGGTGCCTCTCGTGGTAGTTCGGGGATCCCCCCTTTTCCCTTCTTTCCGGAGGTTCGACCTCCTCCTCTAGGATTAAATGCTCGACCCCTTGGAGGGGGTCGTTCTTGATGAGCAGGGGCTTGGGGAACCCCAGGGTTTTCGACCATCAGGCGGTCGCGGAGAGGCACGATGGGTCTCTGACCCATCTCTGGCAAAGGAGCGGTGGGTTGACCCTCTATCCGCTGTTGTAAGGCCAGCTGTCCACCGGCGGGTTGTAACGCGAGGGCTTCCTCCTCCCTCCTTGCCCTTTCCTTGTCTCGTAGTGCCTCTCTCCTCTGGTGCACTTTCTGGGAGGCCCAAACAAGCGGCCTCCATTCCTTAAGTGCGAGGTTCATGACCTCGTTCATGACCAACCTGCATTTCTTCCACAGGTTGATATAGGTGATCAGCTCCTGCGCCCTACAGACGCAAGGAGCGTTCTCCTCAGGTTCTTCGTACGCTTCGGCATACAGCTTGCGGATTTCCTCCGCGGTGTTAATGAGTCTAATGGGACCCATTATCCCCCTGTCCCATCTGGTAACTGATGCGACGAGATTTCCTCGTCTGAGGGGAACAGGAGGGGGGGTCCCCTGGCGAATGTTGGCGAGGGCAGCGCCAAGCCTCTCATCATTGTAGGCGTAGAGGTTGTCGTTGATCCTCACAAAGAGGATCGACCTCACGCCATCCCTGCCTTGCCCAAGGACCCATACTCTGTATGGGTTCTCTTCTCCCATAAATTCAGGGAAGAGTGTTCCCTGAGAGGCAGTATCGACGACCATAGGGATGTCGTCATCGTAACATTGTTGAACGGAGGTATCTTCCTCCATGGCGGTGTATTCGTAATCAGGCGCTGCCTGATGGGTATCGTCCTCGAGCTGCTTCGCCTTGCCCTTTCTTGACACTACAGGTTCAACCTGCGACGCAGGTTTAGCCTGTACCCTCCCCCTCGAAGAAGAAGAAGGCTGTGGTGCTGGTGGAGGCAGCAGCCTGGAGGAACTAGCCTCCGCGTTTGATGAATAAGTACGCCCCCCCAAGGAGGCGACACGAGCACGTTCGAAGTCACGCGCAGCTTGCTCAACCGTAGTGGGAGCGGGGATGGTGGGGGTAGGTTCGCGTTGAAGATCATCGATCTTCCAGAGGGCACGACGGAGGTTGTAGGAGGTTTCCTCGAGATCACGCTCGAGACAGCTGATACGACGACGTAGGTCATCGTAGGGGGTACATTTGATGAGACGGGCGGTCTCATCAGCCAAAGTGACAATAGCAGGCATGATACCTGCGTCGGACAAGGCCATGCCTTGGGAAAGATGAAGCACGTAAGCCGCACACTGGTCACAAGCGCCATGATGGCACAAGAAAGGAAACTGGGGGTGGCATTCCCAGTACGGGCAGGAACGTTTGTCCCGGCAGGGCTCATACTCGAGGGACGACGAGCATGAGGGTGATCGTGGCCGTTTCTGGCCACTGCTGACCGTACGCAGACTGTGTCGGTCGACAGGGGACGGAGAGTACGAACGTGATGGCGAACCATCGTGAGGCACGTCGGAACGCGCAGGTGATCTGCCTCGCCGAGGCGAAGGAGATCGGGACGGGGTGGGGCTGATAGAGCCTTGTGGGCTCGGGGGGTCTCTGCGACAGTGATCGCGGTGGGACATTGTAGATACTTAGAACGTTATGAGCGTTAAAGAAAAAGAAGAAGAAGAAGACGGAGTATTGTAAAAAGAAAATCACGTGATCAGTAAAGTTAATGCACGTGAAACGGTGAAAATGTGATCGGAGGAAAGTATATACTCTAATTAAATTTGGTAACTATGCTGTGCTCGAGGCCGACGGTATTATTGACGGTATTTTTATTTTTATCTTTTGTTTGTTTTTATTTTTGTTTTTTCTTACTTGTCCGTTTGCTTCCGGTAGTAGTCTCCCAACTACGTTTAACCACTTAGTGGTTACCATATGCCTACGCATACTATTTCGCCCTTCGGGGCAACTGGCGTATACTTTGTATGCCCTGGAGCTCGAGGTACCTGTTGAGGGCCTCAAGCTCCTTACAGTTAGACACTGGCTCCCATGTCGTGTCTCCGAGGTTCCATCTCACAAGGAACTCTATCTTGTTATTCGTCCACCGGTGAGCCGTTATCTCATCTACTAACCACTCCTCTTCGTCAGTCATACCGACATCGTAGAACGCGTGCACGTTGTAGGGAGTGTGCACTCCCTAGGGCTGAAACCCGCCGCTTTTCAGCATTCCTTCGCCGCCACAATGCTCCGACAGTCCTCAGGGCCTCAGACCGCCATATTGCGGCAATTCCCGACTGCTACGACCTCCATAATCATCCCCACTGTCCACCAGAGTCTGTAGATTTTGACCAAAGGTTGTGGCAAGAGCCACTTAACGATCTACAAGCACCTGTGAATCCCACAAATATACGCTAATTAGCTTTGTTAATAATGCATGATGACAATGCTAAGATGCAGGGGATATGCCTATATACACACTCCTTCAATATCTCTTGGATATTGTTGGCACTTCGAGCCGAAATATTGAGGGCTGATTAGTTAGACTCCCCCCATTACTATATTTGTTTGACACAGCCACACAGCGAAGGGGGAGACACAGCCACAGAGAGAGGGGTTGACACAGCCACTTAGTGAGGGGGTTGACATAGCCACAGAGAGAGGGGTTGACACAGCCACACAGCGAAGGGGGAGACACAGCCACAGGGGTGGGAAACTGCACAGCCACACTGAAAACCAAAGTTGTAGCCTGGAACGAGAGGATCACGGCAATATGATTACATCAGCGAGATCTTGCTTTTTAGATTAGATATGAGTGAAATACTAAAATTTTCACGAGTCTCTGCTTTTTTTGCACAGCCACTCCACCTGCGATGTGTGCTTATCTAATCAAAAAGCACAGCCACACTGAAAATGAAAGTTGTAGCCTGAGACGAGAGGATCACGGCAATATGATTACATCAGCAAGATCTTGCTTTTTAGATTAGATATGAGTGAAATACTAAAATTTTCACGAGTCTCTGCTTTTTTTTGCACAGCCACTCCACCTCTGATATGTGCTTATCTAATCAAAAAAGCGCACATGCACAGCCACACTGAAAACAAAAGTTGTAGCCCGGGACGAGAGGATCACAGCAATATGATTACATCAGCGAGATCTTGTTTTTTAGATTAGATATGAGTGGAATACTAAAATTCTTGCGAGTCTCTGCTTTTTTTGGCACAGCCACTCCACCTGCCATATGTGCTTATGTAATCAAAAAAGCGGACCAGATACCAAGGGTTGTTGTTGCTGCCCCACTCCTCCCCTCTACTGTATGATACTTTACTGTGTTGCAGCATACTGTTGACATGCAGCCTACCCATATTCCACACAATTTGTATCCCATCCAGTGCTTCCTATGGATGTGAATATAAATAGGGGTAAAAATGCGGACTCTGCTCCCATTAGTGCAGTTCTTGACATATGGACTTGAAAATTTCACCCCACCCTCCCCTTGCATATGACTATGACCTATCAAAATTACAGACCATAAGCCTCAGTTTTTGTGGAGGCAGAACAAGATCTCCTCCTCCCCAATGTATGTGCTACAGACATGGGCACTGCACATTTTTGGGTATTCTTATCAGTTGGGGCCATGGGGGATATGTCATACAATGTCTATGTAGAAGGACTTTGGTGGTTTATTTGGTGGAATGGATGTAACACCACCATGTTGGTTTTTTGGTGCATGGCCACCACACCACACTTCCAAGGGTATCATGCCAGCTAATGCCAGGGGTACATTCTGCACCTATACATCTACCCTCATTCAAAGTTTGAAGTCCATCCATCAAGAAATGGGTGAGCTAGAATGAAAATGAGAGCTGGAGAGCGTGGGAAAGTGTGCGATGATTTTAGGAGACTTAGGAAACATATCAAAAACTTGTCATAGCACATTCCCCAGTGGACCTGGTCTCAAGAGGCTGTGGGAAATATGTGTGAGAGCATATCTGACCATTCCAATACCGTTTTAAATGTAGTATGATCACCTAAATACTCAAAAATGCGAAAAGTTGGGAGGTTGCATCCCATGTATGAACTGCAAGAGTGAAGCAGGCATCTAGGAGGTTGACACCACCCATACATGCTAGGCAGGATTGCCATTGCAGAAATGGTGCAGGAGAGTCCAAATTGCAAGTAGGAACTCAACTATCCACTTATCTTACTCACTACCTCACTCTGTGATGTGCTATGACAAGTTTTTGATATGTTTCCTAAGTCTCCTAAAATCATCGCACACTTTCCCACGCTCTCCAGCTCTCATTTTCATTCTAGCTCACCCATTTCTTGATGGATGGACTTCAAACTTTGAGTGAGGGTAGATATATATGTGTAGAATGTGCCCATGGCATTAGCTGGAATGATACACTTGGAAGTGTGGTATGGTGGCCATGCACCAAAAAACCAACATGGTGGTGTTACATCCATTCCACCAAATAAACCACCAAAGTCCTTCTACATAGACATTGTATGACATATCCCCCATGGCCCCAACTGATAAGAATACCCAAAAATGTGCAGTGCCCATGTCTGTAGCACATACATTGGGGAGGAGGAGATCTTGTTCTGCCTCCACAAAAACTGAGGCTTATGGTCTGTAATTTTGATAGGTCATAGTCATATGCAAGGGGAGGGTGGGGTGAAATTTTCAAGTCCATATGTCAAGAACTGCACTAATGGGAGCAGAGTCCGCATTTTTACCCCTATTTATATTCACATCCATAGGAAGCACTGGATGGGATACAAATTGTGTGGAATATGGGTAGGCTGCATGTCAACAGTATGCTGCAACACAGTAAAGTATCATACAGTAGAGGGGAGGAGTGGGGCAGCAACAACAACCCTTGGTATCTGGTCCGCTTTTTTGATTACATAAGCACATATGGCAGGTGGAGTGGCTGTGCCAAAAAAAGCAGAGACTCGCAAGAATTTTAGTATTCCACTCATATCTAATCTAAAAAACAAGATCTCGCTGATGTAATCATATTGCTGTGATCCTCTCGTCCCGGGCTACACGGCGGAACGCCAAATTTGTGTCAAGCGCATTTGCCGGAAACTATAAAATACACACCAAGCCAACATAACGTATATATCCATACGAGCTGTGTACAATAATATGAGAATTTGTTCTCTCGAGACCTTGGCCTCGACATCATTTAGACATGTCATAGGGATTACACGAACGATGTTCGACGTACATCAGCGCGGTATTGATCCGATGTTCCTGCAACATTTGCCACAGAGCCTCTGGTCCGTATTTCCTACAAGGTACTATGAATAATTGGTGTCGTATGTAGCCCCCATACCGACTGTATATAGAGTGTACATAGAATGTATAGTCGTGTATGTTGACATCCTACATTTCATTATGGTAATATAGTATACTGCTCCGTGCACTGAATGGAAACTCACCACACAGTAACTATGCCCGAACGCAATAGTGCTATGGACTTCCACAGCAAACCGCTGGTTGCATGCATGATCGTAAACAACATTGCATTGTGAATACGCGTATTACAACAGGACAACAGAAGGACAGTGCGAAAAAAAGAGGTGGATTGTAAATCAGACAGCTGAAATCAACGATTGAGGATAAAAAAGTGCAACGTGTCTGGAGAAGGCGTCCCAGATGGAAGAAAGAGTGGCGCTACAGTCAACTGCGGCAGTAGCACTGTCCGTGTTGTTGCAGTCATCGCAATCAGTGCTGTTGGACGACTCATCGTAGTCCATACTCTTCGTTTCAACACCGCCGAGCCACTCTTCTATGAAGGTTCCTTCCACCGGAATCCTCGGATCCCACACCGACCATTCTCCATCGGGGAATCTCGGATGAGCACCGATAAACGTAAGCCAAAAGGCATCCTTTCCCCATGTCCAGTAAGGAAGGGAAGAATCCTGCACCTTGTTGACAAGCCAGCATTCGATCTCCTTAGACAGCGTAGCCCATTGCCGAGGGTCAGTGAAGTCGAACGTACGTGGGAGAGGCAAGAATGGGATGGTGACGTCTTGAGTGTACGCCCCCATACTGAAATCATCGCTGCCAGTGTAATGCAGAGGGACGAGGAGCTAATAAATTGTGTCGATTTATTGCGTATCCAATTAGGATGAATAAATACTCACCGGAACAGCAGGCTCGGATGGCTCGGATTGGCATACACTCCATGCTTTCGCACGAATAACTGGTGCCATGAAATTGTTGTACTCCTCCGACACAGAGACAGAAATTTTAATGGGCTCCTGCCATGAATGATCAATGAGCAACGAGCAACGTAGAATGAGGACAAAAACTCACAATCCGTTCGCGAATGAGGTTTTGTGGCACGGAACCAGAAAAGTATATTGTGACGAGCAACGGCTGAAGAAAAGCATGGTCATTCCCAACGTATTCAACATCAGGACGAACGAATGTTTGGATGGTGGATGAGGACATTTTGCTGAGGGAAATCAGAATGCAGCGCTGCAGACACGAACTTGAGTTTGAATGGCTGGGGCAAATCGGGCGCAAAAGTGCCATCACGTGACGCAAGACATCCATCGCATTCTTCAAAGTATCGACAGTGCAGCTGGCCCCATCGCGAACGCACCTGCTCGACACCGCCAATCTTCCAGTTTCACAGTCTCTTTATTCCATCATTTTGTCCGTCCACTTCTATTGATCGATGAAGACCTCCATTGCGGGGTTTGTTGATGACAAAAGTATGTGGCCTGTCACTGACGAGCACAAGCTGACTCCATTGCCAGTATTCCGCTATGCAAGCGGGAATTCTAATACCCGGTTGGTAAACTGCATGATATGTCCACCAGCACAAGGAAAATATCGTGAATTCCACCTGAAGCACCTCAAGAGCCATCGATCCTCACACGTCCACCAGCGCCATCTCAAACTCTATGCAAGTGGTCGGACAACGCTATCAGGCTACAAGTCCTCTCAATGCATGGTAGAGGAGCTAATTACCCCCCTGGCTCCTGGATTTTCTGGTCCTTCGAACACTTTCGATGAAACCATATCGATGGATATTGACGACCACCGGTGGGTAGGAGAAAGCCCTGATGAGAGTGAATCGATGTTTGTAATGCCGGAATCGCCATCGGTTACTCCACTACGAATGCCGGAGTCTGAGGATGATCGTCCAGTTCCATTGAGCGAACTCTGGCACGCCATATCAACCAGCCGTCATCAAAAAATCGATGGTACAAGAGATCTATTCCAGGAACTACAAGATGCGCTTGCCTCTGGCGAAGCACTTTTTTCCACCCCACTCTCCCCAGTCAACTCATTCCCTAGTGACGACATAGCATGTGACGCAGGGTCTGACTTTGGTATCGAGCTTTCAGGTGAGATCTTCGGTTTTTTCTACAAATTATTTACTGACACTTCTGGACTGACACGTCAGATAATGAATCCGACGAGACATTCCCCTCAAATTCTGAGAAAACCAAAGCATCGCCTGAAAGTCCAACATACCCTTGGCCGACAAAAGTGGTACGTTACTCATTAAACATGATGGATAATTATTAGATGTTTTTTTCTTGACGATAGCATTTCCTCACTGCGCTGTTATTCAGTTCCCCGAGACTGCCATTCTCTCGGTTACAAAAGCAAGCCGTTCTTCATTGGGCAAAACAACTTGGTGTGCACGATGTGCCATCTCTACATGCCCTGCAGAAATGCTATGATGAGATGAAGAGAATGGTTGGCGATCCGACTGACAGGGCCGTCTCTCCCCTGGGTAATGTTTTTTATATTAATGATGTTGCAAAGGCGATTGCAAAGGTAAGTTGCTAGTTGTGTTTTCGTGTCATGGTCACTAATCTCACTTATACTCCAGGATTATGCGAATCCTCTCACTCGACTTGCAATGCAAGACTTTCCAGAGGACGGCGGCAATGGCATGTCACAAGTCTTTAATGGGGAGAAAATGTTACACGAAATGCCATCTCCTCCGGCTGTTCGTGTCCATGGAAGTATATATTTTGTTGGTGAATTGTTACAAGAGTCTTCTAAAGGATATTTCATTCCCGAACGTTTCTTCCTTGCTACCCCCAGCACTGCACGTCCGAGTCCCCCTGGACAGCCATCCACGGATTGCATGAAAGAGCTCTTCGCTCTTGGCCGCTCTGCCACACGTACCGATGTGGGTCGATCAGCTCGAGAATGATTTATATGCTAAAGGCTAATATACGTAACACGCATAGGCCGGGTTTATTGTCAGCGACGAAAGGGAAATTATACCAACTTCAATGTTCCAAAGATCATATGAGGACATTGCGTTCCATCCTGCAGAGCTTTCTTGTGGCTTGACGCAATCATCAAAAAAGTATGCATCGCTAGAACCCAACCCTTGGCGTAAAAAATCAGGTGGTCGAATGGTCTACACTGTACCGCTAATTATCTTCATGGATGACGTCTCGGGAAATGTCTCCAAACAGTGGAACAAGCACTTCGTAATATATATGTCGAATGCAAACCTGCGGCGTGAGATGCTCGACCACGAGTTCTTCATTCGGTTCGTCACATCGTCACCACATGCGTCTCCCATGGAGTTGATGCATGCAATGAAACAATCCATTCTGTATGTCTTGTTCATTGTTGTGGCGATGACATCACTCACTCATCGCCTCAGGAAGGCGTCCACTTCGGGCATCATCACCTGGGACTGCCGCGACCATGAGGAGGTCGTGCTGATTCCATATGCATTATTCTTTGGTGGAGATAATCCCATGCAGGCCGAAGAATGCAGTCAAGGTGGTCTCAACTGTAATTACTTCTGCCGGACGTGTCATGCTGGGGGGTCAAAAGAGCATAAGGAATCCGAAGCGGGATATTGCAACCTATTCAAGGTTGAGTGAGCATTCTTATGTTTGTTTTCTCTCGTCTAATAACCTTTACAGCCGGGTACGTTTCGCACTCCAGAAGAGACACTAAAGGAAATCAAGAATCAATTCAAGATTGCGGTTTCGTCAGGAGCAACGACGAAAATTCAGCGATCAGTTTCAAGTACCGGCGTCCGTGATTCTCTCTCTCTCAGTATCTTGAACACGGTTGTAGACATGGGTAAGCAGCTTCGTAAACGAGGATTAGGAAATAGGGCCATGCAAGAAAGTGACATCGAGGCTACCTTAGAGAAAGAGCTCTCTGAGCTCCTCGGCGGAAAAGGTTTAGACGACATGATCAATCCCCTCATAGGTATGGAAGGTATGTTTTCGCTATCTGCCATTTTGGCGTTTTGTGATGATCCGTTGTCAGGTATCAACATTCACCTGGACACCCCAACGGAGATCCTTCATACAATCTTACTTGGCATAGTCAAGTACTTTTGGGGGCAAACGGTGCATCTTTTAGAGAAGGCGAAGCTACTTGATATCTTTCAGAGCCGTTTGGACTCGATTGAGCGTGATGCGCTCAACGCTCCCGATTTAAATTCGGACTACATCTGTCGCTATAAGGGTGCACTGATTGGAAAGCATTTCAAGAGTCTCGCGCAGGTGATGCCATTTGTTGTACATGATCTGGTACCCCAGACGGTAATAGACGGATGGACAACAATGGGAGAACTTGTTGTTCTCCTTTGGCACACGAAAATCGAGGACGTCGAGGATTATCTGGTTTGGTTTTCTGTGTGCTCGACATTCAATGTCCCGCTAATAACTTTCAACAGGCTCGGCTTTCTCGCACAATCGAGGATTTTCTTAATGTGACGGCAATTTGTGCCCCCAGCATCCTTATCACGAAGCCGAAATTTCATTTTCTTGTCCACCTTCCCGCCTACATCCGTCGTTTTGGGCCTGCAATCATTTTCTCGACGGAGCGATATGAATCATTCAACCATGTCTTTCGGCTGACATGTATACACAGCAGTCGCCAAAGTCCAAGCCAAGAAACTTGTCGGACGTTTGCGCGGTTTGACCTAATCAAGCATATTGTCACTGGCGGATACTGGTACGAGAACAACTTAGAGAAATGGGTCCATGCTGGACCATTTGTCTCGACATTCCTTTCCGAGAACCCCACGCAAGCGCGTCTTCTTGGGATCAGTCTCGACGAGTTCAAGAATAAGTCTACAGACGCTTCAGGTGATTAGTATCTATCTCACATGTTCTGGCGTGCTGATGTCATAAATCTCTAACAACAGGTCAGATCATTCGTGCTCCAGCCATTTCCACTGCAAAGACCAAAGTTCCGAGGCTCAAGTCACGGCTCTCGGAAGCCGTACGATGGGAATACACTCAGTGTGCCAAAATTGGCACTGTCGCAAGCGATCCCAAGTCGGGTGGCATGTATTTTCGAGGTGGCGCTCTAACAGCAAAACACGGGGACAAAGTCAATCTCAACGGGAATGTTATTTTCGCTCATGCTGCGTCGAGCTCGGGCTTCTCAGTTGGACGGGTGTGTGAGATACTAATCACTAATGCCCATGAGAGCATTGTGGAACATGTCGCCATTCAACTGTACGAATTCGAGCTAACGTTGCACCCAACCCTCCACGTTCCAAGACTGCGCTTAACCGATCAGAAAATTGTTGTATCTTGGATGGTAAGTTTTATGATCTTCGTCTTTGAATGCCTTCTGATTGACATAAGGACATCGTTTGCGCCGTTAATTTACAACATAACTGTATGGACTCCAAGTGCGTAACACTTGCGCATCGTGCTGTGCGGCAGGAAAGAATCTCGACGGTGCGAACGAAACCCGTGCTCCGCCATGAGGAAACCCCAAACTATTTTCTCAATACTTTCTCCATTCATAATTACGCTTTCATTCATGCCGCATTGCCTGCATGTTTACGTGAAACCCCTCTCCGTGTTGCGGCTCAGAACATTCAGAACGTTCGCAGCCAGGCGGTGCAACAAATCCGACGGAAGAAAACCCAGCGCGCATCAAGTCCCATTCCTGTGCAGGACCCGGCTGTATCGGCCCCCGCTTTACCCGCTTTTGATCGAACATCAAAGCGAGGGCAGAAACGTACGAAGGTGACCACCCCATCCGCTCTATCGAACGCGGTAGGTTCTCCTGCACAGACCGCATTAGCGCAACTCGCGCCATCCATCGCCACTGCATCGCCAACACCAAATCTGCCATCACTTTTACACGACGGAATCATTCCGCTTGCAGGATCCAATGACCCAGTTCCACCGGCATCCTTTGCCGCCATTACACCGTCTCTTTCCCTGGACCAGGGCTCGCATCAGTTATCTGCTCGACCACCTCAGATGCATGCGTTACATCCGAATACCGGCTCTGTATTTCATCCGACTTTGATGCCAACGATGAACCAATACCACCCCCCTGGACCTATTCAAGGACAATTTAGTTACTATGCCCAGTCTCAAATAACAACCGGTAATTCGTCTCCAGAGTCATCAGGATTGCTGAACCAACACGGCACTAACACGGCTCAAATGTCATTCCCCCATATGACTGTTGCTCAATATGGTTCACCTCCGAGTGTGCAGCGTCTTTACTATGATCCACAGCCTAATTTACATGTACCATCCAACCGCACGCTGTATTACTCTCCATGAAGCCTCTGTTGACGAATTTCATTATGTCATGTGACCACCATCCGTGAAATGGACAACGTGCCTTCTCATTCAAAAGAACAGTGTTCAGCCTGCGATCTCCTTGGAGTCGCTCAAAGTCAGTGAGTCGAGATGTTCCGACAGTACCAGCTGCGAACAGCCTCTGGCTCAAATGGATCTCGCTCTTCATCCGCTCGTCCTGCTTCCTTAGTCACGGGCTCGCGAGGTTCAACGCGCACTTCCAGCTTAAGCAACAGTCTTTTGCCTTCCGTTGCAAGACCCGCTGGTTTTATAAACACCACGGCTGCTGATTTTGAACTTGACCCCCCACCAAGTTCTCAACCTCGTCAACGCCGAGGTCCTCCTTCTGACGTGTCCTCGCATTTGGAAGACTCCATAAGTGCAGGCATTCGCCGGCGCAGGAGTGACCCTCCTGACGACTTCGATTCCGACCCTACGCAGCTCAGCCCTCGGCGCGTGAAGCGACTGAAAATTTACGCTAAGGACCTTTGCAAAGAACTTGATATTCCGGAGAAGAATCTCCTTGATTTCGTTGAGGTCAGTCGATATCAGTGCATTGTTTTTGCCTCTCCCACAACCTGTGACTTTGCAGACAGGAAACATGTTCCATATGCTCGTTAATGTGAAGGCCTCTCTCATCAAGAACGAAATCGAATTTCATACGAACAAGTCTAATGCCCTTCAAGAAATATTGGCTACGAAGGACTTCGAGGTAAATGTATCCTTATATTCAAGTTACTAATCAAACTAAATATTCGTTTCAATAGAGTGCCCTTTATAATCGCCTCCTGGCATGCTTACTTTCTCCGAACATTACTGCCTATGTGACTGATACCCAGAGGCATATTATGGTAAGTTCTATGCTCTGCTGAGTCCGATTACTGGCTTAGTCGACAATGTAACATGTAGGACTTTATCTTCGAGCACCAAGATATCTTCAAGATTCCAGCTGGCGTTTTTGACGATGCTGAGCTCAAGACCAGCCTTCGTACAATAGTGTCCAAAGCCCTTGCGGGCATTCGCTCACAGCTGAAGACACAGGTATGTGCAAGTAATCAGCTACTTGGCTAAGTACGACGTTCTAACAGAATGGCTAAGTTAATATCGTCCATTGCCAAGAAAACATGTATTGTCGATGTTACCAAGTCATTGGCACGTGCAAGTTCTGGAATGGAGGTGGAAGCTGCACACTGGAATAGAATGGCCTTCCTTGTGAGTGAACTTGCATGAAATTGAACGGAGTGCCAGCCTGGAAATAATGGTCTCTACTTCAGCGCCGCTGCCTCCGTATCTTCCTTATTGGTACCGGTGATCTCAAATATGTATCACTCGATGTTTGTTTCACACCCCGCCTCATCCCCATGCTCAAGGCGGATATGCAAAGGAAACTTGAACGGGAGCTTGACATCAATTTCAATGACATGGAGAAAGGTTTTGCTGAAGAAGGTACTTCAGATGGCGCTTTGGAATCCACCTGCAACAACGACCCTCGTGTTGACCCCAATTCGATGGAAGAGCAGGGGGCATCTGGTGACGCTGATGCTGAACGTGAAGGCACCCCTGACGTTGAGGATATTAATGATGGGATTGATGACCTCGGCGAGGAGGATTCTGGGTTTGGACTGGAGGGTAAGCCCGTGCGTTTCTGCAGCAGCAAATTCTGGAATTATGTCGACTACATGCTCGATGTCCTTCGTGACACGGCCCGCCAAGATACCAGCACGAAGGAAGAGTTCGAAAAGGGAATTACAAGGTAAGTAAACCATTTCAACTACGGTCAGTCAGAAAAGCTTATCCTCCATAGTATTATGGTGCAGATTTTTCAGGATGACCTTCTGGATTGCCCCGGCCGTAGGAAAGTAACGAAGCTGACGACTGTGAACCCGCCATGGCAAACTACCATCCAGCACGGATTGATGTGGTAGACTCGGTTTTTATATCACATTGCTCTGTCACGCAGTCTTACAATGTCATCCGAATACATCCTTGATTCCACTATTAATTGATGCATATGAGAGTTCAAGGTGATAAGTGGGATATCAGTATAAAGCATACACACTATACTTCAAACATTATGCTGCCTATATCGGTGAGATTATGCAGTGTATATCTTCGGAAGTACCTAACCTATAAATGAGAACTTGTAACACGGGTATATGACAAAATCATATGTCGGTATAATGAGCTGAATACGTGTCATACATCCTCGTTCTATATGCCCAAGTATTCAGTGCTGGATATCCAACTATAACTAGGTACAATATACGGCGTGCATGCACTTCGACTGCGCATTCTATACTGGATGCCGACTATATAACCAAGAATGTCGGCATAATCCCTAAATCTTCCGATGATGTCGTCGGGATGTACCAACCTCGGGATCCTTGGCGTAAATTTCGTAATTGTTTTTTACAGCTGTGCCGGAAAGTAATACATTGACATAATTTCAATACTGGCAGGATGTCTACTAAAAAAAATATTGACAGGACATTTGTGGCCAACTTGCGTGTACAACTTTTGTTTTCAGTGTGGCTGTGCATGTGCGCTTTTTTGATTAGATAAGCACATATCAGAGGTGGAGTGGCTGTGCAAAAAAAAGCAGAGACTCGTGAAAATTTTAGTATTTCACTCATATCTAATCTAAAAAGCAAGATCTTGCTGATGTAATCATATTGCCATGATCCTCTCGTCTCAGGCTACAACTTTCATTTTCAGTGTGGCTGTGCTTTTTGATTAGATAAGCACACATCGCAGGTGGAGTGGCTGTGCAAAAAAAGCAGAGACTCGTGAAAATTTTAGTATTTCACTCATATCTAATCTAAAAAGCAAGATCTCGCTGATGTAATCATATTGCCGTGATCCTCTCGTTCCAGGCTACAACTTTGGTTTTCAGTGTGGCTGTGCAGTTTCCCACCCCTGTGGCTGTGTCTCCCCCTTCGCTGTGTGGCTGTGTCAACCCCTCTCTCTGTGGCTATGTCAACCCCCCCACTAAGTGGCTGTGTCAACCCCTCTCTCTGTGGCTGTGTCTCCCCCTTCGCTGTGTGGCTGTGTCAACCCCTCTCTCTGTGGCTATGTCAACCCCCTCACTAAGTGGCTGTGTCAACCCCTCTCTCTGTGGCTGTGTCTCCCCCTTCGCTGTGTGGCTGTGTCAAACAAATATAGTAATGGGGGGAGGCTTAACTAATCAGCCCTCAATATTTCGGCTCGAAGTGCCAACAATATCCAAGAGATATTGAAGGAGTGTGTATATAGGCATATCCCCTGCATCTTAGCACTGTCATCATGCATTATTAACAAAGCTAATTAGTGTATATTTGTGGGATTCACAGGTGTCTACAAGAATCACGGTAACTACCACTGTCCAAATAAGGAAATACCCCTAATGAAAATTGTCGCAGGCAGCCTCTGCTGTCGGAGTTTGAAAACTGCACATTACATAATGTGGCACAGCCACAGTGCGAACCAAAGTTGTAGCCCGGGTTGAGAGGACCACAGAAGTATGCTTACATCAGCGAGATCTTTATTTTTGGATGAGATATAAATGGAAAACTAAAATTTTCTCGAGTCTTTTTGGTTTAGTTACACAGCCACACAGACAGGGAGAGTGCACTGCCACACAGGGGAAGGTTGTGCACAGCCACACGGACAGGGTTGTGCACAGCCACACGGACAGGGTTGTGCACAGCCACACAGGGAAGGGGTTGCACAGCCACATGACAGGGGCAGTGCACAGCCACACTGAAAATGAAAGTTGTAGCCCGGAATGAGAGGATCACGGCAATATGATTACATCAGCGAGATCTTGCTCTTTAGATTAGATATGAGTGAAATACTAAAATTTTCACGAGTCTTTTCTTTTTTGCACAGCCACTCCACCTGCGATGTGTGCTTATCTAATCAAGGAAGCGCACCTGCACAGCCACACTGAAAACAAAAGTTGTAGTCCGGGACGAGAGGATCATGGCAATATGATTACATCAGCGAGATCTTGTTTTTTAGATTAGATATGAGTGGAATACTAAAATTTTTGCGAGTCTCTGCTTTTTTGGCACAGCCACTCCACCTGCCATATGTGCTTATGTAATCAAAAAAGTGGACCAGATGCCTGGTTTGTTGTTGCTGCCACCACTTGTCCCTTCCACTGGATGATATTTCACTGTACTCTAACATATTGTTGACAAGTGATCTACCCATTCCATACACATTTTGGATCCAATCCAATGTTTTTGGACATGGATATGAATAGGGGTAAAAATGCGAAATCTGCTCCCAAACATGCAGTTCTTGATATATGGACTTGAAAATTTCACCCTAGGCCACTCTGGTATATATCCACAACCTATCAAAATTCCAGACCATCAGCCTCTGTCCTTGTGGAGGTGGAGCCAGATCTCCTCCTCCCCAGTGTGTGCATTATACAGATGGGTACTGCAGCTTTCTGGGTAATTTGACCCACTGGTACTGTGGAAGATACATCTACCAGTGTCTATGTACAAGGACTTTGGGGGTTTATTAGGTAGAATGTGTGTAACACAACCTTGTTGGTTTTTTGGGTGCATGGCCACCATGCCACACCTGCAAGAGTAACATACCAACTAATACCATAGGCACATTCTACACCTATATATCTACCTCCATTCAAAGTTTCAAGTCCATCCATTGAGAAGTGGAGGAGCTGTAATGAAAATGAGAGCTGGAGAGCGTGGGAAAGTGTGCGAAGATTTTTGAAGAGATAGGAGATCTGTCAAAAACTTGTCACAGCACACTATCCAGTGGGCCTTGTCTCATGAAACTTTGAGAAATGAGTGTAGGAACATCCCTGAACATCTTTGTACCATTTGAACTGCCATTGAATTACCAAAATACTTCTAAGTGCAAAAATATGGGGGGGTGCATCCTATGTATGAACTGTAGGAGTGAAACAGTCACCTAGGAGGTTGATGCCATGCATACACACTGGGCAGACTATCCAATGCAGAAATGGTTCAGGACAGTCCAAATTGCAAGTAGGAAGTCAGCCATGCACTTATCTTACTCATTACATCTCTCTATGGTGTGCTATGACAAGTTTTTGACAGATCTCCTATCTCTTCAAAAATCTTCGCACACTTTCCCACGCTCTCCAGCTCTCATTTTCATTACAGCTCCTCCAGTTCTCAATGGATGGACTTGAAACTTTGAATGGAGGTAGATATATAGGTGTAGAATGTACCTATGGTATTAGTTGGTATGTTACTCTTGCAGGTGTGGCATGGTGGCCATGCACCCAAAAAACCAACAAAGTTGTGTTACACACATTCTACCTAATAAACCCCCAAAGTCCTTGTACATAGACACTGGAAGATGTATCTTCCACAGTACCAGTGGGTCAAATTACCCAGAAAGCTGCAGTACCCATCTGTATAATGCATACACTGGGGAGGAGGAGATCTGACTCCACCTCCACAAGGGCAAAGGCTGATGATCTGCAATTTTGATAGATTGTAGATATATGCCAGAGCTACTTGGGTTGAAATTTCCAAGTCCATATGTCAAGAACTGCACAATTGGGAGCAGATTTCGCATTTTTACCCCTATTCATATCCATGTCCAAAAACATTGGATTGGATCCAAAATGTGTATGGAATGGGTAGATCACTTGTCAATAGTATGCTGCAGTATGGTGAAATACCATCCAATGGAACGGGCAAGTGGAGGCAGCAGCAACAACCCAGGCATGTGGTCCGCTTTTTGATTACATAAGCACATATAGAAGGTGCAGTGGCTGTGCCAAAAAAAGCAGAGACTCGTGAAAATTTCAGTATTCTACATTTATCTCATCCAAAAATAAAGATCTTGCTGATGTAAGCATACTCCCATGATCCTTGCAACCCGGGCTACAACTTTGGTTTTCAGTGTGGCTGTGCACTGCCCCTGTCATGTGGCTGTGCAACCCCTTCCCTGTGTGGCTGTGCACAACCCTGTCCATGTGGCTGTGCACAACCTTCCCCTGTGTGGCAGTGCACTCTCCTCGTCTGTGTGGCTGTGTAACTAAACCAAAAAGACTCGAGAAAATTTTAGTTTTCCATTTATATCTCATCCAAAAATAAAGATCTCGCTGATGTAAGCATACTTCTGTGGTCCTCTCAACCCGGGCTACAACTTTGGTTCGCACTGTGGCTGTGCCACATTATGTAATGTGCAGTTTTCAAACTCCGACAGCAGAGGCTGCCTGCGACAATTTGCATTAGGGGTATTTCCTTATTTGGACAGTGGTAGTTACCGTGATTCTTGTAAATCGCTAAGTGATAGTTGCCGGGCCTATTTGGTCTAAATTAGCTGACACGGCTCCACTGTCATCTATGGCATTCTGCTGCCTTTCGGCTGCCGATACAGCCAGAATGACCACCTCCGCCATCTAAAAATAGCTCCGCCCACCCTTGTGCCTTCCCACCGCCTCACATGCCCCTATCACCGCCACAAAAATCCCGCTTCGCTCCCAGGTTCCATTTGGAGGGCCTAGCCTTCTCTATTCCGACCGCCTCAGCCCCTGGACACGTGAAACCCGTCTGCTGGCTGTCGGAAACCCTTTCCAAAGTGTCAGGTGTCAATCCTGTGACCCGCCACCCACTCCGACGCATGTTCCGCCGCCATTCCGCTTCCAGACCCCATGTTTCATCCCCCAGAGTTTCCGCAGCTTTCCCTGCACTTCCTTGCTGTCCAGGCATGTCATCCATACCCTCTCTCTTTACTTACATATTTTTCTGGTCAGTTTTACTTCGCTTTCCTTTCCCTTAGTGCGATGCATGTGATTTACCATACATCGGCCCTTTTCTGTCACTTTTTTTCGACATTTGACAGCTCCGAAAACCGCCGATTTTCACATAGCTACCGCCGCCTCTACGTTACAAGTATCACCGCTTCACTTAGAAAAAAATACCCACCTTTTTGCAGTCACCATCTGTGTTTCTGAGCATCCCAGAGTCCCCAGAGTTGAGTCCCTTGAGTATTTTCAAGTTCTATGAGTCCTTGCTGAGTCCACAGAGTTCTTCGAGTCTGCAGAGTCTTCTATGAGTCCCTAGAGAGTCCGCTTCGAGTTCCAGAGCCTACATCGAGTCCCCAGAGCCAACCCTTCGATAAACCGCCGCCCTTTGAGTCCTTCCACCGCTTCCAAAGTTCCACAGTGTTTCAGAGTCATTCCCACCGATTTCCAGAGTCTAGACCGCCGCCCTTCGAGTCCTCCCACCACTTCCAAAGTTCCGCAGTGTTTCAGAGTCATTTCTGCCGATTTACAGAGTCTAAGCTGCCGCCCTTCGAGTCCCAGCACCTACTAGCCTTCATAGCCCTTCAGAGCCACCCTATTTGCCTGCCTGGTGGCGGTAATTCGAGTTCTTCATCGCCAACTACTCCTAGACCTTAGGGGATCTTTTCCCTCGTCTCCCATAGCCTTTCCGACACTCCCTTCCGACTCACGACCCCTTGGGACGAGCCTAGGCATAGCCTACAGCTTTCCCCCCCTTTCCCCTTGCGCTCTCACAAGAAGAGTTGCCCACAGCGTCACGTCTCGGGAACAGAACATCATCGTTCTGTTCGTATCTGCGCAATAACCCGACGTGGAACGTTGGGTGTATGCGCCGCTGGCGCAATTGTTCTGGCAGGTCCAGAGTGTAGGTATCGTTCGCGCTGTCACAGCGCAATACTTTCATCGGACCGATGAATTTTGGCACAAGCTTTCGTGCACGTCCCTTCGGAACGCTCAAGTTCTGAGTAGAGAGGTAGACGAGGTCCCCCTCTCGAAGGCTGAAGCCTTCCTTTCGTTTCTTATTTGCATGGTACGTCTGTATTACCCTGCTTTCAATGATGGCATCATGGGCCATCTCAAGATTTTCTAATGCTTGTTTTACGAAGGTCTTCACCCCTGGTGCCGTTGAGGGTGTCCCCCCTCTGACTCGTTGCATGACTTCGGGCATGTACCCGTAATTTAACTCGAAGGGTGTGAACCCTGTCGAGCTACTTATGCTCGAGTTAATCGCGAACTTGACCATTGGCATCTTCGATGTCCAATCCGTCTGGTCTGGTCGGACCATGGCTTGTAGCATCTGCGCTACATTTCTTATTGCTCGTTCAGATGCTCCGTCTGTTTGTGGATGGAATGCCGTCGACATTAGGAGTTTCGCTCCCAACATTCTGTGCGTTTCGCGCCAGAAAGTCGACGTGAATTTCGCGTCTCGATCTGAGACTATCGTCTCTGGTAGTCCGTGTAGTCGGACGACTTCCCGTATGAACATCCCCACGAGCTCTGACGCTCGTATCATCGTAGTCACCGGTACTAGGTGTACCATCGACGTTAGACGGCACAGGACCACCCACAGGTAGTCGTGCCTGTCGCTCGGTGGGAAAGGTCCCACAAAGTCCATTGCTATCGACCCCCAGGGTCTTCGCGGCACAGGCAGACTGTGCAATAGACCCTTCGGTCGCTGATTGTCGTTCTTTGTCGTCTGACATATCGGACATGTTCGACAAAACTTGTCCACCTCCCGGCCGAGTTTCGGCCACCAATACCATCTGCGGATATAATCTGCTGTCCTCTGGGATCCAAAATGTCCCAGCGTCCTGTGCGCTTGATTGATTACCCTGGCGATAGTATCATCGCCGTCATACTTTGCATGGGGAAGGCATTGTAACGCTTATAATCACAAGGACTATACTCGGTTACTCCTTGACTGATGGAGAGCAGAGGACTTGGGAAAGAGTTAATGCGACAGTGCACAAATGAACTCGATTGGAGTGTCTACGACAAGAGAGACGGTATTTATACTAACTAGAGTGTTTGTACCGTGGAACGTCGTAGAACAAACCAAACAAAGAGAGATAAACGCCATTGGCTGCAGCAGTACACGCTGAGTCAAGGCGGCAACGCTGACCAAGCAGCTGACTAAGTAAAGTGTCTATGAGCACGTCTAAAGTAACCCTAACCAGAGAGTGGATAAATAAGGCAAACTACGCTAAGAGTACGCTACAACCAGTAGTGAAAAGTATGGGCCGTTACAGGCATAGCACCTTCTCTCCTCCACGATTTCTCGTGTATAGAAGGCCATCTTCCCCTTCGAACTGAGGATAGTGTGACGGCTGTGCCATCACTTTCGCGAGTACAGGATCGCTTCTATATCCTGCATGGATGTCATATCCATGCATACTAGGCCGTTGATAATACCAAAACTCCGGTAGTCATTGACCTACAGAAGACAGAAGTACAAACTCCGGTAGTCAATGAACTCCGAAGGTAGTAGTATAAACTCCGGTCCGACACTCTGACTCCGGAACATCGGCCCGTGCCTTTGTTCTCCTTTTAGTTAGCACGTGGACTCACTCCTTTGCTCCGGTACTGCCTCAGGTTTGTCAGGCCTGTGTCTGCCACCGGTAGACCGGTCTCCTGAACTCCGCTTCGCTTAGTCATTCCCTTACCAATAGTTGTACAGCCTACAGTATGGTTACCAAGACTTCCGGAACTCCGGTAGTCTTCATTCCGGACTTCTAGTATAAATACCTACCCTGTTCTGTGCTGTAGTCTCCAGTCTGGTAGTCGACCATATAACACCCGAGTCCCCTTGTCCCTTCTCTCCTAATCCTGAATTCCCTAACTCCGGGTTGCCAACTCGGCACTCCGAGTCTCAGGACTTTGACCCCCTAGGCATACCCAGACTTGTCCAAGGGCACAGCACATAAGCTGAGGCCAATGGGTAGTGTCTCCCCATCGTATGACCACCCCCCTCAGATAACATGTGTATCCCGGATCCCCAGTGCCTAACTCCGACTCAACTCCCTTTCAAACTCCGATGTAACCCCCCTCCGGACCTTCGGACTTTGACCCCCCTGAACTCGGGAACCGTGTTATGATAGTACTACCAGACTGCTACTTGGGCAAGTTATTCCAGCATGGCCATCTTAGTCACCCTGCATCCTCACAGGTGCCTATATACCACCGGTCTTCGGAGGTATCCCTGTTCCATGGCCTAATTTGTCTCAGGACCAAAATGCTAAGGCTCTGGTAGCCACAGCACAAACTCCAGGCTCTGCATTCCCAAAGCTGCAGCAGAAAACTCCGGACTATACTCCGGAATTACTTATTAAGCTTGGGAACATAAGCCTGAAAACCATTCCTTCCTTGACAATCTGACATCATCACTCTCTACTCTAAACAACCCTGGCACCAAGTACCCTCGGTTCTAACTCCGACCCATGCTGGCTTAGCCCCAGCCTTTCCCTAAACTCCGGAGCCTATACATCCTCGGGCTTTGAAGCATCCCTCTGGTTTTCTGACTGGCAGTGTCACTCTGGCAAGCTTTTGCAACTCCGTTGGGTTCTAAGGTATAGCTGGTACCTGGATACAACTAACTCTCCCATTGCGATCCGTCGATCAGTCGGGAATTGAGTAGTACTATTTCCGGCTTGCTATACACAGAATGCCAACCCCCTGATATCACCCCTGGACCAGACCAACCCCGGACTGCGACTCTCTGCTCCTCCGAGTATCCGATTCCATTACTCCGACCTGCTAGCCAACTCCGTCCCACTGGAAATGTTTCATCACCTTGCCCAGCCCCTAAAGCCACTGTTCTAGCTCGGACTTCATAGCTGAAGTTCTCGGGCACCACCAGTATTCAACTCCGGACCCTCACCAGGCTTATTGCTGTCTTTTCTCCTCATTACCAACTTCTCCATTCGCTTTTGGACATTCCATCCAGTCCCCAACCTTGGTCTCGTCCCTCTGGCAACATCACCACTTACTCCGACACATCATACTACTCTGTGATGCCCAGCTTCACCCTTAGTCATCATGAGTCATTTTTTTGGCTTTAAGCTTCGGGTATTACCAATCAAACTCCGACATCTCCTTTTGGAATTACCCTTTTTTGGAAGGGGTAAAAGCGTCTTTTTCATAAGTCATCTTCTCTCCACGTTTCCTCTAAAGAAAAGTTCCTTTCAAAGAAACGTTTCATCAAAACATATCACCACGTTTCTCACTCTTATACTATGCCCCTGTTCAACACTCGTTTTACTCCTCGTCTTCCTGCTCGTCCTGCTCTGGCCAGGATTCGTCAGCACCGTCTCCCACCACCATCCCTTCCCACGACCACCAGACAACTCCACTCTTGGGAAGCCCCAAGATCAACATGGTGGCAGGAGGTCGTTTTCGCTTTTCAGACAGAACCCTGGACTGCATCCAAAGTTGCCCTTCTGGCACTGATAGCACTGACAGTTGTCATTTTGGGTGCTTATGCGAGTACCCATGGTAACTTCCCTGTACTACTTCCCCATTACCAGTAGTACCAAGCCTTCGCAAACTCCGAAGCCACCGGAACCCGGACTCCGCCCATGTTCCCCTATACCCCTACCCTTGTGCCATACTTCGCACCTCCAACATTTGTGCATACCCATGACCCATGACTGGCCCTTCCCAGTACTCACACTAACTGGTCTTCGCAACTCCGGACTGTTGTCCCCTTCCAATCTCCGCTCCTACTGGCCTTACTCTGGCACAGCAGTCCTCGAGGGCTCGGACTTAAGAGGGGGATAGGCCTAGCCTACCCTCTACCTCCGATTCCACTTCGCAGTTTTTTCCAGTAGTCACCCTTGGTTTTTCGGTATTGTATATGTTAACTCCGGACCAGTATTCAACTCCGATACCAGTAAAGTCCTGTCCTTTTTGATTTTCCTTAGTCCCACCTATGTTTTTGGTTCTTTCTGCTTATGACTCACAGTCCTTTGTCTACATGTTTAGTTCCAGCTTCTGTTTTAGTGTTACACCGGTATTTCCGGACTTCCGGAGTACCATTTGTCTTTCTGTTCTGGACTTTACCTTACCCTTCCCATGACCAAGGAACTTGTTGGACATACTGTTCTGGGACTCACCCCTAAACACAATGCTCCACTCACCCTTGGCATTCACGTCTGTTCCTCCCAAGTTCCATTGCCACTAGTTACCTCCGGAAACTCCGGAATCCAGTACTGCACTCCCTGCAGTAGTCCTGCCATGTCAGGTAGTCAAGTGGCACTGACCCCTCACCTCGGACTTTTACCTCCGGACTCCCAAACCCCGCCCACACCTTCTCTCCAGCCCTCGGAGATGCAGCCTCCCAGACCATACTTCGGACTTTCATCACAGAGCACCAGTCACATGGCTTCTCCTGTGCACTTGCTTTTGCCAGCTTCTGCTGTCTTGGACCCCATTCCAGACTCTTCTGGCACTATTTCTCTCATGCTCCGCCCTTTGCTGCCTCCATGCTCTCCCTGCTCCAGACACTCCGCCTCTTCCACCTCCCACAGTTCTCGCTCCGCTTTCCCCCGGAGTTTTCACTCCGCCCCGCATGTGCACTTTCTTCCACTACCTCCCGCTCTCTACGAATTATCCTTCACTGCTGTCTCCCAGCATGCTCAGCACCTGCTGTTCCTTCGCTGTCATCACTGTTCTGACAGGGTTGCTGAATCTGGGACAGATGCCCAGCCTCTGGCAACAGTGAGTGGGAGTACATCATTTTGGGGTGGATGTGACATGTTGGGAAGGAAGGGTCAATGGCAGACTGTGAAACCCGACTTGCTCTTAAGTCCAGACCTCCTGTTCCAGCTAAGCCCTAGCTGGCCTCATTCCATGGTTCTTGATGGTCCTCACTCGGTCCTCGTGGGCTCGGACCTAAGAGGGGGATACTGTCATATCCATGCATACTAGGCCGTTGATAATACCAAAACTCCGGTAGTCATTGACCTACAGAAGACAGAAGTACAAACTCCGGTAGTCAATGAACTCCGAAGGTAGTAGTATAAACTCCGGTCCGACACTCTGACTCCGGAACATCGGCCCGTGCCTTTGTTCTCCTTTTAGTTAGCACGTGGACTCACTCCTTTGCTCCGGTACTGCCTCAGGTTTGTCAGGCCTGTGTCTGCCACCGGTAGACCGGTCTCCTGAACTCCGCTTCGCTTAGTCTTTCCCTTACCAATAGTTGTACAGCCTACAGTATGGTTACCAAGACTTCCGGAACTCCGGTAGTCTTCATTCCGGACTTCTAGTATAAATACCTACCCTGTTCTGTGCTGTAGTCTCCAGTCTGGTAGTCGACCATATAACACCCGAGTCCCCTTGTCCCTTCTCTCCTAATCCTGAATTCCCTAACTCCGGGTTGCCAACTCGGCACTCCGAGTCTCAGGACTTTGACCCCCTAGGCATACCCAGACTTGTCCAAGGGCACAGCACATAAGCTGAGGCCAATGGGTAGTGTCTCCCCATCGTATGACCACCCCCCTCAGATAACATGTGTATCCCGGATCCCCAGTGCCTAACTCCGACTCAACTCCCTTTCAAACTCCGATGTAACCCCCCTCCGGACCTTCGGACTTTGACCCCCCTGAACTCGGGAACTGTGTTATGATAATGGATAGCATTCAGGAAGCCTGGTGCTTCTCCAAATGTTATTGGGGAGGCTTTAGAGGCCTCGGCAGATTCGAGTATCATAGGGTCTTCCTGCGCACTTGCGCTAGGGGATTCCTTGTTACTCTGATCTGTGGCTGAGGCCATCTCTTTAGCCTCTTCATATCTTTTCTCGACCTTTTCTTTCAACCGGTTACTCTTCCGAGGGGTACTTCCCTCTCTCATCGCTGATAACTTCAGCTCTCGCCACCTGTCTTGAGGGAGGTCGTCCCCCTCTGGGTCCAAACATATATCTGTGTCGGCCCATTCGACTTCATCATCGGAGGCTACGTCCCCTCCTTCTTGCTCGTAGTAATGAGAAAGGCAATCCGCTACGCGGTTCTCCATGCCTTTTGCATAGACGATGTTTGCGTCGAATCGTGACATGTAGTCCAACCAGCGGACTTGTCGACTCGACAGTTTTCGTTGGGTTTTGAGGTACCCCAATGCCTCATGATCGGTGACGATTGTAAACTTGAAGCCGAGGAGTTTATCCTCCCATTTCAAGAGCGCTTCGATTATTGTGAGAGTTTCTCGCTCGAATGTTCGATAATTCTGTTGAGCATCACTCAGCTTTTTCGACATAAATCCTGCTGGCCGGCAGGTTTTCCAGTCAGGCCCCTGCCCGTATAACGCACCCACTCCATAGAGTGATGCATCACACACGAGCCATATTGGCTCTTCTTTTCGTGGATCAATAGGCCACAGGATCGGATACTTGCACGCAAGATCCTTGATCACTTGGAAGCACCTGTCGTGGATTTCCCTCCACTGAAACGGATGTTCGTTCTGTTGTATACCAGTCAGGGGCGTAGTATACGCCGATATGTCTGGCATAAACTGTGCTAGATACTCCACTAGTCCTACGAACCTTTGGACTTCGTTTAGGTTCTTCGGAGTCCTCCAGCTCCTGATTCGAGACATTTTGTCTCTGTCAGCGTGGACGCCCTTAGCGTCTATGATATGCCCTAGGCAGTCCAATTTTTCTGCATAAAGGTCGCACTTTTCCTTCTCAAGGTAGAAGTCAGCCTTTTCTAGTGTTTCAAACACTATTCTGAGGTGTGGTTCATGATCCTCAATTGTATCGCTAAAGATGAATATATCATCGAGATAGACATACACAAAACGTCCTATGTGATCTCTGAAGATCACTGTCATAAGACGTTGAAACGTCGCAGGAGCGTTACAATCTCCCTGCTGCATTACTTGACTTAAGAAAGTCCCGTATATCGTCGAGAAGGCTGTCTTCCAGACGTCTTCGGGTTCTATACGAACTTGTTTATATGCGTTTGATAAATCAATCTTTGAGTGATACTTCGCTTGTGCCACGTCCATTCGTATCTGGTCCTGATCCGGGAAGGGGGTGACGTCCTTCACAGTATTTTCGTTTCTCTTGCGGCAGTCAATGACTGTCCGCAGCTTTCCATTTTTCTTCGGGATGCATAGCATCGGAGCAGCCTGTGGGACGCTTTTCAGCACCCACCATTCTGCATCCATATATAGTCAGCTTTTATCCGACAACTGTTGTTTAAGCGCGTCAGCGCACCGTGGCAGGTGGTACACGTACTGCTTTCTTTCATCTATCAGGGGGATCCTGTGGTTTACCTCCCATAGTGGAGGCAGTTTCGGGATCACCCCACTAAGCCTGTGCTTATACCGTTCGAACCATTGGTTCCGTAACTGAGGTATATCCTCATTGCTCAACAACAACTTTTTTGGCTTTATTATTGCGAGATGTTCCTCGCTTTTCATTGAGCCCCTTGGCTCTTTTACTCTATCGGATCCCCTCCCCCCTTTAGAGCCCTCGCGAGACTGAGGCCTCGCAGGGCGCGAGAGTCAATGCTTAGGACGGGATTTACCCATCATCAGAGCCTCAGGCTCTGTGAGAAGAGGCACACATTCCGCTGCTATCTGTATCGTCTTCTCTGCGAAGTTTAAGATCGCTTTAGTTTGTCTTAGGAAGGGAATTCCTATTATACAATCGTAGCGGTCAATATTCGCTACATCGAAGTATATCTCTGTAATGGATCGAGGATTTTGCCCCTATCTTTTCATCTTATCTAATCACTGATTAGATAACCGATTAGATCTTTCAGATCTTATCTTGGGCTTTTCTTTGTTGGGCTGCGTACCTAGCCCTTATCCAGGCCTGATCCAGACCTCCGATTACAGATCCCCTTTCTCCTTTTCACACTTTGAGCGCTATTTATACTTACAGTCTAGATCTTAGGCCTAGTACTTGTTGATGTCATACTGACATCATCCTGATGTCATAGTGATGTCATCCTGACGTCACCACTGACATCATACCCAGTGCCCATGCCTTGAGGTTCCCTCATGGCCTTTACCTAGAGAGTATATATAGTAGGCACAACCCTGTACTAAGTCCTTAGTTCTATTCATTTGCATCTTTGGGCGTCTTACCCTCTTGTCATCGTTTGAGTGACTGCCGTCTAGCCTCGCTTAGGCTTATCGTCGTCTTCTTCGGTCTGTGCGTCCGCCCTCCGACTACCCTCGCCGTCGTTCGTCCTCCCCTGTGTTGGTTGTTGGTTTGTTTCTGCTCGTGTCCCTTCGTCGCTGCTTTGTCTAGGTCGACTAGTCTTGCCTGACTCGTCACTCAAGCACGACTCGTAACAATCTCTACTTCATAGCTTCCAATGCGTATTGTGGATATTCCACCATGAGTAATCTTCGACCGGCTGCCTATGCAGCCTAATTGCAGCGTCAGCTGCTGTTCAAGGGGAAAGACCCTCATCTTCGTGACCTTGGCGAATGCTGGGCTCACGAAATTACCCGTACTCCCGGTGTCTATCATCGTATACACGGTACATCCGTTAATTATACTTTGCAATGTTGCGCACGTTCGCAACTCAGGACTTATTTTGGGACGAGATCCCACTACATTATTCATATGCATAGCATACCGAAATGATCGTGTCAATGACTTCGTCACCGGCTCGATCTTTGCAGCAAGATCCATTGCTGCCAATCACACGGTATGACGATATTGTCCTTCATCATTCGTGATAATCACATCACCATGGGGGGTCACCACTATCATATCGTTGGGATATATTCCGACACGACGATTAGTTTCAGTGGTTCGTTGGAGGCGAACCTCCATTGCTTCCAGTGCTCTTCGCACTTCTGGGGCCATGCCACTGCGTTCCCCCAGTATTTCTAATATATCTGCAATCGTCTGAAGCCTGTCGGCTTCCAAGGACCGTATCCAGTCTGCCATGGTTCGCATCGCATAACGCGTGCGATCCATGTTCATTCCGTGTCCCTCCATCTGCGCTCGGTCGCAATCTTCCCAGCCATGGTCGTACTCTCTACGAGCCAATTGCTCTGGGTATCGCAACGCTACGTTCAGCATAGTGTCTCCGTCGATTGCCGACTCGGATATGTGCTCTATTCTCTGAGCACATTCTCGGCATGAAGGTTCTTCATGGATTGCACCGTAGATGGGAGACCAAATCCATCGATTTCTCATAGACATAGTATCTACCGCACTATTAAATTCTATGGGATCTTCCATTTGGGAGTCCATATCTTCGTCTGCTATCCTCAGAGACGCACTCCACAGAGGTCCCCCTGTACCTCCCATTACCGACCAGGGGACCCCCCCTCCTGTTACCGATGGTTGATATTCCATCGTATTGTCTCGGTTGATCCATACCTTACCCCACAGGGTATTCACTATCACCATGTCGGGGTAAATCCCGACGTCACTTTCCGACATGCTTTGGCGGCGTATGTCAAATATGGCATTATCCAGATGCTCTTGTAGCTCTTGACTGCATCCTGGCAGGTGTCGCACGTCCTTTCGTGCTAATATCATTTGTCGTAGGGCGTTCATACGATAGCCCTCACGGACTCTGAGATGGAATGCCATCGTCTGCAACGCAGCCCATACATGATTCGTACTACCATCCACATCCGATAGTCGTATGCAGTTTCCTTCTCCTACCCCTCTGTGGTATTCACACCTAGCGTGTTCTTCCGGTACATTAAGTGCTCGTGCAAGGGATTCATCCCTACTAAGTAGCCCTTCTGCTACATGGTCGACTCGATGTCGACACTCATCGCACGTCCCTTCGTGCACTGCTCCATAAGTTCCGGACCATTCCCACTTTTCCTCTTGAGGTTCTTCCTCGTAGGAGCTTCCTCCATTAGCATCTGGGAAATCACTTCCCGCCTTGGAGACCTGGTCTCCTTTTGACGAGTCTTCGTCATCATGTACAATGCGCATCATAGCGCAAGTTACCTCCTCATCGGAAGCAACAGCTTCGTCTTCTTCATGTATAGCACCGAAGTATGCGATGGGCTCGTCGTCGTCATCAATCTCTGAGTACATTTCGTACTCGTCGACGATTTCCACTTCGTCACAGTGTGATCCTTCCTTGTGATCACTAGATTCGTTGTGACCAGGTTCACCTTCAATGACTTTTCCCTCGTCGGGTTCCTCCGACTGATCTTTTACGAGGGTATCGCATCCCTCTTCCTCTTGGACATCTACAGCGTATAACCGCGGCTTAACCACCGCTTTATTCTTGTCCTTTCGAGGATGAGGGCAATCTGGGGCCATATGGCCCACTTCCGAGCAGTTGAAGCATGTTATCCCCGGCATGAACCTTCGGGGCTGCTGTCCTTTCTGCTGCGAGTCGTCTCGCTCCTTATGATGGTACTTATGGTCACCATCCCTACGGTGGAACTGTCCACCCTTCCTTCCAGCATCAGCGCCTTTTGGCGCAAAGTTCGTCTTACGTTGATATAACGTATTTCCCTTCTGGAAGTACTTATAATTGTCCTTATTCATGGAGCTACCTGTGCTCCTGTTTCCATGTGGGTGTGAGCCACTTCATCCCTGGGAGGTCTTCCCTCCAGAGCCAGCATGGCTCGTTCTCATATGCATATTCACTGCTTTCTGCGCAGTTTCCATGCGCCTTACTTCTTCGAGGATCTCCTCGATCGTTGAATGCTCTGCAGATATTCCACAAGCTTCGAATATCAATTTAATTATAGAGTGTGGTAGCCCCCGCAAGAACTTCCTCCTAAACGAGTAGTTGTCTGGAGGCTGCACCATTCGGTGCACATGACGCTTCAAGTCGTTATAGTACGCAAGGGCTCCCTTGTCGTATTCGAACCTCGTTCGATCATACTTGTCAGCAGCATTCTGCACCGATGCCTCGTGGACGAATCGCTTGAATAGTCCACATATGAGCTCTTCGAAAGTCCAGTGAGGTACTTGTCGATTCGGGGAGTCGACCTCTTGGTCATACCATTGGGAGGCTAAACCCTCCAAGTACAACCCAGTGTACAGTACGCGATCTTCATCGTGATCAGGGCCGGTGACCTTGAATGTACGAAAGTACTTTAATATCTGGCCCAGCCAGTCGTCAAACTTATCCAGGTCATCCTGGCCTCCATACTTCCTGGGCTTAGGCGGGTTCATCGCCTTCACTTCAGGTCCAACCTGTCCCGTCGGTAACCCGACTTGTTCCCAGATACGCTGTGCATATTTGTTTTGCATAAAATCCATGTACCTCGTATTACCTGGGGTGAATCCCCTCAGATAGTTCGGTCGGTTTCCCTGGACGACACGTCGTCCCCCAACTATGGGAATCCTCCCATATCCTCGAGGACCCTCTTCGTCCTCTTCATCCGGGTCGTCACCACCAGGGGGTCCTCCTCCTGGAGGGCCACCGTCAGGGGGACCACCCCCAGGGAATCCCTGACCAGGGAAATTTCCCCCATAGTTATTTCCTTCGGGAGGGCCGCCTCCATCTTCATTTCGGCCGTATAGATTCTCGGCCGCTTCATCTCGATCATTTCCTCCAGGGGTATTATCCCTGTTTCCTCCGGCAGCGTTTCTGGCTGCAATAGTGCGATCTCGAGCCATCTGGTGGAGTATTGCAGCCCCCCGCTCGTTTCCAAACATCTGTCGGATTATATCCGAGTCTCGCCTCGAGAAATATGCAGGGCGATCTGGCATGTTAGGGGCGAACCCACCCCTTCTGCCGAGAGCATCAGTTCTTTCGAATGGGAGGTTTTCCCTCCTTACTGGCATTCCTGGCCAGAAATGAGGGATTGTCCCCTCTCTCTTAATCATAGGTTCAACGTCCGGAGTAGTCGTCCTGCTCGCACTCTTGGCGGCGAGTGCCCGCCTATACCTCTCTAATTCTTCTGCATGATGCACACCGGGGTTTACCCCATGATTGTCGAAACCTTCGGGGCCATACCCGTAGTCCAGCCACTGTTGCTGCAGACTTTCGAGGAAGTCGTTCATAGCCTCGAAGGCCATGCGAGGGTCGTTGGGGCATCCCTCTCATTTGTCTCTCTCCTCGAAGGCTCCTCGCCTTCTTCGAATATCTCAATTGAAGGACTCTGAGTCCTTCGTACTAACACGGGGTTGGAAGACATTCGTGAGTTATCTAGCTCAGTGCGCTGAGGAGTAAGGGGACTCATCGAGTCTCTGGCTACCTCATTCCCCTCTCTTGCAGCTCGTTCGATGCTGCTCCCCAAAGTTGTTGAGGTATTCAACCCTCCGGGCATATGCGCACCTGGCACTACAGATCCAGGCTGTCTGGCGCTCGTCTCTTGGGAGGCGCTTCCGGCCGGCGGCTGCCTGTCCTCCATGTTCCCATCATTTCTTTGGACCTCGGATGGTCCCTTTTGCTTTCGACGACTATTGTCGTCTAGAGGGGGATCCCCTCCATCGGGCGGCTTGCTCTGGCCTGACTTTACTGCGCGAGCATATGCGCGGGTAGCTGTGTGGCTCATTGCGAATACTTTGACGAGAGTTCAAAAAATTGTAAGGTTGGCTTGCCTTAGTTCACACCCGCGAACTGTACCGTATGGTATTCGCAGTGTAAAAATTTAAGACAATGATGTCCTTAAGTCACTACAATGATTTTATATACTAGACATGCAGGCATGTGATACTGGAGTATCACATGCCTGTGGATGATTACAGACATCTAAATTAGGGCACGGCCCCTAACACACCCTCCCCTGCAGGTTTTGGTATGGATTCTCATTGGTATATTTCTTCTTTTCATGGTCTCTTTCATTTTTGAGTTCGCATTTTTGAATTTTCACTTAGAGTTTTGTTTTGAGGATGATACCCCTCTCTCGTTATATGATACAGCTCAGTACGTGATGACTGGGGACAGTCATTGTCTAAAGCCACCCTCGGATGTAGGGAGGGAGTCGGTATTTTCTTTTATTTCATTGTTTTTACCTTTCAATTTTGTGTCTACACCTTACCTTATAGTTTTACTTAGTGTTTGGACGCTTTTTGGCTTATGTAAGCCATACTTTGTACCTACTGTACTTTGTACTTGATTAGTAACAGAACATAGACTGCTACCTCAGACGAAGTAAGACGGAAATCCAAGGCCGGAGCCTTCGGATTATCATTTCCCCACTATCAGACGTTCATTAGACGATATCTCGAGCTTCTTCTGACTCTCAGGGCACGTTTTTCACCCTTTCCCCCACTCTTTGACCCCCTACCAGGCAACCCAAGCCCCCTTGGGTCGAACTAAGACCCCCAAATCCAACGGGAGACCTCTAGGATTCTCCCCCCACTTTCCTTCAACAAACTTTACAGCGTGCAGCCAGAAAGGCCATATTCGCCCACACTGCCCGCAGGCCAGGAACAAAGGAAAAGGGCGACAGGTGCGCTCGGAAGGAGTTGACCCGCGGCTTGCCGCAATGGACAGAATGATGTTTGAGCAGGTAGTTGCTCATATATCTAAATTAAAAGAATCAGAGCTGCAGTGAAGTCAGGTCCTGCAGTCTTGGACAATTCTCGTACTGGACTTGTTTCTTTTTCTCCTTTTAGTTTTTCTTCTCGTTGTGTCTCGGTTTTGCCTACTAAAAATAGCACAAAAGAAAACACAAAAATAGATAGTACAAAAACACAAAAAAAGGTTTCTTTCTCAGACATAGTTACTGTAAATAGGTTCTCTCCTCTCTCTGTAGATAATATGGACAACGATTCAGTCTTTGTACCTGCACCATCTGCTGAAGGGTCCCGAAAGGGCTCGGGACCGGACGTTAAACTGGCTCTGCTTAATTCTTCGGCGTATAAAACCCCACAAAACAATGTTTCAGAAGGATCCGAGTCGGTTAGCGATGCTCAGGCGACACTACCGCCAAAATCCCGAGTTTGCATGCTCAACTTAAAGGATCACGTATCGGTACCTGTAACGCTTATAATCACAAGGACTATACTCGGTTACTCCTTGACTGATAGAGAGTAGAGGACTTGGAAAGAGTTAATGCGACAGTGCACAAATGAACTCGATTGGAGTGTCTACGACAAGAGAGACGGTATTTATACTACTACGAGTGTTTGTACCGAGGAACGTCGTAGAACAAACCAAACAAGCGAGAGATAAATGCTATTGGCTGCAGCGCTCCACGCTGAGTCAATGCGGCTATGCTGACGAATCAGCTGACTAAGTAAAGCGTCTATGAGCGCGTCTAAGTCACCCTAACCAGAGAGTGGATAAATAAGGAGAAGTATGCTAAGACTACGCTACAACCAGTAGTGAAAAAGTACGGGCCGTTACACTATCCCCTCCTATGGCTCGACTTCCAGGCGAGACCAGATAGGCTGCACTGCAGTCAAAGGGTCGGGTACAGCAGAGAAAAAGAGACCTTCGGTCGAGAGTAAACGAAGCTTCCGGGGGGCACTGGGGTGGAGTCTGTAGAAATCGCCTATCGCCTCCTGGGCATTCTTAAGAGCAGATCTAGGCTCCCAAGTGCGATCTTCTTCCGGGTATCCCCTCCAATGAACGAGAGACTGAAGATTACCACGCTTCAAGCGGGAATCAACAACTTTTTTGACTTCATATTCGACGTCTCCTTCATCCGTAACCCGTTGTGGGCCGGGCCGAGTGACCGGTTGCCCATCAAGAGCACCGAGATAAGGTTTCACCCGTGAAACGTTTACTACTGGGTGTATGTGCATCGAGCGCGGCAACTTTAATTTAACGGCGTTGGGTAAAACGTCCGAGACCTCGTATGGGCCTATCCACTTTTCGGTCAATTTTCAGCTCTGCCGATCTTTCAGCGATAAATGGTCGGTAGCCAGCCAAACCTGCGAGCCTACGGAGTAAGCAGGGGAAGGGGATCGTCGTTTATCTGCCTGAGTCTTTTGACGAGTCCTAGCTTTTCCCAGACTTTCGCGCACTTCCTGGAACACCTGGAACCAGTCTTTAGCGGTCTCCTGTGCTGCTTCTACCTTAGAAGTCGTCGGCTCGACGCCCATTCGTGGTGTATACGAACGAGTAACTTCAAAGGGGCACTTGCCAGTAGAAGAAGACTTGGAGTTGTTGTACGCGAACTGTGCCAGGGGAAGCCAATCCTCCCATCGTTCCTGCTGATGGTTTGCATACATCCGTAGATACTGCTGAATTTCGCGGTTCAACCACTCTGTCTGACCATCCGTTTGTGGATGAAACGCCGTCGAGAGCTTCTGCTCGACACCCAACATTTTAAATAGCTCCTTCGAGAACTGGGATGCGAACTGCGGTCCGTGATCCGAAACGAGAGATTGGGGAAGGCCGTGATGCTTCCAGACGTGAGTTAAATAAAGCCATGCCATACTAGCGGCGGTTTCCTTTTCAGTGCAGGGGATGAACTCTGCTTCCTTAGAGAACCGATCGACGACAACCAAAACGTAAGACTTTCCAGAGGAGCTCCTGACTCCTATATCCATAAAGTCGGTTGTAAGATCCTTCCAAGGCCCATCAGGGACGGGTAAAGACTTGAGTTCGCCTGCCGGCGGCTTGTTACTAGACTTGCTAGCTTGACACGTCTGACAATGCTTTACGTACTCCTCGACATCGGGCTTCAAGGTAGACCATGTGAACCAGCGTGTGATCAACTCCTGAGTTCCTTTTACACCTCGATGACCCGCTAGGGGCGAATCGTGAAGAGCAGCGAGTACCTTCTGTCTAAGTGCCTCAGGCATGAAAACTTTGTCTCCATCATACAGCAAACCGTCGGGTCGGTCGAGCGTTCCAGCGTCAACTTCAGCCGTTACACTGCGCAGTTCCTCTATAAAGGGGTTTTCTAAGCGCACAGCGCGCACTTGTTCGGGCGTGATAAATAGCGATTCCTCAGATTTAGCGTTTTCGCGATTTTCTACTAAGTCTTCGCGGCGGGAGAGAGCATCCGGTCGTCCCATCGAAACACCTGGTTTGTGGACGATAACACAGTTAAAACGACTGAAGTACTGTGCCCAACGCGCCTGGCGTGGTTGAAGCTTTTGCGACGTCATAAACCAGTTAAGGTTGTGGTGATCCGTCCAAATTTCAAACTGGTACGGAGTAGCTTCAAGGTAGTGACGCCATTGCTCTAGAGCGCGAATGATGGCTAGCATCTCTTTGTCGTGAACCGTATAATTAAGCTCTGCTCCACTAAGCGAGTGACTCGAATAGGCAACTGGTCTCCAGAGACCGTCATCGCATTCCACCGAGAGCACAGCTCCGGTTGCGTAATCCGAGGCATCGGTTTCTAGTCGGAACCTCCGATCCTGATCGGGGGAACATAAGAATAGGCGCGGTCATGAAGGCTTCCTTTAACGTATCAAACGCTACCTGGCACTTGTCGGACCAGAGAAACGGAGTGTCCTTTTTAGTGAGATCATTAAGGGGGCGCGCGACCTGCGCGAAATCCTTTATGAATCGTCGGTAAAAGTTCGCAAGGCCAAGGAAGCCTCGAACTCCACGAACAGAGGTGGGGACCGGCCAATCGCGCACAGCAGCGACTTTAGCGGGATCCATCTTAACTCCATTCGTGCCAACTATCATACCCAGAAAGTCGACCTCTTTTTGTTTAAATAAGCATTTCTCCGGTTTGACGAACAAGTCGTTCTCCTTCAACCTTCTAAGCACCTCTAGCACGATCCCGTCATGCTCCTTTTCATCGTCCGTTTTCGTAAATATCATAAGATCGTCTATATATACTACTAGAACGTCCTCCATATCCCCGAAGATGTCGTTCATCATATTTTGAAACGTGGCGGGGGAATTACATAAACCAAAGAACATCACCAGCGGTTCGAAGGCTCCATGGTGACAGATGAAAGCGGCCTTCCACTCGTCACCTTCCTTGATCCGGATGTTATTGTATCCCCACCTAAGGTCCATTTTCGTAAATAATTTACAACCTTTCAACTTGTCAACAAGCTGCGAGATAAGGGGGAGCGGATACGAGTTCTTGACTGTATGCTCGTTTAAATAGCAGTAGTCTTGTACCATACGTTTCTTTCCATCCTTTTTAGGGACGAAGAACACAGGAGAAGTTTGCGGCGATTTACTAGGCCGAATATAACCCTTCTTAAGCTGTCCATCAACGAAGTTGCTAACTTCGGTTTGCTCATCAGGGCTGAGAGGGATCAACCTTCCCTTTTTCGGAACAAACGACTCCTTTAGCTCTATTGCGTGGTCCCATGGTTTCCTAAGCGGCATGCGTTCGGATTCCTGGACAGAGAAGACGCTTAAATAATCGTGGTATTCCTTCGGAACCAGTTCCTCAGGGGTTTTATCCTTTTTAGGAGCCTCCTGCTTGTCGGCTCTAAATATATTATGCCAGTCTTCGAGGGCCTGGACCTCCTCCTTTTCGATACGTCTAACGAAGGCCGGCTTCGGCGCGAGTTGCCTGCAACTACGAGGACACCTCTTCATCGAGATTTCACCGGTTTTCCAATTGACTTCCGGGTTGTGAGTGGCAAGCCACGTGTGACCCAAAATCATGTCGTGAGATCCCAGATCCGTGACATCGGCTACTAACTCTTCGAAGTGATCTCCGAACTGAACTCTAAGCGGTACTTGATGCGTAATCCTTCCGGCGGAGTTAAGAGTACCATCGACATTAAATACGTCCACAGCGTGTGGGAGAGACAACTTTGGAAGCTTCTTTCAATCCACGAATTTAGCATCCACGAAAACACCTGTAGCACCGGAATCCAACAAGGCTTGCACAGCGTGTGCGTCACCCTTCCTAGTGCGAATAATAATAGGTACCGATACGTGATCCTTTAAGTTGAGCGTGCGAACTCGGGATTTCGGCGGTACTGTCGCCTGAGCATCGCTAACCGACTCGGATCCTTTCGAAACGCTATTTTTGGAGATTTTATTGCTTGGAGAATTAAGCGGTGCCAGTTTAACGTCCGGTCCCGAGCCCTTTCGGGACCCTCCAACAGACGGAGTAGGTGCAAAGTCCGAATCGTCGTCCATGCTATCTATAGAAAGAGGAGAAAACCTATTTACAGTAACTATGTCCGAGAATGAAACCTTTTTTTGTGCTTTTGTATTATCTATTTTTGTGTTTTCTTTTATACTACTTTTAGAAGAAACCGAAACGCAACGAGAAGAGAAACTATATGGAAGAAAAGAAACAAGTCCAGTACTAACATTGTCCGAGACTGCAGGACCCGACTTCACTGCAGCTCTGATTCTTTTAACTTAGAAATATGGGCGACAATCTGCTCGAAAGTCATCCCATCCATAGCGGCCAGCCGCGGGTCGACACCTTCAGAGCACACCTGGCGCCCTTTGCCTTTGTTCCCGGCCTGCGGGCAATGCGGACGAATGTGGCCCTTCTGGCCGCAAGCGTAACATTGGTAATTCGAGAAGTCCTTTTGGGGGCGGCTTCCCGATCCACCCTGTGCAGCCCCTATGTCCATGGGCGCGCCTTGCCCTGACGTCACCCCGGGCGAGGGTCGTGAGAAGCTTTGTCCCCATCGAGAGGACGTGCCGCCGGTCTTGATTCTAACTGCCTCCAGGGCAGCACCGAGACACCTGGCCTCGACGTCGTATTCTGCCCAGGTGTCTTTGCGACGGCCCTGAACGAAAATTTGCTGAACGATTTCAGGGCGGAGTGCCCTTTCCAGCATAAAAATAGCGTAGTCATCGGATACCCCGGATGCGGTCCTTAGAGCGTTGAACTTGGCCAGGAACTCCTCCGTCCTAGCCGATCCTTGGCGAACTTTGCTGAGCTGCTCCTTGGCCCAGTCTTTATTATGAAGCGGCCTAAACCGCGCTTCCACTTCTGCCACCAACTCATCGTAAGTCGGCCACGTGCCTGTCGGGAGGCATTGATCGATACGCGCCCGCGCGTATGCCCCGGCAATCGGTCCAGTCATCCTGGACCAGACCATCAAAGTCCTTGCCCTTGGGCTGGTCGACTGAGCCGTGATGATAAAGGCCTTCATTTTGGCCCACCACTCCTCGAACTTGCTTATTGACCCGTCGAACATGCCTGGGTCGGCGACGCCCCGTTTCGTGGGGTCAACGTTCTGATTGGGGTTAGCGGCGGCCCCTCCGCCCTGCTGTTGCGGCTGCATGCCCGCCACGGCGTTGGCGACGTGCTGCGCCACCTGGTTGGCGACCTGCGCCGTGATCAAAGTAGTCATTTGCTGCATGAACTGCAGCTGGTCCTGGGTGAACTGGTCCATGACCAGTGAAAGTTACTGGGGTACGTGGGGGAGGGCGGATGGTTCGTCTATTCTGTAAGCTGTACGGGACGTGCAGAACGAAACCGAGAAGATTGGGGTCGGGAGAGGGAGAACGAAGAGGAAGCGGGGAGAGGCGAGGAAGAAGGGGCTCAGGGGTACCAAAGATCTGTTGCTCGAGGGGAGTAACTTCCCGAGCGAACAAAAGCGGGGGGGCGGGCGATTCTTCCTTTTTTAGGTAAGGAGAAAACCTAATTCGAGGAGCCAAAGACTCCGACTTCTTAGCGCGAGGAATGTTGACGAGAGATTTTCCCTGCCCTCAGTGGCGGTACTCTGTCTCGACTATCATAAAACTAGTAGGGATATGGTAGTACGCTTTCTACCTCCCTTGACGTAGGGGAACTACTTTAAACTATGTGTTTCCACCCCCTAATGTGGGTTATGCCTTCACACTACCCTTGACGGATAGCGGGACTACTAACTACGGGTCTTCTTCGACACAACCCCTTGCCATAAAGGGGACGAGACTAAAGGCGTCGTCTCGTAAACGAAGTGAAAACAAGAACGCAAAGCTCCTTAACCCTGGAGTCCGGGTATACGTTGCCCTATATGCCTGGGCGCAAGCGGAGTAAGGGAGTATTGATAATCGAGTTCAAGTGTAACGCTTATAATCACAAGGACTATACTCGGTTACTCCTTGACTGATAGAGAGTAGAGGACTTGGAAAGAGTTAATGCGACAGTGCACAAATGAACTCGATTGGAGTGTCTACGACAAGAGAGACGGTATTTATACTACTACGAGTGTTTGTACCGAGGAACGTCGTAGAACAAACCAAACAAGCGAGAGATAAACGCTATTGGCTGCAGCGCTCCACGCTGAGTCAATGCGGCTATGCTGACGAATCAGCTGACTAAGTAAAGCATCTATGAGCGCGTCTAAGTCACCCTAACCAGAGAGTGGATAAATAAGGAGAAGTACGCTAAGACTACACTACAACCAGTAGTGAAAAAGTACGGGCCATTACAGTACCTATAATTATTCGCACTAGAAAGGGTGACGCACACGCTGTGCAAGCCTTGTTGGATTCCGGTGCTATGGGTGTTTTCGTGGACGCTAAATTCATTGATCGAAAGAGGCTTCCCAAGTTGTCTCTCCCACATGCAGTGGACATATTTAATGTTGATGGTACTCTTAACTCCGCTGGAAGGATTACGCATCAAGTACCACTTAGAGTTCAGTTCGGAGATCACTTCGAAGAGTTAGTAGCCGATGTCACGGATCTAGGATCTCACAACATGATTTTGGGTCACACATGGCTTGCCACTCACAACCCGGGAGTCAATTGGAAAACCGGTGAAATCTCGATGAAGAGGTGCCCTCGTAGTTGCAGGCAACTCGCGCCGAAGCCGGCCTTCATTAGATGCATCAAAAAAGAGGAGGTCCAGGCCCTCGAAGACTGGCATAATATATTCAGAGCTGACAAGCAGGAGGCTCCTAAAAAGGATAAAACCCCTGAGGAACTGGTTCCGAAGGAATACCACAAATATTTAAGTGTTTTCTCTGTCCAGGAATCCGAACGCATGCTGCTTAGGAAACCTTGGGACCATGCGATAGAACTTAAGGAGTTGTTTGTTCCAAGAAAGGGAAGGTTTATCCCTCTCAGCCCTGATGAGCAAACTGAAGTTAGCAACTTCATTGACAGACAACTCAAGAAGGGTTATATTCGGCCTAGTAAATCGCCGCAAACCTCTCCCGTGTTCTTCATCCCTAAGAAGGATGGAAAAAAGCGAATGGTACAGGATTACCGTTATTTAAACGAGCATACAGTCAAGAACTTGTATCCACTCCCGCTTATCTTGCAGCTTGTTGACAAGCTGAAAGGGTGTAAATTATTTACGAAAATGGACCTTAGGTGGGGATACAATAACATCCGGATCAAGGAAGGTGACGAGTGGAAGGCCGCTTTCATCTGTCACCATGGAGCCTTCGAACCGCTGGTGATGTTCTTTGGTTTATGTAATTCCCCCGCCACGTTTCAAAATATGATGAACGACATCTTCAGTGATATGGAAGACGTCCTAGTAGTATATATAGACGATCTTATGATATTTATGAAAACGGACGATGAAAAGGAGCATGACAGGATCATGCTAGAGGTGCTTAGAAGGTTGAAGGAGAACGACTTGTTCGTTAAACCAGAGAAATGCCTATTTAAGCAAAAGGAGGTCGATTTTCTGGGTATGATATTTGGCACGAATGGAGTTAAGATGGATCTCGCTAAAGTCGCTGCTGTGCGCGATTGGCCGGTCCCCACTTCCATTCGTGGAGTTCAAGGCTTCCTTGGCCTTGCGAACTTTTACCGACGTTTCATAAAGGACTTCGCGCAAGTCGCGTGCCCCCTAAACGATCTCACTAAAAAGGACACTCCGTTTCTCTGGTCCGACAAGTGCCAAATGGTGTTTGATACATTAAAGGAAGCCTTCACGACCACGCCTATACTTATGTTCCCCGATCAGGATCAGAAGTTCCGTTTAGGAACCGATGCCTCGGATTATGCAACCGGAGCCATGCTCTCGGTGGAATGCGATGACGGTCTCTGGAGGCCGGTTGCCTATTCGAGTCACTCGCTTAGTGGAGCAGAGCTTAACTATACGGTTCACGACAAAGAGATGCTAGCCATCATCCGTGCTCTAGAGCAATGGCGTCACTACCTTGAGGCTACTCCATACCAGTTTGAGATTTGGACGGATCACCACAACCTTAAGTGGTTCATGACATCGCAAAAGCTTCAACCATGCCAGGCATGTTGGGTGCAGTACTTCATTCGTTTTAACTGTGTTATCGTCCACAAACCTGGAGTTTCGATGGGACGACTGGACACTCTCTCCCGCCGCGAAGACTTAGCAGAAAATCGCGAAAATGCTAAATCTGAGGAGTCGTTATTTATTAAACCCGAACAAGTGCATGCTGTGCACTTAGTAAACCCCTTCATAGAGGAACTGCGCAGTGTAACGGTCGAGGTTGATGCTGGAACGCTCGACCAACGCGACAGTTTACTGTATGATGGAGATAAAGTTTTCGTGCCTGAGGCACTTATGAAGGTTCTCGCTGCTCTTCACGATTTGCCCCTAGCGGGTCATCGAGGCATAAAATGAACTCAGGAGTTGATCACACGCTGGTTCACGTGGTCTACCTTGAAGCCTGATGTCGAGGAGTACGTAAAGCATTGTCAGACGTGTCAAGCTAGCAAGCCTAGTAACAAGCCGCTGGCAGGCAAACTCAAATCTTTACCTGTCCCTGATGGGCCTTGGAAGGATCTTACAACCGACTTTATGGATATAGGAGTCAGGAGCTCCTCTGGAAAGTCTTATGTCTTAGTCATCATAGATCGGTTCTCTAAGGAAGCAGAGTTCATCCCCTGCACTGAAAGAGAAACTGCTGCTAGTACGGCTCGGCTTTATTTAACTCACGTCTGGAAGCACCACGGCCTTCCCCAGTCTCTCGTCTCGGATTGCGGACCGCAGTTTGCATCTCAGTTCTCGAGGGAGTTATTTAAAATGTTGGGTGTCAAGCAGAAGCTCTTGACGGCATTTCATCCACAAACGGATGGTCAAACAGAGCGGTTGAACCACGAAATTCAGCAGTATTTATGGATGTATGCAAACCATCAGCAGGAATGATGGGAGGATTGGCTTCCCTTGGCTCAATTCGCGTACAACAACTCCAAGTCTTCTTCTACTAGCAAGTGCCCCTTTGAAGTTACTCGTTCGTATACCCCACGAATGGGCATCGAGCCGACGACTTCTAAGGTAGAAGCAGCACAGGAGACCGCTAAAGACTGGTTCCAGGTGTTCCAGGAGGTGCGCGAAAGTTTGGGAAAAGCTAGGACTTGTCAGAAAACTCAGGCAGATAAACGACGATCCCCTTCCCCTGCTTACTCCATAGGCTCGCAGGTTTGGCTGGCTACCGACCATTTATCGCTGAAGGATCGGCAGAGCTGAAAATTGACCGAAAAGTGGATAGGTCCATACGAGGTCTCAGACATTTTACCCAACGCCATTAAATTAAAGTTACCGCGCTCGATGCGCATACACCCGGTGGTGAACGTTTCATGGGTGAAACCTTATCTCGGTGCTCTTGATGGGCAACCAGTTACTCGGCCCGGCCCACAACGGGTTACGGATGAAGGAGACGTCGAGTATGAAGTTGAGAAGGTTGTTGATTCCCACTTGAAGCGTGGTAATCTTCAGTTCCTCGTCCATTGGAGGGGATACCCGGAAGAAGATCGCACTTGGGAGCCTAGATCCGCTCTTAAGAATGCCCAGGAGGCGATAGAGGGTTTTTACAAACTCCACCCCGGTGCCCCCCGGAAACTTCGTTTACTCTCGACCGAAGGTCTCTTTTTCTCCACTGTACCCGACCCTTGTAACGGCCCGTACTTTTTCACTACTAGTTGTAGCGTACTCTTAGCGTAGTTTACCTTATTTATCCACTCTCTGGTTAGGGTTACTTAGACGCGCTCATAGACGCTTTACTTAGTCAGCTGCTTCGTCAGCATTGCCGCCTTGACTCAGCGTGGAGCGCTGCAGCCAATGGCGTTTATCTCTCGCTTGTTTGGTTTGTTCTACGACGTTCCTCGGTACAAACACTCGTAGTAGTATAAATACCGTCTCTCTTGTCGTAGACACTCCAATCGAGTTCATTTGTGCATCGCACATTAACTCAGTTCCCTCATCCTCAGCCTTCCTATCAGTCAAGGAGTGACCGATAACAGTCTTCGGATTGTTAGTGTTACACTTGAACTCGATTCTACCAGTTATCCCTCACTCCGCTTGCGCCCAGGCATTTAGGGCAACGATACCCGGACTCCAGGGTTAAGGAGCTTTGTCTTCACACTTTTCTTTCTTCACGAGACGATGCTTTTAGTCTCGTCCCCTTTACGGCAAGGGGTTGTGTCGAAGAAGAAACTTAGTCAGTAGTCCCGCTATCCGTCAAGGGTAGTGTGAAGGCGCAACCCACATTAGGGGGTGGAAGCGCATAGTTTAACCGTAGTTCCCCTACGTCACGGGAGGTAGAAAGTGTACTACCAGTATTCCCAGTTACCGTACTATAGTCAAGACAGAGTACCGCCACTGAGGGCAGGGAAAATCTCTCTTCAAGATTCCTCGTGTTAAGAAGTCGGAGTCTTTGGCTCCCCATATTAGGTTTTCTCCTTACCTTAAAAAGGAAGAGTCGCCCGCTCCCCCGCTCCTGTTCGCTCGGGAAATCACGCCCCTCGAGCAACAAATTTTCGGTACCCCCGAACCCCTTCTTCCCCGCCTCTCTCCGCTCCCCCTTTGCTTGCCCTCCCCCAACCCCAACTTACTGGGTTTCGTTCTGCACGTCCCGTACAACTTACGGAACAGACAAACCATCCGACCCCCTCCTCGTACCCCCATAACTTTCGTCGGTCATGGACCAGTTCACCCAGGACCAGCTGCACTTCATGCAGCAAATGACGGCCATGATCACGGCCCAGGTCGCCAACCAGGTGGCCCAGCACGTTGCAGGTGCCGTGGCAGGCATGCAGCCACAGGCAGGCGGAGGGGCCGCCACTAACCCCAATCAGAACGTTGACCCCATGAAACGGGGTGTCGCTGACCCAGGAATGTTCGACGGGTCAATTAGTAAATTTGAGGAATGGTGGGCCAAGATGAAGGCCTACATCATTGTAGCAAGTCAAACTAGCCCAAGGGCTAGGAACCTCGCAGTCTGGTCCAGGATGACCGGACCGATTGCTGGAGCTTACACGCAGGTGCGTATCGACGCATGTATGGCGGCAGGGGCCTGGCCGTCCTACGATGACCTCGTGGCTGAAGTAGAGGCGTGCTTCAGGCCGCTTCATAATAAAGACTGGGCTAAGGAGCAGCTCAGTAAGATACGCCAAGGCTCGGCTAGGACAGAGGAGTTCCTGGCCAAGTTTAATGCTCTTAGGACCGCATCTGGGGTATCCGATGACTACGCAATCTTCATGCTGGAAAGGGCACTCTGCCCTGAAATTGTCCAGCAGATCTTCGTTCAGGGACGCCACAAGGATACCTGGGCGGAGTACGATGTCGAGGCCAGGTGTCTCGGCGCTGCCCTGGAGGCAGTAAGGATCAAAACTGGCGGTGCGTCCTCTCGATGGGGACAGAATTTCTCGCGACCCTCGCCTGGGGTAACATCAGGGCAGGGCGCACCCATGGACATTGGGGCTGCGCAAGGCGGATCGGGAAGCCGCCCAAAGAAGGACTTCTCGAACTACCAGTGCTATGCTTGCAGCCAGAAGGGCCATATCCGTCCGCACTGCCCGCAGGCCGGGAACAAAGGCAAAGGGTGCCAGGTGCACTCCGAAGGTGTTGATCTGCGGCTGGCCGCCATGGACGGGATGACGTTCGAACAGATCGTTGCCCATATCGGTAAATTAAAAGAATCGGAGCTGCAGTGAAGTCGGGTCCTGCAGGCTCGGACAATGTTTGTACTGGGCAAGTTTCTTTTTCTCCTTTTAGTTTTTCTTCTCGTTGTCTCTCGGTTTCGTCTTCTAAAAATAGTAAAGAAAACACAAAAGTAGAAAATACAAAAACACAAAAAAAGGTTTCGTTTTCGGACATAGTAACAGTAAATAGGTTTTCTCCTCTCTCTGTAGATAACGTGGACGATGATTCGGACACTGTACCTATACCGTCTGTTGGAGGGTCCTGAAAGGGCTCGGGACCAGACGTTAAACTGGCACCGCTTAATTCTCCAAGCAATAAAATCTCCAAAAATAGCGTTTCGGAAGGATCTGAGTCGGTTAGCGATGCTCAGGCGACAGTACCACCAAAATCCCGAGTTCGCACGCTCAACTTAAAGGATCACGTATCGGTACCTATTATTATTCGCACTAGGAAGGGTGACGCACACGCTGTGCAAGCCTTGTTGGATTCCAGTGCTACAGGTGTTTTTGTGGATGCCAAATTCGTTGATCGAAAGAAGCTTCCCAAGTTGTCTCTCCCATGAGCTGTGGACGTATTTAACGTCGATGGTACTCTTAACTCCACTGGAAGGATTACGCATCAGGTACCGCTTAGAGTTCAGTTCGGAGATCACTTCGAAGAGTTAGTAGCCGATGTCATGGATCTAGGATCTCACGACATGATTTTGGGTCACACGTGGCTTGCCACTCACAACCCGGAAGTCAATTGGAAAACCGGTGAAATCTCGATGAAGAGGTGTCCTCGTAGTTGCAGGCAACTCACGCCGAAGCCGGCCTTCGTCAGACGTATCGAAAAGGAGGAGGTCCAGGCCCTCGAAGACTGGCATAATATATTTAGAGCCGACAAGCAGGAGGCTCCTAAAAAGGACAAAACCCCTGAGGAACTGGTTCCGAAGGAATGCCACGAGTATTTAAGCATCTTCTCTGTCCAGGAATCCGAACGCATGCCACTTAGGAAACCTTGGGACCACGCAATAGAACTAAAGGAGTCGTTTGTTCCGAAAAAGGGAAGGTTGATCCCTCTCAGCCCTGATGAGCAAACCGAAGTTAGCAACTTCGCTGATGGACAGCTTAAGAAGGGTTATATTCGGCCTAGTAAATCGCCGCAAACCTCTCCCGTGTTCTTCGTCCCTAAGAAGGATGGAAAGAAGCGTATGGTACAGGACTACCGCTATTTAAACGAGCATACAGTCAAGAACTCGTATCCGCTCCCGCTTATCTCACAGCTTGTTGACAAGTTGAAAGGCTGTAAACTATTCACGAAAATGGACCTTAGGTGGGGATACAACAACATTCGGATCAAGGAAGGTGACGAGTGGAAGGCCGCTTTCGTCTGTCACCGTGGAGCCTTCGAACCGCTGGTGATGTTCTTTGGTTTATGTAACTCCCCCGCCACGTTTCAAAACATGATGAACGACATCTTCGGTGATATGGAGGACGTTCTAGTCGTGTACATAGACGATCTTATGATATTCACGAAAACGGACGATGAGAAGGAGCATGACAGGATCGTGCTAGAAGTGCTTAGGAGGTTGAAGGAGAACGACTTGTTCGTTAAACCGGAGAAATGCTTATTTAAACAAAAGGAGGTCGACTTTTTGGGTATGATAGTTGGCACGAATGGAGTTAAGATGGATCCCGCTAAAGTCGCTGCTGTGCACGATTGGCCGGTCCCCACTTCCGTTCATGGAGTTCAAGGCTTCCTTGGCCTTGCGAACTTTTACCGACGTTTCATAAAGGACTTCGCGCAGGTCACGCGCCCCCTTAACGATCTCACTAAAAAAGACACTCCGTTTCTCTGGTCTGACAAGTGCCAAGTAGCGTTTGATACGCTAAAGGAAGCCTTCACGACTGCACCTATACTTATGTTCCCCGACCAGGATCGGAAGTTTCGTTTAGAAACCGATGCCTCGGATTATGCAACCGGAGCCATGCTCTCGGTGGAATGCGATGACGGTCTCTGGAGACCAGTTGCCTATTCGAGTCATTCGCTTAGTGGAGCAGAGCTAAATTATACGGTTCACGACAAGGAAATGCTAGCCATCATCCACGCCCTTGAGCAATGGCGTCACTACCTCGAGGCTACTCCGTACCAGTTTGAGATTTGGACGGATCACCACAACCTCAAATGGTTTATGACGTCACAAAAGCTTCAGCCACGCCAGGCGCGTTGGGCACAGTACTTCAGTCGTTTCAACTGTGTCATCGTCCATAAACCAGGAGTTTCTATGGGATGACCGGACGCTCTCTCTCGCCGCGAAGACTTAGTAGAAAATCGTGAAAATGCTAAATCAGAGGAATCGTTATTTATTAAACCCGAGCAAGTGTGCACTGTGCGCTTAGAAAGTCCCTTCATAGAAGAACTGTGCAGTGTAACAGCTGAGGTTGACGCTGGAACGCTCGACCGACGCGACGGTTTACTGTATGACAGAGATAAAGTTTTCGTGCCTGAGGCACTTAGACAGAAGGTTCTCGCTGCTCTTCACGATTCGCCCCTAGCGGGTCATCGAGGCATAAAAGGGACTCAGGAGTTGATCACATGCTGGTTCAGATGGTCTACCTTGAAACCCGATGTCGAGGTGTACGTAAAGCATTGTCAGACGTGTCAAGCTAGCAAGCCTAGTAATAAGCCGCCGGCGGGCGAACTCAAATCTTTACCCGTCCCTGATGGGCCTTGGAAGGATCTTACGACCGACTTTATGGACATAGGAGTCAGGAGCTCCTCTGGAAAATCTTATGTCTTGGTTGTCGTCGATCGGTTCTCTAAGGAAGCAGAGTTCATCCCCTGCACTGAAAAGGAGACTGCCGCTAGTACGGCTCGGCTTTATTTAACTCACGTCTGGAAGCATCATGGCCTTCCCCAGTCTCTCGGATCGGATTGCGGACCGCAGTTTGCATCCCAGTTCTCGAAGGAGTTATTTAAAATGTTGGGAGTCGAGCAGAAACTCTCGACGGCGTTTCATCCACAGACGGATGGTCAGACAGAGCGGTTGAACTGCGAAATTCAGCAGTATCTCCGGATGTATGCAAACCATCAGCAGGAACGATGGGAGGATTGGCTTCCCCTGGCTCAGTTCACGTACAACAACTCCAAGTCTTCTTCTACTGGCAAGTGCCCCTTTGAAGTTACTTGTTCGTATACACCGCGAATGGGCGTCGAGCCGACGACTTTTAAGGTAGAAGCAGCACAGGAGACCGCTAAAGACTGGTTCCAGGTGTTCCAGGAGGTGCGCGAAAGTTTGGGAAAAGCTAGGACTCGTCAGAAAACTCAGGCAGATAAACGACGATCCCCTTCCCCTGCTTACTCCGTAGGCTCGCAGGTTTGGCTGGCTACTGACCATTTATCGCTGAAGGATCGGCAGAGCCGAAAACTGACCGAAAAGTGGATAGGGCCATACGACGTCTCGGACATTTTACCCAACGCCGTTAAGTTAAAGTTACCGCGTTCAATGCGCATACACCCGGTAGTGAATGTTTCACGGGTGAAACCTTATCTCGGTGCTCTTGATGGGCAACCGGTTACTCGGCCCGGCCCACAACGGGTTACGGATGAAGGAGATGTTGAGTACGAGGTTGAGAAGGTTGTCGATTCCCGCTTGAAGCGTGGTAATCTTCAGTTCCTCGTTCATTGGAGGGGATACCCAGAGGAAGATCGCACTTGGGAGCCTAGGTCTGCTCTTAAGAACGCCCAGGAGGCGATAGACAATTTTTACAAACTCCACCCCGGTGCCCCCCGGAAACTTCATTTACTCTCGACTGAAGGTCTCTTTTTCTCCACTGTACCCGACCCTTTGACTGCTGTGCAGCCTATCTGGTCTCACCTGGAAGTCGAGCCTTAGGAGGGGATAGTGTAACGGCCCGTACTTTTTCACTACTAGTTGTAGCATACTCTTAGTGTAGTTTACCTTATTTATCCACTCTCTGGTTAGGGTTACTTAGACGCGCTCATAGACGCTTTACTTAGTCAGCTGCTTCGTCAGCATTGCCGCCTTGACTCAGCGTGGAGCGCTGCAGCCAATGGCATTTATCTCTCGCTTGTTTGGTTTGTTCTACGACGTTCCTTGGTACAAACACTCGTAGTAGTATAAATACCGTCTCTCTTGTCATAGACACTCCAATCGAGTTCATTTGTGCATCGCACATTAACTCAGTTCCCTCATCCTCAGCCTTCCTATCAGTCAAGGAGTGACCGATAACAGTCTTCGGATTGTTAGTGTTACAACCCTTTGACTGCCGTGCAGCCTATCTGGTCTCGCCTGGAAGTCGAGCCATAGGAGGGGATAGTGTAACGGCCTGTACCTTTTCACTACTAGTTGTAGCGTAGTCTTAGCGTAGTTTTCCTTATTTATCTACTCTCTGGTTAGGGTTGCCTTAGACACGCTCATAGACACTTTACTTGGTCAGCTGCTTGGTCAGCATTGCCGCCTTGACTCGGCATGGATCACTGCAGCCAATGGCATTTATCTCTCTTTGTTTGGTTTGTTCTACGACGTTCCACGGTACAAACACTCTAGTTAGTATAAATACTGGCTCTCTTGTCGTAGACACTCCAATCGAGTTCATTTGTGCTTTGCGCATTAACTCCGTTCCCACATCCTCAGCCTCTTCATCAGTCAAGGAGTGACCGATAACAGTCTTCGGATTGTTAGTGTTACAGATGGCTCGCCATCATGTTCGTATTCCCCATCCCCTGTCCACCAATGCAGTCTGCATACAGTCAGTAGTGGTCAGAAACGGCCATGATCACCATCCCCCTCACGCTTGTCGTCCCTCGAGTGTGAGCGTCACCGGGACAAATGTTCCTGTCCCTACTGGGAGTGCCACCCCCAGTTCCCATTCTTGCACCATCACAGTGCTTGTGACCATTGCGCGGCATACGCGCTTCATCTCTCCCAAGGCATGGCCTTGTCCGACACAGGTATCATGCCTGCTATTGTCACTTTGGCTGATGAGACCACACATCTCATTAAACACACACCCTACGACGAGTTGCGTCGTCGTATCAGCCGTCTCGAGGGTGAGCTCGAAGACACCTCCTACGATCTCTGTCATGCCCTCCGGAAGATCAATGATCTTCAACGTGACCCTACCCCCACCATCCCCGCTCCCACTACGGTTGAGCAAGCTGCGCGTGACTTCGAACGCGCTCGTGTCACCTCCTTGGGGGGGCGTATTTCTTCTTTGTTTGACAGTCTTCTTCATCTCTGATTCAGAGAAGAGCGCAAGATAATATGTGATGCTGGCTGGCTTAGGCGGCTCCTGCAGTGCCGGGGCTGCAGAGTTGTCTGTATGCAGTTATACCCCAGTAGTACAAGTACCATAACGAACCTTCTTTACTTGCTGGCAATACCTTGATGTTGGCCCCTCTTCTTGGGGGCGACCATAGGTGGTGGGAGTGGCTCGTCCGCCTGCAAGGCTGGTTCCTGTGTGTCGTGATCAGGAACGCTGTCAATAAGGACTCCATCTGTAACTCTCCAGGTGTTCGAAGAGTCCTGCAGGTGGTTGTCGTCAGAGAACTCATCGGTGAAGATGGACGTTGACATCGTCACGATGCACATGCATATAGTCAGCAATTGAGCGCATCTCTGACAGTAGTGCAGGTGCGTGAGTGTTTTCTAATATTTCCTAACTAGTCTACATCACACGAATTACTGTCAACCTTTTTGCAAATGGGTGTAATCTCAATTGATGTTGCAGTTGAAAGCAAACAGTATGACAGTGGAAATCCAGCATTGTCATATTCACCAAGCATGCTGTAAAGCTTGAGGTTTCTGGCATTCGTATTATCTATTGACATGTTTGAGCTTCCACGGCATATACCATGTTTCATTAACTTAAGAGCAATCTCAACAACCTTCCCAGATAGCCAGTGAGCTATGGCTGTCATTCCCCAACAAAGTTGCTCAATGCCATCAAGGGTGGTGACATCCAAGACATCAATGTCATGGCACTCTGCCAATAACAGTCGTGCAGAGGTGAGCTGGTTGGTTTCCTTCTTCCATAGGATTTCACTCATCTTCATCCATGCAAAACGGACTTGTGACACAGCGAGGTGGGGGTATAGAGTGCAAATCTTTGGCACCAGTGCACTTGGGGCACTCCACTCCAGGCCATCACGGATAATTTGAATGGCATCCAGTGGCATTGTGATGTCATAGTATGGTATGTGGGCTTCAAGATGGCACATTTTGATTGACACGGTATGTTGTCCAATTCTATTTCCTTGCCGATAGCAACAAGATACAGCCAGGCTGCTCATGCATGAAAACCTTTTCATTCCAAGTGTGTCACAGTGTTTGACACCTTCTTTCTGGCTCGGACGAGATTTTTGTTTCTTGTCTTCATCCTGACAGCAGCAGTACAGGCTCTTGTGGCCTGTTTGCAGTGGGTAGTGGTGCAGGACACTGTGATGCAATGTAAGCTGTTGTCATGTTATGTCCAGGTTTTGACTGACCAGAAATGATAGCCAGTTGTCCTCCAAACCTCAAGTGCAGTTGACTGTACACGGTCCTTTTCACACATCATTGGATCTACAGGTAGGGTGTAGGTTCCATGGAATTTGATACTGGTGACTGTCTGGGCTATTCCTCGGAGTGACATAAACAAGCTCTGAGCAGTTTCATACTGTATATTCCATCAACATCACCACTGTGGAATTTGTGGGCCTGTGGCATACAGTACTTACCTGTTTCTCCCCAACCTCAGATTCATCCAGTGGCTCCCCAGTCGGAGGAGTGGGACCAACATGGTTAGCTTCCTCTTCCCGCTTTCGCTTTCTAGCCTTGCTGAGCCTGTCTGCCTCTCTGCACTTGGCACAGGTCTTGTTTGTGTCATCCGGTGGGATTTCCCTTGTGCATTTTGACTTGGAGCATACATGAAGGTTTGATGGTTTGGCCATGTCCATAAACACTCACTGGAAGCATTGATTGATGTTATGACTAATAACATGAAAAAAACATTGAAAACAGAGATACTATGTCTGAAACATGTTTTTTGAAATAACACATTTATTTAACATTACTCGTGTTCTCAGATGATTATTTTTGCTAATTACATGCTAATAACATTGTGTATGTTATGTACAAAAACATAGTATATGTTGTCGCAGTGTTCCAGTTAAAAACATTGAATATCAAAGTGCATATGTTCTTTTACCATGTTACATTGCATGTTCTCCACAAAGACATTCATCATGTTATTGAGTTTGGATTGGTAGATTGATCCAGTTGCTGATTTGACAATTTGACCATTCACAAAATTTCACCAATCTACCATTCAACCAATCAGCAATTCAGCCCATTGCCCATTCTTGCAAATTGTTCAATGGCTAAATTAACACAGGTACTTTGAATTTTTGGGCCCTACAGTAGCCACAGTGGAGTTTTTGAAACCTCGACACAGGTAGCTCAAATTTTCCAAACCCCACAGTAGCTACAGCGGAGTCTCTTGAACCTCCGACATAGATACTTCAAATTTTCCGGACCCCGCTGTAGCTACTGCAGAGCCTTTCAACCTCTGACATAGGTACTCCAATTGTCCGTAGCTACTGCGGAGTATTTGCTCCTCCGACATAGGTACTTGAAAACTTTCAAGCCCCGCCGTAGCTACTGCGGAGTTTTTGAAACCCCGACATAGGTACTTCAATTTTTTCATACCCTACTGCGGAGGTTTCGCTCCTCCGACATAGGTACTTCAATTCTTTGAGGCCCTACTACACAGTGTCTGAACCTCCGACATGTAGTACCTAAGTACTAGAAAAATTTATTTAAAACCCACCATGGCGGGATTAAGCCAGACAATTGCTCCTTGAATTGGCCAGTTCTTTGGCAGTATGGTAGAAGTTCGGCTTCTGGACACTGCGGCAATATGGTAGTAGTGTAGTAGTTCGTCATGCATTAGTACGGCAGTTCATCATGCATGCAGTATTGCGGTGGTAGTGCAGTTCGTCACGGCGCATTGTGGTAGTACGGTACTCACAGTGCAATAGTTGGTTCACACCCTAGCTATTACATCGCTCGTGGATTTCTGAATGACGAGAGGGCGGGACGGCCTTGCAGATACCTTGGGAACAGATGGACAGATTGGTGCGACTCCCTCCCCCTCTTGTGTCCCCTGGCATCACCGGTTTGATCATGCCAGCCGTCCTCATCCTGGGGCCTTCACTCCTATCTCCACCTTTTCAAATCCATTCCTCTCGCTTTTCAGAATGTATACTACTCGACCAGAGATTTCTAACAGTGTAATCTACATGTGGTGTCGGTCAGCTTCGAACACCAGAATGGTGTGCATCGCGTCCGATGTCGGCTTTATAGATGGTGTTTCGGATGATCTCAACGTTGAGATCGTCGAGGTCTGCTGCGGAGAGATAATCCCGGAAGTGCGGGACTAGGTGTGAACGACATCTAACCACCTGTTGCACGTAGTTTTCGTTTCCCAATCACTTACCAGGGGGGGTCTCCATGAGTATGCTCTTTCACAGTTCCTCGACATCGGTAGCAAACAGAGAGCAGGGTGGACTCGAAGACGCCGCGGGGGGTGGCGCCACTCGAGTACTTTGTGCGTGTCTCGTTCGTGTAGAATACCCGCGATCAGGAGAACGCCCTCGTCGATCACGTAGCTATACCTGAAGAACATGCACGGAGTGATCAGGAATGACTCTGTAGCTACAACATACGAACACGGACGTGATATAATCCAGGGACTTGCTGAGTGGCTCGACAGTGTTACTAAGGAGGAAACCAGATTGATCGACGAGTACACTGTGTTGCCCGACCCCAGATTATGGTCGTCGTCAGCAAAGTCGGCTGGGTCTTGAGGTCTATTAGAGTCGCGTGAGAGATGGGGTGGTGTCGTGGTGGAGAAAACGGTATACCTTCCAGTGTCCCGCATTGCGTCAAGCTGGTGCAGTGACTCTGGGTTAGGATGCCAGCCTTGTAGCCATGCACGATGCCTTCAAGGAAGCCGTTATTGGCCTTTGAGGATGTCAGGGTCATCATAGACATTCGGCGGACACTTCACGGAACGAACGTTGAAGAAAAGGCCCTCCATTACACCGAGTTTCCCTGGTCGACCCCGAGTCTCTCGTTAAGATTCGTGGACAGGCTTGCAGTTCCCGCGCTCACAACTGGCATGCGGGTACTATCGTATGTCCCAAGGTTCAGTCGACGCCAGTGGTTGCGATCGGCGTCGCAGGCTCTTCATGTCACTGTAAGAAATTGAAATCCCTTGCAGGAGATTTGTGTGTCGGTTCCCTAAGTCTACCTCAGACAATACGATCTCGTTCCAAGGTTCAGCTTGCTCGATCGGAATCGGTGTGGCATTCTCGGAGCGGAAATCAAGGAGACCACGGAGATGGATACTTTTCGCCCACTCGTTGGCATTGAGAGCATACGCGTCGTACGCTGTTTGATTCTTTTCGCGCACGGCATCCTTCCGGTTTGCAATACCGCCCGGGTCGTTAATGTGGGCTTCACCTCCGTCCCGCCAGTTATATTCGCCAGATTCGGGCATTCCGGTGGGCAGGATCGTTTCCCGTGTAGGCCAGCCATGTTCATGCAGCTCGAACGCGTCCAGAGCCAGCAGATCGAACGTAGCGCCCTGGACACGAGACGCAGTTCCAACGAAGCACCGCTCCACAACTTCACTATGGAGGACCGAGAATTTGCGCACCCTTATAGGACTGCAGCGTCGAGATACCCATCTTGACATAACTTTGAGGATTCCACGGTCAATTGAATGACGGTAGTGAGTGGTTAGCTCATCAACAGTCTATGCTGGACTTAATTCTGCGACGACATGTCAACTTTACAGGGGTGGACTAAGTTGGTCCGTAACACTTACAGATTTTCCCGACCAATCTTACGTATGGTCTCCATCATTGACCACGGGCAAACAGCGTCTGCACCGTATCCAACGAGAACACAAAGATAGTGAACCTCCCGAGCCTCGTGCGTCTCGGCCATCAGAGCGACTTTTGCACGCATCTTTTGAAGTACTAGATGGTGATGGACACCACCGCACGTCACGAGCAGAGAAAGGGGAACGCGGGTAGGACCTGTAGCACGATCGGGCAAGATGATGACTTTCACGCCATCTTCAATGGCCTGTGCTGCCTCGCTGCATACAGGCTGTAAAGCAAGTTGATAACCTGGGAGACTTTCCTTCGGAAACGCGATGTCGATGGTGACAGAAGGCCAGGCGGGATACGCGTGTTTGAGGTTCTTCATCGCATTCTTCTCCTCGATGGTAAGTATAGGTGACGGCATGAGATTCTGTGGCACTGGTCCGGCTTCATCTCCAACAAGTTACTCTCGGGGCCAACGTATGTCTCGAGGGACATTACAATGCTCTATCGAATAGGATCGATAGGCGGGTTCGTGACCTGAGCATGAGGCGAGGGCTGCGTCGCCATCACAGCCACTGGAGCACCGTTACCCATCGACCCTAGCGCCTCCTTGTCATTTTCAACCATGGGTAGCATGAGCCCGACCGTGTAGCCAAAGGCTAGAAGCTTGGAGTCGGTCCTCAGTGTCATATCGTCGATGACGGGTTCGATCGAAATATTACTGCGTATTACACGGTTGACAATATTACAAGGTTGAATAGGCACCGACCTCCCCGATTAACGACTCTGGGCCTGACGACCGAACAATTACTCGCATTGGAAAGTAGGCATCGTCCGGTGTTAGCGGTTCTTGGGATTATCCATATCGTAGTTGATAATCCATACTACAAATCACCGACCGAAAACGACGAACACAGAGGTGTCAGTAATCAACACGCACCAAGATGAATGGGATCCACGCACTAAAAACCTTTTCCAGCGCACAGACGACAGCTTCCCTGTTAGAGCGCTACATCCAACCTCTTGGCTATGCGATCGCTATCAGGAATGTTGATCAGCCCACTCGAATTGAAAACCTTCTTTTAGTGTGCAAGGATATGCCTTTTTCCGATAATGATAGCGGCGATGAGCCCTGCGGCGTAACATCGAAACCGAGGTTATACACGTTTCTCCGCCAGACCCTAGGCCAGGCGGGGTAAACATGACCCGTGCAGGCACATCGCCCGTCGGAGCCAAATCTGGGCGAGTAAAGGCACCCCGGATAATGCGTGCTTCGGTCTGGGGAAGGTGTTCGATTAAAATTCTGTATAGTGTGGAGCCATCCTGAGATCAGCTGTCCCGAAGGATGAATATAGAAAACTCACTGTGATCCGTCGTTCATCTCGAGATCAACAATGCTGATCAGAGCAACGGCAATGAATGGGATATTGTGTCGTGCTGTTAGTACGGCGGCGTTGTATGTCCCGATCGGATATGTGGATATGTCAAATGCAAATCAGGCGTCACATCGAAACATCCAAGACGAGGTCGAAAAAAGAGCCCTTCATGGTCTGCTGTGGCTTTGATACCTCAGCCCATTAGGATCCTTCCCCAAGAGCGCCGTACAACTCCTTGACTGTCCGGTTGCTATCAGGAAGGTTGACCAGTGTTTAGTAGATCACATGCGCCATCGTTGATTAGCAAACATAGCCTACGACGAACTCACCGTGTACAGTCAGCGCTCATCGACATCAATGTATTTCTGCGCAGTGGTCGGTTGAGCCAGAAGCGAGACGTGTGACTTAACTGGTCGAAGTTTAACTAGCTGGGCTGGGCGGTCGAAGCAAGCATTCCGCTCCAGTCATCAAGGTATTGTCCTTTACAGGTTTGCGTTTGCACTAGACTGAGACAATCAGAAAATATCACCAAGCACCATATCTGTGAAAACTCGCCTCGAGCGATACCATCTCGTCTCGACTTCCACCCTCTTGCTGCGGTATAATTGGCCAAGTATTGTGTCCAATGGGCCCCTTTTGAACACTCTGCGGCGAACACCAACGAGTATGTGTATCTGCGCGGAGAGAAGTACGTATCGGGTGCCTGGGTGTGGATAGTTATGTGACTCACCCGTAGTACACAGAGGAGTCGGAGCAATGTGGTTAAAACGAGCCTGTCAAAAAATGGCTTGCTCTGATAACCTGGTATCCAGTATACTCGGCTTTATTCTGCGCCATCCTCATCACCACTATGGTGCTCCTGCTTCGATTGAGGTGGTGTTCAGTTGCCTAGTGAATCGTCTACGGGAGTCAAGTGAGGGTCAATGAAGGCAAAAATACCTTGAAAACTGGGGGGACAGGTGCAGCCTGAACATTTACATAAGGGTTCGTGTACGAAAACTGTCTTAGCAAACTGTGTACTATTATAACAAGTGTGCTCGAGCCCGACATCTTCCAGGAGATGAAACTTGTTATAATAAAGGGGCCCCGCAACAGGAAATCCGAAAAGCACCGGTATGGATCTGGGTCTTTGATCCTTTTGACTCGGTTCCACGCCGCACCGTTCGTGACTAAGTGATAAATCCTCATTGATAACTTTCAACGAGCCTTGGCGAGAATCCCACCACAAGCACGGTAATCAAGTACATAAGGGTTTCATTTGCATAAAGTATTTACGGGTTAGGTGTCTCCCACGAAGCCGAATTCCGCCCTTTCCCCATTCCTCACCACCAGTTTAATGTATCCCGATTGAAAAGTTTGAAATGAGCAAATGAGTTGGGCAAACTCCGCGTACCAGTCGAGCATGAGCCCAGTGCCAGCACCAGCATAAGCACAACACAGGAGAGGAAGAACAGTATAGAATTACGAGCGCTAGGAATTGGCTGAACACGCCTCATGAATCAGTGCCCCCAACGACATCGAACTAAGTCGGACCGACCGGTGTGAGAGATTTGCACAGCCTACGCATATATGAATCACGGTCTAAGGACAGTATTTTGATTGGGTATGCTCTCGACAAATTGTAGGCAAATACCTGTGCGCCAGATTGAAATATATGTTACTTTACCCCTGAGCGACGAGCCTAGGGCAAGTACACATCCACTACCACTGAAAGACTCGTGACGATTTACTGTAAGGCAAAGCCCCAGTCATGTAAAACATACCACTCACAGCGATACTCTGGATTATGTCGCCTTCCAAATAGTCAAGTGAGTTGGGTGGTCCATTCTGACTAATCTGCCTGACCTCGGTGATCTAGGATTTGCGTGGGTCCGGCACTTGACGTTAGCTCCCAGATACCCACACACCCCGAGCTACTGCCACTTATGATGGCAGTGCCATGCAGTGTAAATGAGATAGCAATGGGATGGCATCGAGCTGGTTCATTAATTGGATCAAAACTGCCGTGGTGCACTCTTCTACCGACACGGTAAAGCCGGATGCCACCATGCATGCTCCGCACGGCAAGAAGCTTTCCAGAACTCAACAATGCTGAACTGGCACTGAAAAGTTGTTACAAAAACGAAGATCTACAACAAACGTATAACTCACAGCTGGGGACAGCCCAGAGTCGGTTCAATAGACCACACCTGATTGCGAGTCTGTAGATCCCATCCTCTGACGTTGGAACGTCAGTAGGTGCATGCGACACCCTTCACGACTTACACCACACCATGATTGAGATAAGTCACGATGACCTTGGCACCTCTCCCATAAAAGTGCAGTGATCGTGGTCGAACCCTCTTGTCATTCCCCACACAAGGAGTATCGCTAGGGAGGCAGAGTCGAAAGCTACCTGCCAATTTGCCTGATATTCCAGTGCTTCGTTGGCTGGGAAGTAGGAGAGACAACTGACGCATACCTTCTGTAGTCTCTGTTGCAATCTGAACCATGTCACCAATACCGATGGCAAAACGGCAGCTACTACCATCATAGTCAATACAATGTATTTGGCCCACCACGCCGAAGTACAGGAACTTCTGAGAAAGCGTTGCCTAAACTCCATGTTGGAAAAGGTTAGCCTGATGAGATGCCTTAGGCTGAGTGACATATCAGCACGCGCCTTCGAGAAGTCCTTGAGACGGCAAAAGGCCCCATTCTCACATGCACAAAAGAGTACACCCCTCCTAGTCGGATGCCACATAACAGCAGTCACAGCGCTCTCAAGCACTAATCGATATAGAAGGGTCCCGTCAGAAACCCTCCATATTATAAGCTGTCTATCGTCTCCACCACTCGCCAGGTATACGCCACATGGCGAGAAAGCAACGGTATTGATACTGTCTGTGTGCCCTCCGGTAAGTTCATGTACTAGGTGAAACATTGCAGGGGAATGGTTGTCCAACGAAATGGATGGGGACGTGACAGCAGGGCAGATGAAGAGAATGCGGCTGGGGAAGATGCCGCCTTGCGAAAGGAAGTTCAAACGTGATATAAGCCTGGAATAAACTCCGACCCACTGCGAGTCTGCGAGTTACTTACTACACCACTTCGAATACGAGGTTTGCATGGTTCTGACACCTAGCCGTCATCGATGTACTACATTCATTTTGTTCTATGTACCAATACATGACTTGTAGGATCCGCGTACCTGCTCCTACTGCGCCGCAACCACCACCTTGCCTGCCAACACAAACGCTCCCTGAACCCGATGAAATGGGTGTGTCCAAGGGGAGTAGTAATAAGTAATAACGACAGTAAGAAGGTAGCAGACTGCATGTCCGTCCTTGTTGGAACATATTGCTGAAAAAACCACGTACTTCGACGGGACGGAGCTGTTTTTAACGGAACTCACAGTTCCTATGGCCGTGATCCACCTGGTTTTCGGCACTTTCATTCTACAGCACTCAATTCTCAACTTCCACCTCTCACACATCATGTACTAAAGTTGATTTATAATATATATATGTTCCAACTTGAATGAACAAAGTTGAAAGAGAAGTTGTGGAGATCTGCATTTTTGGGGTAGTTTGGCCTTATCAAGGTCACTGAATTCACGCCTGTTGCTACATGCCGTGCCGAAGCCTGCCGAAGCGGACATGCGAGTGTTTCCGTAGCGCCAGCGAGGAAGGAACGGCTTCATATATAGCTAATTACGGAGATGAAGTTGACATTACGACCCATCCCAAAGCCGCTCATGGTAGCTTGTATTACTATGCCCTACTAGACGGTCTGACCAGTGACGTTGTACACCCCAATCTGATGTGTGGATGCTCCGTGAGATGCACAGGGCGGATGACACATGATCCACTTGGTTTCAGCAGACCGCAGTTGACGCGACTGTCAGTGCTCGGAGAGGGAGGGAAACAAAGAACTCTCTAAGACCGTCTGCGATTCCTACCGGGAGTATCTGTTCATTTAACTCAAGTTCATCGAATGCTTCCTGAGTGAGAGACACCAAGAGCTTTTGGGCGTAAAAATTCTTTTCGCAGCGGCTCGAGTACTTGACTTGCGGGACACCAACCGAAGGCGGGACCAGGCGCTGATGTAGCATTCCAGTTGTTTCGGTATCGCAAACGAAGATGCAGAGCATCCAACAGACGTAACGGTTCCCTCACCTCGCTTGATTGCCAGCCCTTACTAACAATCGCATATCTTGCTGAACCTTCACTGGACTCGTGGTCTGGGTCATCAAAACTCATACCAGGCATGCCTAGCTCTTCGACAGCATGAGCAGCTGTGGGATGCTGTTGTGAATAGAGTTCGGCTAGATGAAGTCGACGAATGTACAGCCGCAGGAGCTCAATCAGGTGGATGTACAGAATACAGCAGCAGCGACATACATTTGGCTTGCTGCCGAGTCTCGGCTGAAGACTTCATGTTGTCCGGAGTGCCGTTCCCAAGCGACACAAATTTCTTTCGAAGACTTGGTGCAATCCAGGTATGCATCACGGAAACTGTGAAGAAAGACGTGTGCGGCAGACTTGTTCTGGTCCGTGCTACTGGAACGCCACAGAGATCGACACGGAAACGATCCGGGGTGCAAGGTGGCCCTATGGCAGGCGTGTAAGCCTCTACTTCTGCTTTTGTGGGGACATCAGTAAATGGCGAATCACACTGGGTCCTGTGCATCAGTCAAAGAGCATGCTCACGAATATTTTTCTGTGGGCAGTTGTGATCGGAAATCACGAAGGCGGCAGTGGACGTACGTGAAAAAGATTGGTATCAGATCGCCGGTGTCTCGGCAATCCTTTCGGCCTGCACTTTCTGTGTGGTAATGCTTCATTGTCCTCCCCGTCAGCATTGCACCCGACGGCAGGCTCAGTCCGAGTGGGTGCGATATCCCCGATAACGTCATTGCCTCTCTTACTACATTCGTTAGCCCGACCTCCGCAGTCTCCTTGGAGAGGTGGAGATCACGTCGCTTGACTGGGGTACGGTCGATCTGTTGAGTCATTAGGCCATGCGGATAAAAAGCGACGTTCGACTTACTGTGCCTGTGCCATGTGTGTACTGCAAGGGGGGAATGGGAGATGTCATTTGGAGTGCTGCTCCTATTGGTAGGAAACAGGGGACATACACCAACACCCTCATGGAGAGACAAAGTTACATTTGGACGAGGGGCTTCCCCGGAGGCTTGGGTGGCCAATGAAAGTCGAAGAGGGTGCGGAAAATTTACTGCTTGTTGGCCGCTACCCTTGCACTGCTATTCCGGAGGCGACATAAAGCACGACGTAACTCTACAGCAGTGAAGTTACATACCTCTTTGCTGGCCGGTACAGGGGTACGAATGGAAGTGATCGTTTGTCTCCGACATCAGAATGCTATGCAACATAGTAAATACCAGCGCCTACCGCAGTAAATCAGCAGGCGCAGTTCACCGGAGACATCGTGGTCGGGGGAAAGCAAGGATTTAGCGGCATCCTTCCCTTTCTGATGCAGATAGTGAGACAAACAATATCTCGTCAATAACAGTAACCTATTCCTTCACTTCCATATGTCTCCTATGGATTTCATCCAAATCTAAGACCAAAGGCTAGCTGGGACGCACATTGTCAGAATTCTCGATCGACGAGAGAGGAAAATTGTCAAGAATTCGATCTTTAGTCTGGTGATTCTGTGGTAGTAGGTGGGATAAAATGGTGACCAGCAATAGAGGATTCTACCCCACTCTCAATCTCGGACGAAGAGTAACCTCTGACAGTGACATCGCTATCTATATCCTACAAAAATCAGTCAAACTCAACACCGGAGACTCACAAACACACCTCGTCCGGATCCTGAAACACAGAAAGCTTGAAGGGGGGGGGGGGGAGAGGGGGGAAATCGGGCCAGCCGCTGCTCTGTGGCCCCATGGTTCTGAGACAATTGGTGAGATAGGAGCGGTGCGGTAGTAAGGATGGAAAAGTGCACCTCATCCACAGAAGAATCTCCCTCCTCTGCCGAGAAAGAAGACATTAGCAACAGATGAAATTGTATCATAAATAATTGCGGAACTCTGCACCTCCTTTGTTTCTGAAGCAATTTTCTGTAACATTTTAGAGGAAGGTGAACGCTCGTGAGTGTCTGAGACATTGTCGAGGTGCTCATGAGGTTAGCGTGTTGAACCGCAAGCCGAGTACAATGTAAAGGCTGGAATTCTCAAACCTCGATCACAGTCAAGATACCCCTGTTATTTTTCGAGCACGCCCCGTCAGTGAAGAAGCTGGCCAATCGACAAAACAATGTGCCGTTTGCCAGTGATAACAGCTGACGGACGAAGCACCAACAGCAACGCATATACCCTCGAGTTGCCAGCTGGAATCCCGGAAGCAGACCACACGGTCATTGAGATTACAGCTGATATGGCGATAGGGCATGGAGGAGTGCAGAACCGACGCGAGGATCGAACGGTAGTGCCAGCCTGACTGCCAGTAGCGTAATACTGTTGTACATCTCCCTACATTTCCTTTTCCGGAACAACTCCTGCGCTCTCGATATGACTCAGTTGCCAACCGTTCGTCGCACGCAGCTTACGTAGTCTGCTTGGAGGGTAAGTAGGTGAGAGAAGTTGGGTCGTAGCTTCGGGAGGATTTCATGATCGAACTTACCCCTCGATTTAGGTATCCTAAGAGTCGGAGAACAAGGTGCTCAGCTAGGCAAATGCAGAATTTTTCGGGTTCAGATCTGAAAAGCATACGTTAGTATCTGTCACCGTTTCAAAATGTCATGCCGACGAGTTGTGCGCATGATTCATACATCTCTGCTACCCTGCAGTGGTCGAAGGTATCAACCCCCGGTGCACGCTGGGAGCGACGTGTCGCTCTCGACGTTAGCCGCTGCATTGGCAGCCAATATTAACCCGCCAGCCTGCCCAGCTGGTATATGTATCTGCTCTGAATGTCTGTCACCATTTGTAGGTGGATTCTGATATCTTTGCCTGACTCTCATTCCATTAGCAGAACCGAGTGTCACGGTAACACCCTATACCCTATAATGTACTTGTTGGCGGCGACTTTTACAATGCGTTCGATTTCGAAGCCAGATGCTACCCATGGCTGAGGCATGTGCATTAATCAAGTGTTTTGCATTCGTATGTTAACGGTGCAAGCTCAGTCTTCTCTCGCGAGGTGTTTCTTCATACGTGCAGACGATACAGCTGTACTCTTGCCCACTGGTCCCTCTCAGAACATTCCCCACGTTCGCATTGCGACTACGAAGACGCACTCTAGGCTTGTTCATTGCGAACGGACGTGTATGTAAGGGTATCTGCATTTCCCTCGAGCACCCAGCCGAGAGCAACCCACGCGGATGGCTGTCGTATCTCCACTAACATCCTTCTCGACTTGGAATATCGGCATACTGCGCTGCAGAACCCATTCCCGTCCTATCGTCGTCCAGTTCAAGGTATTCTACCACGAATTACGCGCTCTTGATGTGCACAAGCGGGACCCGTCAATGCACTACTTCCCGAGAATACATCCCTCGCTTCCCCATACATCTCTTCCCGAAGCACGAAGTTCGGAAAAAAATGAGGGTAACGTGATCTCTTCTTTGTCGTCACCATCTTTGCCGGCCTCGACATCCGCCTTCGTTGCAGGGTTGAGGAATGTACCAAACCCTGCTTCTACATGGAAGATGACTTGCTCCTGCCGTCTCTCTAGGTGAGTTGATTTGACTATAGCAGCGTTTGTAACCCTTTCCGACTTATGCTCGCCATCTTAATGGTACGCCATGTTTTTGGTCCTTCGTTTCCCTGCGCCCTGCTTTCTTCCTTATGCATTCACCTGAGTACTGATGTATTCTGCAGCTCTCAGGGTAGCGAGGCACATCTTGCCTATCCTATTACAGTGAATTTCGTTCAGAAGAGCCGCGGGTGTTAAGTATAGGGTGCCAGCCAGAAGTTTACAATATCTATCGCCTTCGCTTGCTTCTATATGTAACTATGGTCCTCTTAGTCACCCAACTAGGTTCTGCATGAAGGAAGGATACACAATATCCACTTATATGAGGGTGCGGATCACCCTCCTTGATCGGTGCCCATGCCTTCCCCCTCCAAATCCAAGCTTTTACGACACCGGAGCAAACGTTTATGAATAAGTCACTCTCGCACAAAGCCTCAGAGTAGAGGTGGCATGACAATGGCGGTTCGTCCATAGGCACCGAACTCTGCGAACGGTACCATGACGTAACTTCTTCACGACTACGGATAGCCCTGCGAAACTTCTGGAAAAGAGGAGTTGACCCCAGTGCAACTTTTCGCACGTCCGCCTGCAAATCACTCTCCGGAGTCTTTTGCATCGTCACAGTGGGGTTTTCAACACTGTCACAGGTTCAGCATCGCAAATGATGCATGAAATCTCGAAGATGGCGAAGCTGACCTCGCTCTGCGACGGTATTCAGTAGATGGGCAGACTGCCTCTGGGGCGAACACTCCAGGCATGCTCTTCGATGCACTGATTTTAAAGATTAAATTCCAGCCGCATTCGATAATTCTAGTCTTACGGTTCACTGGAGACCACAAAAGATGCGGTGCCGGCTAAATCCTTGCAAGATATCTCAGCTGAAGCACTGCAAACAACACCGCCAACAGCGTTTAGACCATGCTAAGATACACAGCAAACTTACGATGTGCCACTGTCACCAATTTGCGATGAGAAGAACTGACGACGGACTGGAGGACACTTCTCGAGGATTACTATCCAAACCAACACTCTAGTTAAGGTGGCACTTACATCAGGCTCCAGCTCGATTCCAGGGGGTCGTGGAGAGGGGATATGAAAAGTGACCGTGAATGTCGGTTCAAACATTCTGCGTGCTCCACGGGCTTGGAAGGACAAAGACAAGAAGTCGTTAGGGTGCTCCTTCCCCCCCTTTTTGGAGGAATACTTGGGCCCCTTTGTACGAGGCCAACCTCCGACTGATGGCTTGTCACCTTATGTAAGAACAAAGGACTTTTCTACAGCGGTTTTCTCTCTCCTAGTCTCGGCTACCTCCGGTCTTGCATCTCAGCCATGCGAGTGATTTGAGCCCTTTAAGTCTGTTTTTGCGTTTATCCGCAAGTGTTAGAATTATAGTTCAAGCTAAGCTTCAAGCCAGTGAGAACTGCACACGAGGTGACCTAGTAAAATGAGACGAACTTAGCCATCTGACAGCCATAGGACATTCTTGCGTACGTAGCAGTACTGGCTCACATCAGGTCATACCGGCGGCTGCAAACCTTGCTTGAAAGTTGACATAGGGCATAAGTATGGTGAGGCAGTTGGTTAGTGATTTTCTATCGGAATATAGTACATGGCAATTGGCAATACAAGTAACATCAGTGATGTCATACACCATTCTTGGGGGCAGAATGTCAATCCTAGTGAAGAGCCGCGGGTGTTAAGTATAGGGTGCCAGCCAGAAGTTTAGGGCCTGCCCATTCAGGGAATCTACCAGACACCCGTAGGTGGAAATTAGTATGCTTGGATGTTTATGTAAGCAGGCACACATGTAGTTGTGCTCGGAGCGACAGTTCTGCCCTTGTGCTTGTGGGGCGCCAGTGTCATGTTGCTGTAATCCCGAGTCTAGAGGATGTGCCAAGTCAGTGTTTGTATGGCGTCACCTGACTTTGGTATACCTTTGCGAAAGTACACAAACATGGAGCCATTGTATGTTACATGGGATTGTAAGCTTTGAAGGACGTCCATACCGATCAGAAGATAAAGGGGTGCTATATGCAGTAGGGGGTCGAGACAGGAATCAACGACACATAATAGATGTCCGTCCACAAATCTCCTAGTGTCGATGGGTCAGTTCCCGTACTCATCGTCGAGGGGGTGTACTTCTGGGCCACACTCGAGTCGGCACTTCACAGCCGTCTGAGTGGAACCAATCAATCGAGGACAAGGGCACGCAATGTAATGCATGTACTTACAACCTGCGAGGTGCGTGGCATCCCATCGGGAGGGACTCTAGTTATGGTCAAGTTTCCAACCCCCAACCCTCCTCATCATAGTTGGCCGACCAAAATATTAGAACCCGGCTATGCGGCGACTTATATTCAACTGACTGACCGCGCGAATGAAAGACCATCGGTCCGTGTAGAGGTACAAGAGCAGATGGCGGTATATGAAGTCACATCCGCCCGCTCTACGAGGGGGGAGATGTATATCAGAATAGATAGGTGCTCGCGAACGATACAATGGATAACCGATCGCCGCGAGGCCACTAAATGTTCAGCCCCTGGGTCGTAATCAATAGGACGGTGATCACAAGTAGTATAGGGTGGTTCGACCTGATAGCGAGAAGGCGGTAAGTCTTGCATTTGGGTACGAAATCTTCTGTCCTGGCAGGGTCCGGAACGTCGCCCACCTGGAAAACTAAACCAATGACCTGTTAAACTCGACCCCGTCGCCTGCGCCAAATGAGACGAGCACGCAACGACTGGGAAGCCACCAACTAGCAGCCCCCAGCGTACTAATGACGAACTTAGTCGCCCATTTAACATCCCCAAGTGATAAACGACCACGTACCAAACCATTTTTCGGCTGTGGATAATTCCACTGCGTCAGGTTTGGGTCTAATGAAAGATCACGCGTCAGCTGCCCATCTCATATCAGTATGTAAACTGATGACCCGTGCGGTAGTTGTGCAGAGGGCATGGAGCTAGTGTTACGCATTGCAATACGGCAGTCCCAAAAGGAAAGTTTTATGAACATTTTCGACCATCATAGAATTAGACGAGACGTGCCTGCGACGCTTCGCTCCGAAAGTTGCTCGTCGCAGATTTCATGATAGCAAGCTTACACTAAGACAACGACTCCAACCCTCTCCGTTCAGACCTTCTGCGTAGAGTGTTAGGACGGTTTGTATAGCAACATACACGCCCTGGAATCCATACTCCTCGAACATGACCTGCACCATCCGTTGTCTGTTCGCCTTCGGGTTCGTCGGCGGTTCCGTGAGCAGAACCTTGCGCCCGCGCGGATCGACTTTCAGTTTCGTGTCAAAGGTATAATCCAAGGGTGTTTCATGTCCTCCCAATTGCGCACTATACCACGCTCCATTGGTTGGGTGACCTGAAGATAATTACGATTCTATGCAGCCTCGTCGCCAATCACATATCCTTGATGACGGCCGACCCCACATGCTCCTCCGCACGCAAGATGGGACGTCCAACGATAGAAGGAAAGACTGATCGGCAAGAGATTTCAAAAAAAAGGCTTCGCTGTGTTCGAAGATGGGGTGCGGATGGCTCACCATGTTCAGGGAAGTTGGATCCAGCGTAACCTACTTTCACAAACTGCGGAGGGTGGTTGAGGACTGGGTGTCAGACACCTAAACAACATGATGTCATGAATATGATACTTGCACCAGTGCCATCGTCGACGACGAGAAAGGGGATTCTGGTCCATCAGTGCTCTGATCTCGTCGAAGTGGTTGTCGTTGAGATGCGAGTGATTTGTACAGGCGAGTTACTTGATCGTACATCCAAGAAGTCTATGCTTCGCTGGAGGTAACAAATCTCGCCCATGTTTTCCGAGGATATCTGACCAAACATTGAACTCGTTTCCAATCACCCAAGCAGTAGTGCTAACCTTCCCGGGAGCTCATGATACAGTGGATCAAGTCAGATACCATACTCTTCGCCGTAAGCATTCAGCTCGTCCGTGCCAAGGACTTTCGCAATTTTAACGAGCTGGTCGTAATTGTCGTGTCCGTGAAAGAAGGGAACAGGGCTCTTTGCAGAATATCTACAGCCGCAGTATAAACAAAAGGAGAGAGAGAAAAGGAATGAATTCAGAGACACAGTCGGCAGGTTATGGTAAGCACTGAGCACTGAGTACTGACCGACGGTACTGACCAGTGACGCGTGACAGTAGTAGGTAACAGGCAACATAGGTAATTATGTAAGCTTATCCCAGCAAGGAAAATTCTACGTGTATTAGTCCTCGGCGTCGTCAGAGTCCCCGACACTCTCGTTGTCATCCTCCATTTGAGCATCAGTGACACTACCGTCCAGCCATGATGTGATGTGCTCCCGCACCGCATGGTATGTATCCATTTCTCTGAGTGCCACATAGCGGTCAATTGGTGCATCTACAGTTTCTCGCACTTCTGCGATCATATCCACCAATACGCATAACTTCGAGGATGCCGCAACTGTGATGGTCTCCAGCAAAGGCAACAAGACTGTACTTTTCTTGCCTTGAATCTTAGCTTCGAGGGCTCCCCTTGCATTGCGGTACAGAATTTTTAGAATACGTGGGACTGGGTAGCTGCCAAGGTTCAAGGAGGACACCATGTTCAGATGCTCGAAAAGGTACAACCATGCCTCTTCCGTTACTTTGCTGTGGACATCGTTGCTAAGAACAATGTCGAGGCTTTTGGTGCTATGCACAGAGGGTATGTCTGCAAGTTTTCGTAGGATTCCTTCCAGAGCTGGACCGTCGTTCACCTGCGGCACAATAATTCGGCAGAATGCACCGGTTTGGCTAGCCCGGAGGCAAACCCATAGTTTGCCCTTGCGGTATATTGTGGTGAGGACGTCGTATGGATCGCGTGGCACATTCGTGCTGACGCCGATCATGAATGTGGACGTCATGAACTGATATGCGTCATCAGCTGCATCTGTGGTATTGCATTCGACATCAAGCTCGACAAGTGCCGGCGCCTTAACTCCATTCAAGAAGCCGGAGCAGAATTGGATGTTAGCTTGGAGATCCAGAGTTTGCAGTGCTGGGAGCACAGTGGTGGGTGTATCCCATTCTATGAATAGGTTTTCGTTGATTGCTTTTGGGACATTTCGTAACCTCAGCTCCTGCAGCGAGGCAATTGACGCAAGAGTGGCGAGTAGTTCGGAAATCGATGGTGTGTATGGCGTGTCCCTCTCTACAGGGTAGCAGATGTGCAAAACTGACAGCTTGGTGGAACGAGCAAGTCCAGATTCTAGGGCACCCCAACCAAAAAAGAAATTGTCAAATGCCAAGTACTCCAGATTTGGAGCGCTAAGGGCTAAGAGTTCGTCTGGGAGCGCCTCATCGTTTCCCGGAGGGCCATGCCAGTTGCGTCCACAGAGGGATAGGACACGCAGCTGAGGTGCTTCGCCGTGATCAAAAGGTACGGAACCAAAAAATTCGCAGACGTATGGATATGGGGCGTCAATCTCCAGCGTCTCAAATCTCCAGAACTGATCGGCTATGTGTAATAGGTTCAAATACACCACATTCCTGCGAAAATCTTGATGACCGATGCGGATAGTGAGAGGCACGTGCATCGTACGCCTAAACATCTCGAACATCCACTTCGGATTGACCGAGAGGCTCAGTGCCTTTTGCCAAAGCAGCGGCGCCTCCAATGCAACCTTCCGCCACTCCCGACAGACTTGGCTGATAGACCGGAGCCCAGCACTACCTTGCCGGTCCGTAACCACAGAGAAAATTATTTCCAGGATATCTTGATTGGTGCGCACGGCCGGAATGTGTTTATTTCGCTGATACGCGACCAGCAGAGTGCTTGCAGAGAGATTGGCCAAGGCTTTGTCAAGTTCTGCCAATGCTGCACCCTCGAGTATAACAGCCAACTGGTCGGGAGAGACAATGGATGAGGCTGAGGCATTCATGGTGGGTTCTGCGGATATTGGTGTGAGTACAGCCCATGGACATACGACTGTGTTCTACCAACTTATTAGTGTTGCAGATCGCGACGTTGGCCAAGGGAGGTGGACCGAGGAGAAGGTGGGTTGAAAGAGAAACACGCGTGCTGTCGGGCTTGGACGAACAAAGAACATACTAGCTTACCATTTCTTTATTGGTCAATCGGTTATAGTCTACTTGCAGGTGTAGTTAGTGTCAAGTACCGTGACTATTGCACATGACGGAAAGTAACCACTCCTATGTATCAATACAGCATCATGGACGGAATGATGGACTTCAGATACTGCAGAACCTTGCCGGGTTGCTGCCAGATGCTTGATGTTGTGTTCGGTCCAAATGTCGTCGCGGCCCAGCTTGGCCAGAATGCCATGGCTTAGAGACTTGAAGCACTCTCTCATCAGTATTCTGGACAGACCATACGTATACTGCAACAATTATCTAAGTATTACAAAAGGATTTAGTGGTACGTCACATTGGTAGTTGTAGATATTTCTATGCGTTAGGACGCAGGCATGAGTGCGATGTCTAATACGGGAGAGAGCTGTATATAGCTGGCCATGGGAGAAAATTTCACACTAGGTGAGATCGACTCCGACTCTATCCAATGCGAGACCTTGACTACTGTTAAACGTGGTGGCATATGGAGGTGCGAGAGGGAATTGTCGGCATGGGGAGAGTGGCCAGACTGCAGCGTAGCATCGAATGTGACGCAGGGGACGATGATTTTCTTGTAGGGGTGTGTCGTGTGCATCTTGAGATCATTGAGGATTTGCACAGTAATGATGCGGCAACCGAGGCATAGCACAACGACTCTGCAATTTTTGACGAGGCCCTGGTCGAGGGAGAAGCTTCATATGAGATGATAGACCCCACCAACATGGATGGATACTAAATGCATGGGGCAGCAGATGCTATGCATGTACGTACTCGAGGCAGTCTTGGTACTGAGCTGTCACTTCCTGTCGCCGCCGCCCAACATCCACCAGCTCAGACTTAATGACTTCGTCGACCGACGTCACGAAGTGTGGAGCTAGCTGCCTCGCGAGGTTTACGCTCGACACACTCCCCAGTTCACGCAACTGCGGTTGCGTCAGGTAGGCGATGCGGTGGATGGTGATGCCCAGGCTCCCGAGGACAGCAACGACGTGGACCTCTCGCGATTGGCTCCCAGCGGCGAGAGGAGCGGTTTGAGCAACGGTTGGGTCTATGCGACTGTGATTGTGATGCACTCGTCCCAGAAGAGGTTGAGGATCGCAACGACGAACCGTCTGTGTCAGACGCACGGTAAGGAGTACCTTGCTCGTACCACTTCCATGGAAAAAGTCATGCTCGAGGTTCCGTCGTGCAATAGAAGACTGCGAGCGTAACGGTGCATGACCAGACTTGTAATGGCATTTAGTCAACACGGACAGCTCGAGACCATTAAAAGTGACGAGCACCCGCATGGCCTCCGCCTCCAAACCTTCGATCTCATGGTGGATGCCTCGAGACGTCTTCATCTCATCGTCCTGCAGTGCCTCACTTGTGAGGATGGAGTAGAAATGTTTGGGTCAGATTGTGCGGTTCAAGAACGACGATGGAGGACTGTCCAGTCGTCGCGCGCTATGCGACGGAGCGGTATGACATTCTCTCCAAACCCCGGTGATACTGGGCTTCTCCATCAAAGGATGGCGAAGAGATGGCACTGCTACTCGCATTCACTTCCACCCCGGGCGAGTCATCGTTTCTGAGCTCCCGGGGCCTTAGAAATACCATTTACTCGACGGGTGCTGCGTCGAAATAGGTTGGATATGACAGAGGACACAGAAGGCTTGGAGCGGACAGACGGCGTCCGTCCCTCCTTGACATAGGACTTTCGAAAGCTGGGGGGAATCTGGAGCCAGGGTGAGTTTCACAACAGAATGATATGCGATCGCATTACATGGGAGCCGAGTGGAATGACCGGAGTCTCTGTTGGAACAGAACTATGACTTGCAGGCGTTCAAAGATGTTCTGGCACAGCAGATGATACTCGTCGTCACTGGATAAAATGTCAGTCAAGGTCTTACAGCGCCGGTCAAGTTAAATGCAAGCCTTCAGCATTGGCACCGGCTAATTCATTCAGCCGTTGCGACCGACTCGAACTGCATGGTAGCAACCGTCTGAGATGAAAGGTGAAGTTAATCAAAGGTGAGATGGCGCACATTATGGCGTCCGTGTGAGTGCGAGGCACGGAGCGGGGACTAGGCCTAGTGTGTTCTGGCGAACAGAGAGGTGAATGCGGCGAATGATGGAAATCTCTGCTACAGCGAGATTCTGCGTCAACGCCCCCCACCCTGTGATGGAGACTTAAAGCCGAACCGTGACAGATTGGAAGTCGAGCGGTGCGAAGAAGCCTCCCAGCGCTTGGTGGTGTATATATCATGTTGTTCGCGCGGTGAACACGGCCGAGACACCGAGGAGACGCAGAACAAAGGCACACTCCGAAATTGCGAACGAATGATTTCAACCACCGATGTGTCGGATTTAAGGTATTTGGGCTCCTCCGGCTTCCTGGCCGTGAAGAAACCCATGCAGAATGAATTATCTTATGTTTTCCGTTTTCTTTCTTTTCCTAAAAATTGAAGGTCAGCAGTGCCGACGGGGGCAACCGCGTCTATACGGGCCCTAGAACCAAAGGGTGCCCTTGGAGAACGTGAACCACTTACTGATGTACCCCTGTACATGTACCCGCACGCACATCCGGCCAGTTGATCGCCCAGTCATATTCCTACATACGTTCGGTTACGAGTACTCCTGACAAACCTTGTGCATGTAAACTAGATGTAGTGAGGTAGCGATATGCAAAAGGAAATTTTATGACCTAAAATGTACGATGGAGAATGCTCTCTTCCCTCAGAAGGCCTAGGATGTACCCAGTAATATACGCGACAAGGAAGCCAAGGATGATAAGGAGTAATTCAATATTGGCATTGATCGGCTACGTCCACTTAGTCATGCACCACTTGCGGGGGAGGACTTAACATACCTTTGATATGGAACTTGCAGGCCCCGCAACGCTTCCTCGTCCGGTTCGACCTGGAACTGCCATTTCTGTCAAACTAAATGCGAATAAAGATGAGAGTGACATGCTCACCTTTCATTGCATGCCACAGATATATTCCAGGTTGACCGGTTTCTTTCGTGATGGTCCCAGTGGCAATGAGGAAACGGTCACTTTCCCAATCCACGTATGCCTAAAGAGTCAGTTAGTGCGACGACCCAAAGAGGGTACCAATAACTTCACTGTGATCGAAAGAACTGCTCCTGCAGCTTCGAACATACAATGATAAGTGGAACTCTCGTCGCACATACTCAAGAATTACCTTCATGCTTGAGAACTTGAAGTAACGTTCTTGAGCTCGCATCCCAAATGCTCACTTGGCCAAGTGAGCTTCCACTCAGTATGGCAAATCCTCCATGGATAAAAGCAACAGGGATTTTACGGCCATGGCAAGGATGTAAGATGGACCCGTCCAGAGTACAGTTGTTGAGGTGGTAGACGTCAAAACCACTATCGAGATTAGACACCACTAGTGTGTTCCCATCAGGGGAGATATGCATTGCACCACTGGGCAGCTACGTCATCGACAGAACATACAATAGAAACCGAGCACCAACATCAGCGTTTTAAGGTGGAAAAAATGCGCTATCTTGGCTTCCCTGACATCCCAGAATCTACACACCCAACGTCAGAATAATATCGTAACAGGGATTAAGGTGCGTAGTACAAAATACCGTGGTGGAGGTATGCAATCAATAAAGTATTGTCGGAGTACTTGGTCCATGCCCAGTGAAGTGAAGTCACGATGACTTCGGAGTTGCTGTTCATCGCAATGGACGGAGGTGGTGTGATAGTCCCCCGAGACACCCACCGGTCTGGTGCATCATAAAACAGACTCGGTTCGTCAGTTTTTTTACTAGGTAATGGTCAATACGCACTACTACCACTATGATCCCACAATAAGACCTCTGACTTAGCGCCAGTGACAACAGTACTTCCAGAAATGCTCAGGCATTCCACGGGAAGGTTGTCATGAGCACGAAAGCCCGTGACGGTAATCTCCTGAGATAATGGTAAATGTCAGTCAGGAAGCACCATATGCTGCACTCACGTAGGTAGCAATTGTTACCGAAATGACAACACCGTTCCCCAACCCACAAAGCAATTGACTTTCGTCGTGTGCAGTCCATAGTACGGAAAGCAAGGACACACCACCAGACACGTGAACTTCATACAGCGTCTCGCCAGAAGATGTCGAACAAATTGAGAGGGTGCCGTCCAGATTGCTGGCAGCCAGGTAGGATCCTTTGGGACTGAATGCTATCGCGGTTACGGTGCTTCTGCGACCACAGTCAGGGTTTCGAGTCAGCTCGTAGCGAAGGGGTGTCGGCATTGTGCAATATTCTGCGTGGTCAAGCAGTTTCTCTTTGGCAAACTGCACGAGCCTTTGTCCATGGCACGTTCCGGAGTCCGGGGGGCGGCACTTCCCGAGTTACCTTGCTTGCAAGGTTTCTCCGACCCCAAAATTCCTGGGAACGGGCTCCCGGCAAATGCCATGTGTTACAGCTTCAGAGCGTGGGATTCATTGGCTAATGCCATGCGTTTTGCTTCTTAAGGCAAATGTGAATACTGCTTCGCTCGCATGATAAAATACATGAGCACGATCTGTGCACACTAATTACACCAATCCACCCCTTCGTCATTCGCCTTGAGCACATCTTATTTCATTCCACCAAATCAGCGTTTTCTTGTTTTCTTCTTCCGGCGAATCGTCCTCCATCAAAAGTTCCTCGCAATGAGTTTTCATGAAAATGTTCTCGTCAAAGTCGCGGAGTAACTGCATGTGAGATCTCCCCCGACTTCGGGACAACCCCACGTATAGATTGAAGAGATTCAAGCCACCAGTCGGCGGTGTGGCGATGTCTACAATTACGCTTGGAAGCGTTTGACCTTGAGACCTGTATGTAGTCCGTAAATGCATATGCTGCTGTCATCGGAAATTGACGGCATCGCACAGAGCAAATGACATCCTTTCCATTTTCCTTCAGCTTAATACGGAGCGTCCTCGAAGCAGGTTGTATTGGTATGACGGACTCTTCCAAGTGAGGAAGTTTTGACGTGCGGGTGCGTTCCATTTTCACGAGTATATAAAGTGGCAGTCACCCTAGTGACATGGTTTCCTTCCTTTGCCAGTGAGTTTGTTCATCAGGACGACAGACAATTCCCACAATTGTTCCACGTGCACCGTTGGTGATATTGAGGTCTGTTTCCACATTTTCCGTCACTATCACCTTCATGCCTTTCATCCTTGCACGGTTAGTTTGCGGCAATTTGACATATAAAAGTGGTCGAGAACATACCGAGAGCAATCATGATCTCGTTTGGGAGTTGCGGTAAGTATCGTCAGTCGATGTCGGAGTTGGACATGCGTAGGGCCACCGCATATCGTTCCTGAAGCGACAGCGGCCGTCCTTTGATGGCATCTTCTGCTGTACAGCATACGAGGTTCACCTTCATATTCCGTGCGTATTGGCGCAATGCGAACTTGTTCCACACTCGTCGCAATGAACTCCAAGATGCCGTCGTCGAGTTGCAATTCAATGCTTGGCACTGGCCTATAGGTGCAAAAAGTGGCTCCGCGGGTAAAGATTCCTACACCGCTGACATCGTTCACATTCGGGTTCTCGTCCCTCCTTGGACCCCAGTACAAGTGCAAGCGCTTACAAGAAAAGGGAGTTGTAGGCACGTAACGACGTTCATAGCAAACATGCACGTACTAACCATTACATAGATTTGTGAACATGTCATGAAAAACATGTACGTGTACAACAGTCTGTGTCTATGATCGTAATTCGTAAACCTTGTACATTATATTTTCACGTCCTATGCTGAAGTCGTCATCATCTCCGCACATGTGTACAACAATCAGTGTCTATGCTCGTAAACCTTGTACATTACATTTTCACGTCCTTTGCCACCTCTTCAATTGCTATGCTTACACTGCAAGCAAGGTACAAAGGCCGCCGCCAGGCGGCATTTCCCGAGTATCTACCTGGTGCTGAAACCCTTTGGTACACATACAGTAGCGCGTTGCTGGACGTACTTATAGTTTGCACGTTGCTAACCACGTCGTGGTTGCTTCAAAGTATCCATTCGCTGCATAACACTGTATCGTATACATAGACTTCCCCTGCAACTCCGCCTCCTTTTCAGTGACATCAACACGACATCTGTGCTCAAGCGCACTATCTGTCATATGAACTGATCCCACTGTGGTGGGATTACATGCGCCTGGAGGACCCAATCTATGCCATTCCCGGCCTCCCGCTTCCAAGATTTAAGCGTGGCGCTTGGTGACTCCGCCAGATACCAGAGTGTGACGTACATCAGGCTGGGATGAGGCGTTGATTTGATACAAGTCCAAGCTCGGAGGAGATCCAACTCTTCCCGTTCGATGCTTGGCGTCCTCACAAGTGAGACGGGGGTACGCAATAAGAATCGGTGGAGGCGAGGGAAACGGCTCAAATCATTCCGCCATTCAGAAGAACCATTCCAAGGACGGCACTGGCGAAGAGAACGAAGAGAACGGCCCTGGTATATATATTACAGTATACAATGTTGCGACCAATAAAAGCACGAACCTGGGGAAGGGATACCTTCTCAATCAGCTTGAGGGCAGTTAGGTTTGGTGCGACCTCACTGATACGCTTCAAAATATCACGGTCACTCGGATCGAAGTCGATATGTAACAAGGTTAGTGTCGAAGTGGATGAGGCCAGTGACTTGAACATGCGAGGGAATGCCGTGGGGCCCTCAGGCCCCAAGTCTACAACACTGAGACGCTCCACATGTCCTTGATTGGTGAGGGGTATGGCACAGGCTGTTGCAGCCGTTACATCTGTGAGGTGCGGGAAGGAAATATTATCCAATTGGCACAGATCGCCACAGTAAGAGAGTAGCCGTAAATGCTGCACATTTATTGCTTTGGGGAGGAAGTGACACAGAACACTGTGTGGCGCATTTGTGGATAAGTTCTCGAGGTCGTTGAAGTTGGCAGAACGTAAGACGTGGACCCAGGACGAATGAGACAGGCCAACCAGATGAAGTTCAAGGTCTTCCAGGTGCCGAAGTAGCACAAGACATCGGCGGAGTGCTCGAAGAGATGAAAGACCAGCCTTGATGTTCACGTGAAGAGACTTAACTCCAGACGCAATCGCATGACTTCGCGATGCCTGCGACACAAAGGCGCCAACAGAGTCCTCCGTCGCAAGAGTGACTATCTCCTACAGCAGTGGGATACTATGAGATTATGTCGAAGATGGATCACGGAGTGAAGCATACCCTTACGGGAGCAAGTTTGGAAAGCTGACAGGTTCGTATATCATTGGTACGAACTGGCAAAGGTGTGAAAGCTACGTACGTGCCTGACCCATCTGCGGGTGTAGTAACTCATGACGGAAGGCAGAGATTGAACCAATCGTCCTCAGTAACTTCAGCATCGCATTCATATACTCCGGTAGGTTCTTTGTCTGAAGCCTCATGGCAACTGTCCTCGAGGATGCGTCAGGACAGTCCAGTTACCCCCAGTCGTGAGACATTCCAGCCTCAGAGGTCTTCCTGAGACTATGTAACTGACTGTGAAATGGGAATCATCGGCCAGCATCACGCTGGTGTGGTCTTGAATGTTTGTCGCACGTATGTTGAACAAAAAATACTTGTTGTTGGTCTAGCGGGGAACAGCCGAACAGGGGTTGCTCGTAGTTGGCATTGCAAGCCGATCGGAGACGTGGAGCGGCGGAGCTACAGGAACAATGGTTCTGAGTTGAATAGATCAATGTCGCGGTGAAGGTATTGATAAAGGAAGGTGGGGGGAGAAGCCTAGTGGGTCTCCTGTTGGATTAGTTTGGGTCAGTTCGACCCGAGGGGGCTAGGATGCCTGGTAGAGGGTCAAGGAGTGGCAGAGAACTGAGGAAACGCGCCCCAAAAGTCCAAGGGAATGTCGAGATTCGTCTAAAGAGTGACTAACGAAGGGAAGAACCAATCTTCCGAGCCCTCGGTCTTGGATTTCCGTCTGTTGCTCGTCTGGTAGCAGTCTCCGTTATGTTACTAAGCAAGTACAATGTACAGTAAGTGCAAGGGTTGGCTTACATAAGCCAAAAATGCGTCCAAATACTAAGTAAAAATGTAAGGTAGGGTATAGTGACAAAACTGGACAGTAAAAACAATGAAATAAAAGAATTTACCTGGTAGGGAGGACTCCCTCCCTACATCCGAGGGTGGCTTTGGATAATGACTGTCCCCAGTCATCACATACCGAGCTGTATCATACAACGAGAGGGGGGTATCTTCCTCGAAATGAAACTCTAAGCCAAAATTCAAAAATGCAAACTCGAAAACAAAAAAAGACCATGAGAAAAACAAATATACCAATGAGAACCTGCACCAACACCTTCAGGGGAGGGTTCCAGAGTGGCTTCGAGGGGCTTCGAGGGAGTAGCCTCGCCGGCGAGACCGGCCTCAAGCCAGGGCAGGCCTTGGAGAGCGACTCGAGGGGGATGCTGCACTCGAAGTGGGAGGAGGGGCTCGACAGGGGGAAATGAACCTTAGAGAGGCTGGGACGAGCCTCGGGATTTCACTCGGGCTCGGTTCGAAGCTTCGAAGCTCCCTTTCGAGGGTATGGGAGGTGCTCGAAAGGGAAAGGCTTACTCTCAAAGGTGAAGCAGGGGCTCTGGAACTCGAAGGTGGCTCTGGGGTAATCTCGAGATCGCATCGAGGGCAGACGAGGGGTGGGGATGGCGCAGAACTCGAATGGGGAGAATTCACCTGAACAGCTGTACTTCCTGGGCCACAAGCGAGTGCCCAGAAGTCGAGTCGAGCCTGGAGGGTGTGTCCGAGTGCCTCTCGAGGGATCTCCTCACCCATAGGTAGCACGACTCGTCCTCGAAGTATCTTGCACCTACCTGCAGCTAGGTATGAACTGCAGACTCTGCACTGGGCTCGAACATGCCCTTCTCGACCACAAAAGAAGCAAAACAGAAAGCTTCGAGGGGGAACTCGGCGCCTCGAAGACTCTCGAAGGGGAGGGGGTGACTTGCTCGAAGCCACAGGCTCTCGAAGAGGTGAAAAACCTCTTGACACTCTTGAATGCGACTCGAAACCGGTGGGGGCAGGCTCCGCCATCAAAGTTGGAGCCTCTCGAAGGAGGAACGAGGTGGTGTGGGGTGGCTTCGAATGAGTCTCGAGGCGAGGGGAGGGCTTCGAGAGGGGTTTCGAGGGTGCTTCGAGGCGAGGGAAGAGGTTCGAGGGGGCAATCGAAGACTCACAAGGTTGAGGGTACTCATTCGAGGGCAAACCAGGGTCACAAGATGACTGCTGATGCGAGGGTCGACCTTCTCTCGAGCTACGAAGCTGGTTCGAAGGCGAGTCACCAGCCTGCCAAAGCGAGATACACCTAGCTGTATGTGCCACAGGGTACCTCGAGCCCGCATTAGTGACTCGGAGGGGAGATGAGCTGCTCGAAGCGAGCTCAGGTGAGCAAGGGGGGTTCTTCGAAGTTCGAGGGGCAGCCTCGAAGGGGGAATGAGAAGGGAGCTTCGAGCTCGAGCTTCCCTGGGAGTGTCTTCTAGAATGAGACCGAGAGCACTCCTGCACAGGGGAACTCGACTGGTGGCTGACTGAGGGCGAGTACGAGTGATGAGAGGGTGACTCGAGAGTCGACGAGGACTTCTTCGAAGCTAGGTGGGGAGATGCGCAACTTACCCCATCCTTGATAACCTCCTTCGTAATGCGAACGACGACCTCGATAGGCCATAGCTTCCCAGACCTAAACAGGGGGAACCTGGACTCGAGCCTCCTCGAGACCTCAAGCTCGACATGAGGTGGGAGGCCTCGAAGGAAGAGCTGGGACTGGTGGCTCGCCTCGACTGCATTCCCTCTTACCATTCCCAAGAACCAGATTCGGAATATACGAAGGTAGTCACCCAGGGCTTCGACAGAGCTGAGCTCGTTGCAACGAGTCTCTTCGAGGTTTGACTGGAACCCCTCGAAAGCCTCGAGGATATCCTCGACTGGTTCGATCTCCGGGTACTGAAGTGTTACAAGCGCCTTAAAACTGTCCCACTGCCTAATAGCTGGGGCATTAGCAATGACGAGGCACCAGAGCAACTTGTGGAGGGATGGGGCGCCTGCAATTGCAATGTTCATCCAGGCCAAGTCCCCTGACCTTCCCTGGGCTTTACCGTACTCCACGACCTCTTCGAAGTAAGCTGGGAGGTCACATCCCTCCCCTGAGAACTCCGGATGTGACTCGAGTGGGGCTCGAGACAGTCTGCGAGTGTCTTCCATGATGAGCAGTATATATGAAGCTTAAACGAACTGTATTTCACGTTGTAGATGATTATCGACAGTAGAATTGAGGGCAGGGACGAGCCTCGAGTGTTCGCAGTCGGTCTCGAAGGGTATAACGAAGGGGAGTGGGGTCACCTCGATGCGACCTCGACTGTCTATGGGGGGGTTGGTGGATGCCTTGTATATGGTTACGAAGTGGACTCGGCCACTGAAAACGACGAGGAAACGAAATATAGTCACCGTGTGTGACTCGAAGACTCAACTCTCAAAATGCAGCCTCGCTCGACTGCAAGAATGCACAGAAAACGAATAGTATTCGTCTGGGATACCTCTGGATACGTCTATAGATGAATGCAGATGCGTCTAAGCGAACAGCTGTCTCGAAAGCGTCTCGAAGGGGGGGGCTCGATACTCGTCTCTGGGTCTCGAAGCGTCTGGGATCTCGAAGTGACTGGGGGTCTCGAATGGGGCTCTCAACCTACTCTGGGGAATAGGGAAAGGGATCCTACAGCTCAAAACGGCTTGAAACGCGAAGGGAGGTGCCAGGGAGCTCAGCTGTGGCAGGAGTGGGGGAAACAGTGGCGTGTTGACGACGAACCACTGGGTGGAATGCTACCAAACTCCAGGACGTGGTAGACGACGTCTAGGGCTGCTGGGAGATCAAAGAAATGAGAGATTCCGCGCACCCAGTCCCGAGTTATGCCAATTTTCGTCCTACTAAGCCTTTCTCCACCAAAAGCGAGATATCTCTTGAACCGTTGAAGCGAACGCGTCGAAAATGGTATCGTCCGAAAGCCCTCGTCGAGTAGATTCAGGATCTCGAAAAGCGAGAGGGTAGGCGCGTCGGTTGTTGAGAAATCGCGTGCTCGAGCACGAGGGTAGGAGGAGAAGTTGGATTACCAAGCAAACAGCCCCCTCGCGGTGGGCTCCAGATGAAGGTATTGATAAAGGAAGGTGGGGGGAGAAGCCTAGTGGGTCTCCTGTTGGATTAGTTTGGGTCAGTTCGACCCGAGGGGGCTAGGATGCCTGGTAGAGGGTCAAGGAGTGGCAGAGAACTGAGGAAACGCGCCCCAAAAGTCCAAGGGAATGTCGAGATTCGTCTAAAGAGTGACTAACGAAGGGAAGAACCAATCTTCCGAGCCCTCGGTCTTGGATTTCCGTCTGTTGCTCGTCTGGTAGCAGTCTCCGTTATGTTACTAAGCAAGTACAATGTACAGTAAGTGCAAGGGTTGGCTTACATAAGCCAAAAATGCGTCCAAATACTAAGTAAAAATGTAAGGTAGGGTATAGTGACAAAACTGGACAGTAAAAACAATGAAATAAAAGAATTTACCTGGTAGGGAGGACTCCCTCCCTACAGCGGGCTCACTTGTCTGCGTTGGTCGGCTGTTATGTTTGCCAGTTCTCCTGGGGCGGTTCCCCTTTATCCTACCCTCATGCCCCATGGCGTCCCAGCAATGGCTGTTTCGCCATAGTTCTCCGATCCGATGTGGAGGGATCACTCGGGTCGTAATTGCGGAACCGCATGGTCACCAAGTCGTGACCCCACCCACGTCTCATCCTACTACAATACCAACGATCTTGCGAACTTTCACTTCACGTACCGAACACACTAAGTAAGGCCTACATTTCACTTGGCAAGCTGCGGCTTACCATGTTACCTAACCAGCGGGAACCACAACGACTCGCAATCACCCCAGGGGTTCGCCGGCACCAATCCATCAGAGAGTTCCACAGCACCCATGTAACTACCTGTGGCAATACATATTATGCCAAATGGGTACTGACAAAATCCCTAGGGATTCCTCAACAAATATTCCTGGGCAAACGACACCTGCAGATCCACCGCAGTTGACTGTAAGGGGCGACTGACCTTTGCTCCTCTTCCGACTGACGACCATTTAGATATCCCCACGGAAACGTCACAAGTTCCGAGATTCGACTGGAACTTACTGTTGGTTTGAGTCGCAAGGGAACTCGCCAATCGACCACCCTCCAGCTACTATTGGTGATATTCAAAATGACGACATATTTTTCTATTGGATCAAGGGCATTGACAAATGTCAGATGTGGATATGGTGCAATACCGAGGGACGCCGTGAGTGGGTTCCTGTGCAAGAAGGCTATCAGGTCAAGCAAGAAGGATTTGTCCAATACCTCATCGTCACCGACCGCCGCCAGCCGTCTCTGGTGCTCCCAGTAACTTGGGAGAAACACAAGCGAAGGCTGATTTGTTGGAGTACTACTTGTAGAGGTAACTGACTTAGGATACTTAGGGCAGCGCATACTTCAAGGGTTTAAGAAACGATGTAGCTACTAGCAGTTAACGTGGGCCACAGGCTAGGCTTGGATTTGCGCGATGTATAATCACTGGGAAGTGCCGCCGGCGGCGGCTACAACCTTGGTTAGTAGACTAATGAGAAGACAAGCCGCATTCCGTGGATGAGTAAGTGACGAAGTAGTTAATATCAGCACTCGCACCACACGACGACATCAAACGGAGGCCCTTTCCCTAGGAGGGCCTTCTTCAGTTTCGATATGTAAGGCAGGATCCTTGTCTTCCAGTAATGGCGGGGAAATGGTTTCAGACATGGTGCTTATCGTGGTACCGTTAGTACTAATTACTATCTTCAAATCTATTACCAGTATGCTCGAACCGCTGGCGGCATTTCCCGAGTTGTTATTGTTTGTTGTAAATTCGTTTGCACCCTGCGGCATGCAACCCAACTTTGTTCTCTCTGCAGCTGTCGTGTGTTCGTTTACAGACACTCCTGGTAATTCGGTCACTGATATTCGTTGGCAGACGTTTGTCGCCCGTTTCAGTTTCCGGTTATGCACTCACGGTCACCGTTATATGTTGGCAGGCGTCTGTCGCCCGTTTCGGTGTTCGGTTACGCACTCACGGTCGCTGATATTTGTTGGCAGACGTCTGTCGCCCGTTTCAGTGTTCGGTTTACTCGCTCACGGCTGCTGATATTCGCTGGCAGACGTCTGTCGCCCGTTTCAGTGTTCCGTTACTCACTCATCCTGATATCCGTTGGCAGACGTCTGTCGCCCGTTTCAGTGTTTGGTTACTCGCTCATGGTCGCTGATATTCGCTGGCAGACGTCTGTCGCCCGTTTCAGTGTTCCGTTACTCACTCATCCTGATATCCGTTGGCAGACGTCTGTCGCCCGTTTCAGTGTTCGGTTTACTCGCTCACGGCTGCTGATATTCGCTGGCAGACGTCTGTCACCCGTTTCAGTGTTCCGTTACTCACTCATCCTGATATCCGTTGGCAGACGTCTGTCGCCCGTTTCAGTGTTTGGTTACTCGCTCGTGGTCGCTGATATTCGCTGGCAGACGTCTGTCGCCCGTTTCAGTGTTCCGTTACTCGCTCATGGTCGCTGATATTCGCTGGCAGACGTCTGTCGCCCGTTTCAGTGTTCCGTTATTCTTAGTAACCCATGTCGCATCTACTCAGGCACGGTAGATGCACCTCCCTTACCTCGTCGGGGGCCCAGGGTGCAATTACAAGACGCGATCTACGTACGTTGAGTTTCTCTTTCCTCAACTGAATCGCGGGGCTGACATGAAAGTCGACAGCAAAGATTCCACGCATTCAGCGTCAACCGGTTCCGTGTTGGTCCTCGTAACACGCCTACCTTCTCGTACATGCTTCGTGATATCTGCCCACTGAGATATTAAGGCGTTGTCGCTCTCCTGCAACATCGTATCCTAACCCTTTACTTGTGAATGTCATACCCAGGGAACACAGCTCTTAACCCACTGAGCGACAGGTTAACCCGTGCATTCTCGGCTTTCTGCACCTTCTTCTGCGACGTTTGTGAAGCCACTGGGGTACGCTGAAGTATTTTCGTCACTGAATTTTCGATTTCGTCATCCCACGTTGTATTTTGCAGCCACGTGTACCTCGGTTTCAGGGATGTTGACCAAGGAGTTTATGGGCGTGGTGGCAGAACGATGGTCTTCCGAGTCTTCGGGCTGTGGACCGTTGAACCAAGCTATATCTCGCAACCCCTCATCAAAACTCGCCTTCTCAGATGACAAACGGAGGCACCGTGCAAGGATAGTCTACAAGCCTGCGAGGTGAGTGAGCGATCCCTAACAGCCGGTCCCGACGAGTTCGTTCGGTCCTTGAGGTCGCCTTGTTACCACTCCGCTCTCGATTAGTATGCGTGTCGCAGCTGTTCTCGTTGCCTTGTCTGCCGCTCTCTCCTCTGCGGGTGCTGGTCTCGTCTCCCGCCAAACTCTGCCAGGTGCGTTGTATTTTCGGTCGACTACGACGGCCTCCTGAACTGTCTTGTAGCTTCGTGCACCACCAGTGCGAACCCAGACGGTTGCTTGTGCCGCAATCAGAGCTTCGTCAGTGCTGTTACCACCTGCATCAAAGCCTCTCGCTCCGGCAGTGATCTACAACAGGCAGAGGAGTTTGCACAATCTCTTTGTCTCGCCGTGGTACGTTACAGGTTAGCTATTTCTCACTATTCTTATAGGGGGTGACACTAACCATCTCAACATCTACTGCAACGTCCGCATCCTCCGCGACTTCCACGTCGTTCACATCGTCTTCGTGAGTATCCGCAGTTCTCGGGTGATATGTTGCATTGATTTTTATGACCTCGCACTCAAGCGCCCCCGAACTTAGGTAGTGCTACGTCGTCTTACGGTATCAATGTGTTTGCAGCAGCTGCCGCCGTTCTCGGTGTTGTCACTTGCCGACCTTCTCGGGAAACTATGGCGAAGCACGCGAAGCCGACTCTCTCACCGGATGCAATTTTCGAGCCGGACAATGTCCGAATTGGGGTGGGTGATTGATTGTCAATACTCATCCAAAAAGCAGCTTGTCAGGCGCCTCGTGAGACCACACATTTGCGATTTAAAGCGAGTGACCCTATCAGGATGTCAGTTTATGGCGTCTAATTAACTTTTATGAGCAGGATTGGGACCCCACAAAAGGTGTCCTTACACGACGGATAGGTCAATATTAAAACCTGGCCTAACTGTTCTTGGGTGTCAATATTTCAAATATAGTCTACTGTATTCACATTTTGACGCTGTTTAGGCCAGGTCTTAATTTTGATCCATCCTTTGTGTTAGATACTCATGCACGGGTAGTACGTATCAAATTAAACTCTCCTCAGGCTATTGAATGTTTCCCTTATAAGACACATCTTGTGTTTGGAATTCATTAGCACTGGCTCTATACCTCTTGCGTGTCATGAGTGTGGTATGTCGTTCGAAGACCCAGTACGCACGGACACCAACACATGATGGAAGTATATAGGTTACGTTCCGAGACCCACACGGGAGACATCGGGCTTAGAATCCGGGCGCTCAGCGCTCAGTGATAATCGCACACGCCATGTCGTGGTCATCCATAGTTTGACAGTACCGCATAACATGTCTTCGTCTTCGTTGTATGCCCATCATGGTGTCCTTTCTTCTGACAGGATCTGTGGCTATGTTACAGAGTGGCGCATGGCAGCTTAGCAGGCGCGTTATAATCAGGCCCAGGTTCCTTTTCGACCTCTAACCATGAGCGCCGACAACGAATACGAGCAGCCAAGTAACGCGGATTTTGGTGTCCTTGAGGAGAGTCTGGGAGACCTTCACACTGGACTCATTTGTGTGGAACGCCGGCAAATACACAGCGAGGTTTGTGTCCTGATGTTTCATCTCAATGTGCTCATTAATTAGAAAGGCAAAATTCGCAGGAAAAAATTCAGCATGTTGATTCAAAAGTCGCTGTTCTCTCGGCGAGGGTGGATGAATTTGAAAGGTCACACAATGCGGCTGATGAGATGCAGAGCCAAGTTCATGAAATGAGAGAGGATCTTGACCGTTTGAAGGGTCGAGTTGACAAGCTGAAGCAGAGTGTAAAATCCCAAATGGTTGGTGCGCTGATAGTGTGCAACCCAACTCCCCAACGCTATCTACAGGTGACTTCTTTGAAAGATATGCAAGATTCCCTAGACGAACTCGATCGGACTGTCACTACTTTTCGGCAAGAAATCGGTTTAAAGGTGTCCCGCAAATCTGGTAGGTGGTACCGTCATAAGTGTCACTTGTGTTCTCACCATTATACACACCGTAACTCTGTTCATGGTGCAGCTCTCCTGCAGGAATACTTTCGATGGGGCGAAAAGAACGTTTCCGACATCGCATCGTGGAAAGCCACCTATGAGGACCGCATACGCGCATTAGAACAAGATTTCTCTCGGGTAAAAGGAAATCAGGCTCGTCTTAGTGATTTCTATGAAACCGCATGCAACGATATCATTAAACTACATGAAACTATCGACGACCTTCAACAGTGTACACCGAGTCACAGCCACTTGTTCGAAGGTCTGAGGGAGATGAAACTCTTATTCTCCTCTCTGCAGGATAAAATCGAAGAACTTGGGGCGGAAATAGCCTGGACTCAGACAGTGGCACCATCTCTACCGAGTGATCTCTGTGCCGTTGTCGGTGAGGTGGGTAATTTTCTCTCTGCTTCTCAAGATTTACGACCCAGTGCCCGTAGGGACCTGCAGAGACAACAGGAATCAGAAAACTGATCCTGAATTTTCTCGACAATGTATATGGCTTCCTCGTGGGCACGCTTCCAGTATCACTGCGGGTTGCAGCCCGCAGCTTGGGCAATCATTTGTGTACAGGTATCTCTGCAATAGCACGTCGGGGCTTGGTTCCCCTTACCCTCCTGTCAATAACTACTAACTGGACACCTATGGCCATGCGACATAGAGTGAGTTTATTCTGCAGACCCCCGTCCGTAGATTTGGCACTCATTTTTGCCATACTCCAGATTCTACTATGGCTGCTAGCAGCCGGTGTTTGTGTTTTCGCTGGCATTTACGCGAGCGTCACAAGACAAAATCTTATAGGGACGGAAAGACCAGTATGGCACGCACTTCGCCACAGACAACATTTGCCTACTGGTTTTTACCCCGACTTCTGAAATAGCTGACGGATATCCGAGCCTATAGCATTCGTACCTACCACCCTCCACTACACGCAATCCGACTACAGGAAATAATGCATAGTTGATTTCATGTGCTTCGTCAGGTATGCAGTGCGACAGCTCTGAACTGTACCATACCGTCGCACGACGGAAATGCTTTCCTTGAGTTTGCGAGTAGACGGAATGCATCTGGTACGAAGAAACGACACAATTTAGAATTTGATCACCTGTTGGCCGTGTGTTGCGATGCTCGATGATGCATGGATAGTCAAACTGACCTACTATCCGGCATCGTACTGATCACGCAAGAGGAGCGGGGGTTCAAAAGTTTGCGTGGCAGCGTTCAGATAGGTAAAACGCGGGCCGTACCCGTAGTGTGCTGATGCTGCGCAACTTACGGATCCGTAGATCAGCTATGAGTTCTGCCGTACGCTTTTTCTGGCCGTCTTAGGTTCTTGAGATATCCCGGCGGCTTGATTTCGAGACAGTGGATGGGGGTTCGAGTGTTGAGACAGTCAAACAATGAAGATTGTGGTAAAGTTGACTGATTGACCGATGGTCAGGCAATGGCACAAAAATACGTTTAAGAAACTTACGCCGGGATATACGTGCTTCTTCCATCCTCTGTTGGTCCTCTTTTTCTGCCTTCAAGCAGCTCGAGTAGATCATGTCAGTGAAAGGTCTATATCAGGTTGAAGATACGCAAGTACACAGTATAGGTTCATGCCACTCTCCCCTCGTATCGCAATGCGATCACGCATACAATGTACACGTATAGCGTGATAAGTAATCCAGCAGGACGTTCATCGGCCGCCGTCAGGTGTCAAAGAGCCTTGTCGCACATTCGGCATCGTATTCCCGACGGAAAACAGCCAGAAGAAAATGCCACGGAATAAATATGCCCACGCACCAGAGTGCAGTAGCGGCGAAGCGCGGCGTGCCGCCAACGTACGTCGGATCTCTTAGCACGTTAAAAGAGAATCCTTCCACGCGGTCGTTCATCAATATCCTGGAGTAGTTCCCCAGGAACGTCTCCGTGATCCCCGGAGGAAGGTCACGTGAGGTTGGTCTAATAATGCACACTGGTACCTATGAAAGTCGTCGTAAGCATTGGAGTGGAGTCAGAATTCAATCAGGAACGTACAAGTGATCCCGAACAAGTCCAAAGGTGAAAATGAGGATGGCGAGGGGGTAACATATGCAGCTAACTGCTGTGCTCCTGTATAAAACCAATGGTCAGATATATTTAAGCAATGTGGTTCACGCCGTCAGCTTCAGGATCTCACATATGATGTAACACGTATGCTGTGGTGCACTGCGCATGAATATTCCTACCCTACACTTTTTTTCAGGGATAGGAATCCGGATTGTCGCACCAACGAGGCCAGTGGGCCGGTACGTTTATTCAGTATAAGAAGACGACAAGACAGCGAAGATGTAGCTTCGAAGGTTACAAGGACGGTATGAGCATATGCAATCAAACGTCACACGATGCATTACATGCATGACAAATTCTTTCACGGAAACCCCGGCCCGCTGGCGCATCAGGACTGCTTACGATTTTGACGCGACGTGACACCTTCCCGAATATTATTCCTAATGGACCGCTGATGGATCACAACGGACATCGACGATAGCTGCATACTTCGCCATTTAATGTCTCTTAGAAGGTCCATTTATTATCAAATTTCTTCATCTTCCACAGCCGATACCAATGAAACGATAAACGATTAATTGGCTCCGAATGAGTGATCACCAGACAACACTCAGATTCAAGAGGTACGCTGTTGTACGCCATACAGTAGAGAACTTATACATACGATACCGCCTAACGAACTGGGTAGTCAAAACCTACTACCCATATACATGGAAACGATACAAACACGTAGACATACCACCCCAATTGCCCAGGATCTCCAATACGACCACACCGAAGTCGAGGCCGCTGTCCAAAACAAAGGGAAACACCGGAAAAGTCTGAGTAAGGTTCGAGGCATGAGCATTGTACTCAAAGTAGGACAGGGGAATGAATGGGAAACCGCCTGATATTGCTGGGAATGTGCGTTTCTCCGGGATATCCAGTGAGTTCGCACGAAGAGCACGAGACAAGGCCAGATTCTCCCTGCCATCGACTAAGCCCCAGAGAATCATCTGGCGAGGAGCGGTCAAGGTATCGCTGACGATGTGGTCCACTACAACGTGGCTTATACGAACCACTCTCGGTAGGCTGACACCTAGTTGTCCTGAATTCCCGCCTAACAGCCAGCAGGATTGCGATCGCGTGTCATCGTCCAATGCTGCCCAAGGGGAACCGGGCTGAGGCCCGCCGTGCAATAACCGGTGGACGAGGGAGCCCCGAGGGAGTATCGTAGGTGTTGTCAAAGGAAGTACGATGTCTCCGCCAGCTCTAAGTGAAGCATACTCAGCAAGACTGGAGAAATCTGGGACAGCTCTTGTCTTCGAAGTGCCGGAGTATAGTAGATCATTACGGAGGCCGTGAAGCATCTCGTTAAATTCCACGAGACGTGACTCGTAATGGTCAACCGAACCCTGAGCCTTGAGCTTGAGAACCGAAAGGGACGACCGGATGGAGGGATACACCATTACAAAAAGGAAGATTGCAAACGGCAGGTACAGTACCATCTGCTTAGCTGATCGTGCATGGTGCAGAGTAGAAAAGGTAGCTCTGGAAAAAAAGGGCGCGTCGTGCTCTACCAAAAGTATTTAATACTAAGGCGTCATGCCGCACGAGATTCGATTGAAGCCACGCACCCCGTACTACCTCGGATAACTAGCATACGTTCGGTAAATCCAAGTCTATGCCCAAGGATGCGCGCCACTTACACCTCCCTGACCACTATCTCCACCATCGGGGTCAAGTGCTGGCTGCTCAACCACAAACCGCGAGGAGTTGCAAGCCTGCGCAATGAGCTTTTCTCGTCATCTCCGAAAGAACATGAGCAACCGTGGACGACTCGTTGGGGTGAATTGAGAGATTGAGATGAGCAACTGAGAACTGTAAGGAAATTCCGGACGGCGCACAGCACGTACGTCTGATACTCGACTTTATATGTGGCAGGTGTCTTTAGGAGTTTCTTGCCTCGGAGCTGCGGGAGGGTATGCCTGCGGTTCTTTCATGCCTGTATAGTTCTTTGTTGCAGCAAGTCACGACGTGCATACTCCGGTTAGTATTCCGGAAGTCTACTAAATTTGGGTGCACATGTTTTCCGCGTCTTTCCAAAACCGGAAGTGATAGTGATTTCCCCGATGACAGAGTACAGCGAAACGTGCTGCCTCGTTTGACCTCGTGGCCGCACACAGCAACCGAAGCCAGGGACGTTTGCTAACCTCTTTGTCTGGTACAGTATGGCACTGCCTCACCTCGTCGGTCGCGCCAGAAGAAAGAAGTATGGGACGGTTCACGACAAAGAAGGTCGCCGCGTAACATCCAGATATAATGCTGCCTGCTGAGCACTGTACTCCCACAAACCTCCTTTCACCCATTTGAACGTCTCGCATTGGTATAGTTTACCCTAAACCACAACGGTACTCATGAGGTCAGAAGACAGTGTTTATTTCTCGGTGGAAGAGGGAGATCCTTCTGCGCATGAGGTGGGCTTTCGTGTGAAAGCTATGTTTTTATCTCACCGACCGCCTTAGAGCCATGGGGCGGCAAATCGGCGACCGGCCCAATTTCCTCGCCCCCTCAAGCTTTTAGTGTTTCAAGATCCGGATGAGGTGTGCTTGTGAATCTTCGATGCTGGTTTCGACTGATATGTGTAGGATGCAGACGGCGACATCACTCTCAGAGGTCATTCACCGGCCCAGATTTACAACGAGGTAGGTTTCTCTTATTTGTGGTCAATATTGTTGTCTCACCGACCTCCGTAGAGCCACCGGACGAAAGATGAGATGCCTGTCCAGATTCTTCGTCCACCCAAGTTCTCATTGTTTGGGGATTCAGATGAGGTGTGTACTCGTTAATCTCTAGTCTCAGTCTCCGCTAACCTCTACAGGATGCATGTGAAAACAGGGGGGTAGGTTACTCTTATTCACAAAATATTGTTTCTCTCACCATCTGCATTAGAAAGGAAAGCGTACTGCCGAGTCCTTGCGTCTCCCGCACCATGATGTTTCTGATTCAGTGTGCTTGCTGGCTTGTTGCAGTAGAAGTTGGGACTTACTGTATTTCATAGGATACGGACGTTGGAGACAAAACGATCACTTTGACTCATACCCCTCTGCCAGCCAGTAAAGAGGTGAGTAACTCCGCCGCTGCTAAGTGTGTTGTGCTTTACGTTACCCCTGGAACAGCAGGATAAAAGTGGTGACCTACGAGCAGCAAAATTTCCACGCCCTCTTCAGCTTTCCTTGGCCACTCAATCCCCTAGAGTGGACTGTCTGGATGCCACCTCGTCTCTGCGTGGCGCTTCTGACGTACGTCATCTCTTTCCTATGGAAGCAGCACTTCGGCTGATGTTTCGAATTTTCTTCTTGCAGCCCACGCGTAGAAATGGCGCAGTAAGTTGGATGACACTTTTGTCCACATGGTCTAATAAGTCGCTAGACGGACCATACTCCAGTCACGCGACGTGACCTGAACCTCTTCAAGGAGACTATGGAGCTCGGGCTAACCAATGTAGTGAAAGAGACGATGACGAAAGTTATTGAGGAAATCGTGCAGACTCGGGGTCCTGCCGGATACAATGCTGACGAGGAGGACAATGAAGTTTCACCACATAAAAAGCGCAGGCCGAAGGGACAACCAAGACACCGGCGACCTGACACCAATCTTTTCCACGTATGTCTGCCACTGTCTTCCTAGTTTCCGTTCACAGTCCCCCTACAGAAAAATATCCGCGAGCATGCTCTTCGGCTGATGCATAGGGCCCAGTGGGATTCTCCGTTTACTGATGTGCCCACGAAAGCGGAAGTAGAGGCATACAAACCAGTGATAGGTCCGTCTTGCACCTCTGGTCGTTTTCGGGTCGACCTGTCTGGCGTGCCTAGCACAGACTGGAACAAGTCTGCTGCTCATGTATTTGTTCAAAGTTTCCGTGACGCATACCCGGATTGTGCCAAATCCTCGAAAGATATTTGCGTGGCATGGGAACGGCACTTCAACCGACTCCGTCAGATCTACCGGGACCACCAAGAACGTGCTCGGCTGGCACAAGTTGAGCTCGCACGGATAGCAGCGGGCCATCCTGCTGATCTAGGCAACGTGAAAACTTCATCGGAGACTCTGCATCAAACTCATAGGCGCCAAGAAAGAAAATCACACGTTTGTTTCTCCCACTGCCGTATTATGTACTTCCATCTTATTGAGATTTTGCAGCTGTATCTTCGTCGACTTCATGTAGCCAAACTTTATTCACAGCAGCATCCCTCAGCCGCTCGCGCTATTGAGGAACTAGGTGTGTCTGGTATGAGTTCCGATGATTCAGACCACGAGTCCGGCGGGGGTGCTGCAAGATATACTATTGTTAGTAAAGACTGGCGATCAGGCGAAGTGACGGAACTGCTACGTCTGCTAGATGCACTGCATCTTCGTTTGCGGTATTGCAACAACTGGAATGCTACTTCAGGCGCCTGGCCCCATCTTCGGTTGATATCTCACAAGTCAAGTACTCGGGCTGCTGTGAAAGGTCTGCCGAGAAATTTTTATGCTCGAGGGTTCTTGGCGTCTCTCACTCAGGAAGCACTTGATGAGCTTCAGTCAATCGAGCAGACACTTCCGATGGGAATTCCAGATGGTCTTAGAGAGTTCGTCCGTTTCCCCAGACTTCATTCCTTTTCTGAACTGGAAATCATATACTAGACTGGCCAAGCCATATGACATTTTCAACCGGAGGATCGTTAGTGGTCATGCAAATGTTTCCGGCAGTGCTGGCGAGGAAACGACTGATTGTGGAGATCGAGTACCATTGTAATGTGTAGAATTTGACATCACGACTGATTTTCTTGTGGACCACGAAATATGCTAGAGTTTCGTTACGACTGACTACAGAGTACTTGACGTCCAGTGGGATTTAGACTTTGCGAAATCACAGCGCTGACGAACTTGTCCGAAACAATTCCCACGAATTACGGGGCAGAGAAACCTTGCAAGGAAAACGTTGGTACTGCTTACCGTCCAGACTTCTCATCAGTGCCAGCGTGATTTCTCGTTTCTAAACGCGCTGAAAATGGCTAGGACGAAGCAGACCGCACGGAAATCCGCGTCAGGGAAAGCTCCACGAGTACGGCTTATACTCGGTCCACCTGCTAGTACTTCTGGCAAAGCGAGCAAAGGTATCTCCAGAACAACAGCCCGCAGCAGCAAAACGACTAGGGGCGCGTCCATGGAAACTACTTCGTCGCTGAGCTCATTGACCACAGTCCCATCTTCTCCGGCTTCTGATACCATTTCGTCAGCTGCTCCCCGAGAGAGCCTTGTGTGGACGATCAATAAGGTAAGTTCTAATATGTCTTGCATTGCAGTGAGGGACTAACACGATTAGTATTGTTACCTTTGCCACGATGGCAGCAGGTACCTGTTCTGCTGTGATTCTTGCCCACGAGTGATTTGTGAACGCTGTCTTGGATTGGTGGAGGTCGATCCCACTCTTTGCGATCCGGATGTCAAGTTTAAGTGTCCTGGCTGCCACGAACTAGACGAGCGCGATGCAAAGTCCAAATGGTCACCCTACTATGTGAGTTTCTCACCATGAATCCTCTCGTTTGATGTAATGTCAACTGCAGGCATTCACCCGAAACGAGCACGGGGTGCCTGTTCAGGTACTCAAGAAACCGGTTTTTATGACGGGGGTCTGTGAAAGGGCGTCAAAGGCACAGGTTTGTGCCGACTCGATCTTGATCCTTCACCTGGTGTGTACAGGCATGGAGCATCGGGGATCCCTCCCCCAACTCCTTCATATGACTCTTAAAGAATACCACACAGAAGACTCGCTGACGTACGAAGAAGTCACATTTGACTTGGGGACGAACACCAAGCTTGCGCAATGGATCAGGAAGGCAGGGCACTTGGGCGCCAGGCTAGCTGCACGGGATTTTGGCCGCAAGATAATCTTTGTGACGGTTCACAGTGAAGTGACCTGCGGTGACTTGTTTGCTGGAAAGAACGAGGGAGGAGAGGATGTTGCCACAGCGATAGAGGACGTAAGTGCAGAGAAGATCTCCTTTTCATTTCTCACTTCATTTTTCAGTTCATGCACCACGTCTTTTCCCCACCCCTTCACGAGTTAGTACACGCATCCACCCTGTTCATGCTCACATGTGGCCATTTGGTCGCATTTGAGGAATCGTTCATGGCGATGAAACAAGCAATTACACGGTGAGTTTCCCGTGATTCACATTTCAGAGAATTTTCCTGACATCCGCCAGTCTCCGGCCCGAATATACAATCTTATTCACTGCTCCCGATTTTATCAGCGCGGTCACGAAAATGTTTACGGTTGCATACTCCATTCAAGTTCTCATTCAGGGACACACTTTCCATGAAATCTTACTCGACCTCTTGAACGTTTCACTCGACTTGCGCATGCACACCGATGTGCTCTTTATTCATATCAGTGGCTTACGCCCCCCAAAGCCACCATTTGGTTCGAGGACCCATACGCCCGTAGTTGCTCTCTCTCCGTCAATTGTTGGTTACCGATATTCTTGGTACCACAGCCATCGACGCCCATGGGGCAATTCTTTGCCCATTGGATGCCCAGGATGTGGTGCCATTCGGTCATGGTCCCAATCAAAACGTAACCTAGAAGGCATGCATGCAAAGGCGCGGGTGACATCATGTTTGGCGTGTGGGCGGAAAATATTTTCAGAACCCCTCCAAGGTGAATATCAGCTCCAAGGCGACAAGGTTTCGGGTTGGATAAGGTACACACTATGGGCCGCTCAAGCCCTTTGACGTCTTATGCTGCCTTACGCGTACTCATTGGTAGAAGATTCGCCTGTTTCCTCATGCCAACGTATATCCTGTCAGTGTGATAAACTACTATCATCGCTACTGTGTTGTAATGTCATACGACGTTGCGCCCGGTATTCCAGCGTAGTTGGGTGTGCCAGTATCATCGATTTTTTGGTCAGCGTGACCTCTTCATACAAACGATTGTCGAAAGACAGGTGCGCACATACTATATCGCCTACATGTGACACGATTAACTTGACCACACGCCCTAATGGATGAATCCGCTTCTATGTTTGTACATATATGACATGGATAACAAGAATATGTATGGCCCGCGGGCATGGGCGCATCTTTACGATCATGGTCTACCTTTCCCCATGATTGGGTATAATTTGGCGGGAATTCCGTTCCAGCTGGTGATGGGGACCTCATGGCTTCTGCATTCAGGGTATGGAAAGTCACAGCACCCTTCAAAGGGTGACTAGAGAATGGCTCCCCATCGCCCGGAGTATCCAGCAGCGGCCATCCCTGTGGAGTATGACAGTAAATTAGTACGAAAGGCGTGAGGTTGGCGCTCACCAAAGTTTGGTCCGTCGGGAGCGCTCGAACTGGGAAGGCAAGTCGTTCCCATCGAGAGGCCGGAGGCTTGCTGGTAGGTACGTGCAGGCGATAACGGCAGAGCAGCATGCCCGTCTTGTAGAATGCTCGCGCGACTTCTGGTATCTACAGATGTTGAAAGCTACTGGCGATCGTTGAGCGGTCCGGATATCATAAAGTTGGTTTTGGGCCGCTTCCGTGGCTTTCTGCTTTCGGTAGAAGAAGAAAGCAAGGGCGAAACCCCGTGCCGCTGCCACAGAAGCAACAGCAATGCCAGGAATGGTACCGGAAGTAAGTCGCCTGTGGAAGGAGCGATGAGTAAGTTGGCCAATTGCAATGGAGTGAATAGTGTACTTTGACACGGTAGTTTTGCCACCGCGCAGAGAAAACAGGGAATGAGATGACAAATGGGAAGAAAAACGCTATTCCCCACCTCACGGCCACAGGTATTGTAACGGTATCACTTGGAAAGGTCGCCAAGGCAAGGAATAGATCGATGGTGGCTTACTCGGGCAAAGTCAATACGAGGGCACGATCAATACACAGCTACTGCCCCACTGCCGCCGGGACATCCGTGAGCATCAGATTTTGTTGTCCCCAACCAAGGTTATCGGCATGGGAAAGCGTGACTCCGTACTAGTAGAACGGAAGGACAGTCGTCCCATTGTACTTGGACACATTCCCACCGTCCAGCCGAACGGTGAAAGGTCCGCGTCGAAGTCGAGGTCACGCCAAAAGGCCCACCTAACATACCATGGTAGCACGGCAAAAAGCCGCTCCGTCCACAGCAAGATCTAGACTGACGTACCCTGAAATGGAAAGTCAAGCGCACCAAAGTCAACTGGAATGCCATGCGGTTACCCTGTGTAAAAATGAATGGCGTGCTTGCTAGGTACCCCAGTGTGTAATTGTACGTGTCGAGGTAAGTCTCGCATACGCTGTACCATGAACTTACTGTCCCGTTCCATGTAGACATCGGCGTCAGAAGGGTAGGCCCAAGCCGAATTCTGGTATTGGAAACAGGGATCCGTGTCTGAACCGTCTCGCGCGTGATTAGTTCCTGGCTACCACTCCCAATTTCAAAATGCCACACGATCTCAAGTTGCGTCCGACTCACAGTCAAATTAAACTAGTACGTGGCCACCTACCAGACCGAGGTCGAGTGTGGCTTACTGTTGTCCATCTGGTTCGCTGACGGCGTTCATACGCAGGCTTGACGATGGGTGTCGTGGTGGACTCGGGGGACGGCGTTACGTACATCGTACCCGTCTACGCACGCGGTATCACCAAACTGTTACTGATGAGAGGATAAGCATTCAACTGCACTGCTGATTTTGAAACCGTGCGGGAAATTAAGGAGAAACTTTGCTACGTCAGGTAAGTTTACGGACTCGTTCATGACTCGGTAATCCGATTACTCGATGATATAGTTACGACCTTGATCTCGATCAACGGTTGTGGGAGGAAACTACTGTCCACCTCTCCACGACTACTTCCTTGCAGAAATTGTCCTCGTCGAAAGTTAGACGGTAGTAGACCGTGATCTGCGTCGTCTCGAATTCGCTGATGTGTCTTTCTCAACTGCCAGATGGTCGAACGATCAAAGTTGGGTCTGAACGCCTCGAAGCGCCAGTTTCCGCTCTTCCCTCGGGTCACACCCTCCTCTTCCGCCATTTTCCACTAGCACCCGCCTTTTGCCTCCGCATTCAATACACGTACCTAATAACATCAACTCTATGCCATCGGACTTCTGTAAATGGATTCTGGCAGCTGTCTCTGAGACTGAGTGTCATGGCCGGGGTTAGAGTCGGAGTAATTTCGCAGACTAGAAGCACTTGCAAAATGTCGAGGTCATTATTGTCAGAATTATCGGCGGGGAATTGTCAGACTTCTGAACGAAGGTTGCGGCTCCCTCAACGTTGCAGATGTTTCTGAAACACTTCTCTTGCAAGTTGCAACCAAAAAGCACTGATGTCAGCTTCGAGAATGCGAAACGTGTCAAGATGTCTCGATTGCCCTGTGGGGTCTGGTACGCATTTCCTCTCGTTTGGGTCGCACTGGCACTCATGAGTCTTCTCCCGGCTCTGAATTGTTCCGCTGCGCTTTGCCCGCATCCCGTATCTCTCAGCAACATTTCGCTGTGGTTCTCTGCATAGCAAGATGTCTTGTAGGAGCTGCATGGTGCAATAATGCGTTCTGTGCAGTGTTTGAGACGACATAGGCAAGGTGTTCCCCATATCTCGTCTCGGGTGGGGGCCGACACCCGACTCAGCTAGCGTTATCCTCCGAGTCCTCGAGACCCGCCTCCATTATGGGAGGATAAGGATTTGCCCTGTACATTACCTCAACGAAGTGAATCCGGATTCTGGAGTTAAGCACGGGCTGGCCTGGATTGGCTGAGCCAAGGTGCACCCATTGTTCATGATCGTGAGCGTGGCGAAGGACTCATACTAACGTGTAAGAATGTTGGTAGATGGACAAGGAAGTTGTACGAGATGGTGAACGTAGCTGGGTATGGTTCCGAGGATCGAGCAATGTCAAAATCCGTGCTATTATGGTGGAAGGGCTGAATGGTGAGTGTTGGTTGACATTGTAGAAGGGGGTAAGTTAACAGTCATTGATACGCAGGAGGACAGGGGGACCTGGTCATTCGGTTTTCACAAATTATTCCACCGCTGCGTTTGTTGTCGTCATGACTTCTATCTGCCGTGCGATGGTGTAAACCTATATGTACGTTAACCTTTGTTTGTTTACTGCCATTCACCGTTGAAGAAAATGTCTCAGCATCTTTGGAACTTCTTCAATCCAAGTATACCGCTCTTGTGAAACAAAGCACCTACATGCCATTATATACATACTTCTGACTAGGGACTACTGATACAGTACCTGTGACAGTCCTGCAGTGTGACCGACTCGAGCCCCTGCGTTTCTCTGACATCTTATCACTGACCTGGACAATCCTGCATCGCACCTTGTGCGCTCCTGCTGTTCAAATTTGATGCGGAAGGGTAGATTGTACTTGTGCACTTGCCGTGCTGTAGGATGCGGGGAGCAGAGCTCCCAGTTGGAACACGACTCACAGCCGGTGATGGGTGCATGGGTCTCCAAACCATTGTACTTCCGGCACAAGCGGTTAGACAACTTTTGCTTTGCAGATATCCCCGATCCGATAGTGGAGTCATCTGAAGGCATTCAGAGCCTAGGAAATGCTCCAGAGCGCACTCTGCGACCTTCGAGCATTGGCGTAGAGCCCCAGATACTTCAGGCTCCAAACGATCAATTAGTTCCTGCGACCGATCGCACGGCAGCTCTGGAAGCTACTGTGGATGAACTCAATCATCTTCTTATCACGATTAACCAGCGGATTCTATCTTTCTCAACATGCAGTCCACTGGCTTTTTCCAGCCCACCAACTTCCCAATCTCTTGAGTTTGCAGCCCGCCAAGTTGTTGATTGCCTGGATGCTCGTACCCCTCAGTTAGATTCCTCGTCCTCATTAAACGACACCATCCTGGCCCACGAAAGCCACATGTCGAATGCTTATCAGACTCTGCGTAAGATAGATGTACCGACCCCGCTCGTCCAGCAACATGACTTACTCCATACTCGTATTCGGGAGGAGCTGAGAAGGATAGAGGAGATCAAAATCATGGAGTGGAATCGACAAGTCCGGCTTCTCAGAGATGGCAATGTTCATCATCCGACAGGTGCTGTTAATGTTGATTCAGGTAGTGTGGTTTGTGTAGTTTGGACGAAATGATGACTTACACATTGATAGGTGTTTACTTCAGATGGAACCAAGAGCATGCTCACCCGGCTGCTGTTGCAGCTATGATCCTGGTGCTTGCTTTATCCCTACTCTGTGGAATCTCCCAGAAGCAGGCGGCTTTTGCTTTGGTGGTGCTCAAATTTATTGTGGATTCACTCTGCGATGGAAGGGACATGCCCATGGATCACAGGATGAGTCTGGACGACTTGCCAAAAGACTATAGGACCTTACTGAACCGATTTGACCTTGAGCCACGGCTAAGGTCATTCGTATACTGCCCGTCCTGCTTCGCATTGTACAATGATACAACTAAAACTCCGGATCTTTGTGATTATCGTCGTGCACCTGACGTTCCCCCTTGCGAGTCAAATCTGTTCAGGTCAAGGACGATTAGAGGACACGATTTCAAGCGTCCCATCCGCAAGTATGTTCATCAGGACATGAAGCAATGGGTAGCTCGTCTTCTCTCTAGGCCGGGTGTGGAGATGCTTATCGAGCTCAGTCGAAATGCGGGGCACTTTACCGAGGAAATTGGGGACATACACAATTCCCGTGCTATACAGTCCCTGAGTGGCCCCAATGGGAAGCCCTTTCTCGTCTCTAATAGTGAGGAACTGCGGCTCATATTCTCCCTTTGTGTCGATGGATTCAATGCTTTTGGAAAGAGGATAGGTGGTGGTCCTGGATCAGTCACAGGCATATACATGGCCTGTTTGTTGCTACCAATCGAAGAACGTTTCAAACCGGAGAACATGTACCTTGTGGGCGTGGTTCCTGGCCCTCACAAGCCCTCCGAGGATGAGATTAACCACTTTCTGCGGCCGCTGGTTGACGACCTATTAGACTTCTGGAAGGAAGGGGTGCGGTTTTCTCAGACTCGTCTTCACCCTACTGGTCGACTGGTTCGAGCAGCCCTCGTACCCCTTGTCTGTGATGTTCCGGCTGCAAGACAAACAGGCGGGTTCACGGCTCATAGTGCAACCTTGTTTTGCTCGCTTTGTTATCTTCCTGCCGATGAAATTGAGAATTTTGATGTGCAAACCTGGCCCCTTCGCACCGCGGAAGTTCACCGATGGCATGCTACCGCTTGGAAGAATGCCAAGACACTCGCAGAGAAGCATGAAATCACGAAGAACTTCGGCGTTCGGTACAGTGAACTGCTGCGTCTCCCATACTGGGATCCTATATCGTTCACTATCATTGAATCCATGCACGCGTTCTTTCTCTGTATCTTACCGGAACACATCCGTCGAGCATGGGGCGTTAGCGTAAAGGCACCATGTGGTGAAGGGCATTGTGCTCCTGACTTCACTCCCCCAGAACCTCCGCCCACCGAAGAGCTCATTGTATCGCTGAAGACATTGCAGCGGACTCGGGGAGTTCACAACACCCAAGATGCACTCGATTTACTCCGTAAACTTAAATCGAATGTCCTATGGCACTTATGCCGACAGTTCGATTTGCGCCGTGCAGGGTCCAGTTCAATCCTCAGTCGTACACTTTTGGATTGGGTAGTGTTTTCTTCCGTGTCCATAATCACTAAGCTAATATCGCTTCAGTATAGCGATTCTCGCAATGCTCATGATGAGGTTGAAGCTCATTTGAAGGCATTGATGGACGGGGCAGTTCAGTCAGACCCCTCAGAAGCAACGGATCAAAGCTCCGACACATCTTTGGATGTCCCGGTTTGTACTTTTCGTCCTACATATCATTGAACTCCGGTCATGGTGTATCTGATAGGGATCGTTGACCTTGGACAGCATGTCCAATTCTGACTCAGAAGATGTTTTAGCTGAAAGGACTCCGATCAAACCTCGCCGGGCCGTAACGAAGGCTCCAGAAAAGGTCTACAAAAGGCGTCCAAGAAACGAACCTCCGACAGAGGAGGAAATGAAGGTTGCACGAAAACGCTTACAAATGGCTAAGTCGACTGGAGCAATTGGAACCAATATTCGCGTGCCAACGCTCTATGCTCTCTGTGAGGAGCTCAAGATACCGGTCAGTCGACCCGGACCAGGGAAATTTCCTACGAAGGCCACGTTATTAGGTTTGTTGGGAGCCCAAGTCAGTTAATTAGTTATTCATGGTGTCACCTACTGACATTGCATAACAGCGCAACCAGGGGACTCACGGTACACATGATGATCGTCGAATTACACCAGAGCCCTACTCTCGCAAATCTGTCGTACTTGGTGATTCAATCTTACCCGAGATCTGGAAGGATCAAGAACGCCTGCAGTTTCCCTCGTTTCTCTCTCCTGGACCACCGAAATTTGGCTCTCAGAAACGGACTCTTAGTGCAGATGAATGGTGCTCGGTCGGCACGATACACCTGGTCATTACCCTCATACGACTGTGGGGTCTCGATACCGGCAGGAAAGGCCAAATGCTGGACAACTTCATGCATCTGATCACTGCCATTCACCTCGCCAACCTGAGGTCGATATCAAGCCAAGATATTGCAGATTACACCTTTCACATGGATAGCTACCTTCGCAGGTTTGTAGAACTGTACAAAGAGGCCAAGATACAACCTACTCATCACCTCTCGCTTCACTTTGGCACCCTTCTAACTCGCTTTGGCCCAGTGCACAGTTGGAGGGCTTGGTCCTTTGAGCGTTATAACTACGTATTACAAAACATAGAAACAAACAGGAAATTCGGTGCGAAACTTTCATTAAAGGAACATCACACCTATTTGACATTATGATAGGCGAGTTGGAACTGTCATTTATGAGGGATGCTTGTAGGGCATCCAACCTTGCCGCGTACATTCTCGGCGGTCGAATTCCAGGTGTCCTGGACAAACTCTGGTCTGCATTCCAGCGGACTTTCCATTCAGATATCCGTGGGACACGCTTGCATGACATCCTGGCTTTTGGCCGATCTTCGGGGACTCGAGCTCACCTGCGTCGCTCAGCTGCGGTAGGAAGGCAGGCAAACGAAGATAACAAATACGTACAACTTGCAATGGAGTACCTTGGTACTCGCAATTTATCCTGTACGTGCCAACGCCTCCTGCAAAGTGTTAAGGTACTCACTCTACTCATGTTGCAGCGGTGTCATTCTGTACCAAACTTCAGCGAGAAGGCATGGTATTCCAGGCAGCAGCACGGTCTCCGAGAGACGCTAATGTGATTGTTTGGGATAAGCATTCAAGAGAGAAGTGCACTGCAGCTCGCATTCTAGCCCTCTTTACAGACACCACTGCTACGACCAGCCCAACGCCATCATTTGCCGTTATCGAGCGGCATGTGGAATTGAGTCAGAAAGACCAAGAGCTAGATCCATACCGGCGTTTCGGATTCCCCGTAGCAGGAGCCCTTTATTATGACAGGTTTCATCCCCCAGAAGTCATCGGCTCGAACAAACTCGTGACACAGTTTGCTAAGACGGTTTTCATACATGAACCCTTGAATGCCGAGGTTGCACACGTCCTCCCAATTTTCAAGGTATTTCTACATTCATTGACTGGTCACCTACTTACACCCGACAGACAATTCACTTGGCAGTCGAACAACACCTCAACGGAAGCATGAGCCACCACAGTGAGGATGAAGATGGGTAGAATAAAGCTCAGTAGATAGACTGGCCATCAAAGGAATCCAATCTTTTGGTCTCGCCTACTACTTACTATATCCATGTATAACACGCAAGGTTCGTATCCTGAGTTAGTTGGCGGATAGCCTGACCCCGGCATGTCAGAAGGCGGCTGGCCAAGCGTGTCTCAAGCCATCCATCCAGTAATTCGGCGTACTGTCAACTAGCAAGAACAGAAACTTGCCATTTTGGCTTCAACAACGCCGTTCACACTCGCATGCCCACTCGAAGCTGTGGTTTTGTTCCCAACGCGTGCACCTCTGCCTTCTAGTGTGCCCATTTGCACCGCCTCTTCTCTTATCCTTGTGGGGTGTCGGCCACTCGTATCGATCCTGGCGAACCCATGCAGACCCGAGAACGCATCATTGCATTATGCACCTTGTTCGAAAACAGCCGAAGTATCCTTCGCACTGCTTCAGAAGTCCTTATCATCCCAGATCTTTTGGGGACGGAGAAAGGGGTAGAAGCCCTCGTTGAATTCCTAACTTAAACGAGACCAATGCCTTCAAAAATGGAACGAAACCGACCCCAACCGCGCCGACCTGCTACCACCAGCGTCGTCAGTTTGACTTATTGACCCGACGATACAGTCCAGATTCGCCGCTAGTCCAACTACGCGCCAGAAAGCATATGACCCACACGAGGCCAGATTGGCTATAAACGTACCCCTCCTGGAGCACGCTCTGGACCTTCGTCGTCGCACCGCTTCTGTACTGGGTTGCAAGATATGGGCGGACTACGTCACCGAGGTAAAAATGGTGAAGACCAATGGTTTTGCACAAACAGCGAGTATCGTTCGTGGCTAACTCTTCTCAATGGTCCTCATGTTTTTGTATCTAGTTTGTGGATGACCTTGAAGCGAAGGTCCAACCCGTTAGTATCGAAAAATGTGAAGTTCTCCTTGCTCTGAAGAAAGACGAATGGAAGGAATGCAGCTTCCCCTCCGGTGGCGAGTTCTACATCTGGGACTATACTAAGGAAAGCCCTCTTGCTGGATACTCGCACACTAATCATGACACCATATTTACACAGGTACTATGACCACATGTGTGTCGAGAAGACACTGAGCCTCTGTGACTCTTGTGAAGGAGTGTTTCCCAGTCTCGCTCGTTGTCCCCACCATTTTCGGCATCTACCAAAACCTACTGGGCGTCACATTCATGGAGATGACAGGCAAGAAAAAAAGGGGTTTGGCGTCCCGGTAAGTCTAACCCGTGTTCCAAGGTGCGTAAAGCCCCCGCTCATAACTCGATTCTCAGAGGTCCAGCAATATGCAATGTGGGAAAGAAACGCAAATGACGACTGAGGTTTCGTCAGGTACTGTTGCCTCGATCTGTTTCCTCGCTGTGTGTCCTGACGCTCTCTATGGAAACCTGCGACTAACGTAGGTGGGCTTCGGCTGCCAAGTACTCCCACTGCAGTGTGGGCCTTCTGCCAGGTTATGACCTCTCATCCGGAGATCGCCATTATCCCCTTACCGCGATGGTAGCTAACCTTGCGAAGCCTACACCCGAACGCCCGCGTTCAGGCGGCACAACGATGTGACCACATTCGGGTCATGTGTTCCACAGCGTCCTAAGTAGAACCCAGCGGTTGCATGTGGTGTTGTGGAGTCTCCGTCACAAATGCTCGAGAACTGGTTCGTAGCGTATATTTCTAAATGCGCTTTTGTCGACTGACAGCAACTCTGCGGTGTTGGGAACGCAAAGTCCTCGAAATGTTGTCGAATCATTACGAGAAGCAAGTCCCGCTTTCAGCTGACCTCATATACCTGCGATAACTCTTCTTTGCCAAGTTCGATCTCAAAGTTTACACTGATACAAGTCTGACGTGCATGAATCCGGTTACTGAGCAGAGTTGACTATATATGCACATCATTCAGAGCCAAGGGATCATACCAAACTTTGGACTGAGATGCGGGAGAGAATATCCCTTGTCGAAAGTGGTGAACTCAAACATGGCCGGGCTCGTTTAGCCACATTGTGGGAGGGTATGACGCAGGGTACTATGGGTGAGTCGCGTAACTATCCACACCCAGGCACCTGATATGTACTTCTCTCTGTGCAGATACACATACTTGTTGGTGTTCGCTGCAGAGATGTATATAACAGTGTTCAAAAAGGGCCCATTGGACCCAATCATTGGCCAATTATACCGCAGCAAGATTTTTTTATTGGGCGGAAGTCGAGACGAGATGGTATCGCTCGAGGCAAGTTGTCACAGATATGGTGATGAGGTGGTATCCTACTTCCTGGCCAGGATTTCCTACGTCGGCCACCTATCGATGCTATTTGAGAGAGCATCGTCACGTCCCTCGAGACATACTTTGGCCCCGAGGGTAGCTTGTTGGAGATGAAGCCTGACCAGTGCCACAAAATTTCCTGCCGTCACCTATACTTACCATCAAGGAGAAGAATGCGATGAAGAACCTCAAACACGCGTATCCCGCCTGGCCTTCTGTCACCATCGACATCGCGTTTCCGAAGGAAAGTCTCCCAGGTTATCAACTTGCTTTACAGCCTGTATGCAGCGAGGCAGCACAGGCCATTGAAGATGGCGTGAAAGTCATCATCTTGCCCGATCGTGCTACAGGTCCTACCCGCGTTCCCCTTTCTCTGCTCATGACGTGCGGTGGTGTCCATCACCATCTAGTACTTCAAAAGATGCGTGCAAAAGTCGCTCTGATGGCCGAGACGCACGAGGCTCGGGAGGTTCACTATCTTTGTGTTCTCGTTGGATACGGTGCAGACGCTGTTTGCCCGTGGTCAATGATGGAGTCCATACGTAAGATTGGTCAGGAAAATCTGTAAGTGTTACGGACCAACTTAGTCCACCCCTGTAAAGTTGACATGTCGTCGCAGAATTAAGTCCAGCATAGACTGTTGATGAGCTAACCACTCACTACCGTCATTCAATTGACCGTGGAATCCTCAAAGTTATGTCAAGATGGGTATCTCGACGCTGCAGTCCTATAAGGGTGCGCAAATTCTCGGTCCTCCATAGTGAAGTTGTGGAGCGGTGCTTCGTTGGAACTGCGTCTCGTGTCCAGGGCGCTACGTTCGATCTGCTGGCTCTGGACGCGTTCGAGCTGCATGAACGTGGCTGGCCTACACGGGAAACGATCCTGCCCACCGGAATGCCCGAATCTGGCGAATATAACTGGCGGGACGGAGGTGAAGCCCACATTAACGACCCGGGCGGTATTGCAAACCGGAAAGATGCCGTGTGCGAAAAGAATCAAACAGCGTACGACGCGTATGCTCTCAATGCCAACGAGTGGGCGAAAAGTATCCATCTCCGTGGTCTCCTTGATTTCCGCTACGAGAATGCCACACCGATTCCGATCGAGCAAGCTGAACCTTGGAACGAGATCGTATTGTCTGAGGTAGACTTAGGGAACCGACACACAAATCTCCTGCAAGGGATTTCAATTTCTTACAGTGACATGAAGAGCCTGCGACGCCGATCGCAACCACTGGCGTCGACTGAACCTTGGGACATACGATAGTACCCACATGCCAGTTGTGAGCACGGGAACTGCAAGCCTGTCCACGAATCTTAACGAGAGACTCGGGGTCGACCAGGGAAACTCGGTGTAATGGAGGGCCTTTTCTTCAACGTTCATTCCGTGAAGTGTCCGCCGAATGTCTATGATGACCCTGACATCCTCAAAGGCCAATAACGGCTTCCTTGAAGGCATCGTGCATGGCTACAAGGCTGGCATCCTAACCCAGAGTCACTGCACCAGCTTGACGCAATGCGGGACACTGGAAGGTATACCGTTTTCTCCACCATGACACCACCCCATCTCTCACGCGACTCTAATAGACCTCAAGACCCAGCCGACTTTGCTGACGACGACCATAATCTGGGGTCGGGCAACACAGTGTACTCGTCGATCAATCTGGTTTCCTCCTTAGTAACACTGTCGAGCCACTCAGCAAGTCCCTGGATTATATCATGTCCGTGTTCGTATGTTGTAGCTACAGAGTCATTCCTGATCACTCCGTGCATGTTCTTCAGGTATAGCTACGTGATCGACGAGGGCGTTCTCCTGATCGCGGGTATTCTACACGAACGAGACACGCACAAAGTACTCGAGTGGCGCCACCCCCCGCGGCGTCTTCGAGTCCACCCTGCTCTCTGTTTGCTACCGATGTCGAGGAACTGTGAAAGAGCATACTCATGGAGACCCCCCCTAATAAGTGATTGGGAAACGAAAACTACGTGCAACAGGTGGTTAGATGTCGTTCACACCTAGTCCCGCACTTCCGGGATTATCTCTCCGCAGCAGACCTCGACGATCTCAACGTTGAGATCATCCGAAACACCATCTATAAAGCCGACATCGGACGCGATGCACACCATTCTGGTGTTCGAAGCTGACCGACACCACATGTAGATTACACTGTTAGAAATCTCTGGTCGAGTAGTATACATTCTGAAAAGCGAGAGGAATGGATTTGAAAAGGTGGAGATAGGAGTGAAGGCCCCAGGATGAGGACGGCTGGCATGATCAAACTGGTGATGCGAGGGGACACAAGAGGGGGAAGGAGTCGCACCAATCTGTCCATCTGTTCCCAAGGTATCTGCAAGGCCGTCCCGCCCTCTCGTCATTCAGAAATCCACGAGCGATGTAATAGCTAGGGTGTGAACCAACTATTGCACTGTGAGTACCGTACTACCACAATGTGCCGTGACGAACTGCACTACCACCGCAATACTGCATGCATGATGAACTGCCGTACTAATGCATGACGAACTACTACACTACTACCATATTGCCACAGTGTCCAGAAGCCGAACTTCTACCATACTGCCAAAGAACTGGCCAATTCAAGGAGCAATTGTCTGGCTTAATCCCGCCATGGTGGGTTTTAAATAAATTTTTCTAGTACTTAGGTACTACATGTCGGAGGTTCAGACACTGTGTAGTAGGGCCTCAAAGAATTGAAGTACCTACGTCGGAGGAGTGAAACCTCCGCAGTAGGGTATGAAAAAATTGAAGTACCTATGTCGGGGTTTCAAAAACTCCGCAGTAGCTACGGCGGGGCTTGAAAGTTTTCAAGTACCTATGTCGGAGGAGCAAATACTCCGCAGTAGCTACGGACAATTGGAGTACCTATGTCAGAGGTTGAAAGGCTCTGCAGTAGCTACAGCGGGGTCCGGAAAATTTGAAGTATCTATGTCGGAGGTTCAAGAGACTCCGCTGTAGCTACTGTGGGGTTTGGAAAATTTGAGCTACCTGTGTCGAGGTTTCAAAAACTCCACTGTGGCTACTGTAGGGCCCAAAAATTCAAAGTACCTGTGTTAATTTAGCCATTGAACAATTTGCAAGAATGGGCAATGGGCTGAATTGCTGATTGGTTGAATGGTAGATTGGTGAAATTTTGTGAATGGTCAAATTGTCAAATCAGCAACTGGATCAATCTACCAATCCAAACTCAATAACATGATGAATGTCTTTGTGGAGAACATGCAATGTAACATGGTAAAAGAACATATGCACTTTGATATTCAATGTTTTTAACTGGAACACTGCAACAACATATACTATGTTTTTGTACATAACATACACAATGTTATTAGCATGTAATTAGCAAAAATAATCATCTGAGAACACGAGTAATGTTAAATAAATGTGTTATTTCAAAAAACATGTTTCAGACATAGTATCTCTGTTTTCAATGTTTTTTTCATGTTATTAGTCATAACATCAATCAATGCTTCCAGTGACATGCTTTCCTAATGGACTAGACTACACTTTTCCTAATGATTTACACTACACTTTGGTAGTCAAAAATGCAGACTACTACACACTTTTCCTAATGATCTACACTACACTTCGGTAGTCAAAAATGTGGACCACTACATTTTTCCTAATGACCTAGACTATGCTTTTGCTAATGATCCAGACTACATTTTTGCTAATCATCTACGCTACACTTGGGTAGTCAAAAACATGGACTGCTACACACTTTCCTAATGAAGTAGCCTATGCTTTTCCTGAAGACCACCACATGTTTTCCTAATGAACTAGACTACACTTTGATAGTGGAAAATGTGGACCATTACACTTTTGCTAATGAACTATACTATGCTGGGTTATCAAACATCTGGACCACTACACTTGTCCTAGTGAAGTAGACTACACTTTGAGAGTCAAAAGTGTTGACCACTATGTGCTTCCCTAATGAACTAGACTACACTTTTGCTAATGAACTATGCTACACTTTGGAAGTCAAAAATGCAGACCACTACACATTTTCCCAATGAACTAGACTACTCCTTTGCTATGAACTGTACTACACTTTTCCTAGTTGGCTATGCTAAAATTGGTAGTGAAAAATGTGGGCCACTACACTATTTGTAATGAACTAGACTAAACTTTTGCTAGTGGACTATGCTACACTTTTCCTTGTTGACTATGGTACACTCGCTAGTCAAAAATGTGGGCCACTACATTTTTTCCTAGTGAACTAGACTACACTTTTGCTAGTCAACTACACTACTCATTGGTAGTCAAAAATGCAGCACACAACACTTTCCTAGTGAACTAGACTACACTCCTCCTAATCAACTATGCTACACTTTTGCTAGTGGACTACACTACACTTGGTAGTCAAAAATGCGGACAACTACACTTTTCCTAGTGAACTAGACTACACTTTTGCTAATGAACTATACCACACCTTTGCTAGTTGACTATGCTACACTTTGGTAGTCGAAAATGTGGACCACTAACATTTTCCTAATGAACTAGACTACACTTTTGCTGATGAACTATACTTCATTTTTCTGTCCATGCCTCCCTGGGGAATCTCCAACCCCCTTGGGGAATGTCCATGCCCTCTTTGGGAATCTCCAACATGACATGGAGAATCTCCAACCCCCTTGGGGAATCTGCAACCCCCTGGAGAATCTCCAACCCTCCTTGGGGAATCTCCAACATGACATGGAGAATCTCCAACCCCCTTGGGGAATCTCCATGTCCCCCTGGAGAATCTCCAACCCCCCTGGAGAAATCCATCTTGGAGAATCTCCACCCCATCTTGGAGAATCTCCACCCCATCTTGGAGAATCTCCAGCATGGCCTGGAGAATCTCCATGTCCATTGGGGAATCTCCATGTCCATTGGGGAATCTCCAACCCTCCTTGGGGAATCTCCAACCCCCCTTGGGGAATCTCCAACCTCACATGGAGAATCTTCATGTCCCCTTGGGTAGTCTTTAACCCCTCTTGGAGAATCTCCATTTCCCCTACCAAACCTCTAATCCCCACAAGGTTCAGGATCCACACACTTGATGGTGTTATCCTATCCTATGTGTACAACCCTTTCCACCATCCTGTGCCAGTCCTGTGCGTGGTCTTGAGAATTAACTTAGAAAGGATGTCTGTTCAGCCTGGTGAAATATCAGGTCTCGGCAGAGGCAGTCAAACAGGCATGGACTGTCCCCCTAACCTGTCATGGGGTCCAATATAGCCACTGATCAGCAAAACAGTTTGTGACTGTACAGCTCTGTACAGCCACCACAGAGTGTCACAGTGTGACAGGAAGGTCCCCCTCTGTACAGTGCTGCACAGTGGTTCACAACTCATTAATTACTATATTTCAGACCCAAATTTTTTTTTTTTTTTTGAATGTACACACCCTAGATACATGGTTTCATACATTAGAAGTGCAAAAAATAATGTATTTAGAGCAGCATTTGATGTAGAAACTGAACTGTGACACTGTAGTGACTGTGACTCTGTTTCAAAAAGACTGTTTTGCTGATGCCTGTGGACTGGCCAATTGCCACCTGGGTAGGTCAATTTAGCACTTGGAAAGCCCATGCTGAAAAACCAGTTATCATCAAATGTGGGTCAATTTATCTTGGGAGTGCCCACATTTAGCCTGGAGAAACCCCAGTTGTCATCAGGGAAGGTCAATTTCACTTGGGTTTAGCCCTAAAAAGGTGTCAATTTATGCTGGAGAATCCCCAGTGCCACCCTGGATAGGTCAAATGAACATGGGGAATGCCCAGGGTTGGGCTGAGAAGTGGGTCGATTTAGCCTGGAGAAGTCCCAGCTGCTCCTGTTCCAGGTCAGTTTAGCATGGAGAATGCCCAATTTAGCTCAACAAGGGGGTCTATTTACCTTGGGAAAAGCCCAGAATATGCAGGTTATTTGTTGGGAAAAATCCTTTCTGGACCCCAGCCACCCCAGTATATTGACACCAAAAGTGTATTTACTGTGGGGAAATGTATTTCTCCAACATTCTCCAACCCCTGTCAAATGGCAGGCCTGGAGATTCCCCAGCCATGATGTGGAGAATCTCCAGAGGTTGGGGATTCCCAACCAGTTGATACCTATTAGGTCATAACATCTATAAGGATATATGAACCTAATAGGTCCCCGTAGGGGGTTGACTGAAGTTTCCTGGAGGGAGTACCTTGGGATATCTTTTGAGGATGCAGACCTTGCAGATGATGAAGAGTGTCAAGTTTGGGCCTCACTCCAAGGGTTCTCAGGGGCGAAAGGGTCCCAAAAGGATACTAGAAGGTAGACCGATGTTGGAGATTGAAAGTCCGACGCTAGTCCGATTGGTGGGTGCCGAGATAGAGGCCTTCCGAAGGAGGCCAATGGATTTCCAACTAGCGGAGGTTCGGAGCAGAGCGGGGATTGGCTGAAGGGGCCGACAGAGGTTCCAGCTAGCAGAGGTCAGAGGAGGGCGTCGGGTTCAGCCACGTGCTGCCCCCTTGTACAAGCTCAGCCCTCGTATTTTGGAGGCAGGCTAAGTACAGAGAGATCAGGGGGACTCAGAGGAGAGGGACGGAGTCTCGGAATGGGGAACTTATGTCGATATTCATACTGAGGAGACATCGGGGTACTGTACAGGTATTTATACACTACAGCGGAACTGAGGTGGTATGGTATCAGGATGTCGGAACTAACGTATGGAGGTACAGAAATTTTCAAGGGGAAGCAGGTGTCGGAAAACTTCATGATGGAATGAAGGCTAACAGTGGAAGAAATGGACAAGACAAAGGATGTATCTACAAGTGGATAAGATTGTGATGGAGCGCTCACCAACAGCCAATCACAGGCCAGGCTGAAATCCCAGAAAGCGGTGTGACCCTTTGGAGTGCCACGTGGTGCAGGCACTGTGCTGTGCCTATTTGGCCCGGTGGCCCCAAACGGATAAAGCCCCCTCAGGTGATCGCATGACCCACAGGGGGCCAACCCAATATAGACCAACGGTGGTTACGAGCCAAGACCGACAGCAGCAATCGCTCGGATGCAGCGGCAGAGTGGTTGGCAAGCTTATTAAGCGTCGGACTTGGTCGGGAATGGGTCGGAGGGTGTCGGAGGGGTGGGTGGAGGTGTCGGAAAGGGTGCAGAGGCGTGGGAAAAGGTTGGGCAAGGCATGGTCGTGACAGTATCCCCCCCTTAGGGCCTGAACCCCTGAAGGCCTTAGTAGGAAATGCCTTACTGATGTCAGAGCTGCACGTATGAGTTGTTTTAGTGATGCAGTCGGTAGCCTGCATGACCCGGAGATGACGGATAGTGGTGTTTGGGGTCTGCGGAGGATAGACCGATGATAGATAGGCAGATTGGCGGTCAGTGGCAGAGCAGTGATAGTGGCCTTTGGAGTGGGGAGTGGCGGAGGATAGTGGATAGTGGTCGGAAACTAGGTCGGAGGCTGTGGGCTGTGGCAGCGGCATCTTAACTAAGTGAGAAAGAAGGAACTACACAAAACAAAAAGAAAAAATCAGAGAAAAGGGGTTGGAAAAGCAAAGCGGAGGCTAAGTCGGAGCGGAATAGGGGCCCGCCTTGTGGGGGTAGTGACTGTGGAAGGAAGCCACAAGGTCCGAGGCATTCTCGAGTTCGGTGGCCAGCAGCCATGAGGTTTCTTCGTCAGTACCCTCATAACCAGCCCAGCAGACAAGATACAACAGTTGGCAGTGTCAGCGGTGGCAATCTATTTTTGAGTCAAGGATCTCCGATACCTCATACTCGAGGTCACCTTCGACTTCAACTGGCAGAGGCAGAGGTTGGTGCCGATTCGGGAAGGGGTTGGCTGCTGCAGGTTCTAGTTGCGACACATGGAACACTGGATGGATGGAGCACATACTGTTGGGCAGTCTCAGGGTGACCGAGTGAGTGCCAGGTCGGGCAATGATGTCGAATGGGCCCAAGTACTTTTCAGCAAGCTTGACCGAAGGTCGGGTGGAGCGGAAGTACTTCGCCTTGACATAGGCTTGATCACCGACATCAAACTTTGGCAGCAGAAGGTGCTTGGCATCGGCAGGTCCCTGATAGCACTCTTGGGTGGCGGCCATTTCGGCTCGGAGGAAGTTGTGGAGGGCAGAGAGCTCCATAACATAGTCATGGGCTTTCGGAGAGGAGGTGAGGGTGTGGGAGTAAAAGGCAACAGGGTGGATCTCACCATCGGCGCAAGTAATGGACAAAATACCAGCGATGGCATAGTCCGAAGCATCGGTCTCTACTGTGATAGGGGTGTCGGGAACCCAATGGGTAAGGATCGGAGCGGAGGTGAAGGCAGCCTTCAGGCGGTTGAAAGCGGAGCAGCACTCCTCGGAAAAATTCCAAGGGGCATTTTTTCGGGTGAGTCAGGTGAGCAGAACAACGATGTCAGAGTAGTTATTAATGAATCATCGGTAAAAGTTCACAAACCCGAGGAATGATTGGATGTCCCGGACCCGATGCGGTTTGGGCCAGTCGCGGATGGACTGAACCTTGTCGGCAGACATGGTGAGCCCTGCAGGCGAGAGGACATAGCCAAGGTACTCGACAGAGTCTCGGTGGAACTCGCATTTTTCAGGCTTGGCATAGAGGCCATGGCGGCACAGCCGACAGAGGACCTCTTTCACTTGTTGGCAGTGTCACACACCAAAGGTGTTTGGCGACATGAGCATGGACTCAGAAGCTGAATAATGAAGAATGGAGAAGCCTAGCCCTAATGTGAAGAATGACTGATATTGCCAGCAGTCATCCATCGCATGAGAACCATCCTTAATGTTAGGGAAGAAACCACTCGAGTGCCCAAAAAAAACTTTTTGAGCGCTAGTTTATGGCATTCCGATTTTTCAAATATCTCCGTCAATTCTAAAGATATCGACACCATTCCCACGCTCACAGGAAGCTCTCGACCACGCCATCCTGCCTACCAAATTTGGTAACGATCCGCGCACTCCATGATTTTCTGCATCATTTCTACCAACGAACACCCATTTCGCCAATATTTATCGTAATGGCCACCTCCTTGACTGTCTCTTTGCTTGTGTCCTTTGCTAGGGAGAATAACTATGAGTACCTGCCAGGAATCCCCACCAGCTCTTGCCCTGAGGCCTCCTGGTTCGTCCCTCCTTCGTCCATGACCTCCCATCCTATCGCTTTGGGACAGCAAGTTCTTCTCGTCAGTCTGATATCGAGGAAGATGTTCTTTGGTCACCTCAAGTCTGTCCTCAGGCTTGAAAAGTCTTATGTGGTTGTTTTGGTCTCTCCAGTCGAAAAGGATTATGGATTTTTCCTTCCTGCTCCCTGCAACATCTATCTCTCAATCTCGTCTTTCATTCTCCCAAAATTGTGACAGCTCCAGTACCAATTACTATCATCTACACTATCTGATTGCATTCATGACGATTTTGAGGCAGTTCTCCCTGTCCTCATTGGAGAAGACAGCCCCTCCTCCTCCTCATGCCCTCCAGAACACTAGTTGCACCTCATACAGGTCGCTTTGCAGAGAGGAGAGAGGGGGGAAAGTTGCGAAATCCTAAGCCCTGACTACCCTGGAGACCCCCAAAGTTAGCCCCTGGCAGAAATCCCCACAGTTCTTCTTTCAGATGCGCAGCATATCGCCCCAATGAATCTGGATCTCAGATCTAGGAGTCAGAGTGACTCATTTGCAGTCGTACCCCCTTATTCAGCAGTGACCAGTGCGCTTACTCATCCCCCTTTCTGTCGCATTATTCATCTGTTCCTTAATGACTCATTCTATTTCAAATGATTTGTGATATTCTTCGTCATGCTGACTGATTTTACTTACCAATCGCTTACTGTCCTTACTCAGCCTTGCTTGGCCTTACCAATCCTTTACCAATCCTCTTACCAATCGCTTACAAACCCCTTACAAAGTGTTTCCCTCTATTTACTTCAGGCTGCACTACCTTTTATATATAAGTACCAATACGTCGCAGCAAGAAGAAAGCAAGCTAGCCCCCCTGCATAGGATACCATCCCCTTTGTAGAGAGACTATTGCCCAATCATTATCTTCAATATCTGCCTTATTGTCGTCGCTTTAAGGCCCTTTATTATCTTCTTTATCCTTGCAGTATCTGAGGCTCCATTAAGGGTCTATTTACTGTCATCTTCATCATCTTTACGTCGCTTCTAGGCTCTGAGTAGCCTAAATATCTTCGCTTTTCTGTCATCCCTCTGCTCCCCTCTCATCAGGAGCACTATTCCCTTCTGCCCTCCCCATTTTGCTATAACCGATCCCTCGAGCCAAAGTCCACACAGGTAAACCACCAACTCGGCATTTGTCTTTGTGTTGGTTTTGTGGTGTTTTTGCCATAGATCCACACGTCGACTCACAGCGGTGTGACTCCAGATCCTGCGAATAGATTAGGATATCATTGAGGTAGACCACCATGCAGACATCAAGCATGTCGGCGAAGATACTATTGATGAACCGCTGAAAGGCAGCCGGCGCATTAGTAAGACTGAAGGGCATGACCCACCACTCATAGGACCCATAGTGGGTCCGAAAAGCAGTCTTCCATTCATCGCCATCGGCGATGCAGACAAGGTGGTAGGCATGTTGGAGGTCGATCTTTGAGTAGACTTTTGCATGGCTTGGAGAGTCGAGAAGGTCGGAGATGAGCGGGAGTGGGTAGCGGTCCTTCTTGGTGATCTTATTGAGTCCTCGGAAATCGATGCAGAGTCAGAGGGAGCCATCCTTCTTTTTTACAAAAAGGACAGGGGCACCGTGAGCAGAAGTAGACTGTTTGATGAACCCATAACTGAGATGCTCGTCAATGAAGGTTCGGAGGGCCTCAAGCTCGGGCAGCAAGAGGGAGTAGATGGTGCCGATAGGCGGAGTGGTGCCCTCCTTGAGATCTATCTTGAGATTGAAGCTCCGATGGGGCAGGAGTTCGGTAGCCTTTGCCTTACTGAAGACATCAGTGAATTCATGGTAGTTGGAGGGGACCGACGACAGATCGGGAGGTGCGGGCGGAGCGGAGGAAGCGCGCAGCTTCACATCATCGGGGTGAAAGTGGAGGGTGAACTGCTGTGAGCCAGGCAGTGCACAGGCATGGACAAATGCAGCGGCACCGATGAGCGAAATATGTGGAGGCAAGTCGGCCACCTTAGCGGAAGGTGTCGGAGGTGATGTTGGAGGGTCACTCGAAGGTGCGGAAGGGTCGGAGGTTGTCAGTTCTGAAGCGGTAGTACCGTCGGGGGTTGACGGAGTGGCCAGGGGCCCTGGCATTCCCTGCGGCGATGGTCGGAACGAGATACTGCCCAATACCCAGTCAATCAATGGATTGAAGTGGGTGAGCCAGTTGTGTCCTAAAACCAAAGCACAAGTAGAATCCAATGGAGTAACATAAAATGAGACATCAGTGACATTGCCAGAAGGAAAACGGACAGCAAGATCTACTACTTGGGTAATGACGGCATTGGAACTACCATCAAACAGTCGGAGCAGAATGGGTGGAGAAACGGACTGAACAGGAACAGAATATTTTTGTACTATAGATGGATCTACGAAACAATGAGAGGAACCGGAATCGATCAACACACGAAGATTATCTACAGAATGTTTCGGAAGAGAGACAGACGGAAGTAAGGAATTCGGATTGGAGAGAGCAGACACATTGAGATGGAGGTCGGGTACTGCACAAGCGGGGTCAACGCATCCTCCAGGCTGTGCAGGCTCCCTGGAGGAGCGGACTATTTTTTTGGCTCCGAAGGCCCCGCAGCGGGGGTCGGGGGAGCATCGGCGGTGGCTGCATGGGCCTTGGCAGCCCGAGAGGTTGACTTCAGGCAGTCCTTAGCAGAGTGGCCAGGCTCACCGCAGAAGAGGCAGAGGCCGTTCTTGAGGCGGCGAAGCCTTTCGGCAGCGGTCAGTTTGCCATCCTTGCCGAGCAGGTGCGCAATGTCGGACTTGGGTGTTTTGGCCTTTTGGCCGCCCGATGGCTTCGGCTTGCCATTTGCGTCGGCCTTGGTGGCAGAGGTTGAAGTGGGAGGGTTCGGCTTGCGATTGGAGGTGTTTGTGGAGGAGGATTTGTCAGCGGAGGGTTTGGCGGAGCGAGATACTTCTGCCTTGCACTCCCAGTATCGGGCATCAATGGTTTGTGCCAGCTCCTGAAGTTCATACAGAGTAGCAGGTTTGCCAACATGGGAGATTTCATCCTTGATCTGATCAGGGAGGCCAGAGTAGAAGCAGTGGCAGAGTGCACCCTGGCCATAGTCTTTGACTTGTGAGGCCCAGCGGTTGAACTCTACCACATACTTAGCAATACGGGAGGTTTCTTTCATAGTAAGATTTTCGAGCTGTTGGACCACATCGGCGAAGGAGTCATGTGGCCCGAAGTTGACCATCAGTTCATGAAGGAACTGTTGGTAGTCATCCATCCAGAGTGGACGGGTGAGCGGGTCATTGGGATTGAGAAGGTTGGGCTCGAACCAGGCCAGAGCCATGCCCTTGAGATAGGATTGGGCAAAGGTGACTTTGGCTTGGTTGGCCTGAAATGCCCGAGGGTGGTCCTGGAAGTTTAGCTCGCACTGAACTAAGATTTCTCGGAGTTTTTTGCTGTCAGAGCCATCGAAAGTGTCAGGCTCTCGGACTTTTGTTTTCGGAGTTGAGTCTCCGGAGCGGGAACTGTTGCGGGCTAGAGCATGGATAGCCCTAGTCAGAGTGAGGATGGGATCCTCTGGTGGCTCAGCCAGATCTCCGGGGATACCCCCTTCACTGCTGCCCCCACCATCGGGGTCATTGTTGGGATCACCACCACTGCCAGTGGGGTGTTGCAGAGTGTGGAAAGGATTAGTCTGGCGGTCAGAGCGGCCAGCTTGAGAGGCAGAGTCACTGAAGGGCGGGTCGGAAGTGGCTTGACATTGGGCAGAGAAGGAGTGGAACTGTTCGACAACAGAGGGTTGCCTTCGGGGGTTGGCAAAGGCAGTAGCCAGAACCTCGGCAGCTGCCCTTTGCTGGGTACATGCCCGAGTCTGCATAATTTTCAGCAAAGAGAGTGTAAAAGGAGCTCGTACAAGTGCAGTACGAATATACTGTCAAGTTCGGGCCTCACTCCGAGGGTTCTCAGGGGCGAAAGGGTCCCGAAAGGATACTAGAAGGTAGACCGATGTTGGAGATTGAAAGTCCGATGCTAGTCCGATTGGTGGGTGCCGAGATAGAGGCCTTCCGAAGGAGGCCAATGGATTTCCAACTAGTGGAGGTTTGGAGCAGAGCGGGGATTGGCTGAAGGGGCCGACAGAGGTTCCGGCTAGCAGAGGTCAGAGGAGGGTGTCGGGTTCAGCTTGTACACTGCCCCCTTGTACAAGCTCAGCCCTCGTATTTCGGAGGCAGGCTAAGTACAGAGAGATCGGGGGGACTCAGAGGAGAGGGATGGAGTCTCGGAATGGGGAACTTATGTTGATATTCATACTGAGGAGACATCGGGGTACTGTACAGGTATTTATACACTACAGCGGAACTGAGGTGGTACAGTATCGGGATGTTGGAACTAACATATGGAGGTACAGAAATTTTCAAGGGGAAGCAGGTGTCAGAAAACTTCACGATGGAATGAAGGCTAACAGTGGAAGAAATGGACGAGACAAAGGATGTATCTACAAGCGGATAAGATTGTGATGGAGCACTCACCAACAGCCAATCACAGGCCAGGCCAAAATCCCGGAAAGTGGTGTGACCCTTTGGAGTGCCATGTGGTGCAGGCACCATGCTGTGCCTATTTGGCCCGGTGGCCCCAAACAGATAAAGCCCCCTAAGATGATCACATGACCCACAGGGGGTCAACCCAATATAGACCAATGGTGGTTACGAGCCAAGACCGACAGCGGCCAACAGTGGCAATCGCTTGGATGCAGTGGCAGAGTGGTTGGCAAGCTTATTAAGCATCGGACTTGGTCGGGAATGGGTCGGATGGTGTCGGAGGGGTGGGCAGAGGTGTCGGAAAGGGTGTGGAGGGGGGGGGGAAAGGTTGGGCAGGGCATGGTCATGACAAAGAGCTGCCAACCAAAGGAAAGCAGAATCCAAGAATGAAGAAGCCTGATCCGGTCAGGTTAGTCACCAACAAGCACGGGGACATATGGATCAGGGAAATAAAGGGTTGTAGCCATGACCAGTTACAACAAATGATTCGTGGTTTCCTTACTGCACATTACTGTAAGCATCTATATATATGCATTCTTTCATCTACTATGTTGAACTCAATCCATCAGGCAAGGCATGTGGCAGGCAGTCCATGAGTGTTCCATTCAAGAAATTAGGCCAGTACCAGCAAGACATGATTGCTGCCCACCATCTCCCTGCCAACTTCACATTTAATGTAGATCCCAGCCACCTGCATTCATCCACTGCAACTCGAGAACGGCAGGTTACCAATTCCAACGATGTCTTTTCCTTCCAGAAGTGCCTGGATCAATCTGGAAACTTGCAGCCACCCATGGATGGTAATACTCTCCCACTTATGATTGCGAGGAATCGGAAAAAGAAATCACAGCAAATCAGACCTGATGACAGTTCAATCTGCAAAACAGGATAACCCAATCAAAGGCTGCAACCCACATCCACCAAAAAACACCTGCTTTGGGCAAGCGACCCAGACTGCCCTCCACAGATGATGAAATGGATGGAGATACTAGCAACAGTGAGGAGGATGAATTGCAAAATCTGCCAACCTGCAAAAATATAGCCCAATCCAAGGGAAGTGGCCACAGATGCAGAATATTCCATAAACAAGGTAATCACTTTATAGGTCCCAATCATACTGCGGTGACATACTTACATACTTGGACTACAAGGCAAATGCTACACAGCTGAACTGCAGGATAGGACAGAGGATGGGGATAATGATGACTATGATAGTGTGCCATTCACAGATGAGTGAGATATAGTCCCAGAGTCATCTAGCCAAAATGGCAGGCACACCATCCTTAAACCCACACTGAAGCAGTCTTCCGGCATTCCTCACAGCCAAGCCGCAGACGCAGTCAATGCAGGCAGTACTGACCCAGGTCACAGCCGCCACCCCCAAAATCAAGGTACAATGGCAAGTGCAGTGTAAAATGGGTGTTGAAAATCTCTACCAGTTGGACAGGAAAGCCAACCTCAGAAATCACCTCATGTTCCGAAAAAACCTGTCCCCGCTGATGCCAATGTACCATCTCCCATGTCCAAATCAACCCATAAGAACAATGCAGCCACATCCAAACCAACCTGGAAGAACAATGCAGTGAGTGGTAGAGCAGGAAAGAAAGCCAAACAATGAATATGTTGTACTTCCGCTTTCATACCTTACCCAACCAAGAGTTGCAATCTCAGATATGTAGGTCACAGAGATGGAATGACCATGGGTATATCACATAGGACACCATTTCCTTAGAATATGGAATGGATTATCAATTGTTGGCCCCATGTGCAGTAGCTTTCTCGCTGCTCCATGAAGTGCACATGTGGCCGTGATTGGCATACTACTCATTCAATCCATGCATGGATAACATTTTCTCCAAATATGCAGGATATTGACTCTTCACAGATTAACATGCCAGGAATTATCTGTGCATTTTTATCCGCATTTTTTACCTGCATGGCACCACTATTTCAAATTATAAGAACTACATACAATGCCTCAAGGCAATAAAAACGCCTGCCATATGCCATTTCCCATGGTTGATCACTGATGTCGGAGTGTAAAGGACATCGGAGACATAACTATTCATCCACCTCTGTCAAATGTTGCATCCACAGCAGCACAGAGTGCATTTTTTCTGCCAAGGTTAGTCTCCTACACTTTTCTACAGCTTTTCCCTGAATACCCGACAGTGGATATATTGCCAATCGAAAATCAGGAGGAATCAGCAATACCCTCAGCTCCCTTAATATCTTCCAGTAGACCCCGATGAGCCACTCACAAGAATAAAAGTATGGAAGCCCTTCAGGCATATGGGGAGGAGTCACCCTCTCCACCCCCTGAGATGGGAATCGAAGATGAGTATTCCTGATTGAGAGGTGCTAAAGTACCCTCTCCACCACTGGAAACCCATATCGAGCCTCAGTCCACTATGTTTGAGTGGATGAAAATCGTGGAACCCCCTCGGCCACCCTCCCCCAATTCTGCCTAAAAATAATAGAAAATACAGATGAGAGTGAAGAATATGGCACAGATACCTTCAACAGGTTGTGGGCCACGAGGGTCCCCCTCCCCCCCACAACTCAGCAATATGGAGATACCAGAGTGGATTGAACATGTGAGGTCGCCTTCACCCAGACCAGCCACGGAATCAGATTCAGATCTATTCAAGCAACTAAGGAGAGTGAAAGTCCCAATGCCACCCTCAGCAGATGGTACGCATATTCTGAATGAAGGTTAAGTATGACTCATCCTTTCCACGTTGCAATCTCAGTTGATGAAGAAGCAGAAGTTGATTGGGATACCTTCAGGAGGTTGCAGGCTGCATGGGTCCCATCAACCCCAGAACCCTGTTCTCAGCCGATGGAAGATGTGAGGGCTGCGTCACCTTTGGGTTCAGTGCTATTCGAGCAGATGAGAATGGTGGAAGTACCTCCAGCACCCTCAGCTCTCAGTGAGTGGAACATTAATTATCACAGAATTTTGCTCATGCTAAAGGTAAAGTAGAAGGAGAAGGAGAAGACCATGCAGATTCTGGATGGCCAATCAACTTTGGTGATCCTGAGAGGGGACAAATACATCAGTTCTTGGCTAAGGCTGCTACATGTGAGCTTCATCCTTTTTGCTGCATAATATCAGTCACCCATACTCATACCTTAGGGAAGTTACCTACATTGGATGAAGTGGCTGATATGCAGTGCATGTCATTGGCCTCATGTGGGACCTCCAATGATGGTAAGTGGCATATGGTATGGCTAATGTTTGCTCATAATCCCAATAGTTTTGTGGGTACTGGCCGAGTTCAAGTCATGTCATTTGGTCGATACTGCACCATCAAATTTCCTGCCAAATCAACAACTAGATCAGCCTATTTTCTGCACGATGAAGTGGATTGCATGTGATATTTGTGAAGCTGTGAAAATGTGGGTAACGTGAGGTAGTCTGTCACCCTCATATGGCATACCTCATGGAGCATTACTCCAGTGGTCCCCACTATCCATCATGGCAAGTGCTTATAGAGATGGGGATCCTTTACATGGGATGCCGTATTGAATGTGCTGTGATTAATCTGTTGGGTTGAGCTGACATATCTGAGTGGCCAGAAGAATGGTTTTCCAATATATCCATGGACTTGGTATGTAATCCACTTATATCGCAGTCATTTACAGTCTGAATTTATGACAGTGAGTACAGAAAGAGCTCAACCACCTAGTACTGGTATCGGTCAGCAGGCAGAGTCCGCCCCCCCCACTCCCCACATGCTACCATGCATACTTGAGGTGGAAAGATGACCCAAATGAGTTTCAAAATGAGCTGCGCTGTATTCCCCATGATTCATTCTGACTACTTGACAGTATGAGTGACTTCATCCCAAATTGGAGCCCACACTTGCCTGATAAATATGGCAGATTTGCCTTTCCATGGTGGCTACATGGTGCTTCAACATATTACATTGACTTCCAGAGATTGAGAGGGGCCAAAATTATGGAAAGTGCTTCCAGGTAATTGCATGTTCATATCTCAGAATTATAATGGATTAATGTGTCTCAAAGTTCCTTTTGAAGTAAGGCTTCAACACAAATTTCCGACACTCAAAAAAACATACTTCAAGCTCCGACTTAAATTCAAACGCCAACTGATCTTTGTAATCACCAAATATAGAATGTCCAATCATCATATCAAGAGGAAGCGATTGCGATCCACACCATCACAATGCCATGCCAGAGCAGATGCCAGGTGATGCTGAACGACCTGGCCAACGCCCACAGAGACCTCCAGCTTCTCAGATTTCAGGATCTCGTCCGTATTGCCCTCGACCTACTAGACTCTTCTGGTAGCGATGCAGATTCCAATTCTCAGCTTTCTGACTCCAGTTCTAGCACATCTGACACGTCCTCTAACTCTTCCCTTTCCGATTTCACGGTGGACAGCCTGTTGTCTTTACTGGAAACATCCGAAGCCAGTTTCGTGGCTGGACTGACTCTCAACAACCAGATCTTGGCGTTCGAAAACACCATCGTTGCTCTAACAGATGAGGTGGAAAAATCGCGTTACCTGGCTGCTCGTGTTAAGGCTCCCCGTGCTCCACAGATCCAGCTTCTCGAAGAGTGGTGTCTCAACGACGATCTCAAGAAGTTCCGTCACAAACTTCGTGTGGATCCAGACGTGTTTGCATCCCTCGTCACGAAGTTAGAAAATCACCCGGTCTTTAGCAACAACTCCAACAATCCTCAGCTCCCAGTATCAGTCCAGCTCGCAGTCTTCTTAAATGGAGTCGGCCACTATGGGAATGGGGCCACTACAGAAGATGTTGCTGAGTGGGCCGGCATCTCCATTGGAACAGTCTACAACTGCTACCGTCGGGTCATGATTTCGCTACTCCAACTTCATGACAATGTAATTCACTTTGACCCAACGGATCCGGACAATCAGCAGGAATGGGACCGGGCGAAGCGATGGCTCGAAAGTCACAGCTGTCCAGAGTGGAGGGGGGGTTTATGTGTGTTGATGGGTCGCCCTTCAATCTGTTCCAGAAGCCAGGTTGGCATGGTGAAGGGTTTTACGATCGCAAGTCACGCTATTCGCTCTCTGCTCAGGTACATTTTACTCTACAGCTTCGGCATGATGCGCTGACTGTTGTGAAGGTCGTCATCCTTCCCCACAATCTCAGGATTGTGGACTACGTGATCGGAGTCCCTGGAAGTCTTCATGACTCCAACATTTTCTCTCGCTCTCGCATATATCGCCACCCTGAAACGTTCCTTGGAGCTGACGAGTGGATTTGGGCAGACTTGGCATACCCATCGCTCCCGTGGTGCATATGGGTGCCCTTCAAACGATCAAGTACGGAGCTGATGCCCAATGCGCATAAAGTATTTAATCAGCATCTTTCCAAGGTACGTATACAACCAAAATTTTTAATCCATTTTCATTTATTCTTCATATACGCGTCTGTGCGGAACACTTCTATGGCTCCCTTAAGGGCCGATTTCAATCCCTGTTTGCGAACATGTGGATGCGATGTTGTCTAATTCTTCACAACCTGATACTCGAAATTGAGGAAGATTTCAGCGTCGTGAGTTCTAACATTGAATACATGGAAGAAGCAGAGACTTGGGGGATTCCATTGACTCATGAGTGGGAAGACAGTGGGGAGGATTTCATAGGAACCCCAGGGCAGATGTTTTGTAGCCGCCTGTTGGAACGTCTGTTCCACAGGCTTGAAACTTAGTTGTATGCACGATGTACTCGCAGGGTAATCGAAACATGCATTTTTGATCTGGTCGCTACAGGAACTACAGTACAACAACACAGGGTAGGACATGAGCAAGAAAAATAGCAGGATGACCTTAATTGTTTTCTTCGCCGGCACCGAAACGTCTCTCTGCCTCCAATCGAGCAATCCTGGCCTCCTCCAACTTTATTTCCAGCTCCAGTTGCTTCGTCTTCTGGCCAGCCATCGATAACTCGTGGTCGTTCTCCACCATTTTCATCTTAAGTTCATGCCCACACTGAGCATGCTTGTCACGGGATCTGAGTTCCTTTCTGATGACCTGCGCTTGTATCCTCATCCACTTCGTATCAGAGTTCACTTCAGCACTGTTTTGGAACTGCTGCACGAGAGTGTTGGATGCTTCAGAGAGTTTGGTAGATATATCGGAACTGGCATCCCGGGCCCATTTGCATGCTGCTGAGGAACCAGAGCTGGATGGGGCACAAGGGGGAATATTGAGAGAAAGAGATTTGGCTTGTGTGGTCACCCTTGATTTGCCCTTATCCTTTTTAGCGCTTGTAATGGAGGTGCCTTGAAGCATGAGTGAGGACTGAGTGTTCAGTACCCCAGCAGCGGATGGAGATTCGACGTTAGCTAGCACCGGCTGAGAAAATGTTTTGGAGATGGCGGGTGCAGAAGAACTGGTGGTTTTGGAAAATATTGATGCAGCAGGACTGGCGGGAGGGCCAGCAGAAACTGGTGAGTCGCACTGTGGAGTGGAAATGAGACGTAGTACAGGGTCAATGTTGTTGTCAGTGTCCGTTGATGGAGTGATGGCTACCTGGGGCAATGCCAGCATGTCGTTGCCACGGAGATCCTCGTCGTCACATTCTAACTCTTCATCCTCCTCATCTGCTGCATCTTCATTACCCAGGGTCCAACCATCACCCACTAAGGGTAGCGGCTCCTTTTGCGGAGCCTTTCTCTCCAGAAACATACTGCTGAGCCTCCGCAGCAAAATCTTGTCCAGGATTGGCTGTGCTGAATACTGTGTTGTAAGAGGGATTCATTCTCCAAAAGCCGTGCAGGTCTTCCCACCAGGGGAAGTTATCGACAATTTTATCTATGCTAGTGTTAACGTGCATGCTAACAGGCTGATATGAGCACTTACCGAGTAGACTCTTCATCTCCAGCCTCTCCCTCAACTCCGTAGCAGTAAGGCCTGCCCCCGTAGAACCAAGGGTCTTGTTAGCATCGTTATACTTCTTGTGAAGCCTGAAGTGGCTGATTAGCCAGAAATTCAGAACCGAAGCCTGATCGCACAATGAATCAGACTTACAATTGGAATCGATTCTTGATGGGTTTGACGAAGACAGATGGGTATTGGGCATACAGCTGCTGGATACGTGGATTGTGGTCATGTGTGAAGACGGCATCTGCGACCTGCTGGAAGTAAACTTCCTTTTGCGCGCTCATCTGTTGACGCCGCTGCCCTTCATTTACTGCCTCTTGATGAGAGTCTGAGAATAACTTGATGCGAGTTTCTGGATAGGTTTTGCACCAACTGATGAGGCGAGCAGTACGAGCTTGGATGTTGGGATCCTTATCGTCCCATCGTATCTTGGGGATCCTCTCTACAGGAGTCACAGGTGAGTGGCCACGGCCACGGCCATGACCATGGGTGGAAGACGATGGTGCTAGCTCCTGGGCAGCTAGCTGGTTGACTGGCGTAGGATTAGCCATGAAGGACGAAGAAGAGCCTCGTACTTCTTGCAGTCGTGGCTTACGTCAGACTTCGAATGTTGCTGCACAGCATGCTAACTGCGGTGTAAAGTCTTCTGCTTTTTTGTTTTTTGCATACATCGAATTCAAACTTTGAAACCCTCTAATATTGACTACTTTTCAGCATGCATGGCCCTTGCAAGAATCAGCCATCGTTTACTGGCCACCTCAATAACATGCTAGAGGATGAAGTTGGTTGATATATGACCCACTTGACCAATATTTCAAATGAGATCATGGAGATTGATGGTTGGATGGACCACCTGTTCTTGTGGTGGGTCGCATTGCAAAAATTAGTTGGCACACCAGATGTATCGTAGACTTCATTTTATTGTGGTATAAAGACAATATGACTAATTCATGATTGTAAATCCAAAATGTGAGGTGCATCACATAGCAGAATCCCAACTGACTGATGCACGTTCTGCTGCATATTCTGACCCCATGCTCTAGTGCAGAACCAGACATTGCAATGATCATACCCGGGTTGTATTTGAGGCGAAGTTCCAGAGTTGGAACTACGAAATCGAGAGGCCAATAGTCACCTACCATGATTAACATGTCCAGCCAAGGCTCCTGTCCATTGATATCCATGTGGTAGGGTGTTGTGCAATCATTCAGACCCTGTGAGGGCCAGTCACTCTCAACACTAGTTGGACTAAACACAGAACTATCATATAATCTGTGAGGATACTCTTATGAACGTGGAGTGGCATTCATAGTTTGAGTGGGTTCTACCATGCCAGATTGAGATAATTTTGAACCTGGATGTGAACCTTGGTCCAAATTTGAATCTTGATTGATGCTAGGCTGCTGCAATTCAGTGAAGCATGATGTGATGGCCTATGCTGCTCATGCAGATCAAGATATTCACAGAATGCTGGGTGGAGGTCAGGTAATCTTTGCTCTTGCTTGGTGATCTATGGACCAGTGATACATGCAGTATCAATGTCAGCTCACCTTTGGGCAGTACCAAGAACTTCAAAGAGTTGCAAACATTCACCACAAAGCATGCTGTAAACTTGTGGCCAAGCAGACTGCCAATTAAATTGGAAGTATGAGCAACTTACTTGCTAACCTCACTGGTCTCTTTCTTGCTGTCCCACCCCCAGGTAAGGATTGGTATAATGTTAGTCCTGGGAAAAGTGCTATCTTTGTGAACACTGAAGGTGAGCCTCCCATAATTATGATTTTCAATGATTGGTTGTATGCATGCACTAGAAAAAATTGAGCTTGTGGTCATCCATGTACAACCCCCTTTTCATCCTTCCAACCTGTCATGAAGACCATCCTCATTCTGCAGTACCTCCACATCTCTTCTGCAAAATTATGGATATATGTGGGTCCATACCTGACTGCATTCCTGTCCACTTGCATGAGTATAAAATTTCCTTGGTAATTTATGATGGACATTACCATGCTTGAACCTCCAGAGTTGGGCCATCTGCACCATCCCATTTTTCCACTATGTCCTGGGCTGCCTGTAACTGATCCTCTGTAAGGCCATCCTGCATAAAAGCAGTCAATGCATGTTGGTACAGATCAATCCTTTTTGTGTCATTATGGCTTCCCTCCTCCTCCTCCTCCATACATGCATGTTTCTGTTGGATTTGATCATGGTATAATTCGTGGATGACAGCCCGGATGGAGTACTCTGATAGTACATTTGCATCTACACTAGCCTAGGGAGTATGTGAAGTGGTAAAACAATAACGACAAGTGGGAATAGTCAACCGTACTGGTGTCAATGCCAGCATAACTATACTCTGTCAAACCTCTCTGTTCGTGGCCAAGTAGTTTACCTTCGGTATTGGGGAGTTGCAAGAGCCTGAATGAGTGTACGTGATCAGAAACAACAATAATAACCAGGGACAGTCAATCATACCGGTATCAGGATCAGTACCTGTGGTGTTGCCGGGTTCCGCCAAGCCTCTCTTCCCATAGTCGAGGGGCAACAACCTGGGTGGTGTTGGTGAATTGCAAGCACGTAGTCAAGTGGGCACAGTCAACTAAAACAAGGGAAAATCAGGGCGGCCAATTGTACCAATGTTCAGTTCTGTGTGCACGTTACCATAACCCCCCGTTGAGCATCCCTGATCACAGTGGAAAGATGCCACATTTTCCATGTCTTGAAACAATTCCCCAGTGCATCGAATATCAGGCAATGCGACGAACAGATCGTCACCAGGGGTTGGGCCATGTATTTCCGACGGTGCAAGTGAGATGGTCTGCTGAGCGCAACGAGCTTGCGCCTTGTATATGGGGCCACCGTCTCGATTCGTTGCTTGGATGGCAGTCCGAAGGCGGGTGGGTGTCAGAATTGGAGGTGGAAAGGCCTTTGTCCCACCAGCTCACCTGCAATTCAACAAAATCTAGGTCCCGAGGCATCCATCGCTGATTTCAGGACGGGAGATCAACGAAGAAATGTATGGAATGACCTGACTAAATGAAGACCAGGTCGGGCACGGCAAGCCAAGTGCACTTACTATGAATGAAGTAGCAGCGAACCAGCAATGAAAGACCATCTTTGCTGTATTTGATGCGGTAGCCAGTTGTTTGCTGATCGGATAATTTCCGCCCAAAACCTCATGCATGACCAGAGGTGATGGCGAGGCAGTAAGGTGAAGGGAAGGTGTTTCAATTGGGTGCTAGGTGTAACCTCGAATGAGAGAAGGCATCGACATAAAGTACAAATACAAAACACACCATGTACACAGTCAACGAGGATTTCCGGTAAAATGGGGTGATGATTCACTGAGACGGGAGACACATGTCTGCCAACGATGATCAGGGATTGGAAGAGGGAATCTACTTGTTGAAATGGCGACATACGTCTGCCAATGAATACCAACGTGCAGGGTGCGGTGGAAGGGGGTGACACTCTGCTGAGACGGGCGACACACATCTGCCAACGACCCACAAGCAAGTGGAAGAGAGGAACTACTCATCCGGGGGCGACATATGTCTGCCAACGAATAACAAGCAGGGCGGGGTAGAAGTGGTGACGCTCTGCTGAGATGGGCGACACACATCTGCCAATGACAATGAGTGATTGGAAGAGAGGAACCCCTCGTCGAAGGGGCGACATACATCTGCCAACAAATACTGTTGGAAGAGGGTGACACTCCGCTGAGACGGGCGACACATGTCTGCCAATGACGATCAGCGAGTTGAAGAGAGGAACTACTCGTCGAGGGGCGACATACGTCTGCCAATGAATATCGATGAGTAGAACACATTCGAAGGAGGGTGAAAATCCGCTGATATGGGCGACATATGTCTGCCAACGAGTATCAACAAGTAGAAGGGGGTGGGAGGGGGTGACAATCCGGTGAGACAGGGGATGTACGTCTGCAAATGAACATCAGTGAGCAGATGAGATCGAAGATGAGCTAAAACGGGAGACATACGTCTTCCAATAAGGATCGAGGAGTGAGTGGGAGGGACTACTTGTCGAACAGAGCGTGTGTGCCAACAAATGTCGACGAGCACGACACTATCCATATCGGGAATTTGGTCACCAGGCATGACGCCAAGGAAAAACTCAGGCTGGAGAGTGAATAATGCGGACTTTCTGTCGGGCTTTGAAAATGCCATCCAGTTTATAAGGCCACTGGCGACTGTTTAATTTTTTTTCTTTCCATGACTTTTCCTCCAGTTTTATAGGCCGCTGCATCATTCTCCCAAACTATACATGAAGATCGACTTGTTGGGTATGCCGACTGATAGACCAGGGTCCTCTGATCCCTTGCGAGTCTGGAAAAATAACTGGAACGCATCGAACAGCGAGGCACCGTTGTTCAAATTGTTAGTGGTGCATCCATTCCGCAAAAGTCATGTATTGACGTCATTGTAGGACTGGTCCATCATTATGGATCTCAGTGCACTCTTGCGTCTCCTCGCAGCTTTGCAGTTGTAGATCTGAATCGGGATTTTCTTGTGGGTAAGGGAATTACCATTCTTCGACGGTCTGCTTTTTGCATCTGATATATTTCTGGTATGCGATGAGGGTTCTGGACAGCGATCATTTCAAAGATGGGTCAACAACAAGGATGCGGGGTTTTGTTGGTACAGTACGAATCGCTCCCTTCTGGAGTTCAAGCTATCACATTCGGCGATATTGGCAAGCCTATATATACAGTTTGTATGCCCTGCAGCCTGCTTACTGAGTGCTCTTCAGATAGGGATGCTTCGATTGACATTGTTTTCACAACTTGCTCCCACGTATCTTCTAGAGGGGTCGGTTCTGGTTACTTGTTGAATATCACCTATAACACGCAGTTCAATACCCATCCGTCTCTCCACGACTTCGGCTGGTGTCAATAAACAAGGCCGACCGATACGTAGATCTCCTGTGGATCTCTGTAGTGGAGGCCCCCATTTCCGTTACGATCTTAGCACCAGTCAGGATAATGATGTGAGGATGTTCTCCCCCAAATGGCATGTAGCTCACCGGTTTCATCACATTTCTAGGCGCCCACCCGGATTCCAATACTCGCTTTTGGAATTGACTTACCACCGCCCAGGCCACCACCATGGCCTGAGGTCGGGCCAAGCGCTCATATAGGGCGTGGCCCGGCTCACAGCTCATGAGCCCCAAAAGCCATGAGTCGTCGAGAAGGTACTGAGAGGGTGTGAACTCGAAAGGTAGACTTCGTTAGAGTCAGAAAAAGATATATGATGCTGATGTGAAGTTAAGAGTCTTGCCCATGGCGGTGCAACGATAAGGAATCTCAGTCACTACAGGATTTTCCAGACAAAAGGGTCTATGCTGTTCCTGGTGGTGATCTTCACCTCTTATCTTCGCTTTCTCTCTTCTACATGGTCTCTTACTTACTACCATTTGATTCCCCTTTGAATTTGCTACTTACTACTTCTTTTCCCAGCCTTCTATGCCTATTCCTAGTGTTGTGGCGCATTAGCCACTCTTTGTTTACCTTTGTTTACCTTGAAGCGCACTTAGTGTAGCTAAGTCCAGTGCTGAGCCCTTTGGTTGCTCACACTGGACTCTAGGTACTGTGTACCCTCATATCTCCACTCAATCTATGGTTGCTCACACTGGACTCTAGTCTGGTATTTTCCCAAGCTCCCTAGAGCTATTAGAGTCGATTAGGCACCCTTTGGATGCCCCTACCCTTCTCTGTTGCTAACATATGCATCCATGTAAGAAAAGAGTCCCCTGTACTTTGTGCTACACATCAGGGTAGATGAACCAGTGTAGTAAAAACGGAAAGAGAGGACATTGCTGTCAGTCAATCATGATCATCTAACCAATTGATCCCTCGGCGTGGGACCGAATCCGTACAGGTGGGTGGTGTGCAACAGTACATTGAATGTGTTGCAAGCAAGGTTTGAGTGCTGAGCCGCCGCCTGCTGCCATTGGCAAGTAACCGCACCCAGAAACCAATATTTGTTGGTGTTTGCATCAACTGTTCAGTTTGTTCAGCCACCTTGACATCATCATCCACACGTTAACCGTGCAAACCCCACCTTTGCACAACAGCAGTGAAAAGCTCTGCAAGCTTCTTGATATCGTTACTATGGCCTCTCTTCAGGACCGCCTTCCTGTGTAGGTCTCTTTATCTCTTCTGGCAGTGGGTTGGATCGCTGAATGAGCAAGCAGATGGTTTTCCTCTGTCCTGGCAGGTGTTTTATTGCACTTGATTTCCATGACATCTTACAGTTCAAACTATTCAGACTCTCTGATGAGCAAACTGGCCTCTCTCAGCCAATTCTGTCTGGTCTAAAAGATTACCTGAATCTCCAACTCTCAGGTCCTGAGTCTAATTGCTGCTCTAACAACCCTAGCACCAGGAAGATTAGCATTGCAGTTCAGTCAGCTGACCTGGAGGACACCATGATGATGGACGCTGGAGAAGAGTTGGATCTTGAGGAAGAGGATGACAAGGAGGAATCTAAGCTAGAGAAAGAGATAGAGGTGGAGGCTGAGACTGACCCTGATGTGCAGGAGCTGGAAGAAGGTAAGTTTCCCTAGGCTAAGGCCAAGCCTCAGCTGATTTTTGGCAAACCATGCGATGTGCTTGTAGCTTGTGCTGTGAGACTGAATCTAGATGAGGAAGGCAGCCTCTGTGATGATGGCCATGTTGGTATGGATCTCTTCCTTCTCCCCCTTGTCTAAAGGACCTGACCAACCACTCCTAATGTCAGGTCCCTCCTCCAGCATCCTTACTGATGAGGGTGTATGTGTGGGTCACCATGGTGCCACTGCTTTTCAGGAGTCAGAGCCAGATGAAGACTTCTCTCAAGAGATGGCTGCTGTCTCCAGCTGTTCCATGTTAGCAACAGAGAAGGGTAGGGGCGTCCAAAGGGCGCCTAATCGACTCTAATAGCTCTAGGGAGCTTGGGAAAATACCAGACTAGAGTCCAGTGTGAGCAACCATAGATTGAGTGGAGATATGAGGGTACACAGTACCTAGAGTCCAGTGTGAGCAACCAAAGGGCTCAGCACTGGACTTAGCTACACTAAGTGCGCTTCAAGGTAAACAAAGGTAAACAAAGAGTGGCTAATGCGCCACAACACTAGGAATAGGCATAGAAGGCTGGGAAAAGAAGTAGTAAGTAGCAAATTCAAAGGGGAATCAAATGGTAGTAAGTAAGAGACCATGTAGAAGAGAGAAAGCGAAGATAAGAGGTGAAGATCACCACCAGGAACACAAAGCTAGAGATGCATGCTTTCCCGCTCCTGGAAGATGGTCCAGCACAATGCCACTGTATCCAGACCGAAGAGGACACTTACAAAGTGTGCGACTACCAAACAGCGTCATCCTTGGAGCGCACTTTCAGTAGTACTGAACTACCTAAATTTGATATCATAGAGAGTCACCGTTCCATGCCTGTTTGACACCAGTCAAAGACGATCCACTGGATGGAAATAGGTTCACATTGAGAGACCTCAACGAAGAGAACAATGATTTGGACAATTTTACCTACATAAGTGACCAGGAAGATGTTGTTCTGTGCAATTCTACTCAATTGAATGGAAGTAATATCTGTACAGAGGATAGACTCACCCCGTGGCCTAACTCGTCCATCACCAAGAACTTTACAAGGAAAATACCCAAAGCATGGGTTGTAGTGGTCCAGCCGTCCAGGTGAACGGACACCCTGCACTAGAGTTGATCGACACCGGATTTCGGGCTGACTTCGTATTGTCATGCTGGCAGAACAATTATAGGTTGGATGCCTACCATTAGAAAAGCCTTTCACTATTCAGCCGGCCATTCAGGGTTCACATTCAAAGGTGAACTTCGGCGTGCAAGCTCGACCACAGGACCAGGGCATCAACTGCGAAAGATACTTTGATGTCATGAACTCGCAAAATTATAACTGACCCCTTAGAATGCCATTTCTGTATCAGCACAAGGCGACGGTCGGATTACATTCGCCATGTGTGGTGATCGGTAGGACGACACCGATTGAGATGAAGGGATCTCAAGAATCAGTACTGGAATCACGCCTACTGGAATTGACCATGATACTGTTGAGAAAGCCCAGCAGTACCTGAAAGAGTTAGCAAAGCCTTTGTACTAGCATGTCAAGGCCAGCAATTTCGCCACCTCCGTTTGCTACAATAAATCACGAGATACCGTTAATTGACAAATGAAAGATTTACCACTGGATGGAAAAGAAAGATGGGCGCCCAAGGACCAGTCTCTGGGAAGTTACAGCAGCTGGCAGTACCTGGCCCACGTTACTCATTCCTAAACCATGAAATTTCCCTTGGTTATGGGTCATCGTCGACTTACGAGAGCGTAACGGAAACACTCTCTTCCCATATGCCTGATATGGACAGTATATTGAGATGCAGCGTGAAGAAGCCCTATTGATCCGTTGTTGATGGGGCAGATGCGAATGAACAGATATGAATCATACCCGAATGCATTAAGCATACTGTAGCCACACTCCTCATGGGAAGTATATCAGCTCCTTCACGGTATACCTAGATGATGTCATTGTCTATTGAGACACATTATAAGATTACACATGACAGGCAAAGAAGGTGCTTGAAATGCTCACGAAAGAGAAACTATATGTGGATGGGGTTGTCCAGGCACGGCTTGTGAGCACTCACGGCCCAAGAAATCTCAGGGTAAGCCTTGAACCAGACCAGGCCCTGCCTTGGGCACCAACCTGAACTGGCCAATGACCTGATTGCCCCTCACACCCAATAAAAAGGCGACTGACCTCAGTTATAACCTCCGCCAAATATCGAGGACTCCATACCCTTCAGCCGGACAACCCAACCCGGTGTTGGCATCATCGACCGCACCCTGTTACCAAATCCGACTCCTCTTTGAAGTCAGTATTTGACCCCACTGGACAAGTCTATAGGCGGCGTTGTTCACAAGCACAGCGACATCGTCCGTTTCACTTTTAGAAGTCTGAGTTCAGTGCCCCAAAGTGCTGCCATAGACCCACCTGGCTTGAGTTCCAGGGGACAGTAAACCCTGGGAGGTTACAAGAGCTTCTGCTGTTAGGCCTACGGCATGCACTCACAGTGTACATATCAACTTACCAGACAAGACTGAGCACAATGACCTGCAATGGTGCGAAAGGCACCGGGTGATAGCTGCACGTATGATAAGCCCACAGCAGAATAGGTGTGTACCACCAGAGAGGCTGAGAAGTGACCGGCCTCAGATGAAAGGGAAAGGACGGCCAAGGGATCCTCGTCCCAAGAAGCAGCATCCCACAGGGCACGACACCTGAACCCAAGGGTAAGCCTAATGGATCCAACGGCAAAGGCGTTGACCCTGGGAACCGGGGGGCGTCAGATATCCCTGAAGATGAGCTCGATGTCGAAGCACAACATTTGCACTCGCCTCATGGAATGTTGCTCATCAATGAGAAAAAGGGAGTAAAAGTGACGGACCAGGACCTTCTAACCAGGGGAACCCAAACATTCTGAGAGCGACCTCAAATCCAAAGGGAAGTGCCACTCACTGGCACTGTGTGAAGCCCTTCAAGGTGGATGCACTGTCTGAGAAAGATACTCAGTGCACAAAGAGCATCTGGAGGGAATGCTGTAAGAGGAATAAGTCGAAAGAAAGAGCTACTCAGATGATGTCTAAAGCCCTCTTAAACCTGGTGAAGGACCTGGTCAATGAAGTAGCGCATCAGGACCACAAGCGCCGTGAAAGGGCAGCAAATGCCCAAGGCGATGGGGCCCCCGAAGCTGATCAACACAAAGAGCTATGTTGGACTTACTTTCAAGTATCTCCAAAGAGATGAGAAGAAGTCTGGGAGAGTAAAAGGGAAAAGGTTGCAGCCATGTCGGCATGATGATGTGTCCAGCGATAGGACTCCTCTTCGGACAACGACTGGAGTGACACCTCAACTGTCTCCAACTCTAATTCTTCTGATGAGTGATGACCGACGATGAATCAACCACCACCAGCAACAACTCGACCTCTTGGACTCAAACTCTGGGAGCAGCGCCCGTAGTCAGGGAAGTCCCCATGGTCGAAGACTACACCATGGATGGGGAAGAAGGCAGCAGGTCCTTGCAGACTTAGATGAAGAAGGGCTAGGTCTGCAAGGGAGAACCGGAGGAGCGTGATAAGAGAGACGGAAAGGAGGATGGCATTGGTGGTAAGATGTCTCTCGGAAAATACAAAAGCAACGAAAGAGCTGAACACAACAGGGACTGGAACGTCCAGTCAGAACAATTGTCTAAACCCAAACAAGAGTGAAAACACACAGGAAATATCACTCGGGAGCATCATACTCATCTCCGCGAGATCTAAATGTATACAGACTTGGAGAATGTGCCAGACAAAACCGTATTCCCATGCATAGGTCTAATGTTTGGAGGGCGTAAGTGTCCCTTGGACTCTCATAGAAGGCGGCTTACCTTTTGATATGGCAAGAAATTGGCTCATGATCCTGGTTCAGAAATCCCAGTTCTTCATTGATTAGGCTTGCCTCTTCTTGAGGATTTGCATTACCAGCATGTTCAAGGGTGTGGAGAATATCGTCATAGCTACTTGAATAAATAAGGACGAATCAATGGTGATGATCATTCACACACCAGGAAAAATTGCGCACCTAGTATGGACCCAAACAGCGATGCATCCATAAGTATGAAGATCCTGTGTCCTCTTGAGTTCACCAACATCAAGAGTGTAGGGAGTACTTACAACAGGTGGCCACATATTCGCTGACAGGCCAGTGGAAGAGCTGGGCTGGATTGTGCTTTTCATAGCCATGGTCCATGAGAGAACCTGGGGTGGGTAGCGGGTCCAACGGCATGCCAGATAACCGTCCCATCACAGAGGGTCCAACGACACGTCAGATAACCCCTGTTGTGATTGAGCCCCAGGATTCTCAATACGACACACAAAATAGGGATCTATCTGTGGGTGCAAAGGTCTTACATCCTAGTTGAGTCGACCAACATCAAGTGTGTAGCAAGTACTTACAACAGGTGGCCACATATTCGCCAACGGGCTGTTACTAAGGCTGACAGATTTTGGTGAACACTTGCCATAACGACCCAAAATTCTGGCCATCAATTCAATAGCCACAGTGGCGAGTAACACTTACAACAAACACTCAAACACAATAACACGACCGGACCCGAGGTCAGCAAGAGGGATGATACCCCAATATCGTCTTCATCATGCAGTAGCACAATTCCGAGTCGTACTAGTAGGAACCTTGGATGTATGTACTACGGACCATGTTAGATTGACTACACCAATTCACTGCGTCACTTACTATAACACGGTATGAACATCATCTCAAGTGCCCTATCAACCGGTGCAAATGGATGTCGCAGGAACAGCCTTCTGTGCTTCATTTTTTTTTGTGTATTCATCGCCCACAGATTTGAGCGAGTCAGCTCAGCTTTTCTATTTACACACATTCACAATGGAAGAGGTGGAAAAGATATATCATAGAAACTGGCGTCCTTATAAACTGAACCGCACTTGTGCCCCGCACGTGACCGTTACCTATAATAGGTACGCGTTTTCCACAGCACGGATTTCACCGTATGTGAATATAATATTGTCCGCAGTGCGGACCAATCGTCGGGCTTTGGCGGGCTTCGAGCATCTGCATTGCAATTGGCAAGCCCTACTGAACCTGGGGAGTAGTGCCACTGCTGGCGGCGAAAACCTTGCTTGGAAGGACAACTAGCAAGATTTAGACTAGACGCTAATATGGGTTTTCGTATACAACCAGTGGTGCTGTAGACTACGGATAAGCTCCAACATTTGAACCATACGCTAACACGAGTTTTTGAATTCATGTCACTGTGGTCCAATCAGGAGTCCTTGTGGTGAGTTTTCTTCATTTTTGGTCGGACCTACTCCGTGCAGGAGACACTGGGGAGTGGCGATCGTATAGAAGAAAGCTCTTGAAAGCACGCTGGAATAACAGTTAGACTGCGGGAGCACCCATACACTCACGACCTAAGAGCGTTTAGGTTGACCTAGAAATGTAACAAACGAAGAGAGCCGCAGACAGATGGAAGGGATTGCAAATCTACTGTAAAATTGAGGCACAATCGGACCGACATGGGGGAAGGGGTGTCATGATATATCGTGGCATGATTATTATCTTGATTTCAGATTGTGAACTTTTTCTTGGGTCTCGGGGAAGGGTCGACCTATCACTCTTTGTAACCACCGGCCCAGGGGCCTCGGAGAGAGGCCATCCAGATATGTGTTTTGTATAACCTTGAAAGCCGGACGGTGAGCGAATGCGTACTATGGCAACAAGAGTAAATGCGGCGGTGTCGTACCTGAACAGCTCTCGCACGAGCTTTCGGAAGTTGATCCGCTTTTCTGCGATGAAATAGAACGTTAATTTTCGTCGATCCCTGTGTCCCACAGATTCATGCACAACAAACTAGAGATGGGTTGAGTTTTAGGCATTTTCTAGTGGAACGATGTGTAGAATATTGTTTTGGATGAACCAGATACTAAAATTGATCCTATTTTCTGCAATACTACATGATTTTCCAAACCTCAGGGACCACTGCCGGCTACGTGGACCCTATTTGAAAGACCCTGCATGCGAGTGCTGACTCCAACTTGTGACGGCGAGGAACGATGTCAGTGTCGTTCTTCGACCAGCTCGTCCAGTTCGACACCTTCCCCAAGGTTCTCTCCACCTACAAGTCTCGTTCGGAATCGCACGGTCTGTTCCCTCCTCGTCGCCCTCATCGCCTTCCTTCTCGTCCTCAATGATCTCGGAGAGTATATTTGGGGATGGCCAGACTATGAGTTTAGCATCGACACCATGTCGGATAGTTTCATGGATGTCAACGTCGATATGAATGCTTTCTCAGAGAACATCCAAAAGAAATATGTGACAAGATTGACATTCGGTATTAAGTAAAGTCATACTGATTGATGCGAACCCATAACGGCACTTTCTTGGTTCGCATTACAATTTCCCCAACCCATTTTCGGCCACCTGTAAGATTCAGCGCCTTTCACCAGAGCAGGGGGTCCTCTAGGACGACGGCCCTGGTTCCGCTCCTTGTACCGCTTTAGGTACTCCATGGCAAACACCTGTGCAGCAGATCTATTCCACTCAGAGCATACATAGCCCTTGAGGTCAACCGAGAAGTTGTCGACTGTACAACACAGACCACTTTCGGGGTCCCAGGCAGCAATCTCCTCTTCACCGATGATCCGTGGCAACTCTTTTGGGCTTTCCAGCCCCAGAAGTTGCTGTCCAAGCTCTCGGATCAATTTCTGCTCGATGATCATGAATAAGTGAGCTATGTCCAGCTATCACACCTTACCTTGAATGCGCTGTGTTCAGAAGATTGGGGGTGCGGAAGTCGTTTGACCTTTTTCTGACGATGTTTAGCCAGCGGCAACGAGTTTTCAGACCCATCTACAGAACCAGCAGCCGATGATCAAATCATTCCATTTGAAAGTGCCGTCGCTATGGCATCGGCAATGGCAGTCTCGACAATCTGCCCAAGCTCTTTTCACATATTCTGCCGAATTTTGCTCTCGAGAGTCTCCTGAAGCTCCTGAAGTGTGCCTGAATCGATACCCTTCATTTGCCGGTATATAAAACGGGTTTAACCAATGCTTCTAGCCATGCCAAGAGTGCACCTTACCTTCCCTGGATACTTAGGCGATGGCTGTTTGAATCATGATCAGTGGGACTGTTCCTTTTGGGAGCACTTTGAGGATCCAATGGAGTGCATGAAAATATGTTCGTATCGAGCGGAAGAGGAAAGGCCAAGGCATCTACATCAACAATCTACGAAACTTGTCAGTGGTTACGTCTCAAGACTTGTACCATGCCAAATACAAACCTTTTTCTGTCCGTTGCTATCAGCAACCTCGGACTGTATCGATTCTCTCTAAATATCACTTAAGTCTAAGCTGAGGGCGTACTTTCAACCAAATACAGACCTTCTTCCCTTCAGCGACACTCGGTTCTCCGACTTGACAGCCTTCTAAGCTGCTCTGAGGATCGTTCATTACCTGTGAAGAGGGCACAAGTCAGCACAGGGACAAACTTATTCTAGGTTAGTTACTTTACTCATCGTCATCGGGTTCATGTCCTTCTGGGGGGTGGATGTGAGGGAGATCCTCAAATTCACCACTGCTTTCTTCCTCCCAGTCCATATCTTCCTCTGAATCCTCCACATTGCACACTGACTTGTTGGTGCTGGAGCTATACCCAAGTTCCTCACACACAGCCTCTTCACCGTTCTCTCCTTGCTCTGGATGCGGAGCATCTGTTGCAAACTCGTCACCGCTGGAACTATACCCAACTTCTGCATACGCAGCCACATCGTTGTTCCCTCCTCGCTCAGGATCTGCAGCATCACGAGTGGACATGTCACTGGAATCCAATACAACTGTGTTTGGTTGTCTCACATCTCCCATTTGACCGGTCACTTCACTAACATACCTGTCTTGCTGAAGGTCATTGGCAAAACTGGCATCACCGCTACGTGTGGCCTTTTCTGGTTCCACATTCCTTCTGCATTTTATTGCCCACAACTCCTCTGGGTGCTCTTTGGAGGTGTCTCGTCGCTCTTGATCGCCTTTTCCAGTGGCGACAGCAATACATCAATCATCATCCTCGTCCTCCCTTCTCCGTTTTCTTGCCAAAACCTAGAATCCAACAGTTAAAGCACTTGAAGGGCAAAACTTGAGACAGACCTCTTCATCATGTTGATCATGCTGTCCAGTGTGACCCACTGCTGAGTTAGATGATACCTACATGCGAAATGAGATGCAGAGATCTGGAAGCAGAATTCAATGTACAAGGAAACCGGAAGCCGGTACATTGCCTATTAGCCTCTTCCACACCCCTCCGAAAAAACCTGCAGGCCAGGGTAGTAGCTCTCTCGTTGCAGATGTCATTTCAGGCGTAGCATCAGAACCAGGGGCGCCATCTGGAACGATGGCATTGACAGGTACCTCCTTGTGCGTGCTTTGCTGAATACAAGCTGAGTCTTCCATACTGGCAGGAACATCATTCTCGGCCTTAGGCTTGAAAGCGGTGAGCAATCACAGTAGGCCGCTCTTTACATCAAGGACATACCCCGTCATGATCCGGAGTCCTTGGATGGGAAGCTTGCTTGCAATTCCGCTTGTAACGTGCGAATCATACATTTTGCTTCCGCACTATAGCTGCTAGTTGTGTGTCAGTCCCAATGCCAGAAGTATGGAAGGCATCAGTAGTACCTCGGGAGAGACCATTCCTCGACAAGATGTGACACTGAACGATAACGCACCTGCACCTGCTTGGATCGTCGACAAAGTTGTGGCAGGGAAGTCTGAATGCATCTGGCCCACTGCATAGGTGCATGGAATGTTTACCAGATCAACATTACTATCAGACAAATCAGTATGCATGCTTACTAGGGCTAACCGGTGTCCAGAATCCACCCACTGCTAACCATGAGACTCTAGGAGAGTCACTACGAACGCCTGGGTTGATTAGTGAAACCCTCAAGCGAGAACAGTGGTAGATGCGGAATTGGAGGACGTGGCAGGTGTTTGTCGCTTGTTGCTTTTGGTCGGATTGCACCGGACCAGCTGACTGCACTGTGGAATAGCTCAGATGTAAACAGATGTAAACACCTCAACCTGCAAACTCAGTACTCAGTCATGACTGTCGGTGTGGATGTCTTGCTCAACGATACTCCCCCTAGACCCTCCCAGCTAACAAGATACGATGGTCATTGATAAACCGATAAGTGAGATCCATGGGTGATTCTCCTGATGTCATGTGCTGCCTGCTTTGGATGTGGCCATGTTTCAGGAAACAGTGCACAAAGCAGAACGTGGAATCTCGTTAGCATTGGCCACAGGGACATGGTTGCCATATGTGATGTGATTCATTTAGTTGTGATTCATGGAGGAGGGTTCATGTGAACCAAGGGTATGCTGACTTGTCCAACCCTTTGTGTGCTATTCACGACTAGGTCAGCCATGCACAAAGAAAGGCGTGCTTGCTACACTACGATATATATGTTGGTGCTTGCAAGGGGTACGTTTGCATACTTCAGTTCCACAATGCCCCATTCTGGTTGTCGCCTGCTCGCTAACGACTTTCGCTCCAGGTGCACGCCGTACAATATTCTTTTGAGGTCTCAACACATCTTAGCCTGCCAACTCCCTGCCCCTCAGACATCAGGCCAACCAGGCCAGGCTCCGCCATCTTGTATTCCTGCTTCTCTTGGCGATGTTCCCAGTGAGGTCTGTTTTTCAAGGCAGCTTTTTTTTCGACTCTCACCAAAATAATTCCCCTCTCTCTCAGACGACACGACCACCTGCAGCTGTCGCTGGCCTCATCCCTGATCCGCTGTCTTTGTTCTGCGCTCTGACTAGTAACTGCCCTCCTTCTCAACTGTGCCGTGTACTCGTTGTGACAAGCGTCCCAGGTTCTATTCCGATCCCGGTCAGGCCATATGACAGGACCGAATGGCCCTCCTCCGAGGCATCACACCTGGGTGATCCAATGATGGTCGCGGGTGCCTCTAGTGCTTCAACCAGTGCCACTCATGACAATGATATAGTGCATCATGCATCCACCATCTCGTTACTGACGTAGTGATACTTTCTCCCTGAAGGAGGATCACATCGTGTATCAGCTGGTCAATGGAATCCCAATCCCAGACCATCCTGGATGCCAGGTGCGAGTATCACTTACTTACTGCCAATCATGACCAACTTTTCTTTTTTGTATTTTTCCAGGCACTTTGCGATCTCGCAGCTGACACCATACGTGCGGCGCTGGTGTCCTACCAGTCTCAGATTGTGATCTTCAACATGCTCCTTTCAGGTGAGGTGGCACAGGTCATAGCCGATCTGTTACCTAAAATGCTGATCTGGTCACTGCAGGAGGCACTCCAAGTAGTGTCAGGAGGGGAGGTAGACTCGTCTAGAGGCCATCTCCATTAGTCACAAATGGCTCGGTGCAGACAGCTGCATTGATAGTGTATGTCCACAATAGCTATGACAGATATGCAGAAATTGGCCAGTACATGTGGCCACCTACAACCAATTCTTTCACTAGATTGACCGAACATATCAGAGAGCGTCCAGACGGGCACATAGATGAGTCGCAAGTGATCTTTTCAATCTGTATGTGGCGCTGTCTAGACACTGTAAATAGTCAGGACATTAGTATTGAGTGTCCAAAACACTTTTAATCAATGTTGGAATGACTGAAAAATAGTGCCAGTCAAATTCAGCGTCTTGATGTGATGCTGAAGATGACATTTAGTCTATTAAAAAAAGTGTCTTGATCCTTGAATAAAACTGTTCTTGTCACTGAAAAAAATTGTTGTGCGTGCTGATTGATAGTGTCATGTAGCTGTATTTCCATGTCATACAACGCTGTTTGACGATGACATGGGCACCTTTTTTTGGGTTGGATAGTACGCATTTCCTGTATTTATATCCCACGTTGTCGCAATTGAAACAACTGACATTAAATGCTATACCATAGAGTTACAGACTCTGCCGAACGACCATGTACGAAGGGTATGGCAAAAGCAATACTTGAACACAATGAATCCTGGGGTAGCAGCTCAGACGAACACACTTGAAGCCTGCTTGAAGGTAAGCCAATGTTAGAAGGATCACTGTCGAGATGGGGCCAGGATCCTGTCCAGCTACCTCAGCCTCGACTGGGGCCATCTTATTTCGTCAGCCATGAAGCTTCTTCAATGGGACTTGAGGACGGCTGGCCTGGGGGACGCTTCCATGGCCTGTACTCATGAGTACTGAAGCACGACCCACATCCTAGATGGTTACAGTGTACTATCTCTGCACTCCATTCACCATATATGAACATACCTGATCTTCGTTCACTTCATGACCCAAGGAACTAGATTCACCGACTTGCTTTGGTGGACGGAGTATGATGCGTGGCTTTGGGCAAGTGTGAGGGTTCGATTGATCTGCGCCCGCAGCATTAGAAGTCTTTGAATATTGAAGGGAAACAAGTGCTTTCGCGGCATCGTGGATTGTTTGGCCATCCAGGATTCCAGGGTCCTTTGTTTAAGAGCCAGCATTGTTCTGTGTTTGATTAGGTCAAGCTCATCGTCATCGTCATGTTCTGGATTGATTAGTTCTCTGACATCGCTACTTTGCACCATGAGGTTGTAAGCATTCATGGTCATCGAGATGCTTAAGTCCTCAGCAATGAGTTGGCACCCAATATGAGGAACTACGAAGTAGGAGAGATACTGCCATAGAGATAGTGGTCAAATTGCATCAGTCAGAGTTGTGGGAGGGAAGAGCTGTATGAGGACATGCATGATGATTGCGGTCCCTTTCGAACTGTAACTGTGAAATTGTCATGATGTCAGCAGCTGTCCAGTGTGAAAGATGATTGATGACGCACTACCCAATGCGAGAGTTATGCCAAACAGCTGAGGATATTGGGACATGCTGCAACTGAGAAAACTGGGCCATAGTGTACCCGTCAGTCTCGAGGTCAGCCTTAAAACTGTTCCAAACAAAAAGAGCCTTCTGTGCTTTGTTATCAAAGACAATGTGTTGGAGTTCATCATACAGCTTCAATACACAGTTGGGAATATGTTGAAAGTCGATGCGCAGCGCTGGCCAGTTCATCTCATCAGCAAGCTTGACAGCCTCGAGATGGCATCGCTCTCATGTGATTTGAATGCAGATGTCCATTGCTAACCAAGCACTAGGTTTATTTGCTTTGACGAGGTCAGCATATGTCAATAACGCAGTTCTCAGTTGGCCGGATAGAGAGTCGACATTGGGGATCACATCTTCACAGTCCATACCCAGACAGATCTTGCCAGATATTACATTGCCTGGAGCGGGATCACTTTCTTCATCGGTAGGCTTGTTGTCGTCGGTGGCCACGGTCTTCGTGGGCTTACTCTTTGCTGGGCGGGGAGCATCTTCGTCACTTTCATCCATGGAGCCTACTTGTCTCTCTTTGGATCTGTCCTTGTGCCACGTCTGATGATGAGATTTGATTTTGCCTAGTGGGATGCGGGAAAGTCGTCAGCAGCATATTTCAATGTTAGAGCACCTCACCTGATGAGTGTCCCATGGTCTTTGTGGGCTTGCTCTTTGACGGTCCAGGATTCTCGTCACTTTCATCCATGGGGTCTGATTGCACGTCTTTGTATTTGTCCTTGCCATGCCAATTCCGTAAATGAGTGTGCTTGTCTAGTCAGGTGAGCAGGGCATCATGCGTAAAGCAATGTTCTTGACAGATGCGAGCAGCGTAGGACCAGTACTGTCTGCAGTGAAATTCATTACCAATTGGCTCATGCCACTGTCTGTATCTTGGACATCAGTATGTGCATCATGACTGCTGGATGAATTAAACTACTATAACATTACCTTGCTTGGAAGGTAAATGCATTCCCGAAATTCGTGGGAAATGGATCTACCGCCAAATGCCGGTATCACCGGCATTGGCTGAAACCCTATCCACTGACCGCTCCCATCCTTGCGCAGACTGTGGATAGTATCGTCGTGGTAGTACATGGCATGTCAGACAACAGACGACGACAAAAGGCCTGCAGCAAGGATTGGCGTTGTGCCCCTCCTTTGCTCCCATTCCCCCCCAAAAAGATGTGTACTGTACAGCGAACGTGGTGCAAGAGTATAGAAAAAAAAAATTATGCAGGTGCACCCTTCTTGTGCGCATCCCACCAAAGCAGGCACTGCAAGCATTTCACAATTTTTCTTCAGAAAACATGCTGAAAAAATGGAGGGAAGAGATACTCTTTTATTTCACATGTTTGGCAGGGAAAAATGCAAAAATAGTATTTTATTTTTGTCTGAAAAACATAGATTGATGGTAGTGTCCATTAGCTTCTACTGTAATTGGCATTAGCATTCAACCATGTTCTCTGGAAGAAAATCAAACATTATTTTTCCATTTTTTCTTTCCCAACATCAAAAATAAAACAGTATCTCTTCCCTCCATTTTTTCAGCATATTTTGTGAAGAAAAATTGTGAAATGCTTGCTGTGAGGGTCTTTCGATTCAATTCTTCCATACGATCGTCTTCAGCTGTGAGTTCTGTCGAATGGGAGGTCAAAAAAACTGTGGTGTCGAAATCCCACAGTAATCGGATGGTCGACTGCCCAGTGCTTCTACACTGTAAAAAGTAAAATCACTATATTTCAGTGTCTCAGATGCTGAAGCAGACAAAATCAGTGTCCGTGACACTGAATCCGTGGACGCATCTTTTCAGCCTCATTGTCTGACAGTGATTTTAAGCGTCACAACAAAATTTATGACTGAATTTCAATGTCAAGGGAGAAAAACAATGTCGTAACATTGAAAATTGGTGTCGTAGCAAAATCAGCATCGTAGCATTGAAAATCAGCATCATTGAATGTCAATCGTAGAACAATTCATCTATCTCTTCCTTGTTGCTCTTGCTCTCTGAACCATCCCCCCATCTCTCCTTATCTGCAAAGTTTTGTGTGTGAGTTGCTGGCATTCGGTCAATGATACCCCATCGTTTGCCTATGGGGACCAAACCGACCACAGCCTTTAAGTTTCGCACATCGGTAATGATGGGTGCACGGTGGGATGATAAATAAGTATTTTCCTTGGTTGCGTCCCTGCCTTCAGTTTTCCATGGGGTGATGAGAGCAAGAATGAGTGTCTTTCCACTCAGGGATGCAAAGAATGTATCTGTAGGTAGCATCAAAATCAATATGTTGTTGAGATCACTGTATCCAACAACATGGATTGAATGATGGTCGCGAGTCTCGAGTACCACCTCATACTAACAAAGGGATCAAGACCGGCTGTGTTATCTAAAGTACTGAGCATACCTTCATGTAGCAGTTCCTCCTCTGCAGAGTTGCTCGTTTGTGCATCATAGTTGTCATCTGGAAGGAATCACCACCCCCCCGTATCCGAACCTTCCTGCAGAAAAGATTGGGGCAGGCAAGCGCTTCCTCACTTCACTCTCTCGCTTTGCTAATACTTGAGCCACGTATTGAGCGATCTTCTGCTGAAGTCCTTGATCCTGTTGAGTGATCCTCTTGAATGGAGGGCGAATGACATGATCCAGGTCTGACATTAGTGGTACTCAATAATACATCTCATGAAGGAAGTGATCGACACTTACAATCTTCCAATACACGTTCAAACCCAACCGGTTCATCTCCCTCTCGATCATCCCATGAAGTAAGTTCTGCTGAGAGGTTGTAGCGCACAGAAAGTTGTTCGAGTGTGATTGAGCGTAAGAGGGTGTTATTGAGGTTACTCCATGGCTGGGATCGGGATCAGGTTGACCGTTGCAATGCTCCACAGTACCGCTCCATGAAGAAGCTCCATGTGGTCCAGACCGGACCACAGTAGTGGATTCCCTTGGCGATGTGAAGCAGCCCATGGGCCGTGAGGGTGCATGCTGGCAGGTGTTCGATGCGATGCTGATAGTAATACCTGGAAATTGAAGAAACGACAATGAGTATCACTCATTTTTCATAACCGTACCGCAATATCATATAGCTCTTCTTCTGTCATGTGGAACTGCAGCATAATTTTCATGAGTCCACCAAGTTCGCATGCATGTATATAATATTTCTGCTTTGGAAACCGGTTTGCAAGGAGGATAGGCGCAAGGTATACAAACCAGAAGCCCCATGCCTCAGCTGTGAATTGTGAGTGATTTGTGGAGAGATTCCCTAGAGCATGTATGAAGGCAGCAGGAGTGTGTTCTACAGTGGCCATTGTTTCTTGTGCGATATCTTCCCATACTTTTGCTGCAATTGTAAATTCATCCATGGCTGGCTCAAAACCTTTGAATTGCTTGGTCCACAGATTGACGAGGTTGGGAATAACATTCTCCAAGAAAAGATGGAACCACTCCCAGGGAATTGAGCATGCGTAATCGAGCGAGCCAACTCTACGCAGTCCTGGTACACCACAGATACCTGTCTCCTTCGCTATCCTTCGCTTTGTGGCCTTCGATGGTGCATCATTGATTTAGACGTAGCGACGAATTCCTTGTGAGATCACATCGGGAGATTGGTTGGATCCCAAACCACTGATTTCCGGCTTCCCTTTGGAGGTGTCATGACCATGCCTTGCCCGACCTTTTCCCACGCCTCCACACCCTTTCCGACACCTCTGCCCACCTCTCCGACACCCTCCGACCCATTCCCGACCAAGTCTGATGCTTAATAAGCTCGCCGACCACTCTGCCACTGCATCCAAGCAATTGCCACTGTCAGCCACTGTCGGTCTTGACTCGTAACCACCATTCATCTATATTGGGCTGACCCCCTGTGGGTCATGTGATCGTCTTAGGGGGCTTTATCCATTTGGGGCCACCAGGCTGATTAGGCACAGCATGGTGCCTGCACCGCATGGCGCTCCAAAGGGTCGCACCGCTTTCCAGGATTTCGGCCTGGCCTGTGATTGGCTGTTGGTGAGCGCTCCATCACAATCTTATCCGCTTGTAGATACATCCTTTGTCTCATCCATTTCTTCTGCTGTTAGCCTTCATTCCATTGCGAAGTTTTCTGACACTTACTTCCCCTTGAAAATTTCCGTACCTCCGTATGTTAGTTCCGACATCCCAATACTGTACCACCTCAGTTCTGCTGTAGTGTAAAAATACCCGTACAGTACCCCGATGTCCCCTCAGTATGAATATTGACATAAGTTCCCCATTCTGAGACTCTGTCCCTCTCCTCTGAGTCCCTCCGATCTCTCCGTACTTAGCCCACCTCCGAAATACGAGGGCCGAGCTTGTACAAGGGGGCAGCACACGAGCTCAACCCGACACCCTCCTCTGACCTCCGCTCTGCTCCGCTAGTCGGAACCTCTGTCGGCCCCTTCCGGCCATCCCTGCTCTGCTCTGCTAGTCGGAAACCCATCGGCCTCCTTTGGAAAGCCTCTATCTCGGTCCCTACCAATCGGACTAGCATCGGACTTTGAATCTCCGACATCGGTCTACCTTCTAGTACACTTTCGGGACCCTTTCGCCCCTGTGAACCCTCGGAGTGAGGCCCGAACTTGACAGGAGGTTGGAGTGCAGGATAATGTGTTTTCCCTAAACCCCAAACCGCCTGTATCTTGCATGACTGGCATGGAAAAATTGCATTGTGACCTTTAATCTCCAGGAACTTTTCGATTGCAAGAATGTCGCTGAGACTGAAAATGATGTATGCGTGCAGATTGAACATAACTTTCTTGCCTGCATCGAAGGTTCGCACTCTGTATGCGAGTTCTGCTAGTTCATCGTCAAGAGGTGATAGAAAGGAGTTGAGCTCCTTCGGCTGTTTTGGTCTGGGAATAATCCCAACGCAGAGTAGGTGCCAGTGGTGAGTCTGTTGGTTGGGCGGGATATTATAGTTTTGTAGTATGACTGGTGTTGCAGTGGGTCCACCTCATTTACCCTTGTACAGTGAATAGCTGTCGGTGCAAAGTGCTAATGCGATGTCACGGTCATCGCAAAAGTACCGATGTGCCAGCCTTTCACCATCTACCTCAACATACTCTGCCTTGAGCTTCCGGTAGTGGATGCCGTCGAACACGTCCGAGATGTGGCCAGGTGTTGGTATGTAGCTTGCACGATAATCCATCATGCATATCATTTGAGGACTCTGGAAGAATCCTTGCAGGTGTGGGATGAGAGGGAAATAGGTGAATTGACGGTGTGGCCTTCTATTAGCTTTGAACCGCAGTTGGTTGCAATATGGGCAAACGATAAGCTGCCGGTACCTCCCAGCATAGAGTATACATGATTGTGGGCAACAGTTGTAACGCTTATAATCCGAAGACTATACTCGGTTACTCCTTGGCTGACAGAGAGTAGAGGATGAGGGAAAGAGTTAATGCGACGATGCACAAATGAACTCAATTGGAGTGTCTATGACAAGAGAGACAGTATTTATACTAACTAGAGTGTTTGTACCGCGGAACGTCGTAGAACAAACCAAACAAAGAGGGATAAACGCTATTGGCTGCAGCGTTCCACGCTGAGTCAATGCGGCTACGCTGACGAATCAGCTGACTAAGTAAAGCATCTATGAGCGCGTCTAAGTAACCCTAACCAGAGAGTGGATAAATAAGGCAAACTATGCTAAGAGTACGCTACAATTAGTAGTGAAAAAGTACGGGCCGTTACACTATCCCCTCCTACGGCTCGACTTCCAGGCGAGACCAGATAGGCTGCACAGCAGTCAAGGGGTCGGATACAGCGGAGAAGAAGAGACCCTCGGTCGAGAGTAAACGAAGTTTCTGGGGGGCACCGGGGTGGAGTTTGTAAAAATTGTCTATCGCCTCCTGGGCGTTCTTAAGAGCAGACCTAGGCTCCCAAGTGCGATCTTCTTCCGGGTATCCCCTCCAATGGACGAGGAACTGAAGATTACCACGCTTCAAGCGGGAATCAATGACCTTTTCAACTTCGTATTCGATGTCTCCTTCATCCGTAACCCGTTGTGGGCCGGGCCGAGTAACCGGTTGCCCATCAAGAGCACTGAGATAAGGTTTCACCTGTGAAACGTTCACCACCGGGTGTATGCGCATCGAGCACGGCAGCTTTAATTTAACGGCATTAGGTAAAACGTCCAAGACCTCGTATGGGCCTATCCACTTTTTGGTCAACTTTCGGCTCTGCCGATCCTTCAGCGATAAATGGTTGGTAGCCAGCCAAACCTGCGAGCCTACAGAGTAAGCAGGGGAAGGGGATCGTCGTTTATCTGCCTGAGTCTTTTGACGAGTCCTAGCTTTTCCCAAACTTTCGCGCACTTCCTGGAACACCTGGAACCAGTTTTTAGTGGTCTCCTCTGCTGCTTCTACCTTAGAAGTCGTCGGCTCGACGCCCATCCGTGGTGTATACGAACGAGTAACTTCAAAGGGGCACTTGCCAGTAGAAGAAGACTTGGAGTTGTTATACACGAATTGAGCTAGGGGAAGCCAATCCTCCCATCGTTCCTGCTGATGGTTTGCATACATCCGTAGATACTGCTGAATTTCGCGGTTCAACCGCTCCATTTGACCATCTGTCTGTGGATGAAATGCCATCGAGAGCTTCTGCTCGACACCCAACATTTTAAATAGCTCCTTCGAGAACTGAGATGCGAACTGCGGTCCGCGATCCGAGACGAGAGACTGGGGAAGGCCGTGATGCTTCCAGACGTGAGTTAAATAAAGCCGTGCCGTACTAGCGGCAGTTTCCTTTTCAGTGCAGGGGATGAACTCTGCTTCCTTAGAGAACCGATCCACGACAACTAAGACGTAAGACTTTCCAGAGGAGCTCCTGACTCCTATATCCATAAAGTCGGTCGTAAGATCCTTCCAAGGCCCATCAGGGACAGGTAAAGATTTGAGTTCGCCTGCCAGCGGCTTGTTACTAGGCTTGCTAGCTTGACACGTCTGACAGTGCTTTACGTACTCCTCGACATCGGGCTTCAAGGTAGACCACGTGAACCAGCGTGTGATCAACTCCTGAGTTCCTTTTACGCCTCGATGACCCGCTAGGGGTGAATCGTGAAGAGCAGTGAGTACCTTCTGTCTAAGTGCCTCAGGCACGAAAACTCTGTCTCCATCGTACAGTAAACCGTCGTGTCGGTCGAGCGTTCCAGCATCAACCTCAGCCGTTACACTGCGCAGTTCTTCTATGAAGGGATTTTCTAAGTGCACAGCGCGCACTTGTTCAGGTTTAATAAATATCGACTCCTCAGATTTAGCGTTCTCGCGATTTTCTACTAAGTCCTCGTGGCGAGAGAGAGCATCCGGTCGTCCCATCGAAACTCCTGGTTTGTGGACAATGACACAGTTGAAACGACTGAAGTACTGTGCCCAACGTGCCTGGTGTGGTTGAAGCTTTTGTAACGTCATAAACCATTTAAGGTTGTGGTGATCTGTCCAAATCTCAAACTGGTACGGAGTAGCCTCGAGGTAGTGACGCCATTGTTCTAGGGCGCGAATGATGGCTAGCATTTCTTTGTCGTGAACCGTATAATTAAGCTCTGCTCCACTAAGCGAGTGACTCGAATAGGCAACTGGTCTCCAGAGACCGTCATCGCATTCCACCGAGAGCACAGCTCCGGTTGCATAATCCGAGGCATCGGTTTCTAAACGGAACTTCCGATCCTGATCGGGGAACATAAGTATAGGCGCGGTCGTGAAGGCTTCCTTTAACGTATCAAACGCCATTTGGCACTTGTCAGACCAGAGAAACGGAGTGTCCTTCTTTGTGAGATCATTAAGGGGGCACACGACCTGCACGAAATCCTTTATGAAATGTCGGTAGAAGTTCGCAAGGCCAATCGTGCACAGCAGTGACTTTAGCGGGGTCCATCTTAACTCCATTCATGCCAACTATCATACCCAGAAAATCGACCTCCTTTTGTTTAAATAAACACTTCTCTGGTTTAACGAACAAGTCGTTCTCCTTCAGCCTTCTAAGCACCTCTAGCACGATCCTGTCATGCTCCTTTTCATTGTCCGTTTTCATGAATATCATAAGATCGTCTATGTATACAACTAGAACGTCCTCCATATCGCCGAAGATGTCGTTCATCATGTTCTGAAATGTGGCGGGGGAATTACATAAACCAAAGAACATCACCAGCGGTTCGAAGGCTCCACGGTGACAGACGAAAGCGGCTTTCCACTCGTCACCTTCCTTGATCCGGATGTTATTGTATCCCCACCTAAGGTCCATTTTTGTAAAAAATTTACACCCTTTCAACTTGTCAACAAGCTGCGAGATGAGCAGGAGCGGATACAAGTTCTTCACCGTATGCTCGTTTAAATAGCGGTAGTCCTGTACCATATGCTTCTTTCCATCCTTTTTAGGGACGAAGAACACGGGAGAAGTCTGCAGCGATTTACTTGGCCGAATATAACCCTTCTTGAGTTGTCCATCAACGAAGTTGCTAACTTTGGTTTGCTCATCAGGGCTGAGAGGGATCAACCTTCCCTTTTTCGGCACAAATGACTCCTTAAGTTCTATCACGTGGTCCCAAGGTTTCCTAAGCGGCATGCATTCAGATTCCTGGACAGAGAAGACGCTTAAATAATCGTGGTAGTCCTTCGGAACCAGTTCCTCAGGGGTTTTATCCTTTTTAGGAGCCTCCTGCCTGTCGGCTCTAAATATATTATGCCAGTCTTCGAGGGCCTGGACCTCCTCCTTTTCGATACGTCTAACGAAGGCCGGCTTCGGCGCAAGTTGCCTGCAACTACAAGGACACCTCTTCACTTCAGTCAACCCCCTACGGGGACCTATTAGGTTCATATATTCTTATAGATGTTATGACCTAATAGGTATCAACTGGTTGGGAATCCCCAACCTCTGGAGATTCTCCACATCATGGCTGGGGAATCTCCAGGCCTGCCATTTGACAGGGGTTGGAGAATGTTGGAGAAATACATTTCCCCACAGTAAATACACTTTTGGTGTCAATATACTGGGGTGGCTGGGGTCCAGAAAGGATTTTTCCCAACAAATAACCTGCATATTCTGGGCTTTTCCCAAGGTAAATAGACCCCCTTGTTGAGCTAAATTGGGCATTCTCCATGCTAAACTGACCTGGAACAGGAGCAGCTGGGACTTCTCCAGGCTAAATCGACCCACTTCTCAGCCCAACCCTGGGCATTCCCCATGTTCATTTGACCTATCCAGGGTGGCACTGGGGATTCTCCAGCATAAATTGACACCTTTTTAGGGCTAAACCCAAGTGAAATTGACCTTCCCTGATGACAACTGGGGTTTCTCCAGGCTAAATGTGGGCACTCCCAAGATAAATTGACCCACATTTGATGATAACTGGTTTTTCAGCATGGGCTTTCCAAGTGCTAAATTGACCTACCCAGGTGGCAATTGGCCAGTCCACAGGCATCAGCAAAACAGTCTTTTTGAAACAGAGTCACAGTCACTACAGTGTCACAGTTCAGTTTCTACATCAAATGCTGCTCTAAATACATTATTTTTTGCACTTCTAATGTATGAAACCATGTATCTAGGGTGTGTACATTCAAAAAAAAAAAAAAAATTTGGGTCTGAAATATAGTAATTAATGAGTTGTGAACCACTGTGCAGCACTGTACAGAGGGGGACCTTCCTGTCACACTGTGACACTCTGTGGTGGCTGTACAGAGCTGTACAGTCACAAACTGTTTTGCTGATCAGTGGCTATATTGGACCCCATGACAGGTTAGGGGGACAGTCCATGCCTGTTTGACTGCCTCTGCCGAGACCTGATATTTCACCAGGCTGAACAGACATCCTTTCTAAGTTAATTCTCAAGACCACGCACAGGACTGGCACAGGATGGTGGAAAGGGTTGTACACATAGGATAGGATAACACCATCAAGTGTGTGGATCCTGAACCTTGTGGGGATTAGAGGTTTGGTAGGGGAAATGGAGATTCTCCAAGAGGGGTTAAAGACTACCCAAGGGGACATGAAGATTCTCCATGTGAGGTTGGAGATTCCCCAAGGGGGGTTGGAGATTCCCCAAGGAGGGTTGGAGATTCCCCAATGGACATGGAGATTCCCCAATGGACATGGAGATTCTCCAGGCCATGCTGGAGATTCTCCAAGATGGGGTGGAGATTCTCCAAGATGGGGTGGAGATTCTCCAAGATGGATTGGAGATTCCCCAAGAGGACATGGAGATTCTCCATGTCATGTTGGAGATTCCCCAAGAGGGCATGGGGATTCTCCATATGAGGTTGGAGATTCTCCAAGAGGGTTGGAGATTCCCCAAGGAGGGTTGGAGATTCTCCAAGAGGGTTGGAGATTCCCCAAGGAGGGTTGGAGATTCTCCAGGGGGACATGGAGATTCCCCAAGGGGGTTGGAGATTCCCCAAGGAGGGTTGGAGATTCTCCAGGGGGGTTGGAGATTCTCCAGGGGGACATGGAGATTCCCCAAGCTGCTGCACCTTGCCTAAACCATAAATGAGTGTGGAGGGGAAGGGGGAAGACTGGTCATATGTTCTGAAGGGGTGGCTGTGATGGTCTGTAATTTGAATATGTGATAGGGGTATGTGAAGGCGATCTGGGTATCGATTTTCATTGAGGTAGGTTAAGAATTGCAGGAATGGGAAGAGAATTCGCATTTTACCCCTATTTATCCTAGTACCCTTGTATTGCACTGAATTTGCTGAAATTAGCAGCCAGTTCTAATGAAATACATGTCCTGAATTCATTGCAATACAGTAGAACATGCACAAATGTAAGGAGGAAGTGTGATGAGGCAGAAATAAGTCAGTTGAGTCCGCTTTTATGCTTACATAATCAAAAAAGCGGAGTGGCAGGAAGTGACACTAATTAGGCACCACATGTCACACAGCCACACTGTGGGGAATGTGGCCCAGGCCGCAGGACAGCCACCTGCCGGCACTTCGGATTAAGAAAGAAGGCACACATTTGGTAATCAATTGAAACCTTATTTGACAGCCAAAAAGCGGACTACTACACTTTTGCTAATGATCTAACCTACACATTTGCTAATGAATTAGACTAGACTTTGGTAGTCAAAAGTGCGGACCACTACCATTTTTCCTAATGAACTAGGTACCCTTGTGCTAAAGACCTATACTACACTTTTGCTAGTTGACTAGGCTACTAGGCTAACCTTTTGCTAATGAAGTAAGCTACCTTTTCCTAATGATTTACACTACACTTTGGTAGTTAAAAATGCGGACTACTACACACTTTCCTAATGAACTAGACTACACTTTTCCTAATGATCTACACTACACTTTGGTAGTCAAAAATGCGGACTACTACACATTTTCCTAATGAACTAGACTATGCTTTTCCTAATGAACTACACTACACTTTGGTAGTCAAAAATGCGGACTACTACACATTTTCCTAATGAACTAGACTATGCTCTTCCTAATGAACTACACTACACTTTGGTAGTCAAAAATGCGGACTACTACACATTTTCCTAATGAACTAGACTACACTTTTCCTAATGAACTACACTACACTTTGGTAGTCAAAAATGCGGACTACTACACATTTTCCTAAGAACTAGACTACACTTTTCCTAATGATCTACACTACACTTTGGTAGTGGAAAATGCGGACTACTACCACTTTTCCTAGTGAACTAGACTACACTTTGGTAGTGAAAAATGCGGACTACTACACACTTTCCTAATGAACTGGACTACACTTTTCCTAATGATCTACACTACACTTTGGTAGTGGAAAATGCGGTCTACTAGCACTTTTCCTAGTGAACTAGACTACACTTTGGTAGTGAAAAATGTGGACTACTACACACTTTCCTAATGAACTAGACTACACTTTTCCTAATCATCTACACTACACTTTTCCTAATCATCTACACTACACTTTGGTAATCAAAAACTGTGGACTACTACATGCTTTCCTAATGGACTAGACTACACTTTTCCTAATGATTTACACTACACTTTGGTAGTCAAAAATGCAGACTACTACACACTTTTCCTAATGATCTACACTACACTTCGGTAGTCAAAAATGTGGACCACTACATTTTTCCTAATGACCTAGACTATGCTTTTGCTAATGATCCAGACTACATTTTTGCTAATCATCTACGCTACACTTGGGTAGTCAAAAACATGGACTGCTACACACTTTCCTAATGAAGTAGCCTATGCTTTTCCTGAAGACCACCACATGTTTTCCTAATGAACTAGACTACACTTTGATAGTGGAAAATGTGGACCATTACACTTTTGCTAATGAACTATACTATGCTGGGTTATCAAACATCTGGACCACTACACTTGTCCTAGTGAAGTAGACTACACTTTGAGAGTCAAAAGTGTTGACCACTATGTGCTTCCCTAATGAACTAGACTACACTTTTGCTAATGAACTATGCTACACTTTGGAAGTCAAAAATGCAGACCACTACACATTTTCCCAATGAACTAGACTACTCCTTTGCTATGAACTGTACTACACTTTTCCTAGTTGGCTATGCTAAAATTGGTAGTGAAAAATGTGGGCCACTACACTATTTGTAATGAACTAGACTAAACTTTTGCTAGTGGACTATGCTACACTTTTCCTTGTTGACTATGGTACACTCGCTAGTCAAAAATGTGGGCCACTACATTTTTTCCTAGTGAACTAGACTACACTTTTGCTAGTCAACTACACTACTCATTGGTAGTCAAAAATGCAGCACACAACACTTTCCTAGTGAACTAGACTACACTCCTCCTAATCAACTATGCTACACTTTTGCTAGTGGACTACACTACACTTGGTAGTCAAAAATGCGGACAACTACACTTTTCCTAGTGAACTAGACTACACTTTTGCTAATGAACTATACCACACCTTTGCTAGTTGACTATGCTACACTTTGGTAGTCGAAAATGTGGACCACTAACATTTTCCTAATGAACTAGACTACACTTTTGCTGATGAACTATACTTCATTTTTCTGTCCATGCCTCCCTGGGGAATCTCCAACCCCCTTGGGGAATGTCCATGCCCTCTTTGGGAATCTCCAACATGACATGGAGAATCTCCAACCCCCTTGGGGAATCTGCAACCCCCTGGAGAATCTCCAACCCTCCTTGGGGAATCTCCAACATGACATGGAGAATCTCCAACCCCCTTGGGGAATCTCCATGTCCCCCTGGAGAATCTCCAACCCCCCTGGAGAAATCCATCTTGGAGAATCTCCACCCCATCTTGGAGAATCTCCACCCCATCTTGGAGAATCTCCAGCATGGCCTGGAGAATCTCCATGTCCATTGGGGAATCTCCATGTCCATTGGGGAATCTCCAACCCTCCTTGGGGAATCTCCAACCCCCCTTGGGGAATCTCCAACCTCACATGGAGAATCTTCATGTCCCCTTGGGTAGTCTTTAACCCCTCTTGGAGAATCTCCATTTCCCCTACCAAACCTCTAATCCCCACAAGGTTCAGGATCCACACACTTGATGGTGTTATCCTATCCTATGTGTACAACCCTTTCCACCATCCTGTGCCAGTCCTGTGCGTGGTCTTGAGAATTAACTTAGAAAGGATGTCTGTTCAGCCTGGTGAAATATCAGGTCTCGGCAGAGGCAGTCAAACAGGCATGGACTGTCCCCCTAACCTGTCATGGGGTCCAATATAGCCACTGATCAGCAAAACAGTTTGTGACTGTACAGCTCTGTACAGCCACCACAGAGTGTCACAGTGTGACAGGAAGGTCCCCCTCTGTACAGTGCTGCACAGTGGTTCACAACTCATTAATTACTATATTTCAGACCCAAATTTTTTTTTTTTTTTTGAATGTACACACCCTAGATACATGGTTTCATACATTAGAAGTGCAAAAAATAATGTATTTAGAGCAGCATTTGATGTAGAAACTGAACTGTGACACTGTAGTGACTGTGACTCTGTTTCAAAAAGACTGTTTTGCTGATGCCTGTGGACTGGCCAATTGCCACCTGGGTAGGTCAATTTAGCACTTGGAAAGCCCATGCTGAAAAACCAGTTATCATCAAATGTGGGTCAATTTATCTTGGGAGTGCCCACATTTAGCCTGGAGAAACCCCAGTTGTCATCAGGGAAGGTCAATTTCACTTGGGTTTAGCCCTAAAAAGGTGTCAATTTATGCTGGAGAATCCCCAGTGCCACCCTGGATAGGTCAAATGAACATGGGGAATGCCCAGGGTTGGGCTGAGAAGTGGGTCGATTTAGCCTGGAGAAGTCCCAGCTGCTCCTGTTCCAGGTCAGTTTAGCATGGAGAATGCCCAATTTAGCTCAACAAGGGGGTCTATTTACCTTGGGAAAAGCCCAGAATATGCAGGTTATTTGTTGGGAAAAATCCTTTCTGGACCCCAGCCACCCCAGTATATTGACACCAAAAGTGTATTTACTGTGGGGAAATGTATTTCTCCAACATTCTCCAACCCCTGTCAAATGGCAGGCCTGGAGATTCCCCAGCCATGATGTGGAGAATCTCCAGAGGTTGGGGATTCCCAACCAGTTGATACCTATTAGGTCATAACATCTATAAGAATATATGAACCTAATAGGTCCCCATAGGGGGTTGACTGAAGTGAAGAGTCCTCCCAACAAGCATATTGCAGGAGTTTGATGCTGCTAACCCACCCCTTTCCCATTGAGTTTCAACTCCTGTGCTTTCTCGAGCATTTTTTTCTTTCTCTATATAATTCATTAATCATGGTAAACGATATTGAATATTCGGCTTGGAGTAGACTACAATTTTGCACTACTAATTCTTTGGCTGTTTCGTACCATTGCTTCATGCACCACTGCATTGTAGGAGACTTAGCAGCACAGTGTCACACCATGTCACATCACATGATTATGGACACTTCGAGATGACCACTACCTTACTCTACTCATCATGGTCAAAGCGCCCAGGCCGCATACCTTGAAGCAATCGCTCCAGCTTTTGGCTATGAGCCAAGCAATGACAGTGCTTCAAGAACAAATGGACACACTTACTCGTGAGTTAAGCAACTGATGATGGCCGGATAGCATCAGTTATCCTTGCATGCAGGTAATCAGAAAGCCAAGGAGATTCGACACAAGAAAGCCAAGGAACACGACCGTCTCACCACGACTTGCAACCTGATCCCATGACCAAAGGGCCGCCCAGGACGAAGCGAAGGAAAGGGCTATAGCATTATTAGAGCAATGGGTCTGTCGAAGCAGAAAGAGTACTTCAACTATCTTAAGGTCTGTTTTTTTTTCTCCCTGATCCATCTCATTTATTTGACCGATTGATGATCGATGAGTGTAGTGCGCTATTCGCAAGCTCGCCAGCTGCAAACTCGACATGGCTCAAACATTAATGCGGCAAAAAGACAAGTTATTGGTCGAGAAAGTTATCTTCCAGGTAAGTGATGGTGACATATGGTGCATATATGTGCTGACTTGTACATAGGCACAGTTAGAATACAAGATATTCCAGCAGTACGAGAATGCCTGGCCTGTGCATGACCTATTGGCACAATATCTGCGCAATAATTCACAACAAGAGAAAAAAGCAGGCATGAAATTCCAGGTATGCTGTCAATACTTTCCTGTGCAGTTCACAGTTGCAGGTAGTCATAGCACAAAAACAGGAAAAACAAAGCTTCTATTACTGACGATGAATCAAGCCACTCGGACTTCAGCACAGATGTGGATGGATCCGATGTCAACACAAGTCACTCGGAGATGGGTAGTGCAAATGAAGAAAGTGATTCAAGCCGCAGAGGATGCCTGGAAGATGTGCAATCAGACCCCATGGATGAAAGTGACGAAGATGCTCCCCGCCCAGCAAAGAGCAAGCCCACAAAGACCATGGGATGCTCATCAGGTGAGGCACTCTAACATTCAAATATGCTACTGATGACTTTCTCGCATCCCACTAGGCAAAATCAAATCTCATCATCAGATGCGGCACAAGGACAGATCCAAAGAGAGACAAGTAGGCTCCATGGATGAAAGTGACAAAGATGCTCCCCGCCCAGCAAAGAGTAAGCCCATGAAGACCGTGGCCACTGACGACAACAAGCCTACCGATGAAGAAAGTGATCCCGCTCCAGGCAATGTAATATCTGGCAAGATCTGTCTGGGTATGGACTGTGAAGATGTGATCCCCAATGTCGACTCTCTATCCGGCCAACTGAGAACTGCGTTATTGACATATGCTGACCTCGTCAAAGCAAATAAACCTAGTGCTTGGTTAGCAATGGACATCTGCATTCAAATCACATGAGAGCGATGCCATCTCGAGGCTGTCAAGCTTGCTGATGAGATGAACTGGCCAGCGCTGCGCATCGACTTTCAACATATTCCCAACTGTGTATTGAAGCTGTATGATGAACTCCAACACATTGTCTTTGATAACAAAGCACAGAAGGCTCTTTTTGTTTGGAACAGTTTTAAGGCTGACCTCGAGACTGACGGGTACACTATGGCCCAGTTTTCTCAGTTGCAGCATGTCCCAATATCCTCAGCTGTTTGGCATAACTCTCGCATTGGGTAGTGCGTCATCAATCATCTTTCACACTGGACAGCTGCTGACATCATGACAATTTCACAGTTACAGTTCGAAAGGGACCGCAATCATCATGCATGTCCTCATACAGCTCTTCCCTCCCACAACTCTGACTGATGCAATTTGACCACTATCTCTATGGCAGTATCTCTCCTACTTCGTAGTTCCTCATATTGGGTGCCAACTCATTGCTGAGGACTTAAGCATCTCGATGACCATGAATGCTTACAACCTCATGGTGCAAAGTAGCGATGTCAGAGAACTAATCAATCCAGAACATGACGATGACGATGAGCTTGACCTAATCAAACACAGAACAATGCTGGCTCTTAAACAAAGGACCCTGGAATCCTGGATGGCCAAACAATCCACGATGCCGCGAAAGCACTTGTTTCCCTTCAATATTCAAAGACTTCTAATGCTGCGGGCGCAGATCAATCGAACCCTCACACTTGCCCAAAGCCACGCATCATACTCCGTCCACCAAAGCAAGTCGGTGAATCTAGTTCCTTGGGTCATGAAGTGAACGAAGATCAGGTATGTTCATATATGGTGAATGGAGTGCAGAGATAGTACACTGTAACCATCTAGGATGTGGGTCGTGCTTCAGTACTCATGAGTACAGGCCATGGAAGCGTCCCCCAGGCCAGCCGTCCTCAAGTCCCATTGAAGAAGCTTCATGGCTGACGAAATAAGATGGCCCCAGTCGAGGCTGAGGTAGCTGGACAGGATCCTGGCCCCATCTCGACAGTGATCCTTCTAACATTGGCTTACCTTCAAGCAGGCTTCAAGTGTGTTCGTCTGAGCTGCTACCCCAGGATTCATTGTGTTCAAGTATTGCTTTTGCCATACCCTTCGTACATGGTCGTTCGGCAGAGTCTGTAACTCTATGGTATAGCATTTAATGTCAGTTGTTTCAATTGCGACAACGTGGGATATAAATACAGGAAATGCGTACTATCCAACCCAAAAAAAGGTGCCCATGTCATCGTCAAACAGCGTTGTATGACATGGAAATACAGCTACATGACACTATCAATCAGCACGCACAACAATTTTTTTCAGTGACAAGAACAGTTTTATTCAAGGATCAAGACACTTTTTTTAATAGACTAAATGTCATCTTCAGCATCACATCAAGACGCTGAATTTGACTGGCACTATTTTTCAGTCATTCCAACATTGATTAAAAGTGTTTTGGACACTCAATACTAATGTCCTGACTATTTACAGTGTCTAGACAGCGCCACATACAGATTGAAAAGATCACTTGCGACTCATCTATGTGCCCGTCTGGACGCTCTCTGATATGTTCGGTCAATCTAGTGAAAGAATTGGTTGTAGGTGGCCACATGTACTGGCCAATTTCTGCATATCTGTCATAGCTATTGTGGACATACACTATCAATGCAGCTGTCTGCACCGAGCCATTTGTGACTAATGGAGATGGCCTCTAGACGAGTCTACCTCCCCTCCTGACACTACTTGGAGTGCCTCCTGCAGTGACCAGATCAGCATTTTAGGTAACAGATCGGCTATGACCTGTGCCACCTCACCTGAAAGGAGCATGTTGAAGATCACAATCTGAGACTGGTAGGACACCAGCGCCGCACGTATGGTGTCAGCTGCGAGATCGCAAAGTGCCTGGAAAAATACAAAAAAGAAAAGTTGGTCATGATTGGCAGTAAGTAAGTGATACTCGCACCTGGCATCCAGGATGGTCTGGGATTGGGATTCCATTGACCAGCTGATACACGATGTGATCCTCCTTCAGGGAGAAAGTATCACTACGTCAGTAACGAGATGGTGGATGCATGATGCACTATATCATTGTCATGAGTGGCACTGGTTGAAGCACTAGAGGCACCCGCGACCATCATTGGATCACCCAGGTGTGATGCCTCGGAGGAGGGCCATTCGGTCCTGTCATATGGCCTGACCGGGATCGGAATAGAACCTGGGACGCTTGTCACAACGAGTACACGGCACAGTTGAGAAGGAGGGCAGTTACTAGTCAGAGCGCAGAACAAAGACAGCGGATCAGGGATGAGGCCAGCGACAGCTGCAGGTGGTCGTGTCGTCTGAGAGAGAGGGGAATTATTTTGGTGAGAGTCGAAAAAAAAGCTGCCTTGAAAAACAGACCTCACTGGGAACATCGCCAAGAGAAGCAGGAATACAAGATGGCGGAGCCTGGCCTGGTTGGCCTGATGTCTGAGGGGCAGGGAGTTGGCAGGCTAAGATGTGTTGAGACCTCAAAAGAATATTGTACGGCGTGCACCTGGAGCGAAAGTCGTTAGCGAGCAGGCGACAACCAGAATGGGGCATTGTGGAACTGAAGTATGCAAACGTACCCCTTGCAAGCACCAACATATATATCGTAGTGTAGCAAGCACGCCTTTCTTTGTGCATGGCTGACCTAGTCGTGAATAGCACACAAAGGGTTGGACAAGTCAGCATACCCTTGGTTCACATGAACCCTCCTCCATGAATCACAACTAAATGAATCACATCACATATGGCAACCATGTCCCTGTGGCCAATGCTAACGAGATTCCACGTTCTGCTTTGTGCACTGTTTCCTGAAACATGGCCACATCCAAAGCAGGCAGCACATGACATCAGGAGAATCACCCATGGATCTCACTTATCGGTTTATCAATGACCATCGTATCTTGTTAGCTGGGAGGGTCTAGGGGGAGTATCGTTGAGCAAGACATCCACACCGACAGTCATGACTGAGTACTGAGTTTGCAGGTTGAGGTGTTTACATCTGTTTACATCTGAGCTATTCCACAGTGCAGTCAGCTGGTCCGGTGCAATCCGACCAAAAGCAACAAGCGACAAACACCTGCCACGTCCTCCAATTCCGCATCTACCACTGTTCTCGCTTGAGGGTTTCACTAATCAACCCAGGCATTCGTAGTGACTCTCCTAGAGTCTCATGGTTAGCAGTGGGTGGATTCTGGACACTGGTTAGCCCTAGTAAGCATGCATACTGATTTGTCTGATAGTAATGTTGATCTGGTAAACATTCCATGCACCTATGCAGCGGGCCAGATGCATTCAGACTTCCCTGCCACAACTTTGTCGATGATCCAAGCGGGTGCAGGTGCATTATCGTTCAGTGTCGCATCTTGTCGAGGATGCAATCTGATTCAAAAATGTACATGTGATCCCTATCAGTCAAACTGTCAGATCGATCGTGGAATATACTCATTCGACAGCTACTGTTGGTGAATAAACGCGGGGGGGCAATAGTGGATGGACTGGATGGCCGAACACACGTATGCCGAGTCATCTCTTAGGTCGACCAGTGGAGGCCACCCAGCAGACGGTACGCTGTTGTTCAGACGGCGAGTTTTGGAGTCTGATTGTCCGAAAATTTTCAGTCCTTGATGACACTGAGAAAGAAGCCAAGATCGTTGATGGTAGCGAACCTTCTGTAAGTGTTTAGCCTGAACTCGAGCCTCCATACCGGGGTAGAGAACACGGCTCCGATGGTTGGTGTGTTTAATTGTGTTCATTCTTGTGTTATCTCACGCCGAGCCCTCTCCTGTTCTGCATATCTCTAGTGCATGCTTTCCGGCTACAACTTCCTCATCATCATGTGCCTCGTACTTAAACTCCGATCGCATGGCATAGTGTGATAGCAAACGAGGTCTCAAATCCTGGAATTCGGCTGCCAACTCCTGATTAGATCTGGGAATAGGCAGTCACAAAGCACCATTTTTGCTCGTCCCCTCTGTCGAATGTAGAAAGCTTTTCAAGGACTCCAAGACAGTATTGGGAATGATAAGCTTTCATTTTCTGGTGTTTGCATAGAAGCTAACCATCTCGTGCATTTTAGGCACCGTAACGACAAAGACAATGAAGGGCGCATTTCTGTGATTTGCCAGTCATTCCCTCCCGGCGGATCCCCAAAGTATGAGTTTATGACTCCGTCGAAATTTTGACCCCAGAATGTGGCGCATCTGGTTCTTTGTGTGCTTTAAGATAAATGTATGCCTCTGCACAGCGTTACTTCCAAGTGAACTTATCCTCTATCTGTCAGATCATGCGTCTCACATATCGTGTGATATTTTATTCGTGTCCTTCCTCTCGTTCCTTCCACTCAGATACCTAGCGTTAGGTGTCATCCTGTGGCCTATTGCTACCCAAGTTCAGCAAAAGGTTCAGTCGATGGCCTGCATGACTTGTGGGTTAGATTTACTGCCTGGCCCACTCTGTCAGTTCATTGTGCCGGCTGATGGTTCTGCCACCCTCTTCCCGTCTACTGTTCAAACTCAGTTTTCAGCCTTGGAGGGGTTACTATATGACGCATCTGAGGTTACTCCGCTCGTCTCATCATTGATGATGGAATCTCGTCTATTGGTCAGCAACCTCACCAGCGCCGTGAGAGCGAGTTCCTTGAGCTCTTCCATGGCACTTGCAGAGGATTTGGCAGCCATATCAACAGACACGAAGGAAGCATCTCGAAACCTCCAGAAACTTCTGGCGCAGGTTCATGGCACGGTGGACATGTATGTCTCTTTCCATCCTCTGCCCTCAGAAGCTCATTTGTTGATGACCATGGAAAGCATGTTGACAGTCAATGATCACCTGCTTAGCTTGCTTTGGAACCAGATTTCTCCCCTTTCTATCAAGGCAGCGTATCGTTACGTTATCGGCAACAGCTTGCACTCTGATGAATTGATGAATGCTCCTCCTCAAGTTTCCACATCACTCAAGCATTTGATCGCGTCCTGTTTCAATTTCAGCATTCGTTGTCCCTACTTATCTTGTGTGGGGTCGAGATCGAAGGCAATTTGGATAGTGTCGAGTCTCGTTTGGAGGTTGTTCGTGACCTAGTAGCGATGGAGGCTAGTGGTCTGAAGGTTCAGAAATCGGACGTGCTTGCCGACATCCTTACAGTGGTGGGTCTGAACTGGCGGTACATTTCGAGACTAGACAGTCAGATGCAAGCACTGAAGGACATTGCTCGTTATCGCACAGCTGCCACGCGATATTTAGCTGGGACGTTCTCTGGCCTTGAACAGCTTCAGGAAACCATGGAGTTGCTCAGATCGCTTGCAATGGGCATAGGTTTGATAGAAGGCATGCCACTGGAGACTCTCATTGATGCGCTTACTGTCAGCATTCAAAGACTTCGTGGCTCTGCCTTGGAAACTGGCCATAGCATGCGGGGGCTTCCGTTGCTTGGTGGCACTGCTTGAGCATTCCTAGCATTCACCTGCCATTTGTTTGCCGCATCCACAACTACCAATTACTCGAAAGGTTTCTACCAGAATGTTGTCCGCTTGTACTGTACTTTATTCTGTGCACACCCCAATCTACCAATGTCCTTTTGAGCGAAGGGAAAGGACCAACCAGCTTTGACATGTTGACTAGTGACTAGTGACATGTGACAAACAACGAAACAATGAAACGACAAACGACAAAACGACTGCTTACGCATCCTGGAACATAACTGGTAAAGCGTCTGATAACGGTGGTCACTGGAACCGTGAGATCTGTCATGTGACATCATGTGACACAGACCTGAGCTTGGTCATCACAGCGTGGTCGATCATATCTCATTTCATTTCTGCGTTACATGTAATCAGATGGCAAGTATGGATGTTATTTAGATATGGATGGAGGTAGGCTTGACTCGCTTTTCTGCCAGGTAAGGTACCACATATGTTTGCACCATCATAGTGCTGCTGAATTCGTGTCAAGGATGCGCACCTAGCTTCCACATCTACATTACATCGGGATATGTGATCCAGGGAGTGGTAGGACCTTGGAAGCATTCAGGTTATCCACAATGTGGATTCTCTGGCAAGGGTTGCATGGGTGAGATGTGCCCCATCCTTTCCTATGCCTTGAGGGGGTGAGATCAGGTTCCTGTTATCCATCCCTAACTCTCTCATGAGGACTCCCTGGAGCGGCCATTCGTAGCCTGTGCAAATTATTCTGGACATGATTTCTCGTATGTGCATCACCTTGACTCGCCTGAGCGCTCACAGAATACTCCGCAGTAGGACTGAATGCTAAGAGATGTCTACCACTTTTTTGAGCAGAGGCCTCGTTGCCTCGAATTTGTATGCAAGGCTAACTGTCGATGTATCCTACCATGGCAGTAATGTCGTGTGAAAGGGAGTGCAACTGGGACCAAATCTGTCCCGGAGCTTCGAGGCATCATTATGTTGCCGATTGGCACATAATGCCGATCTTTGTTCACCCGTCCTTTGTCTTGGTCACCACTTATAAGCTCCTCTGGGCACCTCACTGGGTTTTGCGAGTAAAAGGTTCGATGTCTCAATCCAATCGACACCCTACAGGCCCTTCCTCTCGTGAGCCATTCCATCCGTACAAGAAGGTCAGGGAAGATGCTCTCTCCCAAGGTACTACTGATGCCTTCCATACTTCTGGCATTGGGACTGACACACGACTAGCAGCTATAGTGTGGAAGCAACATGTATGATTTGCACGTTACAAGCAGAATCGCAAGCAAGCTTCCCGTCCAAGGACTCCGGATCATGACGGGGTATGTCCTTGATGTAAAGAGCGGCCTACTGTGATTGCTCACCGCTTTCAAGCCTAAGGCCGAGAATGATGTTCCTGCCAGTATGGAAGACTCAGCTTGTATTCAGCAAAGCACGCACAAGGAGGTACCTGTCAATGCCATCGTTCCAGATGGCGCCCCTGGTTCTGATGCTACGCCTGAAATGACATCTGCAACGAGAGAGCTACTACCCTGGCCTGCAGGTTTTTTCGGAGGGGTGTGGAAGAGGCTAATAGGCAATGTACCGGCTTCCGGTTTCCTTGTACATTGAATTCTGCTTCCAGATCTCTGCATCTCATTTCGCATGTAGGTATCATCTAACTCAGCAGTGGGTCACACTGGACAGCATGATCAACATGATGAAGAGGTCTGTCTCAAGTTTTGCCCTTCAAGTGCTTTAACTGTTGGATTCTAGGTTTTGGCAAGAAAACGGAGAAGGGAGGACGAGGATGATGATTGATGTATTGCTGTCGCCACTGGAAAAGGCGATCAAGAGCGACGAGACACCTCCAAAGAGCACCCAGAGGAGTTGTGGGCAATAAAATGCAGAAGGAATGTGGAACCAGAAAAGGCCACACGTAGCGGTGATGCCAGTTTTGCCAATGACCTTCAGCAAGACAGGTATGTTAGTGAAGTGACCGGTCAAATGGGAGATGTGAGACAACCAAACACAGTTGTATTGGATTCCAGTGACATGTCCACTCGTGATGCTGCAGATCCTGAGCGAGGAGGGAACAACGATGTGGCTGCGTATGCAGAAGTTGGGTATAGTTCCAGCGGTGACGAGTTTGCAACAGATGCTCCGCATCCAGAGCAAGGAGAGAACGGTGAAGAGGCTGTGTGTGAGGAACTTGGGTATAGCTCCAGCACCAACAAGTCAGTGTGCAATGTGGAGGATTCAGAGGAAGATATGGACTGGGAGGAAGAAAGCAGTGGTGAATTTGAGGATCTCCCTCACATCCACCCCCCAGAAGGACATGAACCCGATGACGATGAGTAAAGTAACTAACCTAGAATAAGTTTGTCCCTGTGCTGACTTGTGCCCTCTTCACAGGTAATGAACGATCCTCAGAGCAGCTTAGAAGGCTGTCAAGTCGGAGAACCGAGTGTCGCTGAAGGGAAGAAGGTCTGTATTTGGTTGAAAGTACGCCCTCAGCTTAGACTTAAGTGATATTTAGAGAGAATCGATACAGTCCGAGGTTGCTGATAGCAACGGACAGAAAAAGGTTTGTATTTGGCATGGTACAAGTCTTGAGACGTAACCACTGACAAGTTTCGTAGATTGTTGATGTAGATGCCTTGGCCTTTCCTCTTCCGCTCGATACGAACATATTTTCATGCACTCCATTGGATCCTCAAAGTGCTCCCAAAAGGAACAGTCCCACTGATCATGATTCAAACAGCCATCGCCTAAGTATCCAGGGAAGGTAAGGTGCACTCTTGGCATGGCTAGAAGCATTGGTTAAACCCGTTTTATATACCGGCAAATGAAGGGTATCGATTCAGGCACACTTCAGGAGCTTCAGGAGACTCTCGAGAGCAAAATTCGGCAGAATATGTGAAAAGAGCTTGGGCAGATTGTCGAGACTGCCATTGCCGATGCCATAGCGACGGCACTTTCAAATGGAATGATTTGATCATCGGCTGCTGGTTCTGTAGATGGGTCTGAAAACTCGTTGCCGCTGGCTAAACATCGTCAGAAAAAGGTCAAACGACTTCCGCACCCCCAATCTTCTGAACACAGCGCATTCAAGGTAAGGTGTGATAGCTGGACATAGCTCACTTATTCATGATCATCGAGCAGAAATTGATCCGAGAGCTTGGACAGCAACTTCTGGGGCTGGAAAGCCCAAAAGAGTTGCCACGGATCATCGGTGAAGAGGAGATTGCTGCCTGGGACCCCGAAAGTGGTCTGTGTTGTACAGTCGACAACTTCTCGGTTGACCTCAAGGGCTATGCATGCTCTGAGTGGAATAGATCTGCTGCACAGGTGTTTGCCATGGAGTACCTAAAGCGGTACAAGGAGCGGAACCATATGGTAGAATTCGTGGCAGAAGCATGGCTAACCCGTGTTGCTGGAATGAAGGCGCAGTGCAAACGTTCGCATTAAGACAAGGTTATTAGTAAGGGCCACAAAGCTCTACACCGGTGACGCCAGAGGAAACAAGAGGTGCGATTTTCCACCATGTGATGTCCACATTGCTAACGTGTATCAGTTGTACAAGCACCGTCTCGACACTGCCTACCAGTACGCCGGCATCAAAGGCCGGGCCATTCGTATAGTGCAATCACTCGGCCTTGATAGCATGAGTTCCGACGAGTCGGACCATGAGGGTCACAATGGAGAAGCCACATACTATGACCTCGACCAAGGCTGGTGCTCTTGACATATTACTGCATGGCTACGACCGCTGGGTGCTTTGCACCTCCATCTTCAATATTCAGGCGAGTAGCAAGCAACATCTGGTGCTTGGCCCCACTTCAGAACACCTAGCTTGAAAGAAAGTGCGAGGCCGGCAGTCAGAGAGCTACCCAGTGATTTCTACTTGCATAACTGGTATCAAGCACAAAATGATTTCATGAAGGGGCAGCTCAAGGTGATGAAACCAAGTATTTCACTTGAGATACCGCTGAGTACTCGAAGTGAGCGTTTACCATCATTTCCAGTTCTACCATTCACTTCACTGCATATCTGCAGGTTGTCGGAACGGTACAATCTATCAGACCGCCAGGTGGTATGCGGGCAAGTGTCCTGATCATATCAATACTGCACGCGTCTGTGTCTGCACGTAGAGCTGCACACCCGTGCGTAGCGTCGAAAGTAGTCCATTTTGTTGGGTCGCATTTTGAGCCTGTATATGTACATGTATAGTAACAATCTTATCGCGAGAAAAACTCGTTTGTCACGATGACAATTTCTCTCTTCCTCCCCCCCTTCAGCAGCATGCTTCAAGTGGAATATTGATATTGAAGACTTCTGAGTGACGTTCGTGTTAGCATGACCCATAATCTTCGGACCTACGTGTTGATTACTGATCCGAATCTATTGCCAGAGAAAGATGTGGAGAAATCCACTGTGGGACTGCCGACTATCAGGTCCAACTCACCAGCGATGCTTTGGAAATGTCGCACTGGTAGGTGGATCTTGCTATGCAACTCATTGCCTTTGACTTGTGAAGTTGTGAATGTTTAGGGCACGTTACTCGGAGCGACAAATCCTATGTCGATCGTCTCCTTTGTCCTCCCGATCATGAAAGGCATTGAAACCCGTCATCCCGTGGCTTTGTCCCATGATTCTAGTTTGCCTTTGAACATCATATTCGTTCCCCCCAACTCCACTTTTCAGTAAGTGATCAGAAGCTGTTGCTGCTGAGTGGAATCTCATGATCATTCAGAATATGGCCATGATTAGTTCTATCGACAAGAGTCAATCGCATTCGTTTTTGCAAACAGTCTTGTCATGATCAGCGAACATGGCTGAACTAGACTGATATCTCCACGCATTTCTGAGACTTGGAATGCTCCATGTGAGCCATCAATGCAACTCATTTGCAGTTGCTGCCTCCCGCATGATGCTCTCCTCTTGATATTCGGTCACATGGTAGGAATGAAGGATAGCACCGTGCTGAAGGTGCCGAGCCAAGTCTGCAGAAAATGGTGGGCCGTCGTCCTAGAGGACCCCCTGCTCTGGTGAAAGGCGCTGAATCTTACAGGTGGCCGAAAATGGGTTGGGGAAATTGTAATGCGAACCAAGAAAGTGCTGTTATGGGTTCGCATCAATCAGTATGACTTTACTGAAGACTATGGCCAAAACTTAATACCGAATGTCAATCTTGTCACATATTTCTTTTGGATGTTCTCTGAGAAAGCATTCATAATAAAACAGTAACTCTTTTTTCAATTGTCCCATATCCTTTTCTCAAGGGATATATACTTGGAACATACTCCCTGTTATTTTCATTATTACTGCATGTTGTTGCTAACAAAATTTAGTATATATTGTTTGATTTCTGGAAAGAGAAACAGATTGAATGCTATACTTTCTATTTTGATGGGGAATATCATGGTGTTCACTGCATGTTCTTGGAGAGAATGAACACAATTTTTGCCAGGTATTTCAGAGGGAAAAAAACACTCTGATCACTCAGTGTTCTGTGAGATGATACAATTCACACCATTTGCAGTATCCAATGCTGGAATAATTGGCTATTTTCTCTACAAGAATCCAAAGAAAATTGGAGAAATAAAACATATATTTATCAGAATATTCTGTAAAAGAAAATCCAGGAAATTAAGTCAAAATATCCAGGTGGAAGGACATGCACAATATCACAATCTGGTTTTTATGGGCAGATCAGACAAAGAAAATAAAAAATGACTTCAGGATTTTTTGGTCAGTAACATTGATCAAAAAATGGTATCTCTTCCTTGAATATTTTCAGAATGTTTTCCCAAGAAATATTGTACAATGCTTGCAGTGTTAGCCATGCAGTTATTTCCTGGAAGGGACAGCTTGGTGGCAGGACATTTGTGCAGGGATGTGAGCACATACCTCACACTTTTGATGCCACTCAACTGCACTCAAATCACGATACTTCTCCAATTTCCCCAGCTCTCTGCATATTTCCCCCAAGACTGTGTCATTATCAGTAGCAAAATCATGCTCTGTTTCATCGTTGGGCTCCATGGGCTTTTCGTGCAGTGAACAATTTTACATCCTAAATTCTTTAAGTATTTTAGTAACATTTCTGTAGTTTGGCAATGCATCCACGCTGAAAAGGTGTTACCGATGTGATCTTCCACAGCTTGATTGGGTTTTATGAATCTGATATGTGCTAAATAAGGTTTCTGATCAGATCTGGTGGCCACATATGGGATTTGGTTGTAGAGCTATTCTCAATTTGGCAGGTTGTGATGGGCTGTCTGTCAAGTTTCGGAATCATATTGATGCTGCTGATGGTTACAACTTGACTCCTTGGACTCCTTGAGCAATAATTGATAGTCAAGTTAGCTTACAGGCAATCACTACATCCTTCGAGATGGCCAGATGGGACCCTAGGGAAGGTTTGACAATGATCAGTGCCACCCCAGGTCTTCATGTTAAGCAACTTGAAGTGAAGATGCACAAAAATAATGGCTGATCTAGATCGAGATTCATACAAGTTCCAATCAAACCATCAAATGTAATGAGTCCAAATAACTCGTCCTGCTTGTCCACCCCATCCAAGCATTCAAGATCACCATCTAAACAGCATTTCCAGTTGGCAAATGCAGATGATAGCAATGGACTGGAGAGTTCTTTCAGGAAGCAGCCCTCCACATGGTGAGTAAGGCTATTGTGATGAACTATATCCACATGTTAACGATTCACAGACTGGCCTAAAACTACAACTTGGCCATGATGGGGCTCCTTGCCCCTCTGCAATTATAGGTCAGCAGGGTCCACAATCAGGAGGATGGCTTAAAAAGAAGCAGCGGTGGATATTGAAGGCAGATTGCCCATGAATGACAAGCAGTGGGAAGACATCGATGAAATCCCACTTCACCTGTGGCCACCCTCGGGTTCAAAATACCTGACCATTATCAATGTCATGGGGGTGCATTTTGTCCTCGTGCAACAGTGCCAGTGCAAGGGGGCAGACAGCTATCATTTGCAGTTATTCTGAGCAAAACCATGTGCATCAACATTTGAGAAACCCAGTACTGTGTTCATATTCATGGTCTTGGATGATTTCTTGCAGGACAACCTGGAATGTGGTACATCTGGGATGAATTACTATAGCAAGCTGCATCAGTTGACGTCAAACATGTTTCCACACTTGGTTCCTGTAAGCCAGCCTTCCATCTCAGTAATCTCACCTGGTGATCTGACCATGATCGCCTATGAGATTAGAACAGGTACAGGGAGCTACTGCGATTGGCATGGCAATGTCATCTGCTGAAGTTGCTCAAGTGGAATGGATTCAAGCAAACAATGGATCAGCCATCCCAGGGTGACTTGGCATTATTTTGCATGGCATGTCCACAGCCCGGCATAAATGTTGATCCAACAGATGATTTGAATGAGTTAGTGTCCACATTGGTGTAAACAACATTTTTCTAATGGCCATCAGCTGGAAGTTTACTCAGACAGTTGTGATGGATGGAAATTTCAAGGTGGAACATATGTATCGTGCAGAGGGATAAAGGGGCAAGGGACTAGGCTGAGCACTTGCCTTAGAGTTCAGTTAGGTCTTGGACTTGAGGAGTAGTAGGACAAAGTAGTTGGTGAGAGAAGTAACTCATTGAGCTGCTATCGAGTATGGGCAGAGCCCAGTGGTATATATACATCTCAGGTGCACACAGACCAGGTGTGCTGTCACCGTACAGTAAACTACTATATTTGTAAGTAAGAGGACCTTCCATATAGGTACGACTCTGTCTTTCTACTAGGAACGTGTTATCCGGTAATCCGGTACAAGAGAACACCGTAGAATGTAATAGAACGTTGTGGAACTGTCAACGTCACATGACTGGCTTAGACGTAGCCGTATAGCCATAGAGTTTCACATGATATGTTCAACAATATGCATGAGAAGCAGCCCAATGATCAAGTTTGGCTGATGGATGGACAAGGGTTCATGGTCACACATCCACCCTACCAGGCATACTTAAAGGCAACCCCCCATATCATGGAGGTATGTACTATTATTTCTCAATTGTCCATAATATGAAGGTCAAGCCAGAAATTGACATGCAACAATCACAGGGCAATTAGTCAAGCAAATATAAGTCGTGGAAAGCTATGCTCCACTGGCATAGGAGCCACTGCATGTGCATGGCATGGATGTTTCTACCCACATTCTGTAGTGGATTTCCAGAAAGGAGAAAGGTGAGCTTCCAAATCACAGATCATGCAAATCATGGATCATGTGGGCTCACCAGAATATAGGCAGCTGAACATGGACTATTCCCTTTCAACTGCATTGAGTCACAACATGAAGGGTATAGATAATGTGCTATGTTTCTATGACATCAACTGCTCCTACATGAAGAATTTGCAGAAGCAGGTGAACAACAGTTACTTTCTACACATTCCATCCAGTTTGCGGTGTAGGGAATGGTATTTCCCTACCAGGGGATTTTCATTATTTTATTGTTTTTACTTTCATTTCTTTTTCTCTCTGTGCATTTATTCTAGTGTTGACTTAGTTGCTTCGAGTTTAGACACGTGAGTGGCTTAAGTAAGCCACTTGCGACTTACATTACACTGTACTTACTTAAAAAAACAACAAGTCGCATTTCAGAGTTTCGAGAGTTTGAGTTTGAGTTTGAGAAGGCCTCGAGTGCCTCTCTCAGTGTCTAGACAGCCTCAGACAGCATCAGACGTCCCTAGACAGCCTTCCTCCAGGCTAGAGAAGCCCCTTGGGAAGAATTCCCCCTCAGACTTCACCACTCATCCCAGTCACTCTTATTTCAATTCTCTTCAGCGGATCATACCAGGAATTGGTATAGGGTATGTACATGGCCACAAAGAGGAATGTTATGTGTGATATGCCCCCTTGTTTATCAAGGGCTCAGGCTGGGTGGATGGTGAGATCATCGAGACCTTGTGGTCCATCCTGAATGTTGTGTCTTCATCAACTCACAGTATGAGTTCCCCACATTGCCAAGAGTAACTCGATTTCCAGATGAATGACTCTAACTTTATGAAGATGATTCACATTGGTATGAAACTGCGAAGGCTACTTGCAGTGTTTTGGCTAATGGACGCATAGTGGAACATTTATCACAGAAGCTGAAGGCAGCATGAATATCAGTAACAATGGCCAGGGAGGCTTTCAAAAAATTGGATGAGGCTGTTCCTTCCAGTCATCATGTGGCTTGGCATATACAAGAGCAATCTGCACTTTCAAGCCAGGTGCAAGATGTTTCTATCATGGATATCTTCAAAATTCAGTTGAAAAAAGGTGCAGCATTGGCCATCAAGGAAGTAGAGCATTTGATGATCCCAAAAGAAGCACCTACAATTTGCATGTTGAGTTGAAATTATTGGAGGCAACAAGCCAATCTGGGGTTCAGTGGGGGGCTGCAAGTTGGTTGACTCGTGGCCTGGAGATTGAGGAGGCAGAAATCATGCTTTCCATCACCCAGAAAGAGTGTGGGAAATTCCCTTTGGAAATAAAGTGACTAGCAATGGCAAGGCATGCAGACCATCTCGCATCTGAATGCTCAAGGTTTATTGTGGATGGCCAAATATATATGGAGTGTAATGCTTATAATCCGAAGACTATACTCGGGGTCACTCCAAGAACTGACAAGAGTAGAGGATGAGGGAAAGAGTTAATGTGACAATGCACAAATGAACTCGATTGGAGTGTCTACAACAAGAGAGATGGTATTTATACTAACTAGAGTGTTTGTACCGTAGAACGTCATAGAACAAACCAAACAAAGAGAGATAAACGCTATTGGCTGCAGCGCTCCACGCTGAGTCAATGTGGCAACACTGACGAAGCAGCTGATTAAGTAAAGCATCTATGAGTGCGTCTAAAGTAACCCTAACCAGAGAGAAGATAAATAAGGAAAACTACGCTAGGCTACGCTACAACAAGTAGTGAAAAGTACAGGCCATTACACTATCCCCTCCTATGGCTCGACTTCCAGGCGAGACCAGACAGGCTGCACAGCAGTCAAAGGGTCGGGTACAGCAGAGAAAAAGAGACCTTCAGTCGAGAGCAAACAAAGTTTCCGGGGGGGGCCGGGGTGGAGTTTGTAAAAACCGTCTATCGCCTCCTGGGCGTTCTTAAGAGCAGATGTAGGCTCCCAAGTGTAATCTTCCTCCGGGTACCCCCTCCAGTGGACGAGGAACTGAAGATTACCACGCTTTAAGCGAGAATCAACAACCTTTTCAACTTCATACTCAACATCTCCTTCATCTGTGACCCGTTGGGGACCGGGCCGAGTAACTGGTTGCCCATCGAGAGCACCGAGATAAGGTTTCACCTGTGAAACGTTCACTACTGGGTGTATGCGCATCGAGCATGGCAGCTTTAACTTAACAGCATTGGATAGAACGTCCGAGACCTCATACGGGCCTATCCACTTTTCGGTCAACTTTCGGCTCTGCCAATCTTTCAGCGACAAATGGTCGGTAGCCAGCCAAACCTGCAAGCCTACGGAGTAAGCAGGGGAAGGGGATCGTCGTTTATCTGCCTGAGTTTTCTGACGAGTCCTAGCTTTTCCCAAACCTTCGCGTACGTCCCGGAACACCTGGAACCAGTCTTTAGCGGTCTCCTCCACCGCTTCTACCTTAGAAGTCGTCGGCTCGACGCCCATTCGTGGTGTATATGAATGAGTAACTTCAAAGGGGCACTTGCCAGTAGAAGAAGACTTGGAGTTATTGTACACGAATTGGGCTAGGGGAAGCCAATCCTCCCATCGTTCCTGCTGATGGTTTGCATACATCCGTAGATACTGCTGAATTTCGCGGTTCAACCGCTCCGTTTGACCATCTGTCTGTGGATGAAACGCCGTCGGAAACTCCTGGTTTGTGGACGATAACACAGTTAAAGTGACTAAAGTACTGCGCCCAATGTGCCTGGCGTGGTTGAAGCTTTTGCGACGTCATGAACCACTTAAGGTTGTGGTGATCCATCCAAATCTCAAACTGGTACGGGGTAGCCTCAAGGTAGTGATGCCATTGTTCTAGAGCGCAAATGATGGCTAGCATCTCTTTGTCGTGAACCGTATAATTAAGCTCTGCTCCACTAAGTGAATGACTCGAATAGGCAACTGGTCTCCAGAGACCGTCATCGCATTCTACCGAGAGCACAGCTCCGGTTGCGTAATCCGAGGCATCGGTTTCTAAACAGAACTTCTGATCCTGATCGGGGAACATAAGTATAGGCGCGGTTGTGAAGGCTTCCTTTAACGTGTCAAATGCTATTCGGCACTTGTCGGACCAGAGAAACGGAGTGTCCTTTTTAGTGAGATCATTAAGGGGGCGTGTGACCTGCGCGAAATCCTTTATGAAATGTCAGTAGAAGTTTGCAAGGCCAAGGAAGCCTCGAACTCCACGAACGGAAGTGGGGATGGGCCAATCGCACACAGCAGCGACTTTAGCGGGGTCCATCTTAACTCCATTCATGCCAACTATCATACCCAGAAAATCGACCTCCTTTTGTTTAAATAAACACTTCTCCGGTTTAATGAACGAGTTGTTCTCCTTCAGCCTTCTAAGCACCTCTAGCACGATCCTGTCATGCTCCTTTTCATCATCCGTTTTCGTGAATATCATAAGATCGTCTATATATACTACTAGAACGTCCTCCATGTCACCGAAGATGTCGTTCATCATGTTTTGAAACATGGCGGGGGAATTACATAAACCAAAGAACATCACCAGCAGTTCGAAGGCTCCACGGTGACAGATGAAAGCAGCTTTCCACTCGTCACCTTCCTTGATCTGGATGTTATTGTATCTCCACCTAAGGTCCACTTTCATAAATAATTTACAGCCTTTCAACTTGTCAACAAGCTGCGAGATAAGCGGGAGCGGATACGAGTTCTTGACTGTATGCTCGTTTAAATAGCGGTAATCCTGTACCATACGCTTCTTTCCATCCTTCTTAGGGACGAAGAACATGGGAGAAGTCTGCGGCGATTTACTAGGCCGAATATAACCCTTTTTGAGCTATCCATCGACGAAGTTGCTAACTTCGGTTTGCTCATCAGGGCTGAGAGGGATCAACCTTCCCTTTTTCGGAACAAACGACTCCTTGAGTTCTATCGCATGGTCCCAAGGTTTCCTAAGTGGCATGCATTCAGATTCCTGGACAGAGAAGACACTTAAATATTCGTGGTAGTCCTTCGGAACCAGTTCCTCAGGGGTTTTATCCTTTTTAGGAGTCTCCTGCTTGTCGACTCTGAATATATTATGCCAGTCTTCGAGGGCCTGGACCTCCTCCTTTTTGATACATCTAACGAAGGCCGGCTTTGGCGCGAGTTGCCTGCAACTACGAGGACACCTCTTCATCGAGATTTCACCGGTTTTCCAATTGACTTCCGGGTTGTGAGTGGCAAGCCACGTGTGACCCAAAATCATGTCATGAGATCCCAGATCCGTGACATCGGCTACTAACTCTTCGAAGTGATCTCCGAACTGAACTCTAAGTGGTACTTGATGCATAATCCTTCCAGCGGAGTTAAGAGTACCATTGACATTAAATACATCCACGGCATGTGGGAGAGACAACTTGGGGAGCTTCTTTCGATCAAGAATTTGGCATCCACGAAAACACCTGTCGCACCGGAGTCCAACAAGGCCTGCACAGCATGTGTGTCACCCTTCCTAGTGCGAATAATTATGGGAACCGATATGTGATCCTTTAAGTTGAGCATGCGAACTCGGGATTTCAGCAGTACTGTCGCCTGAGCATCGCTAACCGACTCGGATCCTTCCAAAACGCTATTGGGAGTTTTATTGCTTGGAGAATTAAGCGGTGCCAGTTTAACATCCGGTCCCGAGCCCTTTTGGGACCCTCCAACAGACAGGGTAGGTACAAAGTCCAAATCATCATCCATGCTATCTACAGAGAGAGGGGAAAACCTATTTACAGTAACTATGTCTGAAAATGAAACTCTTTTTTGTGTTTTTGTATTTTCTATTTTTAGAAGATGAAACCGAGACACAGCGAGAAGAGAGACTAAACAGAGAAAAAGAAACTAGTCCAGTACTAACATTGTCCGACCGAGACTGCAGGACCCAACTTCACTGCAGCTCCGATTCTTTTAACTTACTGACATGAGCAACCACCTGCTCAAACGTCATACCGTCCATTGCGGCAAGCCGCAGGTCAACACCTTCGGAGCACACCTGGCACCCTTTGCCTTTGTTCCCGGCCTGCAGGCAGTGCGGACGTATATGGCCTTTCTGGCTGCACGCGTAACACTGGTAATTCGAGAAGTCCTTTTTAGGGTGGCTTCCTGATCTGCCTTGCGCAGCCCCAATGTCCATGGGTGCGCCTTGCCCTGACATTACCCCGGGCGAGGGTCGTGAGAAGTTTTGCCCCCATCGAGAGGACGTGCCGCCAGTGTTGATTTTTACTGCCTCAAGGGCAGCTCTGAGGCACCTGGCCTCAACATCATATTCGGCCCAGGTGTCCTTGTGGCGTCCCTGGACAAAGATTTGCTGAAGAATTTCGGGGCGGTGTGAGTCGACGTGTGGATCTATGGCAAAAACACCACAAAACCAACACAAAGACAAATGCCAAGTTGGTGGTTTACCTGCACGGACTTTGGCTCAAGGGATCGGTTACAGCGAAATGGGGAGGGGTTCTGCACACCTAGACGACTAGGGCAGAAGGGAAGGTGCTCCTGACGAGAGGGGAGCAGGGGGAGGACAGAAAAGCGAAGATTTATAGGCTACTCGGAGCCTAGAAGCGACGTAGAATGACAAAGATTACAGTAAGTAGACCCTTAATGGAGTCTCAAATACTGCAGCAGTGAATGATGAATAAGACAGCTTCAGAGCGATGACAATAAGGCAGATAATGACGATAAAGATTGGGCAATAGTCTCACTACAAAGGGGATGGTATCCTATGCAGGGGGGCTACTTGCTTGTTGTATGCTGCGACGTATTGGTACTTATATACAAAAGGTAGCGCAGCCTGAAGTAAATAGAGGGAAACACTTTGTAAGGGGTTTGTAAGCGATTGGTAAGAGGATTGGTAAAGGATTGGTAAGGCTGAGCAAGGCTGAGTAAGGACAGTAAGCGATTGGTAAGTAAAATCAGTCAGCATGACGAAGAATATCACAAATCATTTGAAATAGAATGAGTCATTAAGGAACGGATGAATAATGCGACAGAAAGGGGGATGAGTAAGCGCACTGGTCACTGCTGAATAAGGGGGGTATGACTGCAAATGAGTCACTCTGACTCCTAGATCTGAGATCCAGATTCATTGGGGCGATATGCTGCGCGTCTGAAAGAAGAACTGTGGGGATTTCTGCCAGGGTCCAATTTTGGGGGTCTCCAGGGTAGTCAGGGCTTAGGATTTCGCAACTTTCCCCCCTCTCTCCTCTCTGCAAAGTGACCTGTACCAGGTGCAACTAGTGCTCTGGAGGGCATGAGGAGGAGGAGGGGCCGTCTTCTCCAATGAGGGCAGGGAGAAGTGCCTCAAAATCGTCATGAATGTGATCAGATAGTGTAGATGATAGTAATTGGTACTGGAGCTGTCACAATTTTGGGAGAATGACAGACAAGATTGAGAGATAGACGTTGCAGGGGGCAGGAAGGAAAAATCCGTAATCCTTTTCGACTGGAGAGACCGAAACAACCACATAAGACCTCTCAAGCCTGACGACAGACTTGAGGCGACCAAAGAACGTCTTCCTCGACGTCAGACTGACGAGAAGAACGCGCTGTCCCAAAGCGATAGGATGGGAGGTCATGGACAAGGGAGGGATGAACCAGGAGGCTTCAGGGCGAGAGCTAGTGGGGATTCCTGGCAAGTACTCATAGTTATTCTCCCTAGCAAAGGACACGAGCGAAGAGACGGTCGAGGAGGTGGCCATTACAATAAATATTGGCGAAATGGGCGTTCGTTGGTAGAAATGATGCAGAAAATCGTGGAGTGCGCGGATCGTTACCAAATTTGGTAGGCAGGATGGCGTGGTCGAGAGCTTCCTGTGAGCGTGGGAATGGTGTCGATATCTTTAGAATTGACAGAGATATTCGAAAAATCGGAATGCCGTAAACTAGCGCTCAAAAAGTTTTTTCAGGCACTCGAGCGGTTTCTTCCCTAACGTTAAGGATGGTTCTTGTGCGATGGATGACTGCTGGCAATATCAGTCATTCTTCGCATTAGGGCTAGGCTTCTCCGTTCTTCATCATTCAGCTTCCAAGTCCATGCTCACGTCGCCAAACACCTTTGGTGCATGACAGCGGAGGGCCCTCTCCAGCATAAAGATAGCGTAGTCATCGGATATCCCAGATGCGGTCCTTAGAGCATTGAACTTGGCCAGGAACTCCTCTGTTCTGGCCAATCCTTGATGAACCTTGCTGAGCTGCTCCCTGGCCCAGTCTTTGTTATGAAGCGGCCTAAAGTGTGCCTCCACTTCAGCCATGAGGTCATCATAGGACGGCCAAGTCCCAGCCACGAGACATTGATCAATACGTGCCCGTGCATAGGCCCCGGCAATTGGACCAGCCATTCTGGTCCAGACTGTGAGCGTTCTCGCCCTCAGGCTAGTTGAGTTGGAAACGATGACGAAGGCCTTCATCTTCAACCACCATTCCTCAAACTTACTAATTGACCCATCAAACATTCCTGGGTCAGCGACGCCCCGTTTCATGGGGTCAATGTTCTGGTTGGGGTTCTGGGTGGCCCCTGCGCCTCCTTGCTGCTGGGCGCCCGCCATAGTGCCAGCAACCTGCTGCACCACCTGGTTGGCGACCTGTGCCGTGATCATCACAGTCATCTGCTGCATGAACTGCAGCTGCTCGTGGGTGAATTGGTCCATGGGGAAGGAAAGCGGTTAGGACCGTGGGAGTGTGAGGAGGGGGGCAGATAATACATCTATTCCATAAGTTGTACGGAACATGCAGAACGAAGCCCAGTAAGTTGGGGTCGGGAGAAGGAGAGTGAAGAGGGAGCAGAGAGAGATGGGGAAGAAGAGGTTCGGGGGTTCCAAAGATCTGTTGCTCGAGGGGAGTGATTTCCCGAGCGAACAGGAGCGGGGGAGCGGGTGATTCTTCCTTTTTTAGGTAAGGAGAAAACCTAACATGAGGAGCCAATGACTCCGACTTCTTTACGCAAGGAATCTTGAAGAGAGATTTTCCCTGCCCTCAGTGGCAGTACTCTGTCTCAGCTATCATAAAAACTAGTAGGGATACGGTAGTACGCTTTCTACCTCCCTTGACATAGGGGAACTACTTTAAACCATGCGCTTCCACCCCCTAATGTGGGTTGCGCCTTCGCACTACCCTCGACGGATAGCGGGACTACTAACTATGGTGCTTCTTCAGCACAACCACCAGCCAATAGGTGGACGGGACTAAAGGTGTCGCCCCGTAAACGAAGTGAAGAGAAGAAGGTAAAGCTCCTTAACCCTGGAGTCCGGGTATACGTTGCCCTATATGCCTGGGTGCAAGCAGAGTGAGGGAGTAAATGGGAATCAAGTTCAAGTGTAACGCTTATAATCTGAAGACTATACTCAGTCACTCCAAGAACTGACAAGAGTAGAGGATGAGGGAAAGAGTTAATGTGACAATGCACAAATGAACTCGATTGGAGTGTCTACAACAAGAGAGACGGTATTTATACTAACTAGAGTGTTTGTACCGTAGAACGTCATAGAACAAACCAAACAAAGAGAGATAAATGCTATTGGCTGCAGTGCTCCATGCTGAGTCAATGCGGCAACACTGACGAAGCAGCTGACTAAGTAAAGCATCTATGAGCATGTCTAAAGTAACCCTAACCAGAGAGAAGATATATAAGGAAAACTATGCTAGGCTACGCTACAACAAGTAGTGAAAAGTATGGGCCATTACATGGAGCCTCTGAATGTAGGGGCACTAAGTGATGAACATGAGGATTATGTCAATGTACCAGAGGATGATGCATGGCATGACTCTGGTGGAGGAGATATATTTCCCGAGGATGAAGATAGCAATGAAAGCATGGATGAAGGCATAGAGATGGGTGCCCCCAAAATGTCGACCATTTCTCACCTCCCACTTCCATCCAATGTTGGAGTGGACAAGTGTCATGCTGTTGGAGTCCATGCACTACTAGACATGGAATTGCACCTGCAGATAGGTCAAGCTAACGATGCACTGCATGGATTGCACCTTGCATTGGCTGACAAAGCAGTAGTATTCAGAGGGGTTGTGTGCCAAGCAAGTGCATGGCAAATTGTAAATTCAATAGACAGCTCCATCAAACAGCATGCCATGATTTACAGGAGATGTTGGGAGGCAATGATAGCACTTGGTGCTGATGTGGATACTCTGTCATGGTTTCAGGAACTTCTCAACAGTCATTTGACAGTTGATACAGCTGCATTCACACAGAATGCACACAGCCACTGCAGCTCCAACTTACCATGGTTCTGGTCGATTGATATCCCAAGGGATACCACATCCAAGAGTTGGCTCACTGAATGTAAGGATATAACTAGGATTCACATATACTGTCATATCCATGCATACTAGGCCGTTGATAATACCAAAACTCCGGTAGTCATTGACCTACAGAAGACAGAAGTACAAACTCCAGTAGTCAATGAACTCCGAAGGTAGTAGTATAAACTCCGGTCCGACACTCAGAACTCCAGAACATCGGCCCATGCCTTTGTTCTCCTTTTAGTTAGCACGTGGACTCACTCCTTTGCTCTGGTACTGCCTCAGGTTTGTCAGGCCTGTGTCTGCCACTGGTAGACCAGTCTCCTGAACTCCGATTCACTTAGTCATTCCCTTACCAATAGTTGTACAGCCTACAGTATGGTTACCAATACTTCCGGAACTCCGGTAGTCTCCATTCTGGACTTCTAGTATAAATACCTACCCTGTTCTGTGCTGTAGTCTCCAGTCTGGTAGTCGACGATATAACACCCGAGTCCCCTCGTCTCTCCTCTCCTAATCCTGAATTCCCTAACTCTGAGTTGCCAACTCAGCACTCCGAGTCTCAGGACTTTGACCCCCTAGGCATACCCAGACTTGTCCAAGGGCACAGCACATAGGCTGAGGCCAATGGGTAGTGTCTCCCCATCGTATGACCACCCCCCTCAGGTAACATGTGTATCCCAGATCCCCAGTGCCTAACTCCGACCCAACTCCCTTTCGAACTCCGATGTAACCCCCCTCCGGACCTTCGGACTTTGACCCCCCTGAACTCGGGAACCGTGTTATGATATATACCCTGGTCGATCTTACCTCCCAAAAAGTCTACTGCATTCATTGGCTCCATGCAAAAGGTGTTAAGGATCAGTGGGAAGAAGAAGAAGAACTACTTGCCTCAGAATTTCAATGGGCTATAAATTTCTTCAAATACCATGCCAGGAAATGGAATGAGAAATGTGTCTCTTGCAAAATCGCTGGGCTACTCGGTGCCACCAGTTATGGGGCAAGGCAGAAAGTGATTTACGAACAGCTTGTGGAGCAAGGTGCAATGAAATGGCACAATATGAATCCATATATGCCTCAGTTAAATCCATAGCTGTGTCAGTTGCAGAAATATCCATTGAGTTTCCATTCTACCTTCCAATGGCTAACTGTCAATTGTGGATACATACACAGTGCTCTTTTTTGCAATCAAGGATCTTCAGTTACATCGGTAGAATAGGCATGAATCTTATTCCATTGTTTCCACAGTACCAGTTCAACCACTCATACTTGTACAGTTCCCCATATATATTTATCACAGACTCATTAATGGAAAAGCCAATCAAGCCATCTGCACCTTTCCTGCCAACAAGAAGTCTATATTTATAACTATTTCTGCAGATTACATGGTTCGTGGGTTGTGAAAATGATATCCCTTGCCATTTCTGGAGAGAATGCAATGGCCATTGACACCCTGGCCATTTCAGATAAAATTGGAGAGCCAGTGAAGTGTTGAAAATTTATGGCTCAGAGGACGGCTGAACTTGCTACACAAGCATATTGGTAATCATTGCCACCCAGTCAAAAAAAATCCATTAAAATGCAGTCAAATACCATATTAGCAACAATATATGACTGTAATTATGGCCCAGTAACCTCCATATCTCCTGTGGTAGATGTTCCACTATTCTCGGCCACACAAACCTCTGCAGCCATCACAACTTCTCCAGTACCTTGGTCTAATGTGACGTTTCCATCTCCCACGTCTAATTATGCACTGGATTCCACCTTCGATCTGGAAATGTCCATCTCTGCCATAGAAACAGCCTCTGACAGCTCAATTGCAGGTGCAGGCTCTTGACTCATAGCAGTTGCTGTAGGGGTGGTAGCCAGTTTATCTGAGGGAACTGAACCTTCAGGCATGGTTATGATGGTTGACTCCTGGTCGCCATGTGTGGCCACTATAGCATCTTCCACTGGTTCAATCATGGGAGTTGGATTCTGGATTGCAGCCTCTTGAATATCCGGTGTTGTTATATCTGGAAAGGCTGCAGTGATACTTCTTCCATATGACAAAATGACAGTCATACCTTGAACCTTTAATTGCAATGCTTTGACCTCCCATGTAAGAGTGGCCACAGTCCACTGAAACTTGGCAAGTTCACCCTCCAGCATATGGATCCTGTCATTGGTGAGTCCTGGGGTAGGCCCCTGTGTTTGGGTGTCTAAACCCATGATCCATCTTTCCAGATCATTCACCCATGCTAAAATAACATCTTGCCTATCGGTTATTGCATCTACCCACATCAGTAGTTCAGGGATCTGGTGCTGCAGTGGGTGGCAACCAATCTGGAGTAGGAGCGGACGCAGGCATCTGTTTATCTGTTGACACTGCCCTCACTGGTGTGGTTGCTGAAGTTTCTGCCCGATGGGATGGCAGGATGGCATAACTTGCAGCCTGCTTTGGAGCAGGGATGACAATTGCTGGATATTGTATTAGTAGACCCGCATAATGTGAGACTATGCTGTATGTACAAAATGGCTGAGTTCTGGGCTTCGCTCTTGAGGATGGAGATGGGCACAGAGTGTCGTCGATGGGAGATGTACAGTGTTTCTTCCTTGCTGGTGGCTCTTCCACATCCTCAGGTTCAGTAGAAGGCGACTTGTCTCGCCTGCGTGGGGTCTTTTGTGCACGTGATGGATTTCGATGCCCTGGTGTGTTTGTGGTGGGTGCAGCCTTGGAACGCCTGGTGGTGTATGGTGTGTGATGATGGGTAGCCTGTGTACACCCAATCTTCCTCTGCTTGCATGGGTCACATGCCCCTTCCTGCACACTACATGTGCAGACTACCTTCCACAATATGCATGTACCGCACAATTTGGGGTTTGGGGGCAGTGTGGTTTGAGCAGCCATTTGTACATGGCCATATTTTGAGTCTATAGCAGCTTCAGACATTTGTCATGAAGAACAACCAACCTTCGGACTGCTTTCTGCGTCCGTAATGACCTTCCAAGCTCGAGATTGTGAGGATGCACAGGCGCTTGAATGATGTGGGGTCCCTTGGGCTCGACCCCATTTATTTGACTGTCCACAAGTTTGATTCACATCTTCATCTTCCTCCATCAGTTCGTCCACTTCCTCCTCCACTTCACTCTCTCCATCGTCCTCCACAGCTGCCTTGCTTGGATGGTCTACAGCAACATGTTTCTGGCTCAGCATTTCCACATTCTTTCCTTTGTTACCTGTGATACTGCTCATGCCCGATGGGGCATTGGCTCGATTGATTTGGCCACAGCTCCCTCGTGACTCGTGTTGGCCCATTCCTTGACTGGGAGCAACCACGGATGACCTGTGATAAGATCAATCTTGGGGGAAAGCATGTTGTTCCATTGAGGGAACGGATTCCCTCGGGTGGAGGAATTTGTCGACCCTGATCAACATATGGGGGACGTCATCCATCTCGTTTATGATCAGCCTGATGGATTCCTGTGTTGGTTGGACCCTCGATGGATGATATGCAATATATGAGCTAATAGCCATGTACCAGCTCCTCCCTGATGGCCTTCAAAGCTTCCCTCCAACTTTCCAATCATTCTGGCATCATAAGGTGTTGTGTGGAGATGACATGCTGGTCATAAATGGCAAGGATGTGCTTGATGGTTTTGTTGATCCATGGGGAGTTTTTGATGAACATTGCTGTAGGAGTTTTGACGAGGGGGTTGGTTGTGGAGTAGTACACATGATGTGCAGCTGCAGCAATGAAAGTTAACAAAGTGTTTTGGAAGACACGGATGTGACGTTGCGCTTCAACAACATATTCCCACACATTGCCAGCATGATGATTATGCATCTACATTTGGTAGGCATCAACTACACTGCATATTTCCTTTGCATATTAGAGTGTAGTATATCCATTCATACCTTGTTAGCATACTTCTGTGTAACTGAGCTCTCACACTAGTATATTATGTCTGGCCTTGAGATGCTTCTACTGACCCAATGCTATGCTATGGTGAGCATGATATATTCCATTTATGCTATTGCTTCTGGTGCTCGTCAGTTGGCTGTATCGAGATGCATGCTGAGGGGATATGGCAGAGTTATAAGTTACTACACAATTCACAGTACATATTATGTGTCTTCCATCGAACATCTTGGGTTCAGTGACAGTAAATGCTATCATCCACAGACCCACTGCATCTTGGAATTTTGTAAGTCTATTGAATATTGCAGCATAGGCTTTCTAATAGTAATGGAACTGTCCAAGGATGTTTGACAGGCCACCCAAAATTTTTGCTGCATCATGCAGTAGTATACCCTGGACAGGCCAGTCCATGAGCTGTTACGAGTCATGCTTGAGTGACAAGTCAGGCAAGACTAGTCGACCTAAAGACAGCAGCGACGAAGGAACACGAGGCGAAACAAACCAACAACAACCAAAGGCGGGGGCGAGCGACAATAGGGGGAGTCGGAGGGAGAACACGCAGATCGAAGAAGACGACGATAAAGCCTAAGCGAGGCTAGACAGCAGTCACTCAAACGATGACAAGAGGGTAAATGCCCAAATACAAAAATGAATAGAACTAAGGATCTAGTACAGTGATGTGCCTACTATATATACTCACTAAGTAGGGGCCATGAGGATACCTCAAGGCGGAGGCACAGGGTATGACATCACTATGATGACATGATGACATCAGAATGATATCACTGGGTACTAGACCTAGGTTCTAGAGTGTAAGTATAAATAGCGCTCAAACAGTGAAAGGGGAAGTGGGATCTGTAATCGGGAGTCTGGATCGTGGCTGGATAAGGGCTAGGTACGCAGCCCAATGAAGAGCAAAATCCTCGATCCATTACATGAGCCATGTCATGCAGTAGTGTATCATGGGCGGGCCTGTCCATGAGTTGGGTCATGCAGTTGTATATCACAGGCTGGCCTGTCCATAAGTTGGGTCATGCAGTGCTATATCACAGGAAGGCCCATCCATGAGTTGGGTCTAGTGGTGCTATATCATGGACAGGCCCATCCATGAGTCATGTCATACAGTCGTATATCACAGACAGGCCTGTCCATGAGTCATTTCATACGGTTGTATATCACAGGTGGGCCCATCCATAAGTTGGGTCTAGTGGTGCTATATCACAGACAGGCCCATCCATGAGTCGTGTCACCCAGTAGTATATCACTGACAGGCCTGTCCATGAGTTGGGTTGTATGGTTGTATATCATGGGCAGGCCTGTCCATAAGTTGGGTCATATGGTTGTATATCACAGGCAGGCCCATCCATGAGTTGGGTCATGCAGTGCTATATCATGGACAGGCCCATCCATGAGTCATGTCACCCAGTAGTATATCGCTGATGGGCCTGTCCATGAGTCATGTCATATGGTTGTATATCACGGGCGGGCCTGTCCATGAGTCATGTCATACGGTTGTATATCATGGGCAGGCCCATCCATGAGTTGGGTCATGTGGTGCTATATCACAGTGTAAAGTTGGTAGATGGGAACCTGGGGGTTTACCTGAGGTCTCCCTGGGGTGAGAAGAGTGGTCAGTTCGACCTGAGGGGGCTGGAGTGCCTGGTAGAGGGTGTCAGAGAGCAGAGAGAAGACTAAAACGTGCCCAAATAAGTCTAAGAGATGGTTGAGATAACAGCCAGAATGCATCTGATGAAGGAGCAATGTTTATCCAAAGCCTTTGGGCTCAGATTTCTGTCTTTTCATCTCTGTAACTCGTCATGTTATTATTCTAAGTATGTACAGTACAATGTAAGTACGAGTCTGGCTTACATAAGCCAAACTCGTCCAAACACTAAGTAAAAAGATAGAATTACCTTGCTTGCAAGGTTTCTGTCCGAGCATATTTGCGTGGGAACCGGTGTGCACAGCTTTGTGCACGTGCTCCTCCACAGCTAGCCACGAGTATGCTGTAGACTCCGTGCACTGTGAAATGCAGATCTAGTTACCTTTGAAGGATAACAGAGTACACCGCCAAGACGTGTGCTAATACTCGGCCACATGGAGTAATCAAATCCCCACCCGGTTCAAGCTGCATCACCAACTGTTCAAGGTATGTGGCATAAACAACTGACATATAATTCCACTCAACACCGTCAATCACACAGCCGCTGCAGGGTGACGAAGACCACGGCAGCGTACCAACCCCGGACTCGCCATGTGAAGGTCAGTGTTTGAACGTGGTACCACCCAGACCACTGCCTTACCTGATACTATCACACAGACGCTTTCACATTCGAGCAATGGCCCCTGACCTGTGAAAGGAACCGAGCAGAGCTCCTAACCCTCAAATCCACTCACCATCTCCTGCCCATCCCTGCCTACGACCTCGAAGGAAACCTGCTTAAGCTGTCCACTTACTGGCGCTATCTTCAAGGGGCTCTCATAGAAATCCACTTCACTCTATCTCACTGGGGTATTGCTGGAGTAAAACAGGATGTCCATGGAGGTGAGATTGAATTAATCCGTCTGCTTGAGCCCCCACCCGCAAGCTCAGCTCCTGTTCAGAAGAGAAAGCTCCCTCTCCATCTGGACACTGACGATGGACCGGCAAAGAAACGTGCAGTCGCCTGATATGAAGAAGGCCACGTACAACAGGGAATTGGACTCTATGAACAACTGTGCCCGATTTCCACTATAAACTTTCAGCACTCTTACACACATTACATGCAGCACAGACTCGTCTACTCATCGTAAAACTTGGATCACTATAACACATATAACATAGAGGACCTCACCAGACGTTACATTTGCTATGCCAAACTCTTGCCTCCACACATATGACGCTGTACTAGTCTTTCATTACCATACACACTGTACTACGACACATAGTACCACACCTTGTAACAATGCCACTCCTTCCCGTACCACCGCTGGACCCCACGACCGAGGCATCCAAATCAAGCACCTGTAAACTGAAGGGTTCAAGTTTCAAGCAAGGTTTGCAGCCGCCACAGGCGGCACTTAATTCAATCTCACCTCCGTGGACATCCCGTTTTACTCTGGCAATACCCCAGTGAGATAGAGTGAAGTGGATTTCTACGAGAGCCCCTTGAAGATAGCGCCGGTAAGTGGACGGCTTAAGCAGGTTTCCTTCGAGGTCGTAGGCAGGGATGGGCAGGAGACGGTGAGTGGATTTGAGGGTTAGGAGCTCTGCTCGGTTCCTTTCACAGGTCAGGGGCCATTGCTCGAATGTGAAAGCGTCTGTGTGATAGTATCAGGTAAGGCAGTGGTCTGGGTGGTACCACGTTCAAACACTGACCTTCACACAGCGAGTCCGGGGTTGGTACGCTGCCGTGGTCTTCGTCGCCCTGCAGCGGCTGTGTGATTGACGGTGTTGAGTGGAATTATATGTCAGTTGTTTATGCCACATACCTTGAACAGTTGGTGACGCAGCTTGAACCGGGTGGGGATTTGATTACTCCATGTGGCCGAGTATTAGCACACGTCTTGGCGGTGTACTCTGTTATCCTTCAAAGATAACTAGATCTGCATTTCCCAGTGCACGGAGTCTACAGCATACTCATGGCTAGCTGTGGAGGAGCACGTGCACAAAGCTGTGCACACCGGTTCCCACGCAAATATGCTCGGACAGAAACCTTGCAAGCACATAAGCCAAACTCGTCCAAACACTAAGTAAAAAGATAGAATAAAAGTATAGACACAAAAACTTGGTAAAAGCAAAGAAATATAGTAAATCCCATGGTAGGGAGGATGCCCTCCCTACAATGGGTGGGCCTGTCCATGAGTCATGTCATACAGTTGTATATCACAGACAGGCCCATCCATGAGTTGGGTCATGCAGTGCTATATCATGGGCAGGCCCATCCATGAGTTGGGTCATGCAGTGCTATATCATGGACAGGCCCATCCATAAGTTGGGTCATGCAGTGCTATATCATGGGCAGGCCCATTGTGAGTCGACGTGTGGATCTATGGTGAAAACACCAAAAAAAAAACCAACACAAAGACAATTGCCAAGTTGGTGGTTTACCTCCATGGACTTTGGCTTGAGGGATCGGTTACAGTGAAATGGGGAGGGGTTCTGCACACCTAGAGGACTAGGGCAGAAGGGAACAGTGCTCCTGACGAGAGGGGAGCAGGGGAATGACAGAAAAATGAAGATATTTAGGCTACTCAGAGCCTAGAAGCAACATAGAATGACGAAGATTACAGTAAGAAGACCCTTAATGGAACCTCAAATACTGCAGAAGTAATGATGAAGAAAGAAGGCTTCAAAGTGACAAAGATAAGGCAGACAATGAAGATAATGATTGGGCAGTAAGCTCGCTACAAAGGGACAGTATCCTATGCAGGGGGGCTACTTGCTTTCTGCTTGCTATGACATAATGGTACTTTATATACAAAAGGTAGCATAGCCTGAAGTAAACAGAGGGAAACACTCTGTAAGGGGTTTGTAAGTGATTGGTAAGGGGATTGGTACAGGATTGGTAAGGCCAAGCAAGGCTGAGTAAGGACAGTAAGCAAAGAAATCAGTCAGCATCAATGAAGAATATCACAAATCATTTGAAATAGAATGAGTCATTAAGGAACGGATGAATAATGTGACAGAAAGGGGGATGAGTAAGCACACTGGTCACTGCTGATTAAGGGATATGACTGTGAATGTGTCATTCTGACTCCTAAATCTGGGATCCAGATGCATTGGGGTGATTTGCTGCACATCTGAAAGAAGAACTGTGGGGATTTCTGCCAGGGGCCAATTTTGGGGGTCTCCAGGGTAGTCAGGGCTTAGGATTTCGCAACTTTCCCCCCTCTCTCCTCTCTGCAAAGCGACCTGTATGAGGTGCAGCTAGTGTTCTGGAGGGCATGAGGAGGAGGAGGGGCCATCTTCTCCAATGAGGGCAGGGAGAATGCCTCAAAGTCATCATGAATGTGATCAGATAGTGTAGATGATAGTAATTGGTACTGGAGCTGTCACAATTTTGGGAGAACAAAAGACAAGATTGAGAGATAGACATTGCAGGGGGCAGGAAGGAAAAATCCATAATCCTTTTTGACTGGAGAGACCGATACAACCACATAAGACCTTTCAAGCCTGACAACAGACTTGAGGTGACCAAAGAATGTCCTCCTCGATGTCAGACTGACAAGGAGAACTCGCTGTCCCAAAGCAATAGGATGGGAGGCCATGGATGAGGGAGGGATGAACCAGGAGGCTTTGGGGTGAGGGCTGGTGGGGATTCCTGGCAAGCACTCATAGTTAGTCTCCCTAGCAAAGGACATGAGCAAAGAGACAGTCAAGGAGGTGGCCATTACGATAAATATTGGTGAAATGGGTGTTCATTGGTAGAAATGATGCAGAAAATCGTGGAGTGCACGGATCATTACCAAATTTGGTAGGCAGGATGGCGTGGTCGAGAGCTGTCTGTGAGCGTGGGAATGGTGTCGATATCTTTAAAATTGACGGAGATATTCGAAAAATCGGAATGCCATAAACTGGTGCTCAAAAGGTTTTTCAGGTGCTTGAGCAATTTCTTCCCTAATGTTAAGGACTGTTCTCGTGCGATGGATGACTGCTGGCCGTATCAGTCATTCTTCGCATTAGGGCTAGGCTTCTCTGTTCTTCATCATTCAGCTTCTGAGTCCATGCTCACGTTGCCAAACACCTTTGGTGCGTGACACCATCCATGAGTTGGGTTTAGTGGTGCTATATCATGGACAGGCCCATCCATGAGTCATGTCATATGGTCATATATCACAGACAGGCCTGTCCATGAGTTGGGTCATGGGGTGCTATATCATGGATGGGCTGGTCCATGAGTTGTGTCATGTGGTAGTGTTTCACGGACAGGCCCAACCATCAGTCATGTCATTCAGTCATATACCACAGACAGGCCTGTTGGTGCTATATCATGGATGGGCCCATCCATGAGTTGGGTCACCTGGCATGATATCATGGTTGGGCCTGTCCATGAGTCATGTTATGGGGTAGTATATCACAGTCATGCCTGTGCACAGGTTGCATCATGCTGATAGTATATCATGGATGCAAATCTCATCAGCAGGCCTGTCCATGAGTTTTGTTGCCCTTTCCCATCTCTTGAGCGGGCCCATGCATAAATGGCATCATGCCATACTATTGCATGGCAGGCCCTTCCAACAATACCAAGTGCATTGTGGCCTACGAGGCTTGCACAATCAGTGACACAGAGCTCCCTATTGTTAGGGACTTCTGCACCGCTGTAGTTCTCTATGACCTGCCCAACTATCCAGGGGTGGAAGGTCGGATTTTGTGGGAGAGAACTCCCAAACAAAATGAAGAGCCCGAGGAGGACGAGATGAGGGACAAGCCGGCCCTGATGTAGAAGGGACACTACATCGAGTGCTGGATCTTTTTCTCGAGGGCATTGAAGAGACTGAATTGAGGGAGACTGGGATGAGTGAAGTCTGAGGGGGGGAATTCTTCCCAAGGGGGCTTCTATAGCCTGGGGAGGGCTGTCTGATAACATCTGCAGCTGTCTGGGTCTGTCTGAAGGCAGGGAAAGGCACTCGAGGCCTTCTCTAACTCGAACTCAAAACTTGAAACTCAGAACTTGACTTCTCGAAACTCGACTTGTTACCTGTTTGTAAGTAGCTACAGTAAAGTCTAAGTACGTGTGTGCTTATATAAGCTACTCACGTGTCCGAACTCAAAACTAAGTAAAGAGTAATGTAAATGAACAGAAATAAAAAAAAGAAAACAAAAACTATAAAATAAAAGAAATACCCTGGTAGGGGGTACTCACTCCCTACATCCACGGGTCACTTGAGAATGCAACTGTCCTCAGTTGCGAACCAACAGTACGAGCTCGAAGGTGCCAGCAGGAGCAGGTAGCAGACGAGCTTGCGAAAGGACAACAGCTGCACGAAATCTCATGAAACTCGAGGAGATGGCAAAGGGGAGTGTAGGGAGGACGTAGGAAAAGAAATCGAATGAATACGCGCACCCCATCTCGAGATATCAGCAAAACCGGCCCAAGACTCCTCGCCGCACGAAAATCCATATTTCTCGACAAGGGCTGCACGAATCGTGACACAAGGTATACCATTCAAAAGGGCTGATCGAGTAGTATGGGCTCCCAAAAAAGCGAGAGGTATGGCGGAGATCTGAGGAAGATACGGCTTGGACAGTGAGTAGAGCACCACAGTGGGGGAGAAGAAGAGGCCGCCGAGTGACGACCGCTGAGGCAATCTGTACCAAACCGTAGGTGGCGGTAAAGGGCACCTGGGACGAGATGGGGAAAAAGGAACTATACCGATTGGCCCATCCGGTCTCGAGATATCTGCCAAGTCGTCTCGTACCCCTTCGTACACCACAAACTCCCATATCTCTGGAACCCATGAGCGCGTCCCCATGAAAAGGGTATCACCAGGTAGCTGTAAGCGTGTAGAACCACCACGCGGAAAAGCGAGAGGCTCGACACGAGAATGAGTGCGATATGTGATCTTGACCTCCCTACCCTGGTTCAGAGACAAAAACTCAAATAACTCTGCAACGGCGAATGCGCACGCGACGTCTCGTATATCGTCTGGTAGATGTCGTCTAGGGGATGCACGTCTGCAAGAAGCGAACGATTCGGCGTGGAATTGCATGAGTTACGGCATAAGCGAGGTAGGGGCTAGGAGAGCGGCATCGCATCGGTGTGAAACGGCTCGGTGGAAACCTATGAAACTCCGGGAGGTGATAGAGATGCTCGAAGGGAGTTGAGAGAACGAGGAATGGTGGAAAAGGGCGCACCCGTTCCTGAGATATCTGCCAAACTGTCTCATACTCCTGTGTGCACGAAAAACTCCTGTATCTCCACAACCAATGCACGTGTCACCATGAAAAGGGTATAACCAGGTAGCTGAGAACAAGTAGTACCACCATGCAAAAAGGCAAGAGGCTCGACGGGAAAACGAGCGAGATACGTGAACCCGACCTCGCTACCCTGTCCAAACACAAAAGTTCCAATAACTCTGGAACCGGGGATGCACTCGTGACGTCTTGTATATCGTCTGATAGGTGTTGTCTGGTAGATTAACGTCTGCGAAAAGCGAGAGATTCAGTGCAGGAGTGCATGAGTTATGTGTCGAATGGGGTAGGGGATGGGAGAACAGCATCGCGTTGGTGGAGAACCACTGGGCCGAATCCTACGAAACCTCGGGGGGTGGTAGAGGGATGCATAGGGAGTTGGGAGAATGTGGAAACATGGAAAACGGCGCACCCAATCCCAAGATATCCCAAATTTCATTCTACAATGCCTTTCTCCAGGGATTGGCTGATTCACTGGGCTGAATGCGACGAAAAATACACCTTTTGAAAGCTCTCCTGAGTAGAGCTCGAATCCCGGTTTGCGAGAGGGACGGGTGAGTGGTGGTCGAGATATCGCGTTGACGGGGTTGGGGGTGATGCAGACGTGCAGGGAACTTCAAGAATGATATATTCATAAAAACAACATAGAATATGCATCAGCAAACTAGTCATTCCAATGCCAGCCTTCCAGTAATTCCAGACTTTACCAGACTTTGTGTACACATTATTCCAGAGCTCCAGACCTTCCAGGCCTTCCTAGATTTCCCAGCCAACCTTCCCAGCTGTACCAGACCTTTTGTAGCACATACTATTCTAGAATTCCAGGCCTTACCAGAGTTTTCATACTTCCACATTATTCCAGAATTCCAGGCCTTACCAGACCTTTGCTCTAGAGTTCCCAGCAGTCCCAGAAATTCCAGATTCTTTGCAAAAAAACATCACAACAACTTAGCAAATATATTGGTCTTGCACAGCTACAAGAATTTCGTCATGGCAATAACAACTGCACTACTCCACAGCATCCATACATGGCAGGCAACCAAGTTACAGCTAGATATCCAATGTGGAAATTTTGGGGGAGAGAAGGGCTACTGCAGATTTAGTTCTGTGTAAGAGGGAGTCCTCACTCACTCACCTTAGCAGCGTGAACATCCAACTGTGGCCTCGTACAAGTACCCGCTCCTAGTGATGACCTTCCGACCATAACCAATTGCGTGCTCCACATGCTGAATCCGTTTCCTCGCCTTCTCGGCCTGGTGCGTGTAGTACTGGAGGCGAGCAGCACACCAGTTGATTTCGCAATCGAGAAGGCTGAATTCGGCCAGGGAGACGTTGTGGTCGGCTCGCAAAAGACATAGTAGAGAAATAGCCTCCTCGGGACTTTCCAACGGTGGTGAAGGCACCGTTGCCAGCGGGCTGCTGTGTACAGCGGAGGGATTTCTTTTACCACTGAGTTTCAAGGATATTGATAATCGACATACCTGGGTAACAACGTTGGGGAACTTGCTATACTAAACTGTTGAGCTGAGGCAGGAGAACTAGTGGACGTGTTCATGGTTGCCAGAGGTTTGAAGAGTGACAAGCCGTGTTGGTGGATATTTCGGAACTTACCGGGTTTGCTGAGTTCCTCGGTGCCACCTCCTGAATTTTCCATCTCACTATGCCTAAGGCAAGATGCCCTGGCTGTTGCAAGACTTTTCTCAATCGTACCCGACTTCTCCAGCACATGAACCAGCCACGCGGACGTTGCGTTACTAGTCGGCTTCGTATCGAATTTTCCGCAATCTCCTCAGATCCTGGTGCTGATTGCAATGACGGTGAGTGGATAGATGTCGACTCAGCCTTTGACATGCCTTCCAATGACCTCGGTGAAGAAGCGTCTGACTCCACAAGAGGGCCTCCGATTCATCAGCGAGTCACGGAGTTTTATCCCAGAGCCTCTGCAAACTACGGACGAGGCTACACTTTCATGGACACATTCGACGCCGATCCTTTTTCATCGGAGCGCCAACATAACCTGTTTTACCTGTTTTCATCAAAAACTGAGTGGCAATTCGCTTCATGGCTCTCCAATTCAGGTCTGAGCATGGCCGCTATCGACGAAATTCTTTCTCTGGAAATTGTACGTTTCTATTCCTTACCCTTTTATGAGTGCTGACGCTGTATCTTTCAGATCAAATCATGCCCCCTTTCATTCCGAACAGCAAGAGCGCTTCGCAGACTTATTGAAATGCTCCCCTCCGGGCCTCGATGGAAGTTTCGGTCTGTCGAAACCGAGTCGCCGACCAAGCGAGGTCTGCAAGTGTTTTATCGGGATGCCATCGAATGCCTTCAACACCTTGTACACTCGCTGTCTAACAATGGGCAGATTGAGTTTGTACCCAAGAAGATTTACAGTGCAGCAGACCGCATGCAGCGTGTCTACATGGAATGGCTCACGGGTGATCGAGCATGGGAATTGCAGGTATGTGCCTTCACAAGCAGCCATGTAGTCACTCACGTTATCTCAAGGATGCTTTGCCTGATGGCGCAACCCTTCTTGGTGTGGTGCTTTCATCCGACAAGACTCACATCACTCAAGTTGGGAACCGTCAAGCCCACCCTCTTCTGATCAGTTTAGCCAATATCTCAGCTGACATCCGCGCAAAGGGGTCCACAAAATCATACCTCCTCCTCGCCTTACTCCCGGTACCCAAATTCATCCACCCGAATAAGCACTTGTGTGGTGTGCTAGTAGATCGACTACTTCACCAGGTTATTTCCATTGTCGTTAGGCCTCTCAAACAGGCCGCTGAGTCAGGTCGTATGATGAGCGACCCACTCGGAAATCTGAAGTACTGTTTCACCCCCCTTGTTGCTTACATTGCCGACACCCTGGAGCAACGCATTATCGCATGCATTTCCAGCAACGCCTCAGCTGTCACTATGGCGGTATCCACACAATTTGGAGATCCCGTCCGCTGCGCAGCTCGTACAGCATCAAAAACTCGTCGACAACTCATTATGGCTGAAAGAAAAACGCGTGCCGCTAATTTGTCTTCGTATTTTCAAGCATGTCGGAAGCGGCAGTTGAATGGAGTCTCGTTTCCCTTCTGGCTCAATTGGGCCCTTGCTGAGCCGAGTTCTTTCATTACCCCGGAGCCCTTGCATCAATTCTTCAAGACGTTTTGGGACCACGATTGGAAGTGGTGCTCCAGAATGCTAGGAGCAGATGAACTCGATTTCCGGTTTTCTCTTTTGCAGATGTGCAGTGGGTATCGACATTTTCCCGATGGGATAATGACTCTCAAGCAGACGTCAATGCGATTACACCGAGAAGTTCAACGGTATATCGTGGGCGTTGTTGCAGGAAGCATTCCACAGGAGGCTCTCAGCACCATTTGGGCCTTGACTGACTTCCGTTATCGTTCTCAGGCACCGAGACTCACGGACACTGATATCACCAAGCTTACAGCCAATCTACAAGAGTTCCATGACAGCAAGACTGCTCTGATGGAGGCCGGCGTGCGAGGCTCGTTAGATCATTGGCAAATCCCAAAACTAGAGATGATGTTCGCCGTTGCACCAAGTATCTCGAGCATGGGTGCTTTGGTACAGTGGTCAGCTGATGTTACTGAACACGCTCACATCGACGTTATCAAGAATCCCGCTCGATCAGGAAATAACCAGAATTTCGATGCACAAATTTGTCGCTATCTTGATCGTCAAGAAAAGTGTCAGCTCTTCATGCAGGCAACAACAATGTGCGACCTCGAGCTTTGTGGAGATTCAGATGATGGGGATGCCTCTGATGGCGAAGAAGATCCGCCAAAGTCAAGAGGGATCACCGATTACTTTAGGCGAGCTCGCGCTCTCATCGCAGGGAAGTTCCCAACTGCTCCTCATCCCTATCGAACCTTCGCCTCGTCTACCACTGCCTTCCACCTTTCATCCAAATCGACAGTGATGAACATGACTGTTGACGATGCAGCGGAGATGTACGGACTCAGTGACTTCAAACCAGCCATCGCGGACTACTTGCGTGATCATAATCATAACCTGACCCATATGATCGGAGGGAGGCAACAGGCAGCACCGGGTTGTCAGCTCCCATTCCACCGCATACAGATCTGGTGCAAAATGCGCATCCAACTCTACTCCAGCTACGATTCTGAGGTGCTGCTACCCTCCCAGGCTCTTCATGCATCCCCACCCACTGCGAAGTGGCTGTTTGGCCACTATGATAGTGTTATCATATCTAGTGACGGGAACAAAGATTGGCCGTGCTATGGGCTGCATGGTAGGTTGCTCTGTCTCTCATGCTTTCTTTGCTAAATGTACTCTACTTTCTGGAGGTCACGACGTCGTACAGCTCCACTTGATCTTTAGGCCAATTTCGGATTCGCAATTCCTACTGTCCAACATTTTTTTTGCCTATGTGCAACGTTTCACCATCGCGTCAGTAGATCCACACTCGGGAATGCACATACTCAAGCGAGCGCTGCGAAGCACCAGAGAACGCATTGGAGATATCATCCCTTTATTCCAGATTCGTGCACCAGTTCATCTCATCCCACGCTTTGGCCAGAAGGCGAACTCTCAGTTTAATTCACGGTCATCCAATGAGCTATCATCCAGTTTTTGGCTTAACAAATACTGGACAAAAGAGTTGTTCCATTGTTGCTCGGCGTCTGTAGAATTTCCTATTGCATAAAGTTAGCCTTCGTTGTGTAAAAGTATAATATTGCCAGTTTGTTTCGCTCTATTGCCCAACATGCCACTCGAGCAGAATTTCCTCACTGAAACGCCTAGAAAAGCGAAAACATCGTCAGTTCCTCGGAATGTGAAGCCTTTCGACTCCCTGAGCTTGAAGGAGGACCTTCACTCAGAGTTGCAAACCAGCATTTTTGACGAGGGTACACTCCCGAGTACCACATACAATGGGGATATCATAGCAGATTGCTGGTTTCCCGACAAGATTTTGCCGGTAGTCCCTGATGCCAGGTTGCTCTCTATGCTGATGGGACCCGATGGGAAGCCGCTATACGACTCGTCGACGAAACAATGGAACGCCTCTTATCTGCCACTGATACTGCGTCGTAAACCGTCGGGATTGCAAGAACGCCCGGAGAGACTCCGTCCCGCAGAAGAGGAGAAGGAACTCAGCACATTCATGACTACTCTTATGGATGCATTGATCAGCTACTACGAATCCACCCCCACCTCTGTTCCACAGGGGACGGAGGCGTCATTTGCCGCCACAACGACTCCGATGGTGCCCATCCTAGACACATCTCCCCTCCTTCATTCGTCCTCAGGATCACACTCGGATCCTGGTGCACCCACCGTCCCGCAAGGGACAGAGGTGTCATCTCCTAACGACCCAGCTCCTGACCCCCTTTCTTTGCCCTTGAATACAGTTGGCGCGGCATCCACTCCTGGTACCACATTTATTCCTGTGGAGTCTATCTTCGACACATCCCCCCCCCTCCTTCATTCATCCTCCTTGGGATTACAGTCAGACCCTGGCGCACCTACATTAGAGCGCGCTTGCCGGCCTACGCAGGGAATCTCGAGAAGCTGGTCCTCAGCGGCAGCTACGAAACCTCTGGCAGGTGGTATAGCTCCACTCAAACCTGACAGCATGTTAGTTTGGAAGTCCGTAGTCGGAGCCACTCAAAATCTGGATTGGGGGGATGTTCTGATGACTGCAGAGTTAACTTCTAAAAACGCGTCGCTGGAGTTGACCTCGCAAATCGAATGCAAAGCACTAGCAATGTTCGATGGGCAGCCCAACAGAGTATTTTCCTACTCGCTCGCTTTCTGTAATGGCCAATATCGTCTGTACATGTATGATCGCGCTGGTGGCGTGTACTCCCGCTGGTACGACCTGCACGAATCCCCTATTGCGCTCCTTCGTATCCTTTGTGCTGCCGCATTCGCACCTACTTCGTGGTTGGGAATTGATGATACGTTTGACCGCCGACTCCATCCTGTCATCACTATAGATGACACGCGATATTTCATCATCGCCAAGTGTTCCTCGAGCTGCATCATTCGGGGTCGTGCCACCCATGTCTGGTTTGTCACCACCTCAGTTCCCCCCAGTGATTCAGACGACATTTTCATAATCAAGGATTCGTGGGTGAATGAAGAGCGCAAGTTGTCGGAAGCACAGATTCTCGAGGAATTAAACTACCACAATATCGAGTGTGTTCCGAAGGTGGTGAAGGCTTGCACCGTCCAGCGGGATGGTCAGGAAGACTCGACCTCACTTCGCTGCCCTGAGGCATTTATGTCTCATTTCAACCGGCAGTATGATCATCGCGTCCACCGACGGCTCATTCTTACCCCTGCAGGGTGTCCGATCACCCATGCTGAAAGTCCCCTAGAAGTCGTCACATGCCTGCTTGACCTCGTTATCGGTGAGGGATCTTTTTCTTACGGTGATACTGTATGTTTCCTGACCAATAAGCAGCCCACAAGAAGATATGGGGTCTTAAAATCCTACATCGAGATATTAGCATTAACAACGCCATGATGTACGAGGAGGCACTGCCGGATGGTACCGTTAGAGTGCGAGGTCTACTCATCGACTTCGATTATGCAGTTAAGGTAGATGGATCAAGTCGTACAGGAGGACCTGCAGACCGCACGGTGCGTCCAGCTGGCTAGGATTATCTTCGGGTCATTCTTATCACTACACACAGGGCACACTTCCGTTTATGGCTGTCGAGCTTCTCGAAGCTGGTGAAGACAGCTTCGTACAGCACACTGCTGCTCACGATGTCGAATCATTTGTCTATCTCTTATGTTGGATTACTTCGCTGTATGACGGTCCACGAAGCCGGTTTCGCACAGACTCCAAGAAATTGGCCATGGAGTCATGGTATGCTGATCATGATTTGTCTGTGCTCGCAGTCAACAAAGAGGGCTGCATGTCATCCCGCAAGCACCTTCGCGACATCACCAAGCACTACAGTACTCTCGACTCATGCATTAGAGCGCTTTCCGACCTCGTCACCAAGCAGCTGCATGCCCAACGTGATGCACGCAGCCTGCCTGCTGCCACAGTTGATTTTATCACTGAGACTACCACTGAGACTAAGCGACGCCGTAGTGAAGAGGAGCCGCTTAATCATGATAAAGTAATTCATATTCTTCACCGCACGTGTCTGACCCTATGCAGCAGCGATATTTTAGAGTCGGGGGACTGCGCTCTCCCATATCGCTTTACCAGACGGAACCGTACCCCTATTTCGTATTACCACTCTTCGGCCAAAGTTTTCGACCTCGGGGGTGGTCGTTACTCGAAAAAAAGACGGATCATGCGTCGTATTCAGGGCCCAGCTGCAGGCACCACACCGTAATTACGCTTACCGTTTTACCGCCTCATTTACGAACTCATGGTCTACTACCATACTGAAATTCCGACTTGTGTTGTATCTTTACCATAGTCGTTTGAACTAAGCGACTGTTAATGTGGTGCCACGCAAGCAAACGATTTTTCGCTATTAACCAATAGCCCTATCCTGGACCGAAGACATCAGCTGGCGATTGTGGCAGTCTTTCTTGTTCTATCATCATGGGCCCCAAACCGAAACCCAAGCTAACGAGCAACACGAACCCCGCAAATGATGTTGCTGGTGGGACACGGCGGAGGTCACAACGTAGCGCTCGGGGCACGAGAGGGGCCTTGCGACAGTTGGAGCTCATCGAGAACATTCAGACAGCTGCGCGCGAACCTCAGAATGCAGAAATGCGTCGAATCAAGGAGACACTCAGCCAACAGCCGGAGAATCCGTTTGCTCCCCCAAAGCTATCACGAAAGAAAGCAAAGGGACCCGACGTATGTAAATTCCTATCATTCTTGATTAGACATTGATCAAAGTGAAGATACCCTACGTTCTTTCTGTGCCACCCTCTCCCGTCCTCCCGAAAAAACGCCTTGCAGGTTCCAAGGAATCATTTGGCTTTTACGATGGCAGGGACTTCTCACTGCCCCCTTTCACTCAGCCAGACAGCAGATCTTCTCCAAGTCGCCGCTCCAGTGAACAGGAGGAGGACGGTGGCATTGAAGGTATCACTGAGGGTGTCGCTGATTTAGGTTCTGAGGATCGGGAAATGGCTGACCCTCGATGTGACGAGGACGGCCAGCAAACAGGTGTGGCGCAGGGTGCCAGCAGCCACTCAGAGACAGGTATGGCGTCAATGATATTACTTCGAATTAATTAATTTCTTCTTTTAGTTCTCGAGGATGGCTCTGCTGAGGAATCGGACGAACTGAGAAGGAAAAGATGTGTGGATCATCAACAAGGCAAGTATCACATGCAGCGTCCACAAAACCTTGGTAATTGGGTCCCCTAGTCTTGGATCCTAACGATGAGATTGGTATCAATCACGAGGCTCATACTGATGAGGTGCTGTCTCCGGTCAATCATGGTCTACCAACATTCCGAAAACAAGCGTCCCGCGCGTCTCAATCTTCAGAAGATAACGATGATCATCCCCCCAGCTCGCGGCCTCCTAGGACCTCATGCACAAGCGCTCCGGTCTTTCTGCCTCCCCATAAACGAACGGCTCTGACAGGTAAACGATGTGACAACCCCACCAATATTCAAGCTCATAATGGTGCCTTTCATCTTCCCAACACGAAAGGTAACATAATTCTTATCTTTGTTCCGGACTCTGAAGCCATTCGTAGCACCAGCGCGGCAAACTATTCCAAAGCCAAATTCATTCAAATGCCCTGCTACTTCTCCAGTCGCTGTCCAGAGGAAGGCAGCTAAGAATTCCTCGACGATCGCATCCCGTGGCCGTGGTGGTGGTGCCATTTCTACTAGTTCTCGGCAGGTACTAGAAGCTCACGACGGCATGGACCCAGAGGCCCCTTGTGATGTGCTGCTGGATCATCATCGCCATAACGGTATGCCATGCGCTCCTACCTCTACCTATCTCGCGTCTCTAGCAACCAAATCCAAGACCGATAGCACCGTGGGGCCTCCAGCCGCAGCTGCAGATGCTGACGATGAGATTGAGAACCCTGCCACAGCCGAGCCCTGCACCGGCAGCAGCAACGACCCCATGACCCTCAAGTTCTATGACCCTGTGTGGAGGACTGTCCTCAGTCGTGCCAAAGTACTCTCTCGTTTTGATGCTGTCATTACCAACGCGTTTCCTGAGTGGCAATTATATATCAGCAAGAAAGCCCTCGAGTTTATTACGCAGGCCATCGCTGAACTGGAGGAAGATGGTGTGCAACCTGACGAGTCGTTCTTGAGGAAACATCAGTACCATATGAGCGATCTGGTAACTTTTCATTAGTTGCCAGCCTCCCCGCTAATATCTATTTTTTTGAAGCTTTTTGAAGATCTGGGTACATTTCGCTCAGACTTCAAAAAGATAGCTCGACAGGTTGTCGCGAGACACTGGGATTGGGAACCTGATAACTTCGATGGACCTCAAGAACTAGCGGATCATGTTTTGGAGCTATACAATTATTTGACAGAGGAAACGAAGTACATCCATGGTGACCATGATGAAGAGGTGAGCCGGTTTGCTCCTCGACAGAGCCAACCTCACGGAACGTGTTAGGGCAAGTTCAATAACTTTTCGAGTGCGGCGTTGCGGGACCTTTGTGTGACAGGCTATTACATTGGAAAGTCATCGCTTGTGGCGTCGTTTTCCGATATCTTCAGCAAGCACTTTCCTACTGGGGCACTGGCCTTTGCTGCGACAGCGGTGAGATTTGTTTTTTTTTGACCACGCTACTGTCATAATCTATCTTGAAGCTTACTGCTGCAATGGACGAGTATGCCACCGGTGCTCTTATTGCCATCAAATTTCGTCACGAAGGTTATTTGAAAGTCAATGAGCAGTTTTTGGAAATCATTGCTAACATCGAGGCTGTGCCGCACCGCTTCTGAAGCCTGCAGGGCGTGCTAAAAAATATAGCCGTCCAAGGATGGTAAGTTCTACAGTCTGATTTGTTGTCGCTAATAATGTAAGAATTGCAGTGTGAAGAATCCGGCGATCGGTGTGGGCAGCGCGAATTCTTCTGGTGGGCGGCGCGAGTTTACTGTCCATCTTGATTAGATGATATGATCTTCTGTATGTCGCATGAAATTGTTTCTTTTTTTCTATCGAGAATCCAGTGCCTCCCAGAAAAGCCAGTGAATATGTGTTAAGACCAGTATCTCCAGAGAGGTTAGTTGAGCCTATTGTCTAGCTTCAACAGTGTGCCCAGGTCTCCAGTCCAAGCCAAATTAGTGATAAGCCAGGACAGCCAGCTGGTGGCCTGGAACACTGGAAATCCCTTTGTCCAGTCCTGGCTAGGGGGGGACCTTTCTGGGACTATTGGATGCCTGGCCAGTTCTGGCCAGTTCTGGCCAGCTGATGGTTAGTTTGCTGATGTGATACCCAACAAGCCGACGCAGCCCTACATCAACTCAGTACCACCTTCTCGAGGGCTGGGGAGTGCAACTGCGGCTGCGTGACCTTCTTGAGGATGCCAGTGCATGACTACTGGGCCTGTAGGACGAGCGAGTACTGTAGATACTCGAGACGGCAAGTCTGTTGACTAGCTCACTGGTGAGCTCTTCCAGTTCTGATTCATCTCTCGAGAGGGTTGGTAGGTGCGAGGATGCAAGCTGTGGGGCAGGTGGTGGCGAGCAGCGGTGATGGTAGTCGTGGGACGAGAGCGGCGGCTGTAGGACCCACTCAAATATGAATCCATATACTTATTACTGTGGCTTGGTGGATCTTTGAGTTGTGAACGAGAAGGCGAGCGCAGGCGGCCATGGCAGCGAGAACGAGAGCGAGATTGAGGCCTACATCAGGAAAAATTTACTTAGGTATATAGCCCTATGTAGACTCAATAGCATCAGTAGCATGGTAGTTAAGTCCCCCATATGTAGTCACTGTAGCTGAAGGGTTCAACTATGTAGTACTTCATAGCAGCAGTAGTTTGCCCTGAATATGTGTCACTACCATAGTTAGTGTGCTATGTAGGCTACCTAGGCTATGTATTACACTTCAGACATCCCACAGGTTTTATAGTGGTGTGCTACTACCACTACATAGCCAGCCATTGACATCAGTCCTCGCCGAGCTGCTATCCAGCACAGTATATCTCACCACGGAGTATACATTTTACCATTTCATACTACTATCAGCTTTGTAGGTTAATACAAGCGCCTGTGGTTAGGTTATGGTCCTGTTCCCACCATGAAAGCGATAACAATGACGGTCCGTCTTCAGCATCACGAACACGATAACAATGATAGTCCCTCTCTAGCATCACGAATGCTCCTGAACCAGCGAGGACGAGTTGTATATCGTTGGGTACCGTAGGTCTCCTTTTAGGGGGGGGGGAGTTTAGGCCTGCACAGCGGTGACTGAAAACACCACTTACGAAGTGACTCCTAAAATTTCGGGATCAGTCAGATCCGCAGAAGTCTCGTATGCTTGGATCTTAATACTACCTTTGGTGGCATTCGCGTTCCGGTCTGCAATTAAAGCGAGTGAGACAGGGCAGGTTTCTTGCACAGAGGAGACATACGTGGCCCTCAGAGCTCCGACATTGTCATCCATCAGTGGTAAGGGGAGAGGCTGCTCATGTTTCTTGCTGAATACCCTGACGAGAACATGTGACATGTTTGATGTATTTCCAATACATGGGTGAATGAACATACCATAATGGAATTATCAAAGACCGGTGGAGCGAAGACAAGCCTGACGCCGAGAATGGCGGCAGCTGCTGCAAATGCATTGATACCATAAGACGACATAGCACCACCTAAGTTAGGCGCTTGACTGCGAGGTCGTAAAAATCAATGCAACGTATCACCCAAGAACTGTGGATACTCACGAAGACAACGTGGATGACGTGGAAGTCACAGACGATGGGGACGTTGCAGTAGATGATGAGATGGTCAGTGTCACCCCCTGCAAGACAAGTGAGCAATAGCCTTCCAAGGATATGAATTTGTAATGTACCACGGTGAGACAAAGAGATTGTGCAAATTGCTCTGCCTGTTGCATCAGCAAACCACCCTTTTTGGGACAGTGTGACAGTGGCCACAGTGTCACACAGCAGCACAGTGCAAACTTACAGGCCACACAGCACTTTAATTAGGGCTTATACCACCGTACTAATGACATAGACTGATTGCTTAGCCAAAGTAGATCCTAATTGAAAAAAAATTGTACTCTAAATCATGGTATTTCACAAGTTTTTGGTCACTGTACAGTGGGGGACCTATCTGTGACACTGTGGCCACTGTGGGTGGCTGTACAGCCCTGCACAGTAAATAAGTGTTTTGCTGATGTGTAGATCACTGCCGGAGCAAGAGGCTTCGACACAGGAGGTAACAGAACTGATGAAGCTCTGATTGTGGCACAAGCAACTGTCATCGGTTGCAGAGCAACCGCCCAGATTCACATTGGTGATGCAAGTGTCTGCACAAGCTACAAGATAGGTCAGGATGTCGTCGTCATCGACCACAGATACAACGCACCTGGCAGAGTTTGGTGGGAAACGAGACCAGCACCCGCAGCGGAGAGAGCGGCGGACAAGGCACGTAGAACAGCTGCGACATGCATACTAATTGACAGTGGAGTGGTAACAATGCGAGCTCAAGGAACGAGCGAACTACTGGTCGGCTTTTATATAGCTGTGGTCGTTCTTCGAGATTTGGATGTCAAACAAGTCGTGAGTGTCTGATGCCTTCCTTGAAAAGGAAGGAGGCCACTGCGAGTCGACTTTCTGGGCTGCAAAATGTTTTTGAGCATGTTATACCGATGGGAGTGTCGCCCAGTGATCAGCAGCAACTAGGACGAGCAATGATCGAACAATGCTCACCGGACGCACATCTGCAAACCAGCCCCTGACGTCATCCTAACCTGCACGGACGATGTATCTGCCCTCGAGCATCCACCCCTGGCTTGATCACCCGTACCATCATGAAATCGCCATCACCGAATCGAAGGTTTTCGAGAAGATTGGTAGCTTTTCTGCTGCGCACGCATTGCCAGATTGGCGAAGAACTCATCGGAGACCTTCGTATCCCTCCTGTAAAATCCAGGGCTCGCAGTCACTGAAAAACATTGAAAGGAATAGGGACACTGTACGAGTCTACCTACCTTAGTATTCCTGCTTTGACATTGTCAGTGACAGACAAAGTTATGATATCGATTTGGTTGGTGTGCATGGCCTAAGAGTCAGTAACACGACGCATGAAAAATGGCTGCTGTCGTGTGGTGCTGGTGCTGGTGGCTGAACCGAACTGTATAGTTGCCACAAACAGTGACAAACATTGTTTTCTGAGTGCAGCGATAACACATCAGTTGCGCGTGCTAAGTCAGTTTATTCCCAAACGTTGCATAGATAATACAGTATTACTGGTGTCCACCTGTCCTTACTCCATGCTCAGTCACTCAGTGGTTTGTTATTCATGTGTTAATTCATCCATTGATTTGAATATGTTTCTGTCTTTAGAATAGTTTGGCTTTTATTTTCCATACATTCTGTTGCCTTAGACAGAGATGAGTAGTGATCCACAGGGGTACCAAGTACCCATGGGAGGTCATGGGTAGGAGTACCATTGGTAGGGGTACGGGTTGCAGCTCTGGCACCCAGGCCATACCCGTGCACCTGTGGCACTTACCCAGTGACCAATAGCATGGTACGACTAACTACTACTCGAAACAATACAATTTGAGAGCCTTTATCAAGTAGTTCAACATTCTGAAAGATCAAACTGAGGAAGATACTGTATATGTGATGTGATGGGAGGGGAGAGGGGGAGGTCATCAATCAATAACTGTACCTGGGATGGACACGAAACAGCAAGGAATTATAAAGGATGTCAGGGGAGCCATGGACAACAAGGAATTGAGAGAATGCACGCACCCGATCCCCAGATATTTACCAAACTGTCCTCTGCTAATTGCATCTGCGAAATTTCGAATATCTCCACATCCGTACTGCACCGATCGCAACATGAGATACACCATTCGAAAGGGCAAATCGACAAGTACCACATTCCAAAAAAGCGAGAGCCCTGGCCCAGGACTGAGGGAGATACAGCAATGGAAAGCCGATAGGACAGCAGGGTGGGGGGAGGAGAGGAGGCTTTTGAGAAACAACCGCTGGGGCGATCAACATAAAACTCTGGGGGGTGGTAGAAGACATTCAGTAGAGTATGGAGAAAAAAGAATCATACCGATCAGACAATCCGATCAAGAGATATTCACCAGAGCACATTGTACCTCTCCATACACAAAAACATTGATATCTCCACAATGGCAGGATAGAATCAGACAAAAAAACAACCAGAAGAGAGCCCTGACTTAGTAGAATGCGTGGGCAAAAAGACGAGAGGCATGGGACAAATTCGAGGGAGAAACCCTTGGGTAGTCCGGGGTAAACCCGTGGGGGGGTACAGTCCCCTGCACCCGTGGGAATTACCCGTACCCTTGGGTCACGGGTACGGGTATCATGCGGGCATGGGTACAGGTTGAGGTCCCAAGTACCCAACCCTGTGGAACACTAGAGATGAGCAAGTGATTATCTACAGAGTCTGGGCTGTTCAGAGAGTGCTTTGTAGTATGATAGGACACTACAACGTCTACTGCGTGCTACTAAGTTGTCTGCAGATGCTAACAGAACTACATAGTACTTATTGTCATGTGGTGACATCTACATGTCATTACAGAGCATGTGCCTGACATTACATAGCACTCCAGTGTCTATACATCACAAGGTACCTGATGCACTATGCTATGTAGCAAATTGATTTTCCTGATGTACCACGAGAGTATCTTGTAGGTAGAGTGTACAAGGGTGAACGAGAACGGCACAACGAGGCATTCCTCAAGCTCGAGGATGCACTGGGTGCTCGAATAGGACAACTCGGCCCTTCCATTGAGAGTGGTGCACACAATGGTCGTTCCGAGGGAGTGGTAGGGTGCACTGACAAGTGGGGGGTGCGGGACAGAGCCAGTGAAACCATATGGGCCTGTGGCTCTAGACTACCCACATCCTCCAAGTGCAGCCTGCCTGGACTCGAAGGAGGCTTCCGAATATCCTTAGGCCGGTTTCCTGGATCCCAGCGATCCACACGGTCCTTGAGAGTGCACCTGGGAACTTCTCGCGGTATCTCTTGTCCTGTAGGGAGTATGACATGACCTTTCACTATTAGACATTTTCCCACGGTGTCACGCACCAAAGGTGTTTGGCGACGTGAGCATGGACTCGGAAGCTGAATGATGAAGAACGGAGAAGCCTAGCCCTAATGCGAAGAATGACTGATATTGCCAGCAGTCATCCATCGCACAAGAACCATCCTTAACGTTAGGGAAGAAACCGCTCGAGTGCCCGAAAAAAACTTTTTGAGCGCTAGTTTACGGCATTCCGATTTTTCGAATATCTCCGTCAATTCTAAAGATATCGACACCATTCCCACGCTCACAGGAAGCTCTCGACCACGCCATCCTGCCTACCAAATTTGGTAACGATCCGCGCACTCCACGATTTTCTGCATCATTTCTACCAACGAATGCCCATTTCGCCAATATTTATCATAATGGCCACCTCCTCGACTGTCTCTTTGCTCGTGTCCTTTGCTAGGGAGAATAACTACGAGTACCTGCCAGGAATCCCCACTAGCTCTCACCCCAAAGCCTCCTGGTTCATCCCTCCCTCGTCCATGACCTCCCGTCCTATCACTTTGGGACAGCGCGTTCTTCTCGTCAGTCTGACATCGAGGAAGACGTTCTTTGGTCACCTCAAGTCTGTCGTCAGGCTTGAGAGGTCTTATGTGGTTGTTTCGGTCTCTCCAGTTGAAAAGGATTATGGATTTTTCCTTCCTGCCCCCTGCAACGTCTATCTCTCAATCTCGTCTTTCGTTCTCCCAAAATTGCGACAGCTGCAGTACCAATTACTCTCATCTACACTATCTGATCGCATTCATGACAATTTTGAGGCACTTCTCCCTGCCCTCATTGGAGAAGATGGCCCCTCCTCCTCCTCATGCCCTCCAGAGCACTAGTTGCACCTGGTACAGGTCGCTTTGCAGAGAGGAGAGAGGGGGGAAAGTTGCGAAATCCTAAGCCCTGACTACCCTGGAGACCCCCAAAATTGGCCCCTGGCAGAAATCCCCACAGTTCTTCTTTTGGACACGCAGCATATCGCCCCAATGAATCTGGATCTCAGATCTAGGAGTCAGAGTGACTCATTTGCAGTCATACCCCCTTATTCAGCAGTGACCAGTGCGCTTACTCATCCCCATTTCTGTCGCATTATTCATCCGTTCCTTAATGACTCATTCTATTTCAAATGATTTGTGATATTCTTCGTCATGCTGACTGATTTTACTTACCAATCGCTTACTGTCCTTACTCAGCCTTGCTCAGCCTTACCAATCCTTTACCAATCCTCTTACCAATCGCTTACAAACCCCTTACAAAGTGTTTCCCTCTATTTACTTCAGGCTGCGCTACCTTTTGTATATAAGTACCAATACGTCGCAGCATACAACAAGCAAGTAGCCCCCCTGCATAGGATACCATCCCCTTTGTAGTGAGACTATTGCCCAATCTTTATCGTCATTATCTGCCTTATTGTCGTCGCTCTGAAGCTGTCTTATTCATCATTCACTGCTGCAGTATTTGAGACTCCATTAAGGGTCTACTTACTGTAATCTTTGTCATTCTACGTCGCTTCTAGCTCCGAGTAGCCTATAAATCTTCGCTTTTCTGTCCTCCCCCTGCTCCCCTCTCGTCAGGAGCACCTTCCCTTCTGCCCTAGTCATCTAGGTGTGCAGAACCCCTCCCCCTCTTTGCAGTAACCGATCCCTCGAGCCAAAGTCCGTGGAGGTAAACCACTGACTCGGCATTTGTCTTTGTGTTGGTTTTTTTTTTGGTGTTTTCACCATAGATCCACACGTCGACTCACATCTGGAGCCCACCGCGAGGGGTGGTTACATTTGGCTCGAAATCCATCTCATTTTCTTCATAAACGACTCCTACATCGTCTGCCCTATCGAAATCTTCATCATCGCTGATAACCATCCATTCCACCTCGTCGCAACCCGCCTTTTTGACCGCCAATTCCCCTCGGAATAATCCCCATACTTTCCCACCATGTCTTCGACCACTGCGAACCCACACAGTTCACTCAAATATGGCCTTTCTGACCACAGAAAAAGCAGAATGGGTATATTTTGCGAGGTGAGTGACCAGCAGAGGTGGGTGGTGGCTGCACGAACAAACTACTGGCCTCTTGAAGGCCTCTATGAGTCTCGAGAAGAGACTTTGCTGCAGTTGCAACATGGATTATGTCATCGAGGAACCTTCGAAGCTGCTCAGGGCGCTGAAGGAAGCTCAAAGCTTAGGGAGGGCTGCAACTTGGGGATTCTTGGCCATGCATGACGTTGGAGGGAACTCGAGTGATTATAACAATATATGAGTGAGTATTTCGAGAGGGAATATGAGCACGAAAGCGAGACCGAGGCTGGAAAATGCAAGAACACGACCACAACCGAGGAAACGAGACCTAAAACTGCGAGAATGAGACTGAACAAGATGAGAAAACTGATACCAGGCTAAGACAGAATCCCCTCGCAGTGGGCTCCAGATGAAGAGACTGAATATGAGATGCTGAGGATGAGTGAAGTCTGAGGGGGGGAATTCTTCCCAAGGGGGCTTCTATAGCCTGGGGAGGGCTGTCTGATAACATCTGCAGCTGTCTCAGAGGGTGTTGAGTATAAACTGCCCCTGTTACTACTATACTTAGGTGCGAAGATTTGCTGCTTACATAAGCAAAAATGCGTACATACAGTAGGGTAAATTTTCTCCCTCCTTCCTCAGTAGCTTGGTGTTACTGAGGAGTAAGTCATTCTTTCTATTTAGCTTTACCTTTACTGACCACCTGTAGACTAAGTATCTGACAGGTAGATATTAATATAGTAGCTTGGTGTTACTGAGGAACTAAGTATCTGACAGGTTATGAGCCCCGAGCTCTAACTGCGCCCAAGAGAAGAACTACAGAGATACCTAAGGCAGAACTACAACATGTCCTTCGAAATGAAACTCGGAGATGAATTTCTGAAGGTGCCGAAGCTTGCGGCAGAAGGCACAAATTGGGTTACTTATAAAGACTGACTTTTATGGTCAGTAGAGGCACGAGGCCTCGGAGGGCACTTAGACGGCTTGGAGACAGAGCCCGAGGACCCAAAGTCACTCGATGGTCGAGGGGAAAGCTGGACCCCCACTACGTCAGCTGAAAAGAAAGAGGTCGAGGTCTGGAAGGCCGAAATGAAGACGTGGCGAATGGGCGAGGCCGTTGTCAAGCAGCAGATTGCTGGAACCCTACCCGACACTCTATTCACACAGATAAAACGACTTAAAACAGCATATGAAATCTTCCGACATCTTGCGAAGCTCTTCGAGCAAAGGTCTCGAGTCGTAGCTGTCGAGATCCTTCGAAAAATGCAGAACTTGCGCTGTCGAGAGCGCGAAGACATCCACAAACACTTCGATACCCTGCGAGACATGCGAGAGCAATTAGCTTCGATGGACCAGGCACCAACGGATGAAAGTTTTACTGCGATCATTATCAGTTCTCTTCCGAACTCATACCAGGCCCAGATTGGAGCGGTGATGGCTCTCTCGAAAGTTACTGGCACAGTCATTACCTCAGACGTGCTCATGGCAACTGTACTCGATGCGTACGACAGTCGAAACCTGGGCTCTTGAAAGCCTTCAAACGAAAGTGGCGAGGACGCCGCATATACCACATCCAGAGATTCAAAGCAATGAAGGATAAATGGAGATTGCTATAATTGTGGCAAGTACGGCCACATGGCACGAGACTGTCGAGCCAATAAAGAAAAGGGTACTAAGGCAAAGGACGAGGTTAGCGACTCGAAAGGAAAGGGAAACGAGAAGCTGGGCGAGAAGGCTGCAGTTGCGAACGAGTCAAGTGGCGAGGCAAGCGATCTCGAGCCCGATGGAGTGTGGCTCGCATATGGTGGATACTCTAGTGGAGACGACGAGCTGTCAGATTGGCTCACCGAGGTAGACGAAGAAGAAGTACCTGAAATCGAGAGCGCGGCAACGAGTGCCAGCGCCATGCATGCCAAACTTACCCCATGCCCGAGTTGTGGGCACCAGAGTCCAATGGTGACGAAGAACGACACCCTGCTTGATAAGGAGACAGAAAACGAGGTCGACGTCCATGAAATTGAGTCGAACGTTTGCGAAAACCTCAAAATCGACTCCAAACGAAGCATGCGCAGCAAGCATCTTACCCTCGAAGCCAGATCTCGAGTTCCAGGGACAAACATCTATATATCTGGGGATACTCTACCCACAGGAAGTCGAAAGTATACTTTTGGGACTATCGAAACGAGAGACGAAGAAGTGCTACAGCTATCTGGAGGAGAAACAAGTCAGGACGAACTCAGAGGCCAAAACACGAGGCAAAACGTACCTAAAACCCCCATCCAACCTCCCGAGCACCCATACGAAATCACCCCTACCCACCGTCATCAAAAACGAGAGAAAACGGAACCTGAAAATGTTATCAGACGAGGTGGAGATAGCCAGGAAACCTACCAGGGCCATTTCGAGGCCAAACGAAGTCTTCGAAGCTGCGAAACGAGTCAAAAACGAGCCAGATATTACCTTGGAGACCCCACAAGCATTCTGGGGGAGTCGCCATTGAGTGAAACGGACTGGGGAGGTAGCGACAGCAGCAGCGTAGCTGCACGAAGAGTTGTGAGACGACGAAACAGCCACAGAGTCACATATGGCCAAATCCGGTAATCACGCATCACACCACAACATCAACACTTCGAGAATCGAGAATCCGAGTTCGCACAACATCTGCTGAACTATAGACATGGGTACAATTTATTTTTCGCATTTCTATCATTTAATCCTTGCAGTTTATGGGGGAGTGTTGAGTATAAACTGCCCCTGTTACTACTATACTTAGGTGCGAAGATTTGCTGCTTACATAAGCAAAAATGCGTAAGGCGTGCTCAATTCTAAAATGAGTTCGCAGTTCGCCAGTTCATCGGCTAATACTGAGCCGCAAAATTGATTAGTCATACCCTAAAATGTACTAGCTTGGTACTGGTGCCGTGATTCGTACATGTCCTGTGTCCCGATACCCCATAGTGCCCCCATAGTGCTCAGGCTCCCCCTCTGCATTGTTGGGCATTATCCCTGGCGGATATACACCAGATATGATCCTTTACATGTAGTACAAGTGTTCAGAGTGTATCCTAATGCTTATTTGAGTATCCTAAGGGCCCTGGAGGGTTGGAAAGTGCAATAGGAGGGACAATAAAAATGTGTATACATTTCTGATATTTCAGACCATCTCAGAGACAAATGCCCATGCAATGAACTGAGGATGTTGCATAGGTTCATATGAACCCTTGAAAGGGGATTTTTCAGAGTGCCTATTCAAATGTATCAAAGGTAACCAGAGGCTTCTTGCTTTCAGGCTGTAAAAAGCATTCTCCAGCTATTCACAACCCTTCAGACACTCAATTGATGGTCAAATCATGTTCTAATACACTGGAAATGCGGTAGGCACTCATGTACCCTTGAAGGGGGCATCATAACCAGTCTGAAATATCAGAAATGTATACACATTTTTTATTGTCCCTCCTATTGCATATTCCAACCCTCCAAGGCCCTTAGGATACTCAAATAAGCATTGAGATACACTCTGAACACTTATACTACATGTAAAGGATCATATGTGGTGTATATCCACCAGGGATAACGCTCAGCAATGCAGGGGGGAAGCCCGAGCACTATGGGGGCACTATGGGGTATCGGGACACAGGACATGTACGAATCACGGCACCAGTACCAAGCTAGTACATTTTAGCGTATGACTAATCAATTTTGCAGCTCAGTATTAGCCGACGAACTGGCGAACTGCGAACTCATTTTAGAATTGAGCACGCCTGTACATACAGTAGGGTAAATTTTCTCCCTCCTTCCTCAGTAGCTTGGTGTTACTGAGGAGTAAGTCATTCTTTCTATTTAGCTTTACCTTTACTGACCACCTGTAGACTAAGTATCTGACAGGTAGATATTAATATAGTAGCTTGGTGTTACTGAGGAACTAAGTATCTGACAGAGGGTCTGTCTGAAGGCAGGGAAAGGCACTCAAGGCCTTCTCTAACTCGAACTCGAAACTCGAAACTCAGAACTCGACTTCTCGAAACTCGACTTGTTACCTGTTTGTAAGTAGCTACAGTAAAGTCTAAGTATGTTGTAAAGTTGGATGGTAGAGGGTGAGGGGAGAGGTCCAAGGAGTCTCCCTCTGGATTTTCGGGTCCTAGTTCGACCCAGGGGGCTTGGATTGCCTGGTAGGGAGTCAAAAGAGGTGGTGAAAGACTGAAAACACGCCCTAATGGTCCCAAGAATGACCAAGATAACCTCTAATCACTGTCTGATATTGGAGAAACAATCTCCCGAGCTTCGGCGTCTTATTTCTGTCTTCTTTTCGTCTCTGGTAATGCGGCTGTTATTCCTCTAAGTATGTACAAGCACTCTAAGTGCGAGTCTGGCTTACATAAGCCAAACTCGTCCAAATACTAAGTAGAAAGTGGGTAGAGTAAAGAATAAAAACAAAAACATAAGTAAAAACAATGAAATAGAATAAATCTCCTAGTAGGGAGGAGTCCCTCCCTACAACGTGTGTGCTTATATAAGCTACTCACGTGTCCGAACTCAAAACTAAGTAAAGAGTAATGTAAATGAACAGAAATAAAAAAAAAGAAAACAAAAACTATAAAATAAAAGAAATACCCTGGTAGGGGGTACTCACTCCCTACAGTGTAACCCCTCAGTTCGAGTTGTGGTATGAAGGGTTCAACACCCTTCATACCTCATTTTGCATTACTAAAATGAGGCATAACCCTCGGATTGGTAGTGCCGCGAGATTCAACATCTTGCATGAATGTACATAGGGTCTTCCCTATCTTTTTCTTTGGATTCTTTCTTTTCTTTTTCTCCTCTTCTTGTCTTACGAGCCTGAGTCAGCTCTACAGGGGGAGGGTGTTAGGGGTTGTGCCCTAATTAGGAGTTCGTAATCATCCACAGGCATGTGATACCAGGTATCACATGCCTGCATAGTATATATATTCGTCATAGTGACCTAAGGACAACTATTGTCTTACAATTTTACACTGCGAATACCATATGGTATGGTTCACGGGTGTGAACTAAGGCAATACAACCTTACAATGGCCAAAGGGTGGCCAATGGTCATGACAGAGGTTCGGGAGAGGGCATCGGGTTCAGCTTGTGTGCTGCCCCCTTGTACGATCCCAGCCCTCGGATTTCGTAGATGGAGAAGAGTCGGTACGAGGCCGACAAGTTTGGAGGGAGGCCAGTCAAAGACCACAGAGAGGGAACTAAGTTGATATTCGTACTGAGGAACTCTGCCTAAGTACATCGGGATTATATACAGTACATGTGCCATCAAGGCGGTGTGAGTCGACGTGTGGATCTATGGCGAAAACACCACAAAACCAACACAAAGACAAATGCCAAGTTGGTGGTTTACCTGCGTGGACTTTGGCTCAAGGGATCGGTTATAGCGAAATGGGGAGGGGTTCTGCACACTAGAAGACTAGGGCGGAAGGGAATAGTGCTCCTGATGAGAGGGGAGCAGAGGGATGACAGAAAAGTGAAGATATTTAGGCTACTCAGAGCCTAGAAGCGACATAAAGATGATGAAGATGACAGTAAATAGACCCTTAATGGAGCCTCAGATACTGCAAGGATAAAGAAGATAATAAAGGGCCTTAAAGCGACGACAATAAGGCAGATATTGAAGATAATGATTGGGCAATAGTCTCTCTACAAAGGGGATGGTATCCTATGCAGGGGAACTAGCTTGCTTTCTTCTTGCTGCAATGTATTGGTACTTATATACAAAAGGTAGTGCAGCCTGAAGTAAATAGAGGGAAACACTTTGTAAGGGGTTTGTAAGTGATTGGTAAGAGGATTGGTAAAGGATTGGTAAGGCCAAGCAAGGCTGAGTAAGGACAGTAAGCGATTGGTAAGTAAAATCAGTCAGCATGATGAAGAATATCACAAATCATTTGAAATAGAATGAGTCATTAAGGAACGGATGAATAATGCGACAGAAAGAGGGATGAGTAAGCGCACTGGTCACTGCTGAATAAGGGGGTACGACTGCAAATGAGTCACTCTGACTCCTAGATCTGAGATCCAGATTCATTGGGGCGATATGCTGCGCATCCGAAAGAAGAACTGTGGGGATTTCTGCCAGGGTCCAATTTTGGGGGTCTCCAGGGTAGTCAGGGCTTAGGATTTCGCAACTTTCCCCCCTCTCTCCTCTCTGCAAAGCGACCTGTATGAGGTGCAGCTAGTGTTCTGGAGGGCATGAGGAGGAGGAGGGGCTGTCTTCTCCAATGAGGGCAGGGAGAACTGCCTCAAAATCGTCATGAATGCAATCAGATAGTGTAGATGATAGTAATTGGTACTGGAGCTGTCGCAATTTTGGGAGAATGAAAGACAAGATTGAGAGATAGATGTTGCAGGGGGCAGGAAGGAAAAATCCATAATCCTTTTCGACTGGAGAGACCAAAACAACCACATAAGACCTTTCAAGCCTGATGACAGACTTGAGGCGACCAAAGAACGTCTTCCTCGATATCAGACTGACGAGAAGAACTTGCTGTCCCAAAGTGATAGGATGGGAGGTTGTGGACGAAGGAGGGACGAACCAGGAGGCCTTGGGGCGAGAGCTGGTGGGGATTCCTGGCAGGTACTCGTAGTTATTCTCCCTAGCAAAGGACATGAGCGAAGAGACAGTCAAGGAGGTGGCCATTACGATAAATATTGGCGAAATGGGTGTTTGTTGGTAGAAATGATGCAGAAAATCGTGGAGTGCGCGGATCGTTACCAAATTTGGTAGGCAGGATGGCGTGGTCGAGAGCTTCCTGTGAGCGTGGGAATGGTGTCGATATCTTTAGAATTGACGGAGATATTTGAAAAATCGGAATGCCATAAACTAGCGCTCAAAAAGTTTTTTTGGGCACTCAAGTGGTTTCTTCCCTAATGTTAAGGATGGTTCTCATGTGATGGATGACTGCTGGCAATATCAGTCATTCTTCGCATTAGGGCTAGGCTTCTCCATTCTTCATTATTCAGCTTCTGAGTCCATGCTCACATCGCCAAACACCTTTGGTGCATGACAGTGGTACAGTATCAGAAGGATGGAACTGACATACAGGTTATCATAAATTTTCCAGGGGGACAGACGTCAGAAAACTTCACGTAGAATGTAAGTCAAGCAGCAGAGGAGAGGGTCGGGATAAAGGAACTGAGCATAAAAGGAAAAGTGTAGGCAGTATGACTTCGGGGCGCTCAACTGATAGCCAATCAGATAGTGGGCCAAAAGCCTAAAGCAGCAATGACCCTGTGGCATACCATGCAGTGGGGGTGCTATGCCATATTGGGACTGATCTGTAGCCTCGATAGAAGATCACCTGACCTTGGGGAGTTGCCAAGGCCGACTGGTAGTGGTCATGTGGAAGGACTGACATATGCCAATGGGTGCCGAAGGTTGCTGACCAATGCCAAAGGGTGCTGACGATAGTCCAATCGGTGGCATTGTCGGTCATAGGATAGGGGTGGCGGTCATCGTCGGGAATGGTCGGTAATTGGTCAGGGCTGATCGGATAGGGCCTAGGGGTGTTGGGGGATTAACGGGAAGCCAGGGCGAGGCATGGGCATGACAATATGGGCCCAAATTGACTTCTCCATCGAAGTCAGGATTCTTCAGCATATTCAACATGACCTCATGTGGATCATGCCACCACGTTGTATTTTTCTGCTTCATCCAGGGTGGGACATCTGCATCTTCACCTTTGGGCAGTGGGCCATCATACTCCATTTCGAAAGACTGCCATGGCACATCTCCTAGGGGAATCTTGTCAATTTTACCATACAGATCGGTATGGTTCGAAAATGGTCACTGGCCACCATTGGGAACCATTGAGGCTGCCCATAACTTGCACAAAGTATCAATTTGCCCCACCACCATCTCATTTTTAACATAAAGAAACTGTGCAGTTTCATACTCAACACAGTCTCGGTAAGGGTACCAATCATTCGGCAAGGTGTCTGGGTGGCGAGGTGGAGGTAGAGTGTCAGGTGATAAAAAGTTTCCATTCTCATCACAAGGTCGACCTACAGGGCATGTTCAGCCAATATGTATAGCACAGCCAAAGAAAGAACTAACCGTTAAGATGCAGATGGTAAACTTTTGAGGTCTTCTCCGAGCTTTGTTGAGATATTGTCATATCTGGACCTGATGGACATGGTGAGTGGTATGGAGGACATGGTAAGCAGTGCAAGGGACGCATTGAACCTGGGATTAAGACTGGCGATGAATAACCTGCAGATGTGGGTATTGGTGTGTGCATGCTGGGAGATGCATCATGCCTGGATAGAGGCGAAAACAATGGAGGTGTAGATGGAGGTGAATGAAGTGGTTTAAGGGCTAGCATGTGGAGGATCGGACTTGAAAAAAGTGGCATATCTGCAGCCTCTGACAGTGAGAACATTGGGAGAGAAGGTGAATGACCTGGCTCAGGAGAAGGGGTATGTGCAGATGGAGGATCAGACCTGAAAAATAGCAGGATATCTGCAACCTCTGGCAGTGGGGACATCAGAGGCAAAGGTGAATGAAGGGACCAAAAAGCCAGCCCAGGTGAAGGGATATGTGCTGACAGAGGATCCAACTGGAGGAATAGCAGCCTGTCTGCATCATCACTAGGAGGTCCTGCTGCTGGCAGTAAAACATTGTTACTTGTACCATGATTTTGCTGGGTAGACCAAGGAGTTTCAGCCAAGGCCAAAGCATGATGGTGATGGAAATGGCATGTCAGTCCAGACTGATGGGCAAAAGTCTGCTGGCAGTACGAACAATGGATAATCATTGCCAAGTACAGGTTGGTGGCTGAGCGCTGAAACATCGTACATAGATACTAAAAATTTCGCTAAGCACCACACAACAGTTGTGTCACGACCATGCCTTGCCCGACCGTTTCCCACGCCTCCGCACCCTTTCCGACACCTCCGCCCACCTCTCCGACACCCTCCGACCCATTCCCGACCAAGTCCGACGCTTAATAAGCCCGCCGACCACTCTGCCGCTGCATCCGAGCAATTGCCGCTGTCGGCTGCTGTCGGTCTTGACTCGTAACCACCATTCGTCTATATTGGGTTGACCCCCTGTGGGTCATGTGATCGTCTTAGGGGGCTTTATCCATTTGGGGCCACCGGGCCGATTAGGCACAGCACAGTGCCTGCACCGCGTGGTACTCCGAAGGGTCGCACCGCTTTCCGGGATTTCGGCCTGGCCTGTGATTGGCTGTTGGTGAGCACTCCATCATGATCTTATCCGCTTGTAGATATGTCCTTTATCTTTTCCATTCCTCCGCTGTTAGCCTTTGTTCTGTCGTGAAGTTTTCTGACACTTACTTCCCCTTGAAAATTTCCATACCTCCGTATGTTAGTCCGACATCCCGATACCGTACCGCCTCAGTCCCGCTGTAGTGTATAAATACCCGTACGGTACCCCGATGTCCCCTCAGTACGAATATCGACATAAGTTCCCCATTCCGAGACTCCGTCCCTCTCCTCTGAGTCCTTCCAATCTCTCTGTACTTAGCCCGCCTCTGAAATACGAGGGCCGAGCTTGTACAAGGGGGCAGCGCACGAGCTGAACCCGACGCCCTCCTCCAACCTCCGCTCCGCTCCCCTAGTCGGAACCTCTGTCGGCCCCTTTCGGCCATCCCCCGCTCCACTCCACTAGTCGGAATTTCGTCGGCCTCCTTCGGAAGGCCTCTATCTCAGTCCCTATCAATCGGACTAGCGTCGGACTTTGAATCTCCGACGTCGGTCTACCCTCTAGTACCCTTTCGGGACCCTTTCGCCCCTGAGAACCCTCGGAGTGAGGCCCGAACTTGACAAGTTGCACACAATGGACGTAGTCCACTTTCAACCTTGCTTACCATTTTTTGTCATCACCCATGCCTCTAGCAACCCATTCATCCAACGCCGAGGCACATCCTGGCCAGATCTTGGCAGGTATCAAAAGGATGTGTCATCCTAAGGAGGTAATTGAAGCAGAGAAAGCAGCAAAGGCAGCTGCAAAGGATGAAAAGGCTCGAAGAAGGGAGGAGGCAAAAGCAGTCATCGCTGAGAAAGAGGACGAGATGGTTGTCGAGGATCAAAGAGCCGACAATGAGTCGAAAATGAAAGTGATGGCACCAGCCAAGCTTATCATCAAACCTCATCCAATTCCTCATAAGTTCATAGTTGCGAAACAGGACAAAGGTAAAGCATCTCACTCACCCTTATCTCTACTGGCTGATCTTGTCGTTCATACCAGCTATGACACTCACAAAGACATGGACTATGTAAGGTTGGCTTGCCTTAGTTCACACCCGCAAACTGTACCATATGGTATTCGCAGTGTAAAATTTAAGACAATAATTGTCCTTAAAGTCACTACGACGACCTTTATATACTAGACATGCAGGCATGTGATACTGGAGTATCACATGCCTGCGGATGATTACAGACATCTAAATTAGGGCACGGCCCCTAACACCCTCCCCCTGTAGAGCCGACTTAGGCTCGTAAGACGAGAAGAAAAGAAACGAAAAAGAAAAAGGAAAAAAGAAAAGATAGGGAAGACCCTATGTACATTCACGCGAGATGTTGAATCTCGCAGCACTACCAATCTGAGGGTTACGCCTCATTTCAGTAATGCAGAGCAAGGTACGAAAGGTGTTGAACCCTTCGTACCACAACTCGAACTGAGGGGTTACGCCCTCGAGAAGACGATCCAGCACCCGATGTAGCGTCCCTTCTACATCGGAGCTGGCTCGTCCCTCATCTCGCCCTCCTCGGGCTCATCATTTTGTTCGGGAGTCCTCTCCCCCGAAATTCGACCTTCCACTCCCAAGTAGTTGGGCAGGTCATAGATAACTGCAGCGGAGCAGAAGTCCCTAACGATAGGGAGCTCTGCGTCGCTGATTGTGCGAGCCTCGTAGGCCGCAATGCGCTCGGTAGCGATCCCGAGGGTCCTAGCCTGGCACTCGACCCACTCCTTCGAGCGGTTCTCCTTCAATACTGGAGGGTCGTTGATTGCCGCCCTCAGAAGGTCGAGCGCGGCTCGCACGTTGGGGTCTCGTTCCCCCCCATTATCGACAGCGCGGGTAATGTACGAGTCTCTACCCGCTCTCCTGGCCCAAACGAGGGCATCGTCGGCATCGTGAGGAGTGATGCCATTAGCCGCGAGGTATGTGGCGATATCAGCCATACCGGCTGAGCGAGTGAACTCCCCTTCCCAGGGGACACGAGTACCATCACGAGGGGCCACCTCGGCACAATCCAGAAGGGCTCTGTAGCGACCCTTCGCCGCAAGGAGATGAACTAGCTCCCGGAACCAGACCATCCGGTCATAGCTCCCTCTGGGGACTGGAGCCAGTCGTTCGTAGAGGAGGAACCCTCGTACTAACTGCGCTGTGGGAGGACTGATTTCCCACTCGTCGTCGTCGGGGCGCTCACTGACACCTAGCGCCCCAGGGAACATTCTCGAGAGCTCGGAGCTCTCGTCTGAACCGTTGTACCCATTCTGGTACTCGTGGATAAATTTAACCCAGTCAGCGACTGGGGCTTCGAGGCTTGGAGCCTCTCGTGGTAGTTTGGGGATCCCCCCTTTTCCCTTCTTTCTGGAGGTTCGACCTCCTCCTCTAGGATTGAATGCTCAACCCCTTGGAGGGGGTCGTTCTTGATGAGCAGGGGCTTGGGGGACCCCAGGGTTTTCGACCATCAGGCGGTCGCGGAGAGGCACGATGGGTCTCTGACCCATCTCTGGCAAAGGAGCGGCGGGTTGACCCCCTATCCACTGTTGTAAGGCCGGCTGTCCACCGGTGGGTTGTAATGCAAGGGCTTCTCCCTCCCTCCTTGCCCTTTCCTTGTCTCGTAGCGCCTCTCTCCTCTGGCACGCTTTCTGGGAGGCCCAAACAGGCGGCCTCCATTCCTTAAGTGCGAGGTTCATGACCTCGTTCGTGACCAACCTGCATTTCTTCCACAGGTTGATGTAGGTGATCAGCTCCTGCGCCCTACGGACGCAAGGAGCGTTCTCCTCAGGTTCATCGTACGCTTCGGCGTACAGCTTGCGGATTTCCTCCGCGGTGTTAATGAGTCTAATGGGACCCATTATCCCCCTGTCCCATCTGGTAACTGATGCGACGAGATTTCCTCGTCTGAGGGGAACAGGAGGGGGGGTCCCCTGGCGAATGTTGGCGAGGGCGGCGCCAAGCCTCTCATCATTGTAGGCGTAGAGGTTGTCGTTGATCCTCACAAAGAGGATCGACCTCACGCCATCCCTGCCTTGCCCAAGGACGCGTACTCTGTACGGGTTCTCTTCTCCCGTAAATTCAGGGAAGAGTGTTCCCTGAGAGGCGGTATCGACGACCATAGGAATGTCGTCATCGTAACATTGTTGAGCGGAGGTATCTTCCTCCATGGCGGTAAATTCGTTATCAGGCGCTGCCTGATGGGTATCCTCGAGCTGCTTCTCTTTGCCCTTTCTTGACACTACAGGTTCAACCTGCGACGCAGGTTTAGCCTGTACCCTCCCCCTCGAAGAAGAAGAAGGCTGTGGTGCCGGTGGAGGCGGCAGCCTGGAGGAACTAGCCTCCACGTTTGATGAATAAATACGCCCCCCCAAGGAGGCGACACGAGCGCGTTCGAAGTCACGCGCAGCTTGCTCTACCGTAGTGGGAGCGGGGATGGTGGGGGTAGGTTCGCGTTGAAGATCATCGATCTTCCGGAGGGCATGATGGAGGTTGTAGGAGGTTTCCTCGAGATCACGCTCGAGACGGCTGATACGACGACGTAGGTCGTCGTAAGGGGTACGTTTGATGAGACGTGCGGTCTCATCAGCCAAAGTAACGATAGCAGGCATGATACCTGCGTTGGACAAGGCCATGCCTTGGGAGAGATGAAGCGCATAAGACGTGCACTGGTCACAAGCGCCGTGATGGTGCAAGAAAGGAAACTGGGGGTGGCATTCCCAGTACGGGCAGGAACGTTTGTCCCGGCAGGGCTCATACTCGAGGGACGACGAGCGTGAGGGTGATTGTGGCCGTTTCTGGCCACTGCTGACCATACGCAGACTGCGTCGGTCGACGGGGGACGGGGAGTACGACACCAGAGTCTGTAGACTTTGGCCAAATACACCCGTCAACTGCCACTTAGCCATTTACACCAGAGCCGTCAATTACCACAGCCAAATAAGGAAATACCCCCTAATACAATTTCTCGCAGCCAGCCTCTGTCGGAGTTCCAAAACCGAGTGTTATGTAATATGGCACAGCCACACTGCGAACCAAAATTGTAGCCCGGGTTGAGGGGATTGCAGGAGTATGCTTACATCAGCAATATCTTTATTTTTGGATGAGATATAAATGGAAAACTAAAATTTTCTCGAGTCTGTTTGGTTTCTGTTACACAGCCACACAGACAGGGGAATGCACAGCCACACAGGGAAAGGTTGTACACAGCCACACAAACAGGGGAATGCACAGCCACACAGGGGAAGGTGGTGCACAGCCACACAGGGAAAGGGGTTGCACAGCCCCAGGGACAGGGGTGGTGCACAGCCACATCAAAAACCAAAGTTATAGCCCGGGTTGAGGGGATCATGGGAGTATGCTTACATCAGCAAGATCTTTATTTTTGGATGAGATAAATGTAGAATACTAAAATTTTCGCAAATCTTCGCTTTTTGCACAGCCACTCCTCCTTGAATGTGTGCTTATGTAATCAAAAAAGCGGACCACATGCCTGGGTTGTTGCTGCTGCCACCACTTGCCCCTTCCATTGGATGGTATTTCACTATACTGTAGCTTACTATTGACAAGTGATCTACCCATTCCATACACAATTTGGGTCCAATCCAATGTTTTTGGATATAAATATAAATAGGGGTAAAAATGCGAAATCTGCTCCCAATTGTGCAGTTCTTGACATATGGACTTGGAAATTTCAACCCAAGTAGCTCTGGCATACATCTACAATCTATCAAAATTGCAGATCATCAGCCTTTGCCCTTGTGGAGGTGGAGTCAGATCTCCTCCTCCCCAGTGTATGCATTATACAGATGGGTACTCCTTCTTTCTGGGTAATTTGATCCATTGGTACTGTGGAAGATACACCAGAGAGTGTCTATGTACAAGGACTTTGGGGGTTTATCAGGTGGAATGTGTGTAACACCCCCTTGTTGTTTTTTTGGGTGCATGGCCACCATGCCACACTTCCAGGGGTAACATGCCAACTAATACCATAGACACATTCTATTCCTATATATCCACCTCCATTCAAAGTTTCAAGTCCAACCATTGAGAACTGGAGGAGCTGTAATGAAAATGAGAGCTGGAGAGCGTGGGAAAGTGTGCGAAGATTTTTGAAGAGATAGGAGATCTGTCAAAAACTTGTCACAGCACACTATCCAGTGGGCCCTGTCTCATGAAACTTTGAGAAATGAATGTTGGAACATCTCTGAACATGTTTGTACCACTTAAAATGTCATTAAATTACCAAAATACTTCCAAGTGCAAAAACATGGGGAGGTGCATGCCATGTATGAACTGCAGGAGTGAAACAGTCACTTAGGAGGTTAATGTCATGCATACACACTGGGCAGACGTCTGGAAGACGGCCTTCTCGACGATATATGGGACTTTCTTAAGTCAAGTAATGCAGCAGGGAGATTGTAACGCCCCTGCGACGTTTCAACACCTGATGACAGTGATCTTCAGAGGGGCGTCCACACCAACAGAGACAAAATGTCTCGAATCAGGAGCTGGAGGACTCCGAAGAACCTAAACGAAGTCCAAAGGTTCGTAGGACTAGTGGAGTATCTAGCACAGTTTATGCCAGACATATCGGCGTATACTACGCCCCTGACTGGTATACAACGGAACGAACATCCGTTTCAGTGGAGGGAAATCCACGACAGGTGCTTCCAAGTGATCAAGGATCTTGCATGCAAGTATCCGATCCTGCGGCCTATTGATCTGCGAAAAGAAGAGCCAATATGGCTCGTGTGTGATGCATCACTCTATGGAGTGGGTGCATTATACGGGCAAGGGCCCGACTGGAAAACCTGCTGGCCAGCAGGATTTATGTCGAAAAAGTTGAGCGATGCTCAACAGAATTATCGAACATTCGAGCGAGAAACTCTCGCAATAATCGAAGCGCTCTTGAAGTGGGAGGATAAACTCCTCGGCTTCAAGTTTACGATCGTCACCGATCATGAGGCGTTGGGGTACCTCAAAACCCAACGAAAACTGTCGAGTCGACAAGTCCGCTGGTTGGACTACATGTCACGATTCGACGCAAACATCGTCTATGCAAAAGGCACGGAGAACCGCGTAGCGGATTGCCTTTCTCGTTACTACGAGCAAGAAGGAGGGGACGTAGCCTCTGATGATGAAGTCGAATGGGCCGACGCAGATATACGTTTGGACCCAGAGGGGGACGACCTCCCTCAAGACAGGTGGCGAGAGCTGAAGTTATCAGCGATGAGAGAGGGAAGTACCCCTCGGAAGAGTAGCCGGTTGAAGGAAAAGGTCGAGAAAAGATATGAAGAGGCTAAAGAGATGGCCTCAGCCGCAGATCAGAGTAACAAGGAATCCCCTAGTGCAAGTGCGCAGGAAGACCCTACGATACTCGAATCTGCCGAGGCCTCTAAAGCCTCCCCAATAACATTTGGAGAAGCACCAGGCTTCCTGAATGCTATCCGCGCAGGATATAGAAGCGATCCCGTACTCATGAAAGTGATGGCACAGCCGTCACACTATCCTCAGTTCGAAGGGGAAGATGGCCTTCTATACACGAGAAATCGTGGAGGAGAGAAGGTGCTATGCCTTCCCCATGCAAAGTACGATGGCGATGATACTATCGCCAGGGTAATCGATCAAGCGCTGAAGAGATGGATGTAGGTCTCCCTTTAGGATTGGTTTGGGTCAGTTCGACCCGAGGGGGCTAGGAGGTGCTTGGTAGGGGTCAGAGAGTGGTGAAAAGCAGAAAAACGCGCCCAATAACTCCAAGGGACAGTCGAGATTCGTCTAATGAGCGTCTAACAAAGGGGAAAACTGATAATCCGAGCCCTCGGTCTCGGATTTCCGTCTGTTACTCTGTCTGTAAAGCGTCTGTTGTTGTGTTGCTAAGTATGTACAGCACACCTCTAAGTGCGAGTCCTAGCTTATGTAAGCCAAAATGCGGACAAACACTAAGTAAAAGAAAGTAGTAAGGTAAAGAGAAAAACAAAAACACAAGTAGAAAGGATGAAATAAAACAAATACCCTAGTAGGGAGGATACTCTCCCTACAGCGCACAGGACGCTGGGACATTTTGGATCCCAGAGGACAGCAGATTATATCCGCAGATGGTATTGGTGGCCGAAGCTCGGCTGGGAGGTGGACAAGTTTTGTCGAACATGTCCGATATGTCAGACGACAAAGAACGACAATCAGTGACCGAAGGGTCTATTGCACAGTCTGCCTGTGCCGCGAAGACCCTGGGGGTCGATAGCAATGGACTTTGTGGGACCTTTCCCACCGAGCGACGGGCACGACTACCTGTGGGTGGTCCTGTGCCGTCTAACGTCGATGGTACACCTAGTACCGGTGACTACGACGATACGAGCGTCAGAGCTCATGGGGATGTTCATATGGGAAGTCGTCCGACTACACGGACTACCAGAGACGATAGTCTCAGATCGAGACGCGAAGTTCACGTCGACTTTCTGGTGTGAAACGCACAGAATGTTGGGAGCGAAACTCCTAATGTCGACGGCATTCCATCCACAAACAGACGGAGCGTCTGAACGAGCGATAAGGAATGTAGCGCAGATGCTACGAGCCATGGTCCAACCAGACCAGACGGATTGGACATCGAAGATGCCAATGGTCGAGTTCGCGATCAACTCGAGCATAAGTAGCTCGACAGGGTTCGCACCCTTCGAATTAAATTACGGGTACATGCCCGAAGTAATGCAACGAGTCAGAGGGGGGACACCCTCAACGGCACCAGGGGTGAAGACCTTCGTAAAACAAGCGTTAGAAAATCTTGAGATGGCCCATGACGCCATCATTGAAAGCAGGGTAGTACAGACGTACCATGCAAATAAGAAACGAAAGGAAGGCTTCAGCCTTCGAGAGGGGGACCTTGTCTACCTCTCTACTCAGAACTTGAGCGTTCCAAAGGGACGTGCACGAAAGCTCGTGCCAAAATTCATCGGTCCGATGAAAGTGTTGTGCTGTGACAGCGCGAACGACACCTACACTCTGGACCTGCCAGAACAATTGCGCCAGCGGCGCATACACCCAACGTTCCACGTTGGGTTATTGCGTAGATACGAACAGAATGATGATGTTCTGTTCCCGAGGCGCGACGCGCATGCGTTCTACGATGTCGGTATGACCGACGAAGAGGAGTGGTTAGTAGATGAGATAACGGCTCACTGGTGGACGAATAACAAGGTAGAGTTCCTTGTGAGATGGAACCTCGGAGACACGACATGGGAGCTGGTGTCTAATTGTAAGGAGCTTGAGGCCCTCGACAGGTACCTCGAGCTCCAGGGCGTACAAAGTATACGCCAGTTGCCCCGAAGGGCGAAATAGTACGCATAGGCATACGGTAACCACTAAGTGGTTAAACGTAGTCGGGAGACTACTACCGGAAGCAAACGGACAAGTCAGAAAAAACAAAAATAAAAACAAACAAAAGATAAAAATAAAAATAATACCGTCAATAATACCGTCGGCCTCGAGCACAGCATAGTTACCAAATTTAATTAGAGTATATACTTTCCTCCGATCACATTTTCACCGTTTCACGTGCATTAACTTTACTGATCACGTGATTTTCTTTTTACAATACTCCGTCTTCTTCTTCTTCTTTTTCTTTTTCTTTAACGCTCATAACGTTCTAGTATCTACAATGTCCCACCGCGATCACCGTCGCAGAGACCCCCCGAGCCCACAAGGCTCTATTAGCCCCACCCCGTCCCGATCTCCCTCGCCCCGGCAAGGCAGATCCCCCGCGCGTTCCGACGCGCCTCACGATGGTTCGCCATCACGTTCGTACTGAGCTGTGTCAGCTGATTTTGGCCAAATACACCCGTCAACTGCCACTTAGCCATTTACACCAGAGCCGTCAATTACCACAGCCAAATAAGGAAATACCCCCTAATACAATTTCTCGCAGCCAGCCTCTGTCGGAGTTCCAAAACCGAGTGTTATGTAATATGGCACAGCCACACTGCGAACCAAAATTGTAGCCCGGGTTGAGGGGATTGCAGGAGTATGCTTACATCAGCAATATCTTTATTTTTGGATGAGATATAAATGGAAAACTAAAATTTTCTCGAGTCTGTTTGGTTTCTGTTACACAGCCACACAGACAGGGGAATGCACAGCCACACAGGGAAAGGTTGTACACAGCCACACAAACAGGGGAATGCACAGCCACACAGGGGAAGGTGGTGCACAGCCACACAGGGAAAGGGGTTGCACAGCCCCAGGGACAGGGGTGGTGCACAGCCACATCAAAAACCAAAGTTATAGCCCGGGTTGAGGGGATCATGGGAGTATGCTTACATCAGCAAGATCTTTATTTTTGGATGAGATAAATGTAGAATACTAAAATTTTCGCAAATCTTCGCTTTTTGCACAGCCACTCCTCCTTGAATGTGTGCTTCTATACGAACTTGTTCGTATGCGTTTGATAAATCAATCTTTGAGCGATACTTCGCTCGTGCTACGTCCATTTGTATCTGGTCCTGATCCGGGAAGGGGGTGACATCCTTCACAGTATTTTCGTTTCTCTTGCAGCAGTCAATGACTGTCCACAGCTTTCCATTTTTCTTCGGGATGCATAGCATCGGAGCAGCCTGTGGGACGCTTTTCAGCACCCACCATTCTGCGTCCATATATAGTCGGATTTTATCCGACAACTGTTGTTTAAGCGCGTCAGCGCACCGTGGCAGGTGGTACGCGTACTGCTTTCTTTCGTCTATCAGGGGGATCCTGTGGTTTACCTCCCATAGTGGAGGCAGTTTCGGGATCACCCTGCTAAGCCTGTGCTTATACCATTCGAACCATTGGTTCCGTAACTGAGGTATATCCTCATTGCTCAACATTTTTGGCTTTATCATTGCGAGATGTTCCTCGCTTTTCATTGAGCCCCTTGGCTCTTTTACTCTATCGGATCCCCTCCCCCCTTTAGAGCCCTCGCGAGACTGAGGCCTCGCAGGGCGCGAGAGTCAATGCTTAGGATGGGATTTACCCGTCATCAGAGCCTCAGGCTCTGTGAGAAGAGGCACGCATTCCGCTGCTATCTGTATCGTCTTCTCTGCGAAGTTTAAGATCGCTTTAGTTTGTCTTAGGAAGGGGATTCCTATTATACAATCGTAGTGGTCAATATTCGCTACATCAAAGTATATCTCTACTTCATAGTTTCCAATGCGCATTGTGGATATTCCACCATGAGTAATCTTCGACCGGCTGCCTATGCAGCCTAATTGCAGCGTCAGCTGCTGTTCGAGGGGAAAAACCCTCATCTTCGTGACCTTGGCGAATGCCAGGCTCACGAAATTACCCGTACTCCCGGTGTCTATCATCGTATACGCGGTACATCCGTTAATTATGCTTTGCAACGTTGCACACATTCGCAACTCAGGACTTATTTTGGGACGAGATCCCACTACATTATTCGTATGCATAGCATACCGAAACGATCGTGTCAATGACTTCGTCACCGGCTCGATCTTTGCAGCGAGATCCATTGCTGCCAATCGCGCGGTATGACGATATTGTCCTTCGTCATTCGTGATAATCACATCACCGTGGGGGGTCACCACTATCATATCGTCGGGATATATTCTGACACGGCGATTAGTTTCAGTGGTTCGTTGGAGGCGAACCTCCATTGCCTCCAGTGCTCTTCGCACTTCTGGGGCCACGCCACTGCGTTCCCCCAGTATTTCTAATATATCTGCGATCGTCTGAAGCCTGTCGGCTTCCAAGGACCGTATCCAGTCTGCCATGGTTCGCATCGCATGATGCATGCGATCCATGTTCATTCCGTGTCCCTCCATCTGCGCTCGGTCGCAATCTTCCCAGCCATGGTCGTACTCCCTACGAGCTAATTGCTCTGGGTATCGCAACGCCACGTTCAACGTAGTGTCTCCGTCGATTGCCGACTCGGATACGTGCTCTATTCTCTGAGCACATTCTCGGCATGAAGGTTCTTCATGGATTGCACCGTAGATGGGAGACCAAATCCATCGATTTCTCGTAGACATAGTATCTACCGCGCTATTAAATTCTATGGCATCCTCCATTTGGGAGTCCATATCTTCGTCTGCTATCCTCAGAGACGCACTCCACAGAGGTCCCCCTGTACCTCCCATTACCGATGGTTGATATTCCATCGTATTGTCTCGGTTGATCCATACCTTACCCAACAGGGTATTCACTATCACTACGTCGGGGTAAATCCTGACGTCACTTTCTGACATGCTTTGGCGGCATATGTCAAATATGGCATTGTCCAGGTGCTCTTGTAGCTCTTGACTGCGTCCTGGCAGATGTTGCACGTCCTCTCGTGCCAATACCATTTGTCGCAGGGCATTCATACGATAGCCCTCGCGGACTCTGAGATGGAATGCCATCGTTTGCAACGCAGCCCGTACGTGATTTGTACTCCCATTCGCATCCGAGAGTCGTATGCGGTTTCCTTCTCCTACCCCTCTGTGGTATTCACGCCTAGCGTGTTCTTCCGGTACATTAAGTGCTCGTGCAAGGGATTCGTCCCTACTAAGTAGCCCTTCCGCTACATGGTCGACTCGATGTCGACACTCATCGCACGTCCCTTCGTGCACTGCTCCATAAGTTCTGGACCATTCCCACTTTTCCTCCTGAGGTTCTTCTTCGTAGGAGCTTCCTTCATTTGCATCTGGGAGATCACTTCCCGCCTCGGAGACCTGGTCTCCTTTTGACAAGTCTTCGTCATCATATACAATGCGCATCATAGCGCAAGTTACCTCCTCATCGGAAGCAACAGCTTCGTCTTCTTCGTGTATAGCGCCAAAGTATGCGACGGGCTCGTCGTCGTCGTCAATCTCTGAGTACATTTCGTACTCGTCGACGATTTCCACTTCATCACAGTGTGATCCTTCCTCGTGATCACTAGATTCGTTGTGACCGGGTTCACCTTCAATGACTTTTCCCTCGTCGGGTTCCTCCGACTGATCTTTTGCGAGGGTATCGCGTCCCTCTTCCTCTTGGACGTCTACAGCGTATAACCGCAGCTTAACCACCGCCTTATTCTTGTCCTTTCGAGGATGAGGGCAATCTGGGGCCATGTGGCCCACTTCCGAGCAGTTGAAGCACGTTATCCCCGGCATGAACCTTCGGGGCTGCCGTCCTTTCTGCTGCGAGTCGTCTCGCTCCTTATGATGGTACTTATGGTCACCATCCTTATGGTGGAACTGTCCACCCTTCCTTCCAGCATCAGCGCCTCTTGGCGCAAAGTTCGCCTTACGTCGATATAACGTATTTCCCTTCTGGAAGTACTTATAATTGTCCTTGTTCATGGAGCTACCTGTGCTCCTGTTTCCATGTGGGTGTGAGCCACTTCATCCCTGGGAGGTCTTCCCTCCAGAGCCGGCGTGGCTCGTTCTCATATGCATATTCACTGCTTTCTGCACAGTTTCCATGCGCCTTACTTCTTCGAGGATCTCCTCGATCGTTGAATGCTCTGCAGATATTCCGCGAGCTTCGAATATCGATTTAATTATAGAGTGCGGTAGCCCCCGCAAGAACTTCCTCCTGAACGAGTAGTCATCCGGAGGCTGCACCATTCGGTGTGCACGACGCTTCAAGTCGTTGTAATACGCAAGGGCCCCCTTGTCATATTCGAACCTCGTTCGATCATACTTGTCGGCAGCGTTCTGCGCCGACGCCTCGTGGACGAATCGCTTAAATAGTCCACATATGAGTTCTTCGAAGGTCCAGTGATGTACTTGTCGATTCGGGGAGTCGACCTCTTGGTCATACCATTGGGAGGCTAGACCCTCCAAGTACAACCCAGTGTACAATACGCGATCTTCATTGCGATCAGGGCCGGTGACCTTGAATGTATGAAAGTACTTTAATATCTGGCCCAGCCAGTCGTCGAACTTATCCAGGTCATCCTGGCCTCCGTACTTCCCGGGCTTAGGCAGGTTCATCGCCTTCACTTCAGGTCCAACCTGTCCCGTCGGTAACCCGACTTGTTCCCAGATACGCTGTGCGTATTTGTTTTGCATAAAATCCATGTACCTCGTATTACCTGGGGTGAATCCCCTCAGATAGTTCAGTCGGTTTCCCTGGACGACACGTCGTCCCCCAACTATGGGGATTCTCCCATACCCTCGAGGATCGTCATCGTCCTCTTCGTCCGGATCATCACCGCCAGGGGGTCCTCCTCCTGGAGGGCCACCGTCAGGGGGACCACCCCCAGGGAATCCCTGACCAGGGAAGTTTCCCCCATAGTTATTTCCTTCAGGAGGGCCGCCTCCATCTTCATTTCGGCCATACCGATTCTCGGCCGCTTCATCTCGATCATTTCCTCCAGGGGTATTATCCCTGTTTCCTCCGGCAGCGTTTCTGGCTGCAATAGTACGATCTCGAGCCATCTGGTGGAGTATCGCAGCCCCCCGCTCATTTCCGAACATCTGTCGGATTATATCCGAGTCTCGCCTCGAGAAGTATGCAGGGCGATCTGGCATGTTAGGGGCGAATCCGCCCCTTCTGCCGAGGGCGTCAGCTCTTTCGAATGGGAGGTTTTCCCTCCTTACTGGCATTCCTGGCCAGAAATGAGGGATTGTCCCCTCTCTCTTGATCGTAGGTTCGACGTCCGGAGTAGTCGTCCTGCTTGCACTCTTGGCGGCGAGTGCCCGCCTATACCTTTCTAATTCTTCTGCGTGATGTACGCCGGGGTTTACCCCGTGATTGTCGAAACCTTCGGGGCCATACCCGTAGTCCAGCCATTGTTGCTGCAGACTTTCGAGGAAGTCGTTCATAGCCTCGAAGGCCATGCGAGGGTTGATTGGGGCATCCTCTCACTCGTCTCTCTCCTCGAAGGCTCCTCGCCTTCTTCGAATATCTCAATTGGAGGACTCTGAGTCCTTCGTACTAACACGGGGTCGGAAGACATTCGTGAGTTATCTAGCTCAGTGCGCTGAGGAGTAAGGGGACTCATCGAGTCTCTGGCTGCCTCATTCCCCTCTCTTGCAGCTCGTTCGATGCTGCTCCCCAAAGTCGTTGAGGTATTCAACCCTCCGGGCATATGCGCACCTGGCGCTACAGATCCAGGCTGTCTGGCGCTCGTCTCTTGGGAGGCGCTTCCGGCCGGCAGCTGCCTGTCCTCCGTGTTCCCATCATTTCTTTGGACCTCGGATGGTCCCTTTTGCTTTCGACGACTATTGTCGTCTAGAGGGGGATCCCCTCCGTCGGGCGGCTTGCTCTGGCCCGACTTTACTGCGCGAGCATATGCGCGGGTAGCCGTGCGGCTCATTGCGAATACTTTGACGAGAGTTCAAAAAATTGTAAGGTTGGCTTGCCTTAGTTCACACCCGCGAACTGTACCGTATGGTATTCACAGTGTAAAATTTAAGACAATAATTGTCCTTAAAGTCACTACGACGACCTTTATATACTAGACATGCAGGCATGTGATACCGGAGTATCACATGCCTGCGGATGATTACAGACATCTAAATTAGGGCACGGCCCCTAACAGACTACCTGTAACGGCCCGTACTTTTTCACTACTAGTTGTAGCGTACTCTTAGCGTACTTCCCCTTATTTATCTACTCTCTGGTTAGGGTTGCCTTAGACGTGCTCATAAACGCTTTACTTAGTCAGCTGCTTTGTCAGCATTGCCGCATTGACTCAGCGTGGAGCGCTGCAGCCAATAGCGTTTATCTCTCGCTTGTTTGGTTTGTTCTATGACATTCTACGGTACAAACACTCGTAGTAGTATAAATACCACCTCTCTTGTCGTAGGCACTCCAATCGAGTTCATTTGTGCGTTTGCGCATTAACTCAGTTCCTATCCTCATCCTCTAAATCAGTCAAGGAGTGACCGATAACAGTCTTCGGATTGTTGGTGTTACACTTGAACTCGATTAACAAAGTTATCCCTCACTCCGCTTGCGCCCAGGCATATAGGGCAACGTATACCCAGACTCCAGGGTTAAGGAGCTTTACTTTCTTCTCTTCACTTCATTTACGGGGCGACGCCTTTAGTCCCGTCCACCTATCGGCTGGTGGTTGTGTTGAAGAAGACACGTAGTTAGTAGTCCCGCTATCCGTCAAGGGTAGTGTGAAGGTGCAACCCACATTAGGGGGTGGAAGCACATAGCGTAACAGTAGTTCCCCTATGTCACGGGAGGTAGAAAGCGTACTACCAGTATCCCTACTCACATCGTACGATAGCTGAGACAGAGTACCGCCACTGAGGGCAGGGAAAATCTCGTCAACATTCCTCGAGTTAAGAAGTCGGAGTCTTTGGCTCCCCATATTAGGTTTACTCCTTACCTGAAAAAGGAAGAGTCGCCCGCTCCCCCGCTCCTGTTCGCTCGGGAAGTAACACCCCTCGAGCAACAAATTTTCGGTACCCCTGAACCCCTTCTTCCTCGTCTTTCGCCGCTCCCTCTTCGCTCCCCTTCCCCCGACCCGAACTTACTGGGTTTTGTTCTGCACGTCCCGTTGTGAGTCGACGTGTGGATCTATGGCGAAAACACCAAAAAAACCCAACACAAAGACAATTGCCGAGTCGGTGGTTTACCTTTGCAGACTTTGGCTTGAGGGATCAGTTACAGGGAAGTGGGGGAGGTTCTGCACACCTAGACAACTAGGGCAGAAGGGAAGTGCTCCTGACGAGAGGGGAGCAGGGGGAGACTGAGAAAGCGAAGTAATATAGGCTACTCAGAGCCTAGAAGCAACGTAAAGTGATGAAGAGTGACAGTAAATAGACCCTTAATGGAGCCTCAGATACTGCAAGGATAAAGAAGATAATGAAGGGCCTTAAAGCGATGACAATAAGGCAGATAATGATGATAAAGATTGGGCAACAGTCTCACTACAAAGGGGATGGTATCCTATGCAGGGGGGCTACTTGCTTTCTGCTTGCTGCGACGTATTGGTACTTATATACAAAAGGTAGCGCAGCCTGAAGTAAATAGAGGGAAACACTTTGTAAGGGGTTTGTAAGCGATTGGTAAGAGGATTGGTAAAGGATTGGTAAGGCTGAGCAAGGCTGAGTAAGGACAGTAAGCGATTGGTAAGTAAAATCAGTCAGCATGATGAAGAATATCACAAATCATTTGAAATAGAATGAGTCATTAAGGAACGGATGAATAATGCGACAGAAAGGGGGATGAGTAAGCACACTGGTCACTGCTGAATAAGGGGGTATGACTGCAAATGAGTCACTCTGACTCCTAGATCTGAGATCCAGATTCATTGGGGCAATATGCTGCGCGTCCGAAAGAAGAACTGTGGGGATTTCTGCCAGGGGCCAACTTTGGGGGTCTCCAGGGTAGTCAGGGCTTAGGATTTCGCAACTTTCCCCCCTCTCTCCTCTCTGCAAAGTGACCTGTACCAGGTGCAACTAGTGCTCTGGAGGGCATGAGGAGGAGGAGGGGCCGTCTTCTCCAATGAGGGCAGGGAGAAGTGCCTCAAAATCGTCATGAATGTGATCAGATAGTGTAGATGATAGTAATTGGTACTGGAGCTGTCACAATTTTGGGAGAATGACAGACGAGATTGAGAGATAGACGTTGCAGGGGGCAGGAAGGAAAAATCCGTAATCCTTTTCGACTGGAGAGACCGAAACAACCACATAAGACCTCTCAAGCCTGACGACAGACTTGAGGCGACCAAAGAACGTCTTCCTCGACGTCAGACTGACGAGAAGAATGCGCTGTCCCAAAGCGATAGGATGGGAGGTCATGGACAAGGGAGGGATGAACCAGGAGGCTTCAGGGCGAGAGCTAGTGGGGATTCCTGGCAAGTACTCGTAGTTATTCTCCCTAGCAAAGGACACGAGCGAAGAGACGGTCGAGGAGGTGGCCATTACAATAAATATTGGCGAAATGGGCGTTCGTTGGTAGAAATGATGCAGAAAATCGTGGAGTGCGCGGATCGTTACCAAATTTGGTAGGCAGGATGGCGTGGTCGAGAGCTTCCTGTGAGCGTGGGAATGGTGTCGATATCTTTAAAATTGACGGAGATATTCAAAAAATCGGAATGCCGTAAACTAGCGCTCAAAAAGTTTTTTCAGGCGCTCGAGCGGTTTCTTCCCTAACGTTAAGGATGGTTCTTGTGCGATGGATGCACCCCCATAACTTTCGTCGGTCATGGGCCAATTCACCCAGGACCAGCTGCACTTCATGCAGCAAATGACGGCCATGATCACAGCCCAGGTCGCCAACCAGGTGGCCCAGCACGTCGCAGGTGCCATGGCGGGCATGCAGCAGCTGGCAGGCGCAGGGGCCGCCGCTAATCCCAATCAGAACGTTGACCCCACGAAACGGGGCGTCGCTGACCCAGGCATGTTTGATGGGTCAATTAGCAAGTTCGAAGAATGGTGGGCTAAGATGAAAGCCTACATAATTGTAGCGAGCCAAACCAACCCGAGGGCAAGGAATCTCGCAGTCTGGTCCAGGATGACCGGACCAATTGCTGGGGCATACGCGCGGGCGCGTATCAACACGTGTATGGCGGCAGGGGCCTGGCCATCCTACGATGATCTCGTGGCTGAGGTGGAAGCGCGCTTCAGGCCGCTTCACAACAAAGACTGGGCGAAGGAGCAGCTCAGTAAAATACGTCAAGGTTCGGCTAGGGCAGAGGAGTTCCTGGCCAAATTCAATGCTCTAAGGACCGCATCCGGGGTATCCGATGATTACGCAATTTTTATGCTGGAAATGTAATGGATCGAAGATCGCCCCTGTCTTTTCATCTTATCTAATCACTGATTAGATACCCAATTAGATCATCTTGATCTTATCTTGGGCACTTCTTCGTTGGGCTGTGTACCTAGCCCTTATCCAGACCCGATCCAGACCTCCGATTACAGATCCCCCTTCCTCTTTTCACAGTTTGAGCACTATTTATACTTACAGTCTAGAACCTAGGTCTAGTACTCGTTGATGTCATACTGACATCATCCTGATGTCATAGTGATGTCGTCCTGACATCACCACTGATGTCATACCCTGTGCCTCCGCCTTGAGGTTCCCTCATGGCCTTTACTTAGAGAGTATATAAAGTAGGCACTCCCCTGTACTATCCCTTAGTTCTATTCATTTTCGTGATTGGGCGTTTCCCACTTGTCTCTGATTGAGTGACTGTGCTCTTAGCCTCGTCTAGGCTTCGCTGTCGTCTTCGTCAAGATCTGTGTGTCCTCCCTCCATCTATCCCACTGTCGCTCGTCCTTGCCTGTGGTTGTTGTTGGTTTGTTTCGTTCTGTGTTCCTCTTTTGGTCGCTGCTCTCGTCGACTAGTCTAGCCTGACTGTGTCACTCAAGCACGACTTGTAACAGGAAAGGGCTCTCCGCCCTGAAATTGTTCAGCAAATCTTTGTCCAGGGGCGTCGCAAAGACACCTGGGCAGAGTATGATGTCGAGGCCAGGTGCCTCGGTGCTGCCCTGGAGGCAGTCAGGATTAAGACTGGTGGTGCGTCCTCTCGATGGGGACAAAACTTTTCACGACCCTCGCCCGGGGTTACGTCAGGGCAAGGCGCTCCCATGGATATTGGGGCTGCACAGGGCGGATCGGGAAGCCGCCCCAAGAAGGACTTCTCAAACTACCAATGCTATGCATGCGGCCAGAAGGGCCATATTCGTCCGCATTGCCCGCAGGCTGGGAACAAAGGAAAAGGGCGTCAAGTGCGCTCGGAAGGTGTTGACCTGCAGCTGGCCGCCATGGATGGGATGACTTTCGAGCAAGTAGTTGCCCATATCTCTAAATTAAAAGAATCAGAGCTGCAGTGAAGTCGGGTCCTGCAGGCTCGGACAATGTTAGTACTGGACTTGTTTCTTTTTCTCCTTTTAGTTTTTCTTCTCGATGTGTCTCGGTTTCGTCCTCTAAAAATAGTACAAAAGAAAACACAAAAATAGAAAATATAAAAACACAAAAAAAGGTTTCGTTTTCGGACATAGTTACAGTAAATAGGTTTTCTCCTCTCCCTGTAGATAGTATGGATGATGATTCAGACTTTGTACCTACACCGTCTGTTAGAGGGTCCCGAAAGGGCTCGGGACCGGACGTTAAACTGGCACTGCTTAATTCTCCAAGCAATAAAACTCCCAAAAATAGCATTTCGGAAGGATCCGAGTCGGTTAGCGATGCTCAGGCGACAGTACCGCCGAAATCCCGAGTTCGCACGCTCAACTTAAAGGATCATGTTGCTGTACCTATCATTATTCGCACTAGGAAGGGTGACGCACACGCTGTGCAGGCCTTGTTGGATTCCGGTGCCACAGGTGTTTTCGTGGATGCCAAATTCGTCGATCGAAAGAAGCTTCCAAGGTTGTCTCTCCCATGCGCTGTGGATGTATTTAATGTCAATGGTACTCTTAACTCCGCTGGAAGGATTACGCATCAAGTACCGCTTAGAGTTCAGTTCGGAAATCACTTCAAAGAATTAGTAGCCGATGTCACGGATCTGGGATCTCACGACATGATTCTGGGTCACACGTGGCTTGCCACCCACAACCCGGAAGTCAATTGGAAAACTGGTGAAATCTCGATGAAGAGGTGTCCTCGTAGTTGCAGGCAACTCGTGCCGAAGCCGGCCTTCGTTAGATGTATCGAAAAGGAGGAGGCCCAGGCCCTCGAAGACTGGCATAATATATTCAGAGTCGACAAGCAGGAGACTCCTAAAAAGGATAAAACCCCTGAGGAACTGGTTCCGAAGGAATACCACGAGTATTTAAGCGTCTTCTCTGTCCAGGAATCCGAACGCATGCTGCTTAGGAAACCTTGGGACCACGCGATAGAACTAAAGGAGTCGTTTGTTCCGAAAAAGGGAAGGTTGATCCCTCTCAGCCCTGATGAGCAAACCGAAGTTAGCAACTTCATTGATGGACAGCTTAAGAAGGGCTACATTCGGCCAAGTAAATCGCCGCAGACTTCTCCTGTGTTCTTCGTCCCTAAGAAGGATGGAAAGAAGCGTATGGTGCAGGATTACTGCTATTTAAATGAGCATACAGTCAAGAACTCATATCCGCTCCCGCTTATCTCACAGCTTGTTGACAAGTTGAAGGGCTGTAAATTATTTACGAAAATGGACCTTAGGTGGGGATACAACAACATCCGGATCAAGGAAGGTGACGAGTGGAAAGCTGCTTTCGTCTGTCACCGTGGAGCCTTCGAACCACTGGTGATGTTCTTTGGATTATGTAATTCCCCCGCCACGTTTCAAAATATGATGAACGACATCTTCAGCGATATGGAGGACGTTCTAGTAGTATATATAGATGATCTCATGATATTTACGAAAATGGACGATGAAAAGGAGCATGACAGGATCATGCTAGAGGTGCTTGGAAGGTTGAAGGAGAACGACTTGTTCGTTAAACCGGAGAAATGCTTATTTAAACAAAAAGAGGTCGACTTTCTGGGTATGATAGTTGGCACAAACGGAGTTAAAATGGACCCTGCTAAAGTCGCTGCTGTGCGCGATTGGCCAGTCCCCACCTCTGTTCGTGGAGTTCAAGGCTTCCTTGGCCTTGCAAACTTTTACCGACGTTTCATAAAGGACTTCGTGCAGGTCGCATGCCCCCTAAATGATCTCACTAAAAAGGACACTCCGTTTCTCTGGTCTGACAAGTGTCAGGTAGTGTTTGACACGCTTAAAGAAGCCTTCACGACCGCGCCTATACTTATGTTCCCCGATCAGGATCGGAAGTTCTGTTTAGAAACCGATGCCTCGGATTACGCAACCGGAGCTGTGCTCTCGGTAGAATGCGATGATGGTCTCTGGAGACCAGTTGCCTATTCAAGTCATTCGCTTAGTGGAGCAGAGCTTAATTATACAGTTCACGACAAGGAGATGCTAGCCATCATCCGTGCTCTGGAGCAATGGCGTCATTACCTCGAGGCTACTCCGTACCAGTTTGAGATTTGGACGGATCACCACAACCTTAAGTGGTTCATGACATCACAAAAGCTTCAACCACGCCAGGCGCGTTGGGCGCAGTACTTTAGTCGCTTTAACTGTGTCATCGTCCACAAACCAGGAGTTTCGATGGGATGACTGGACGCTCTCTCTCGCTGCGAAGACTTAGTAGAAAATCGCGAAAACGCTAAATCTGAGGAATCGTTATTTATTAAACCTGAACAAGTGCGCGCTGTGCGCTTAGAAAGTCCCTTTATAGAAGAACTGTGCAGTGTAACGGCCGAGGTTGACGCTGGAACGCTCGACCGACGCAATGGTTTACTGTACGACAGAGACAAAGTTTTCATGCCTGAGGTACTTAGACAGAAGGTGCTTGCTGCTCTTCACGATTCGCCCCTAGCGGGTCATCGAGGCGTAAAAGGAACTCAGGAGTTGATCACGCGCTGGTTCATGTGGTCTACCTTGAAGCCCGATGTCGAGGAGTACGTAAAGCACTGTCAGACATGTCAAGCTAGCAAGCCTAGTAACAAGCCGCCGGCAGGCGAACTCAAATCTTTACCCGTCGCTGATGGGCCTTGGAAAGATCTCACGACCGACTTTATGGATATAGGAGTCAGGAGCTCCTCTGGAAAGTCTTACGTCTTAGTTGTCATTGATTGGTTCTCTAAGGAAGCAGAGTTCGTTCCCTGCACCGAAAAGGAAACTGCCGCTAGTACGGCATGGCTTTATTTAACTCACGTCTGGAAACACCACGGCCTTCCGCAGTCTCTCGTCTCGGATCGCAGACCGCAGTTCGCGTCTCAGTTCTCGAAGGAGTTATTTAAGATGTTGGGTGTCGAGCAGAAGCTCTCGACGGCGTTTCATCCACAGATGGATGGTCAAACAGAGCAGTTGAACCGAGAGATTCAGCAGTATCTACGGATGTATGCAAACCATCAGCAGGAATGATGGGAGGATTGGCTTCCCCTAGCCCAATTCGCGTATAACAACTCCAAGTCTTCTTCTACTGGCAAGTGCCCCTTTGAAGTTACCCGTTCTTACGCACCACGAATGGGCATCGAGCCGACGACTTCTAAGGTAGAAGCAGCGGAGGAGACCGCTAAAGACTGGTTCCAGGTGTTCCAGGAAGTGCGCGAAAGTCTGGGAAAAGCTAGGACTCGTCAAAAGACTCAGGCAGATAAACGACGATCCCCTTCCCCTGCTTACTCCGTAGGCTCGCAGGTTTGGCTGGCTACCGACCATTTATCGCTGAAGGATCGGCAGAGCCGAAAGTTGACCGAAAAGTGGATAGGCCCATATGAGGTCTCGGACGTTTTACCCAATGCCGTTAAATTAAAGTTGCCGCGCTCGATGCGCATACACCCAGTAGTGAACGTTTCACGGGTGAAACCTTATCTCGGAGCTCTTGATGGGCAACCGGTTACTCAGCCCAGCCCACAACGGGTTACGGATGAAGGAGACGTCGAATACGAAGTCGAGAAAGTTGTTGATTCCCGCTTGAAGCGTGGCAATCTTCAGTTCCTCGTGCATTGGAGGGGATACCCGGAAGAAGATCGCACTTGGGAGCCTAGGTCTGCTCTTAAGAACGCCCAGGAGGTGATAGATGATTTTTACAAACTCCACCCCGGTGCCCCCCGCAAACTTCGTTTACTCTCAACCGAAGGTCTCTTTTTCTCCGCTGTACCCGACCCTTTGACTGCTGTGCAGCCTATCTGGTCTCGCCTGGAAGTCGAACCATAGGAGGGGATAGAGTAACGGCCCGTACTTTTTCACTACTAGTTGTAGCGTACTCTTAGCGTACTTCCCCTTATTTATCTACTCTCTGGTTAGGGTTGCCTTAGACGCGCTCATAAACGCTTTACTTAGTCAGCTGCTTTGTCAGCGTTGCTGCATTGACTCAGCGTGGAGCGCTGCAGCCAATAGCGTTTATCTCTCGCTTGTTTGGTTTGTTCTACGACGTTCTACGGTACAAACACTCATAGTAGTATAAATACCGCCTCTCTTGTCGTAGGCACTCCAATCGAGTTCATTTGTGCGTTTGCGCATTAACTCAGTTCCTATCCTCATCCTCTAAATCAGTCAAGGAGTGACCGATAACAGTCTTCGGATTGTTGGTGTTACACTACCACAGTTGAGATAGTTCCTGAGACCGATGAAGACATCGAAGAGGAGCCTGAGCAACCAAAGAAGAAAATGAAGGAAAATCTGCGGGAGGCCATTGAAGCTGTCCACAAGAAGCCAACCCACGCTCCAGATGCTGCTAAATGCCCTGCTGATGCACATGACTTACATACCAAAATGGGTACAACATATGTAGTATTTTGTTGATTTTTTCCCAAAATGCTTCTTCTATCGGAATCAACACTTTTTTACTACACACTCAGGCTCAACAGTATTTCAGACAAATCGAATAAACCACCCAGCAGACTCATCAAAAACTGGAGTGCCAATATATCCCTAGGGGAACCACCTTAAGGTCCAACTTTGGCCTCCAATTTGTCTGATAGCAAACAGAAGTCTTTGACCAGCCAGTTGACAACCAGTGTTCTGCCTTCCACCACCTCCACTCACCAGACAACTTCCTCGAGGACAACTGCTTTTAACAGCATATCAATCAAGGGGAATACTGCCATCCACAGTCACATGAATACAGGAATGAAACAGACCATCCATGAAGTCCCTGAGAGCATAAGCAGTTTTGATGATGAGGATGAATCTGCCAAATGAGAGGCTGCACTTTCATCTCCCATCAAAGCTGGTGTCCAGCTGACCAGCAAGGTATTTCCTTTTTTTTCTATTGGATAATGCTTTTCTAACAGTCTTTTACATGAGGGTATTGTCAAGATCAAGGATGTTGTCACCATCAAGCAGGAGGATCGTAACATCAAGGTCCCCAGTAATGGCACCAACTGGACCAATAACGACATCCCCCAGCATGTGAAGGACAGCAACTGCTGGCATGGGGTCATGGTGCCCACATACTGCAGTTGGATTGGTGCCTGTCCAGACCCATGGAAAGTTGGTGATACCATGGCACTTCCAGCGATGCAAGCAGCTTGGAATCACATCTATGAGGATTAATGTTCCCCATACAATCAAGGTTACTGGGGCCATATACCATGTCGTAAGTCATTGTTGTCTTCATTCAGTTATAGCTATCTACTGACAGACCAATTGCCTACATAGATGAACCAGTGTGTTTGTGAATATCGCACGAATTTTGGTTCCACCACCCTCATGATTCTGTCTGCATTCTTTGCTGGGACTGATGAGCTTAAGACACAGCAGGAGTGCCAGGAATTTGCAGTGCAAATGTTGCAAAACTGCACATTTGTATATCAGGACTCCACAGTATGACAATTTATCTGGTTTATTGCTCGCATCTAATTTTTTTACAGCCTGGAAGATGCAATTGGGGCCACTTCAAGTCTCCACTCATTGTCCAGACCTTCGCATCACATTTCATGAAGACACAAAATGCTCTAACTGTCAGGAGTTTGGAAGTGATGGCAACATGCAGCCTAGAGCTGCTCTGGCTCTAGCTACGGCAGCTGTAAGTCTTCTGGTCACTGTGGTTCAACTTTTACTGATCCTACTGCTAGGTTGAGCATGCACTCAAGCTTTATTCCACTGGACAAACCCACAAGAAAGGCAGAACCCTCTTGTCATTGCCAAGTCTGTTAATCCAATGACTGGCAAGGAGATGGTAGGTGAAAATGCCTTCAGCATTGATAAGTGGGGAACAGCAATGAAGGCATACATGGTGTCTATCTGCAAGCTCAGAGATTCAGAATTTGCTGATATTGTCAAGGCTGTGCAGCCCTACATGAAGATGATGAAACGTGCATACAAAACCACTGACAAGGAGGAGCTTGATGACGAACATGCTTGTCTTGAGGATGATGAGAGTGTGGACAGTGAGCATGGTGGCAAAGTGAACAGCAGGGACAGTGGGGATGACTATGGGATGAGTGAGTGTAAGTTTCATGTTCATTTAACCATTCTTCAATTTACTGACACAGCCTCATGCAGATTTGAGAAATGCTGTTATCCACCCACTCCCTCATCCTGTACCATGTTTCCTTCTGTTGGAATCCTGCTCTTGTGTGGTTCTTGCTATTTTCTTACCGCTGCTCTTCATGATACTTTGCTTTCCTTGGCCTGCCCCTTAGTGTCTCATTTGTGCTTTTTTCATGAGCATGATCCTTATACCCGTTGGTTTTCTTAGCCATCTTAGCCAATCATTGTTCAATCCATGTGTTTTGGCTTAAGATGAATTAAGATGCTAAGCTTGCATAAGGTACAAAGAGCTTGGGCTTATTTAATGATGCCCTTCCATAAAATTTTCTCCCTTGGTCTGCCTTATTTTCTTTTATAAGTCATGCCAAGGCTTGTTAAGTCAAATGTGATTTTACTGATGAGTACATTTTGGTACTATTCCCTCAGTAGTTCACAGCCTACTGAGGGTAAGCACATCTATTTCACAGTATATTCCTTACTGACATCCTGTAGTAGCCTACAGGTACAGTACTCTACTCAATAGTTCACAGCCTACTGAGGTAGCCTACAGAATACATTTCAAGAGAGTGATCCTGAGTTGCTGGTACTTTGCTGCTGGAAGAAAAGTTGCTGTGCCTCCACAGCAAAATCTTGGCCAGGGCTGCCAGTACTGAACACAGTGTTGTACGATGGGTTTGTGTGCCAAAATCCATGTAAATCCTCCCACCAAGGGAAGTTCAAAAGAATCTTGTCTGTGTTTTGTTCAGTACAGTCAAAGGTCTTGAAATAAATTGACTACACACCGAGTAATTTCTTCAGCTCCAGATTATCCTGAATTTCCTCAGCCATGAGGCCAGCCCCGGTAGATCCAAGGCTCTTGTTTGCCTCATTATGCTTTCTGCAAAGCCTAAAGTGACTGATCAGCAGTGATGTAAAAAATCAGTTCATGGGCAACAAGGAAGGACATACATTTGAAAGTGGCTTTTGATCAGCTTCACAAACATAGCTGGAAAATGGTTGTATAGCTGCCTGATATTCAGGTCATAGTCATTCTGGAAAATGGCAGCCATGATCTGCTGGTAATATGTATCCTTCTGGGTGCTCATCTGCTGGTGAGATCACCCCTCATTCACTGCATCCAGATGAGAGTCCAAGAAGAGTCTGATGCAGGTTTCTGGGTTATTTTGGCACCAGCTAAGGAGGTGGGCAGTACAAGCATGGATATTTTGATCTTTATCATCCCATCATTTGTGGGGATCTGTTGTTCAGGTGTCTCAGGGTTAACCACACCATGGCTATGGCCCTGACCACAGGTAGATACTGACTGTAGGGGAGCCTGTCCCTGATGGAGGCTCAGACATGTAGACTGTATGGCACAGGGCAGGGTGCTCACCTCAGAGTTTGAATGCAGCCACACAACACATCAACTGTTTGTTGGATTTTATTAGTGCAAATTTTACTTTGAGACACAGTGTATCTCAAAGTGAACATAACATATCACATTTGCCTTTTGAATTATATTGTGCATGGTAGAATGTTGAAATCTTCTCACACTCCCAAACAAAGGGCTGGATAGCAACCTGAGTATAATCGGGGCTCCGCCGACAACAGAGCAGAAAGCTTGGGCAAAATATATCACTACAAACATGACATAGGTAACAAAGGATCAGAAAACTGCAATCGCACTGAATTATTCGATTATGATGTCACTACACAAATTGTAACCCGGATCAGCAAAAGCAGCAGACCTGTCAGCAAAGAGAAACTTACTATAGCTAGCAGGGTCAATGTGCTCGGGCAGCTCTGGCACAGCGACTTCGAAGCGAGACTGAATGGCAGCCATCACCTGCTGATCGCTCTCGATAGAGACGAAGGTGATTGCGAGGCCCTTAGTGCCAAAGCGTCCCGCACGACCAACCCGGTGGAGATAGCTATCAGCATCCGGAGGGCAGTCGTAATTCACCACTATGTTCACACGTTCAACATCAATACCACGACCGAAAATGTCCGTGGCGACAAGTATCCGCTTTTCAAATGCCTTGAAAGCCGTATAACGCTTGATACTTCAACAAGATAAGAAGAAAGAATTTTTGAAAATCGTGTAATTCCTACCGTTCTTCCTGTACGAGACCGGAATGGATGCTGATGGAGGGGAAGTTGCATGACACCAGCAACTTGTCCAACTCGATTGCCCGAGCGACAGATTTGACGAAAATTACGACCTCCAACCGTTGTGAGAATGAATAACTCAATCAACCCGTCAATAACTACCTGGTTAAATTCGAGCGTATCAAGCAACTCGTTCAACTTCCTGTTTTTGGCGTTCTCCTCTAACTTGACGTAATGTTGTTGTAAGCCGTGCAAAGTCAACTTGGTCTCGTCGTCCACGAAAATTTCTAGTGGCTGTCGGAACAACAATTGTGAGAATAACAGTACGAAATCAGCACGAAAGAAAACTTGCATTTGCCATGAATTTTTTGCAAGTAACTCGGATCTCTTTCGACAACGTAGCGCTGAACATCATAACTTGCTTATGGTGAGGGGTTGCTCGGAATATCTCTTGAACATCTCGGCGCATGTCTGCAGGGCGGAGGAGCGAGAGCAGTTAGACTCTGTGAGGCGAGCGAAGACATCGGAAGTAGCCGAATTCCCCTTGGGACTGACCAAGTTGCTCAAGCATTTTGTCACACTCGTCTAACGTGAAGTGCTTCACATTCTTTGCGTCCAGAATTTTGTCCCTGACCAGAGCGTTCAACCGACCCGGCGTGGCTACAACAATGTGGGGGCATCGGGTCTTGTCACGAAGTAATTCAGCGTCTTTCTGGACGGGAGTCCCTCCATAGAAAGTATGGACGCGGACATCTGGCATATATTTCGCGAACCGCGTGTACTCGTTTTTTATTTGGAAGGCAAGTTCCCTGGTATGGCAAAGGACGATGACGGAGACCTCTCCGTTCACAGGCTCCAACTGCTGCAGTGTCGCAAGCACGAAGACTGCAGTTTTTCCGTGGCCTGATTTCGCTTGGCAGAGGACATCCATTCCCAAAACCGCCTGAGGAATACATTCTTGTTGAACTGCATTGAAATTTGAATCTCTTGTCGAAAAAACGGCGGCATCAACTCGGATGAAGAACCTACCTTCAGAGGGATGCTCGAAACCCAAGTCACTGATCGCCCTTAACAACTCCGGTTTGAGCAGGAAGTCCCTGTGCAATGAAACGGATGTCAGTGCTATCCTCTAAAAGATAACACCCATTTCGTACCGGAAGCCAGTGGAATGTATGCCCGAGAAGTTTTTCTTGTCTTTTTCTGCATCAACATCCGCTGTTGCTGACACGACAGCGCCGTTCGCAGTAGCCGCCCCGTTTGGGACAACGTCATCCTCATCCTCGTAGTTTACAAGATCTTCGTTGTCGTGCAAGCTCATCGTGTTTGGTTATGGGAATAACTTAAGTTGAGCGAGACAAAGGGGGCAGACGTCAAAGAGTAGGGTTCGAGGTCAAAGCTGGCGTCTCGCCGGAGTTTGAAAACGTACTGTTCAAATGCTTATGTAATTGCCAATGCCACAGGCTGCTGCGAGCCCCTATTTCTTTCTCGCCGTCCGAGTCGATGTTGCGTCTGCAAGCTGGTAAGACGGTCACGCCGGGGCCACATTAACGTAGCGCAATCATCCAATCCAGGAACCGATACTTCAACACCGACGAGTAACGAAGATAAAGAGTAGCACATTGGTTAGAATATCGTTGCCAGAGCACCATCTTCGCGACCCGTGTCCTCCATAGCAGCCAGAAGCCTGTTACTCGGGCCATTTTTACCGAATGTAAAACCTACCCACACTCCTCTGGAAGTTGGCTCATCCTTCTCTCGTACTTTCTCCACGTTCTGTTGCTTCTCCCGTACCTCGGCATACTTTGCCATATCTTCTGGGGACGAGAAATCATCGTAGTATCCCGTGTCGATCTCCGAGTCTAGTGCTGGAACGAATGGAGCACGAGTGGAGCGTAGATCCTCCCACTTAACGCCTTCAAAAAACGGATGTCCAGCGACTTGGGTTAGCGACGAGTAGCGGACACTCGAGTGCGAAATAAGCCTAAAATGACATGATTTAACGACACCAGCAAGAATTCAATCCTCCCACCTTGTTACGGCGTCCCAAGCAATGTCCGTCAAATTGAAAATGAGGTCCTCGGGTTTGTCATACTCCGGTCTTCGCAGCACTTTGGTCCAATTTTTAAGATTAGTCCAGGTCTCTTCGGGTGTGCCACCGCTGAACGGGGGAAACCCAGCCAAGAACTCGAAGAAGATACACCCCAAGGACCAATAATCCACGGAGTACGTGTATGGTTTGCCGCGTAGGACCTCGGGTGCCATATAGTCAGGGGACCCCACGATAGAGTCCGCGTAGCGAGGATCTTCGCGCCGGATAGAACGGTATATCGATCGCCTCTCAAGTGTAGACCGATACACAACTTGATTGTCTTTGACCTTGTCCAGCTTTATCTTCAAAGACTCGATTCGCCTAGGGTTTAGAGCGCCCGTGGCTAAACCGAAGTCGGTCAACTTGACATGACCAGTGCCATCCACCAAGAAGTTCTGTAGCCTTTTTAGTATGGGAAGAACATAATGAGTGATGTTAGAAACATACCTCGGGCTTCAAATCGCGATGGATGTAACCTAGTTTATGAAGCTCGCTCACGGCAACAAACATTTCACTTATGTAAAACCGAGCGTGTTCCTCCTTCAAGACGCCGGAATTATTGAGAAGAGTCCTGAAATCGCCGCCAGGGACATATTCCATTGCGAGGTACACGTTTTCTGAGTCCTGAAAGGCGTAGAGCAGGCGAACGAGCCATGGCGTCTTGGTTGCCGTCAATATGTCCCGCTCTACCAAGACATGTCTCACCTTGAAGACACATCAACGATTGTTAAGCGGTCGCGATAATCAACGTACTTCATCCATCTTGGATAACGTGCGCTTCCGCATCTTCTTCAGAGCGCATACTTCTCCCGTTTCCTGTTTCCTGGCCAAAAATACTTCGCCATATCCACCCTGTCCTACTTGCGCGATGATGTGGAATTGTTCGACCCTGAGCTTTGCGCGACGTTTCCGCAGTAATACGCGTTCACGTCCACAATAAGACTTGAACTCTGCTGCATACTCTGAGGCAGTCAGCTGACGTTTCAGTGTGTCTGCATCGAATCGTGCTCTTCTCTCCTTCCTGGCAGCAAGATATCCCAAACACTGGAAGTAGTAATCCAGAAAATCTTTGATCAAATAGAGCCACAATCAGCGATAAGATCCAGACTGAAAGGTGAATGGAGAAATCGTACAAAGCTGAGCCACTGTTGCCTTGCGCTTGACTTCCGAACTTTCAAGAAGCTCTCTCTCCCATAGCTTGAGCCCCGTGACTTTCACCGTCGCGCCCTGTTTGGTGGTGTCCATGTTGATATCATCGTTCCACTGATCTCCTCTAGCTGTTCCCATGTGGATATCTCGAAGTCCCATCGTTATCCCCTTGGCAGTATCCATGTGTATGTCTTGATAGTGCGATTCCGCAATTTTCTTCGCCATGTCCCAATGTCTTGTGGTATGTATGAATATCTAGACCTATCCAACTACCGACGATGGCTTCCAAGTCACGTGATCGATACGCGACGCGTCACGTGTAATTAACGCTCGTCTTTCTCAAGCATGAGACACTCGCATGTCGACCTCGCGTCGGTCCTCGCAGAACCAAACCCCCAAATCGATTTAAGACTGTCTGCCTACGAGATATCGACGGGGAACTTCCTCAAGGCTGTGACGCATTACACCAACCGTGCCATTGCTGAGATTACAAAACACAGAAATGCACAAGAAGCCGACAAGAGGCGACTTGCTGAGAGGATTCAAGCAGTGGAGGCGGAGACGAACCAGTGCAAGTTAAGGGAGATCGAATTGCTGGCAGGTATTCTTGTCGTCCTATCCTCCACCCGCCGTCTCCGTTCACCACCCGCGCAGTTCTCAGCAAGGAGCAGGAAGAAAGAAGGGATTCGGAACAGTCCGTCTCCGCGCTCAAGCACAAGCTGGCATCCATTCGCGAGCGCTGTGCCGCTATCGATGCAGAGATTGAACAATATCGTGCCATCACCTCCAACCTTCAACGAGGTAGAGCGGACATGGTTCCTGAGCTTATCCGTCCAACTGACGAATGGCAAATTCTCATAGAAAGACAGCGTGAGGAGAATATCCTTTGCAACCACGCGGCGGACGTGGCCGCAGAGTTCGCGGCTTACCAGTCCTGCCTCCGCTGCCACATAGAGGGTATCGAAGCGGACCAACTTCTCATACGCTTCTCCCATGTCGACGAGGCCAATCCAGATAGGGAATTCAGTTTTGTTCTCGATGTTTCAACTCCATCATACAATGGTTTGTTGCGATTGCTGCCGTGTCGATTGATGTTAACATACTCACATAGTCATCACCACCACACCGCCTCTCCCCAGTTTGCCCATTCTCCTGAATGATCTCAAAGAAACCGGGAACGTATATCGCTTTATTAAACTCATGCGCATGGCATTTTCCGAGTCCCTGCACTCCCCTTCTTAAATTGTGTCGCGCAGTGACATCCCCGAGGGTTACGAATTTACCAACCCTCACTATCTGCCGTCCAACCCGTCTTATCCCTGACCCCACCTGCACTACCTAGTTTGACTTTGGATTTTGCCTTCCTCCCTCCGAGTTCTTTGTACATCTCTCGCATCTCCACTTTACTTGGACGAATCTGCTCTTCTTCCTCGAGCCTCCACTTCTCTTCGTTCCTCTCCTTTGGTGTTTGATAGTCCCTCCTTGATGGCGAACTCCGTCCCGAACTACTCGGAAGGAATGTATTTGAAGGGGCAGACTTGTCCGAAATTAGCTTCGCATATGCGAGACGCTGTAGAGAGTGAAACATGAGTTCAACGATGGATGTGCCATGGCATGATCGGTCGCGAACCCAATTTTCTCTAGATTCCCTGCGAGTCCATTTTCCAGGAGGCAGAGTATCTTCGACGAAACTCTCTTTTCTATATTGTAGGAACCACACTGTAGACCGTGTTAATGCCATTGCAGATGAGTTCCATCGAAGAATAGATACTGTAATTGAGTGTCTGGCTCTTGTTCCACTTCCGCGAAACCGTCGAGCATGCAGCAAGATCTGAGACGTCTAGCCAGCGAAAGATTTGCTGGGATATTTGTGTAGAGAATGCCCTCAAAGGGTCCGTAGACCGCAATCGCGTGGATGTCAATGGTACCACGCCCTCACGCAGGTGCGAGCGACGGGTTGGCGATCCAGGGCGTGACGAGGGTCGCGAAGGCGCCCGAGATCGCGCAGGCGTCGCCGGGGAAGACACCTGCCGCAAGGATGAGAGCGATCGCACATGGACAGCGACTTTGAGGACGTACCACGTTTATGAGCTCGTCATCAGTGTCTACCTCCGCCTGAGACCGTGTCGATGAAGTGTTTGAAACCGACTTGCGCTCGTCCAGAGTGAGCGACTTCAGAACATCTTGCCTCAGACTCATCGTGCGCCGTAGATCGGGTCGATGTAAAGCATGTCAACCAGCAATCTCATACTTGGTCGATGACGTCAACCTCGATTGCATAGCCACCCTGACATCAGTGCAGTAAGATTCAAACCGTAGTGAACAACGACCAGACACCCTTCGCATACCCAACAACCTCGTCAGCACCAAGCTTACTCTCTCCGAATATTCGATCTACAAAGGTAATAGGCACTTCCCCGACTGTGTACCCCAATGCACGTGCTCGTACCATCATCTCCATCTGAAACACATACCCCCGGGACACCGTCAAGGAGATGATGTGTCGCAGAACGGGTAGTCGATATAGCCTTTCAACAGCATCAGTTCGAGGTGTCCAACACTCAGAACAGAGTAAAGACAAACCGGAAGCTGCCAGTGAGGTCGCTGACACCAGGGTTCAGCACCGTAGCGGCTAAAAAGTTAGCACCCCTCGAAACAAGCTTGCGCTTGAGATCCCAGCCATGGACACCTCCTGGTTGCGCGTCGGGCAGTGCAGGGGTCGCCGTTGAACGGTAACGCGTGCCAGTAACAATGTCCAGGTTATACGCCTTCTGCAACCTGCAGCCCCGTCAGAGCATATCCATCAAATGTACAAATGTAAACGTACTTGATGAACTGCGGGATGAACTTGGGCTACGTATGCACGGTCAACGACCTGTTCATCGTAGTCCAGGCCAGTAACATACGTGATGCGAAAAGTCTGCGTCCATGATGATGACGAAGTCCCCGGTGCAGAAGTTGAGTCCATGGACGTACGCCGTTCTTTCAGAGACAATGATTCAGTCTATCCAATTCCCCATCACTAGCAAGACGAATACTAACCCGAGACCGAGCTTCCCCGCACGAGGTTTCAGCACCTTGAAATAGTCAGAACAACCCCATCCACAGGCCGACGACTCACTATCTTGTCCTCCCCATATACCCTGGCAAGTTCCTTGGCGACCTCCTGCGTACCGTCTGGACTAGCATCGTCCACGACGACGATCTCCCATGCGAGGTCACTGACCTCCCGACAGCGTCAGAGCACACCTAGACCTAACCACGACCACGCACTGCTCGGTGAACACCTTTGCGAGTAGCCAGACGATAATTGGTAAATTTTTGCGTTCGTTGTAAGTCGGCAAGATCACGGAGTACTTGTGCGTGTCGACGGTGTCGTGTTGGCCCTGCATGTTCAGCGAAACCTGACTTGCAAATGGATTCATGGACAGGTGTTCCCCTCCCTGCCGAGACTCACACGCGCATTGACGATGTCCACTTCGTCCGACCCGTCCACCTCGAGTTCACCAGCAATCACAGCCGTAAGGGCATTGCTCGGCCAGACACTGCGCGTTGCCACAAACGACAATCGTGTCTTCGTTGGTACCTTCGTGGGCACGGACCAGCTGCTCAACCTCTTACTGGTGAACACAGAGGAGTTCTTGCTCGAACCACGCTTCAATAGCGGCAGTCGATACGTCGGACAGGTCTTGATCCCTTGGAGGGTGGTCAAACAAGTTGGAGCTTTGAAAGAGCGTCGTAGGAACGAATGTAATGAGGATGGAAACTTGTACATCTAGCCATTTAGTCTGCAAGTATACCACGCACCCCCTCCCCTGCCATATATTCACTGGTATCCAAAGGTCTGTCCCGTCGCTCCTCCCCCGCGGCGGAATCCTACTGTCGCCGGGTACTACGTCGACGTGCCCCATGCGTCAACTGATAAAATTGAGGGTATTGGATGCACTCAACCCTTGTACTTATCCTTGTATATCCATGCCATGCCAACATCGCTAGCTCCCTGCGTGACCTGCCGAACCGTTCATAAAATTCATCAATAGGCAAACCATCCTTACCGCAGCCCGGTACCACTTAGCCGCCTCCTTTTTGTCCTTTTTGCACCCTTTGCCATTCGCCAAACAGAAAGCGAGATCCTGTTGTGCATCCACATCTCCCAGACCTGCAGCAACTCTGTAGTAGCTCTAGAAACAGGGTCAGTTTGTGGTAAACCAAGCGCATCCATGCCACGTACGACCGCCATTTTCTGGTCTTTGCGGACCCCCCAGCCCTGGAAAAAACATTGCCCAACCTCATAAATGGCGATGACCAGCTCCTCCTATGTTGTTACTACGGTGAGGAGTCAATCCTTAGACTTTCCAAGACCAATCGCACCTTTACAGCCTTTGCATCAAATCCTCTGCCTTGTCTGGCCCTTTCCAGATCCGCGACAGCCGACTCCGCCGCCTTCGCCAACCATTTGAACCCGCACTTTTCGTCCTTCTTGCAACCCCAACCGTGCCTCAATGCCAGACCCCACATTAACATACCCACTCCGCATCCACCCTGTTCCGTAGCGCTTTTCTCAAAGTACCTTGCCGAATCCTTAAGACGATTCGACTCGTGGTATTGAATCCCAAGCTGAAGATAATCGAAAGGCGTCTGTGGCTCCGTAGACGGAGCGTTATCACTCCGCAGAGTTGGTTTGGAGTTCGGCGGGTTCGGTGACAGCAAATGTGTCATGCTTGGCTCAGGGCTGTCCCACCGACGATCCTGGTGCGGAACCGGCTGTGAGCCAGTAGCTGAACCGGGTCGGAGAATTGATGGATGTGGGTGAAGGTAAGCACTACTCGTAGGTACCTGCGAAGACGAAGGCGAAGGACCAGGGTGAACGCCAATATTACATTGTCCACCATTCGCGAATTGTGGTTCACACCGCTCCAGTGATAAATGATGGGGGTCGTAATGCGTTCCAGTGATTGGGACAACTGGCAAGTGCGCTGATTGGCACTGGGTTGTCCGCGGCGAATTCGGTCGTTGAGAGTTGCGGGCAAGCACTTGTCGCTTCTGCTCGTCGGAGGATAGAATAGGTGGTCTTCCGGGTCGAGAGAAATTCAACCGCGGAGAACCGCTACTGACTATCGGCTGGCGCGAAGGTCCACTAGGTAGTGGATCAACGTCTTCCTCAGGGGATGACACAACAACAGTGGGTACGGTGGACGAGGATGTCCTGGGTTCAGCTTCCGGCGAGTCCTGTCGGTCAGCCGCACTCAGGAGTGTTGGTTGGCTGTTGTTCTTCGTCATTTGTGGAACGAGATTCTGCTGTGTGCGATTGGTGGATTGTGAGCGCGCTCCGGGGACGTGGGGTTGTTCGCGCTCCCCGTAAACGAGACTGTTGTCATCGTAGTAGTACGCATCGTCTGGTTCGTCAAAAGAAGACTTGGAATGCTGGCCCATGTAGTATTGCAACACACTAGCGTTGGTTGTCGCACTTGCCGTCGAACTGCGAAAGGTAGAATGAAGCAGCGGAGAGTCTGGCATGTTCTGACTAGCAAACGGCCGTGGTGGAGAGCCCAGGGGTGGGCTGGGTGCCGGAAAGTGAGAGATGGAAGGAACAACAGCCGTGGCTTGGCGCACGTCGTCACGACCGCGCTGGTTATGGGCTGCATGTCGTCGTGAGGACGTACGGCGCACCAGGGTCTCCAAAGGTGACGTATGGTGCAGCTTCCCCTCGCTGGAGTGGTGCTCGAAGGTTAGCACTGGGCTCTCCATGCGACTTGCACTTCAGGGAGTCAACTAGATGGTCATGGTGGTAAAAGAATTCAGACATAGGCTCTGGCAGTTGGCAACAGGTGTTATGCCGACCAAACGGGCAGGTGCAAGTGTGTTACAATGTTCCTGTTTTCGTCTCCGAAAGTGGTACACGACCGTATATACTACAGAACACCCGTGTTTTCATATGCCCACTCTCCGTCGAGGCGTCTGGCCAACACGGAGACCTGTATGTCTTGGCGTACCCGGCACAATGATTTTCGTAGACCCAGCGGACGTGTTGGCAGCAAGGGTTTGCTCTGATTCTTTTCTCGCAGCCCTGAACTTTGTATTCAGCGGATGCATCAAATCTATGACTTGTAGACTTACTCTTCTCGCTGCTTCGCTATTTGCGTCTCTAATTCTGCTCGCTTGGAAAATTCACGGTCAGCCCTTCGGCGCACGCCACCGTCGTCAAAGTTCTTCTCTCTAACAGAGTAAAACACGGAGCCCAGCTCAGCTGAACATGCGGATATTAGCGATGCTCACACTCAAGGTTTGAAAATATCCTCACCTAACCAATACGCATCGACCGCAGTGACCTGCGTCATGTACTCCTTGGAGGTAAGAATGAGCTCGTGATAGATAACATATGTGGGTGTATCTGCACAAGGATAAGTGGACAAGTCAACTATGACAACTGACGGTTACGGACATCCTAAGCCATAGAGGGCACTGGTGGGGTGGAGATGTGTCGGGAGTCCCGTTCGGATATTCACGTACTCTCCGATACCTTTGACACGTGCTGCCTGGTGGAAGTAACCTGCTGTAATAGCTTTTCTGTGAAGAAGTTAACCAATAGTGAATTTGGACTGGGTAAGAAGAAAAGGCACCCACCTTATAACGTCAAAGTCGGTGCCTGCCGAGATAAGTTCCATCTTTTGGAACTTCGTGATATCTTCCAACTGAGCGCGCACTTCACGAGCTTTCCTGAGTAATTTGGGGTGGAGGAAATGTCGCGAAGCCCACTCATCACGGTATCTACTCGCTCGTTAGTCCCCACGCCTGGGGGAAAAAAAGTAACAGTGGACATACCCATGGCTCTTCCACTGATTGAAAACGTTCAGTAGCGTCAAATGGTCACTTTCCGGCACGTTGAACTTCTCTCGCGCGGCATCGGCCTCCTCCATACGTTCCTTGGGCCTGTAGAATACACTAGGCACCGAGAGCATCGAGACGATAGTGAGCATCTCCGCAGAGCACTTGTAATCAACGGAAGCGATCAACATCTTCGCCATTGAAGGTTCCATGGGGAACTCCGACATCTTCCTTCCAATGGGAGTCAGGTCACCGACATTGTCCAGCGCTCCAAGAACCCATAGCTGGTACATGGAGTTGATGATATTTGCCTGAAGAAAATCAGTGTGACTTCCTCAAAAGAAATTTTTAAAGAAAATACCTGAGGCGGGGGATCCATGAAATCGAACTCCAATAGATTCTTCACACCAAGAGACTTCAGCAGCAGTACTGTATTGGCCAAATTGGTACGTTGAATTTCGGGTATCGTGTTTGCAAACATCTCGTTACGGTATGCCATTTCCGTATACAAACGATAGCAGAACCTGCGTGGGTCACGTTCAAATCCTGGGTAAGAGAGAGGAGATTGCTCGACTCACCCACTACCGGTTCTTCCAGCACGGCCAGTTCTTTGGTTCGCATTTGCCTGGCTGATAGGTGTGATTTGCAAAGAATCCATGCCGACCTTGGGATTATACACCTTAAGCTTCGAGTAGCCAGCATCCACAACGTATAGAATGCCATCAACTGTAACGGAGTCAGTACAACGTCGAAAAGAAGGACTTATATACGCCTACCTGTCAGGGAAGTCTCTGCGATGTTGGTGGCGACGATTACTTTCCGTCGCCCATCAGCCGTGGGTTCAAATATACGTGCCTGCAAATCTGCCGGCATTTGCGAATAGATCGGTAACACAGCTAGAGGCGGAGGCTGGTCCAGTTGAGACAATCTCTCTGTTTATTGAAAAAGCTCAGAAAGATATCTGCGACATTGAGGGCAAACCAACCTTCAACGACTTGACAAGTAACTTCTATGTCTTCTTGTCCAGTCATGAATACAAGAATATCACCAGGTGGGAGTGAAAGATGAATCTGAAGGACCTGCTTGACTGCTGCATCGACGTAGTCTTCACAAGGAGATTTGGAGTGAAAGATCTCAACCGGAAACGTGCGACCGGGGATTGTGTAAGTCGGGGAGTTACCGTAGAAAGTGGAGAACTGTACATGGTTGGTTAACTTTGTGAAGGGTCAAGTATCAGCGCGAATTACTTTTTCTGCGTTCATCGTAGCGGAAGTGACGATAAGCCTGAGATCCCGCCGTCGGGAAAGGACTGCATGATTCGTCTTAGGGGAAATTTCTATCAACACAACATCGAAGGAATCTTACTTTTCTTGAGTAAACCCATGAGGACGTCAGTGCTGAGCGACCGCTCGTGAGCTTCATCGAGAATGATGACACTATAGCGATCAAGATCGCCCTCGTTGAGAGATTCTCGTTGTAGGACACCATCCGTCATGTCTGAAAAAGTCAGGCAATTAGGACGTATGAATCGTTGACTATAAAAAGAATGCCTTACATTTGATCTTTGTTTCCGCCGAAGTGCAATCTTCAAATCGAATAGCATACCCAACGAGGCCACCCAACTGGCACTGCGTATGACGTGAGCCTTGAGGGATGAACGCATAATGGTAACAGACACACCTCCATCTCTTCGGAGACACGTTTTGCAACTGACATGGCAGCAACACGACGTGGTTGGGTACATCCGATGATGCCATGCGTGCAATAGCCGTCCTCGTACAGGAACTGTGCTAACTGTGTGGTCTTCCCTGAACCGGTTTCACCCACGACGACGACCACTGACAGTTCGATGAATCTCATCGTTCTAGGCAGTGAGAGGAGAGAAAAATACCTTGATTGTCTCGGATAACACGCAACAAATCTTCGCGGCACGCAAAAGCAGGGAGATATTCTCTCTGTTCCTTCAATGTCCTACTTTTCGCAAACGAACTGACTCCACTGGAGGCTTTTAGATGGCTTGCAAACTTGGAATCACCTTTGTAATCCTCCTTTTGACCTGAAGCTGCAGCTTCCTGCGCTGCGGCTGCAATAAAGAATGGGCTGCGTGAATGTCCAACTCGAAATGCACCGCGATCAGCGACGAGTGACGCACCTTCGGCTGCTGCCTCCGTGTCTTCTACACCCATTATGTTACCCAGGGAAGTCCCTTCCAGTGATGCAAGTTTCGCGGCTGCTTTTGCTCGCTCTGCCTGTTCGCGTTTCTCCTTCACAAGAGCGCTACCCTTTTTGGAGAAGACTGCCATATCACTCGAGGGGTCTCTGATAGGATTGATGGGCTCCAGTTGCTTCGTGAAAATGGTTTTGCCATCGAGGAATGGTGGCTTGAGGTCGTGGACCATGACATGGACAGCGGATTCTGATTCGTCTTCAAAGTTGAGGTCTACTTCTTTCCGGGTGGCAACACCGGAGGTTAGCATACGATTGGCTTCCCACAAGTCATTGTCGGCGTTCTGCAATAACGTCAGTATCCGAAGTGCATATTCACAAGGAGAATAACTGACATATTGGGCCTGTCTGGCGGATATTCTCTTCTGTATGGATCCATGAGTATGTAAGAATGGCATGCATGCAATAGTCACCAACCGTTGGTTTGGCTGCAGGCTCTAGCTTGAGTGGATTCATGTCCTCATATTGAGCGAGTGGGTTGCGTTCCTCGTCGCCGGCCACGAAACCCTCTTCTGCACCACTGTACCAATCTCGATCAAGCCTCAACTGCTCCTCCTCCCACTCCCTCATATCTACACCTAACAAACCATCTTCTTCGGGGCTTGCCCCTCGTGGAACCCTAGGCGTAGGTGCATCCCATGCACGATTCTTGGCTCCCTCCCATCCAGAACCATCACTATCCCCGTTTCTCCTTGGAGTTGATTCCCAGCTGACATTGGGCACTCTTATGCTCGGTGCATCATGGTCACGGTCGCGGCCGCTTCTCTCGCTCCGGGGCGTCGAGTCCCAACTCCGTCCTTCCCGTTGGCCACGTTCTCGTCGGTCGCCCCACATTCTATTATCTCTATTTGATCGTCGTTGGAAGTCTCCAAGACCTCTAGGACCATCGGGTTTTCGTCCTTGGGTTGCAACGATACCCTCTGACACAAAGGGTTGAACGGTCTGAATCAACGTATGGCATGGTAGTACGTACCTCTTTGTCTGTCGCGGTTCTTCCTGTATTCATCCAGTCTTTGTCTAGCCACCTCGGATAAACCGCCTGGGTGTGAAGGTGTCTCCTCCCCTCTGTGTCTGGCAGTGTTGGCTCTGGAAGCTGGGAGACTCGGCACTTTACAGGTCGTTCCTTCAGTACACCGAAGCGGTAGAAAAAAAAAAGAAATTCACTCACCTTTGAACACAGCATCGTCGTTCGTCCTAAGTTTCTTCCTGGGTCCATTCTCTGCTAATTGCTGCTCCCTCTTTTCTCTTGCAAGTCTGTCGAGACCAAGAAGCGAACCGCGCGGCGTCGGAGGCTCTATCGGTTTCGCGGGTTGACGAAATGTGTGCCTCTGTAGAGATGAATGATGCGGTGCTGGAGTGAAGCTGAACACGTACCTTGTCGTCCTGCACGAGTCCACCCGGGCGAACTGGCTCCGGCTCCAACACCTCGCTGTCGTACACTGTAATGCCTGGGACTGGTTTCACAGTCGCACCCTGCTTCGGACTCGACATGGTCGTCGCTACAACACAAGCCAATGTCCTTACGTCAGCACAGAATACGGTACACAAATAAATTTGGAAACACTGGCAGACTCAAAGGCCGTCGACTGACTGCAATGCTGTCTTGCCGAGGACTCTTGCGAGTGCCGGTGACCAGATTTTCCAGGGCTAACAGCACCGTCCAAGCACCCGAACTCGAGGCTGCCGCCGAATCCACAAAGAAGAGATGGCCATATAAGCCTCGGCGACCTAACATCTCGCGCGACCGCCCCCGTGAATGGCACAGACCACTCGCGTTCGGAGTACTCCCAGCGTACGACGAAGCACTGAAATACATAAAATTTGACTCGGAGGCAATAAAGGCCCAGGAGCAGCAGCTGAGGGCAGCTCTGGTGGAAACCAAAGCCAGTGCAGACCTAAACGCGGAGGCCGTCCAGGAGATGGAGAAGAAACTAGAAATTTTGCAGATACAGAGCCAGGTCAACCTTCCCGAGGTTCGTTGGAAAGCCAAAAATGGAATGGGTGTGTTGCTTCGTTTCGTCAGTTAAATTCTAAATTCTCGCGACCGGGTTGCAGCGGACATGACCAAGGCGGTCGACAGACATATCATCGAGAAACGCTGGCGGGAAGAGGGCCGTCTCGACGAATTGGTGAGTGTAGACTGCAGTGGTCCCTCTCCATAATGTCTCACCGTCCGTCCACAGATGGAACGCATCCACCAGATGTTTATCGTGCCTGACGTGATACCCTACCTTCATCCCTCTTTAGACCTTCGTGTCACGTATCCCCAAGCAAGAACAACTTCTCGACGCCAGCCGGGAAAGACTCAACACATGCTGGTGGAACCTGGCACGTTCCTACTTCCTGAACAGGTGACACACCGTTCTAGCAGGCCAGGGACCATCTCTTATCTATGATGGCAGACAACCAAACCACCCAAGCTCCATACAAGCGTGTTCCATACGGACACGCGTCTGTACACGCTTTTGATGGTTGACCCAGGTGAGCTTCGTTGAATGACCACGTCGTGTGATACACTGATAAATCCTTCTGGCAGACGTTCCGGATGAAGCTAACGGCACATTCCAAATATATCTCCACTGGCTACAGTAAGTCAATCCGATCATCTTCATTAACAGCAAAAGGGCAGCACGACATATTTCCTAGACCAAATGTCCCCCTATCGGCGACCTCATCATCACCTATCCCCGATCTGAATGGCCACACCGAATACATACCTCCTCATCCCCAGAAGGGCACACCTTACCATCGGTACACTGTTCTTCTTCTTCCCCAAAAGGCATCCATATCCGTTCCCGTGTTACAAAAGGATCAACGTCACGGGTTTTCGGTGAGGGACTTTATCGAAAAATATGAACTTGACCTTTCAGCTGGTGGGGGTGCCTTCATGTGGAGAGAAGTGTGGAGCGACGCAGTACCCACCATCTTCAAAGAAAATTTCGGTGATTGTAAATGAGAGCTGCCGGGCGGATTATATCTAACTTGTTTCCATGCAGGGTCTGAAGAGCCAAAGTATGGGAGACCACCGAGACCAGACCGGTACGCGGAGGCGAGGGCGAGGAGCAAATATTTTAAGTAGTGGCGCCGTGCTTTATCCTACGACCACAAATCGTATTCGCGTTGCACGGCTCGACCTTACTCCAATGAGTCCCGAGAGAAGGAAAGAGGGCGCCACCAAATGGTGATAGATTTTGCAGCTGTGGATACAACCCTTTTTCCGTCAATCGTTTAGTCTATATGATTGTTCCTTATGAAACTCGTGGGCGAAATGGCCTCGCCGTTCTACAGCGGAATGGTTCCTGGTATCTTATGATTTTACAAATGGACATGGGATAAATTATGACAGGATTTCCTGATCTTGAGTGACCACTGCGATAATCAGGTGTCGCTGTCAACTGGTGGAACAGAATGTATTATAGTACAAGGCTAAGCGGCATGGTATGTACTGATCATCGCATCTACTACATGATATGCTAAATAACGTATGTCGTTTCACAAATGAGTACAAGTAGAGTAGATATATGAAGCATGCATAAGCGAGGGCATACGTCAGTAAACTTATTGAGGCCTGGAGACATAATAGCTGGATGGAGGTGTAGCAAGGAGGAACAACGATGTCGCACAGCGGATGGAAGCGAAAGCACAACAGGTATGTACAGCAAGTGGTACAACAAACAAAACCCTTTGAAAGCATCAAATATCCAAAAGATAGAAAAAAAAAATGTTTGGGATCTCAGAAGGTGGAAAGTCGGCGTGGACTTCTGGCTAGACTCGTAGGAGCTATCGATCGGTCCGGCCTAAATCGATATTGAAAATCTGCACAGAGATAATCAGTCACGATGTCAAGTTTGGCACAAGTCAGCTGTCCACGAACCGCCGTCTCGTATTATAGGGTTCAGCCGTATTCTCCGCTCCTCTTGCTCTTCTCTTTCGATCTCCAATTCATATTGTGCCTTGCAGCCCGGTACGCGCACACCAACCCTTGGAGGCGAGTTCTTCGGCTCCCATCGACCACCACCGGTTGCCTTGCAGATGATGCTGGATTGCCTCAAGGGGTAAGCATCCAATTCTCCGAAAGAAGGCTGAGGTGTGGGCTCGAGATCCAAGATAATCGAAGTCTGCACTGACGGAAAAGGGAATTTTCTTGCGCTTGATTGGGAAGAGCTACGCGTGACAGAAACAGCAGTTGATGGCAGACTTGATTGGAGCTCTACTGGGGATGCACAAACGGAGGAAGTCGGAGAGGGAGAAGAGGATGTCGAGGGAGATGAAACCAGCATTGGGGTTGATGGACGAGAATCAGGGGTACGAGAGAGACCATGAATTTGGTCCCAACAGTCGTCGCATACCTTCTCAACGACGACCGGTGACGTTGGGCTGTCAAACGTGGCGATGGGAGTATTACGTGGAGGGGAAAGGAAGTCGAGATTTGAGACGTCAAGGAGATGGGTAATACGGGAGGTGCACTGTTGGCAGAACACGCCACCACACTTCCTGCAATGCTATTATGTACGTATTAGAAACGGGGTCGTGCGAGTGAACGATCAAGCGGTTTGCTCACATGACGACGCTCTAGAAGCGAAAAAGGCACGCGACAGGAAAAGTTGTCGCAAGTCGAAGCCAGCGCATCAGGCTGGGTGCGACAAAATGAACGGACGACACATAGGGACACTTCCAAATCTGCGCACCTTCCAGAGGTTCTTAGGGAGAAGGACAGCGAGGTGTTCGTTAGGTCGAAGGGTGGACGGAGGTGCAGGATGGAAGCGGCGAGTCGAAGGTGACCGCGTTGAGGCTAGAGTTTCGGTGAGTGGGTCATACTAAGTGAGCAAATGCAAACCCGTCACGCACCCTCGGACAGAGAGGACGCGTCTGAGGCAGATTCGTATTCGCACGCGTGCAGGCGAGATCGGGACATCCTGGCCTGAGCCTTTGTGGCGAGGTCAGCGAGGGCAGTTGCCAAGGTGGACATGACGAGACGGCGGACGAGACGGCGGCGGAGGGTGATTCGGGTGAGGTTGACGAGGCCATCCTCGCCCGGGGATGCCTAGCAAGTTATATCGACGGAGTGCCATACCGTGGGAACAATTTGTTCAGGGTCATGGCTGAAATTTTATTTATTTTTTTGCATTTCTTACGTATTTCTCCGTCCCAAATGTTATTTCGTTTGACGTGCGGAAGTTCGGCCTCGAATGTCCTCTCTGCGCAGACAAAACTCTCACCAAACTAGACCCAAAGTCGATAATCAGATCAGGCATAATCCGCGGGACGCCCGTCTCCACTGAAGGTCCCACTCCACTCCAAAATGCTCCATAACATCCACCGCTCTCCGCTTCCTTTTTTCGGTCGACGCCATCTTTGCTGTCATCCATTCGATTGCAATTCGTATACTTTCACAAATTACATGTCTGTTATATGAGTGTGCCACATTCACGAGCGACGGTCGGCGAGGCTGTACAACTTTCGCGTGGCAGCGGTATGACGTGCCGAGGCCCCGATGCGTGGCGACCACGTGCCCGGTCACCGTAGCAGCGGCCCGAAAAATACCATACGACAGTAAGCAACTGTAAGTAATGTGCTCTCTACTACACGCCCTCTCATACATATCGATACCACCCAACAATATTACCGTGACCCCACAAGGATGGTCATCCTTGCTATATAGTAATGAGAACAGAAAAATGCAGTCGTCAAATACCTCGTGCCTCAACTTCCGCGAGACCTTGACAACCGATTATCCACACTATGCCGTGACCGTTTCCCAGCTAGTGGAGATTCCAGCGGTCGACCGCGTTCGTTCAAGTGGTGGACCACCGGAGTGATGTCTTGCGCATGCGCAGAACGTCCCGATGACTCTTCGACGCCCCAGGATCCATATTGTCCAAAATGCCGTCCCAAACCAATCCCACCAGGTCGCGTAGGCGTGTGGAACAACTCCTGTTGACGCCCTTGCCATAACCCATTCTTTGGCGTGGCAAACGGTGCACCAAACTTGATCCCACGAGAGGGTGTAGACGTCGGATCAAATGGCGACTCCTCGAGGGTCAATAAACCAACCTGCTGTCCTGGCGTCGTGTACACACGCGCATCATGGAAGCCTGGAAATTGTGGCGTATGAGGTCCACCTCGAGAAGCTGGCTCATCTAACGAAGACCCCGACGAAAACTGGAATCCAACATGACTGCCCGGTGGCGTCTTCGGCGGTCGAACTGAACTCGTCCAGTGAGTCGTCGGTGACGGATTGAACCCAGCCTGCAGAAATGGCAGGTCATAACCAGCATCACCAATGATCTTGTCATCCGTGGGCACGAAAGTAGGCTCCGATAACGACAACACCACGGGCGGTGGTGTCCTTGTTTCCGCGCAATTTGCGCAAAACCATGGGTCTTCTTCCCTGCCAAGCTCTGCCGTACTTCGTATCCCAATGCAGTCTAGGTGATACCATATCTGGCATGCATCGCACTGTACCGAGTCTCGCTCGTCATCCGGTTCGTTGCAGATGCACACCACTTCGCCTCCGTCTCCGTCGTTGTCGGCATTCCTACGACGCAAAAGACGAAGGGAAAGCTCCTTCACAGACCTCTTCGACAAGAGTGCTACCCTCGCATCCGCAGGATCATTGGGAATGACCGGTCTCGGTGATGGAAGCGACCTGTGTCTCCCCAGTATGACGGAGAGCGGGGTACGTTTTGACTTGCGTCCATTGCATCTCCTCTGCGGAGTCCCGTCGAGGAGAACGCGACCCTTCCTCAGCTTCCTCGTCCGAATCCCGAGTGAGGAAATTCTCAATGTGCCGCAACCTCTCTTCTTCCAAATCCTGTGACTCGCCTGGCCTTGAAGTTGAACCCCACGGGAAGTGCATATCTGGCCAATTGGGAGCATCAAGTTTCGCCTCCGAAGGCGCGAGAAGACCATTTATCTCCCCACGTCCGTCAGCGGCAACCTTTTTCTTCCTCCGCGACCGTCTACCTTTCGAAGGACTACGTTTGGGAGAAGTCGGCGGCTCCGCAGCATCCATGCATATGAGAACTCTGCCACACCCTTCAATTTCAGTAGGAACGAGCTGTGTTTTCGACGAGGAAGCAACGGGGACATTGCGGAACGCCGCTAGCCTCTTCTTCTTCCTTTCTCGTTCCACCATCGGAGTCGGGTCCTCCGTCACATCCACAAGCGCTTGGTACTTCACTTTCCGGCTTCCTCCATGGCAACGCATCGGAGCGCTAAGATGCAAGACAAACGTAAACAGAAGAAAGGCCTCAATCCTAACCCAGGCTTTAGACTTGTTACTCACGTAGCGCCCGTAACCACCCGCCATCAAACTCTCTTCGAAGCTCTCCTCAGACGTTTCCTGGAACAAGGTGAGACATCTACCCTTAGCAGGACTATCGGTGATGCCAATGGGTGCAGTAGGTTGTAATACTGGATCTTGTGACGTCCCATCGGTAACTCGAGCAGCGCGTCCTCATTCGCTTGAAGTAATCAGGTCTCCGTGCTTCTGCCTCCTTGGCAAGTGTGAAGCGTTTCTCTGCTAGCTGTGCACGGATCCGCACGAGATTTTCCCCAGCTTCCGTGTCAACATTTCCCTGTAGCGGTAACAATTCGCCATCGCCGTCCACACACCGAGGTACCGACGCTGGTGATTTCCGTGGAGGAGTGTGCGGGAATTCTGTATCGTCGACAGAATTATCCATCGAGGTCGGATGTTCGCCAGATGCTGTAATCACCAAAGGCGTCTCACCCAAGGTCGCCGTGCATCTCGTCGGCAATAACTCGCTTGGGCCCAAATAAGAAAAATTCCGTCGCTAGGTTATACACGGTAGGATTACGCACCACATGGCAATTTTCGTTGGCTCTACTGATGGTACCCTTTGTAGGACTTGTGAGCTCGCCCAAATTCCAGTGGAGAAATAGAAAGTCTTACATATGTTGGCCATGAGCGTCCACCACCATAGAGGATTGCAGCTGCGAATTGGAACCATCTGCTTGATAGCGCATTGACAAAGGACTGGACCAATCCTCAGATGTCGTTCCTATAACTTACAGAGTATAGAACCCACCTGGATTCCGGCGTAAGCGTTTGCTGGGATTGAAGAGGCGACGGGGTACTTGTATACCTGCGTCAACTCAAAACCAGAGCGCGCAATACTTAGCCGACGTACGTATACACGCAAAACTCCGATGGCAAAGTCAAAGGTTGCCGACTATATTGCGCACTTATCGTAAAGTTAAAACACACCCAAGTCGCCGCCATGTACTCACTTGTGGGCAGCCGAATCTAAAGGCTCAGTCTCCTGATAGCAGATATGACGATACCGTGACTGGACTATGGACAAGAAGGTCAACAATAAAGCCGGAAACGAGAAATGCAGAACAGTCGTTTTCACTGAAAGGGACGGACGAACGCGACTAACTAAAAGCAAGGGCTCGAACGTCAACGTACCTCTGAGGCGTAGGCAATTGCACACCAGGAACTGAAGATCCCAGCGTAATACACATCACTAGATCAGTACTCTGGAATAAAGTACCACTCGATACGATACTCACCTCTGCAGTTTCGTTCTGTCCAAGGATCCGTCATGACTACCTCCAGGGGCTATAGACGATGAATCGGTAAAAGAGGGCCAGCCGGGAAAATCAGATAACGGTTCTCGTGAGATAGTTTTAGGCGGTGTGGATGCAGACGGGACAGATATTTCCCCGTCCAAGCAGTTTTCGCTAGAATGAATGTTGGGTGTCATCAAGGGAAAGAGTAAGTCTTCAGGAGAAAATGGGATACCACCAGCGTCAAATATCGTAAACCGACGTCGTCCAAAGCGTTGCAGTTGAGCCTGGTCCGATAAGTGACGAGGTGGTAAGATAATGAGAGCGAGGAGTCGGGACGGGGTGCGGCAAGTCCCACTCGATTACCTAAGCTAATGATGATGATGGTCAAACACATATCGCAAATGTGTGTACCACGATGGTGACGGCCATCGAGTTCTACAGTGGAATAGGTACTTTTTTGTGAGTCGGTCTGCTGCTTCATCGAGCTTAATTTTTTCTAGGGGGTCTTCATCTCGCACTCAGTCGATGCCAGATACCCGCTACGGTCATCGCAGCGTACGATTGGGACCCGATAGCCTGTCAGGTGTATGCAGTCAACCATGGTTCTAATGTGATCCGTAAGGTCAGCATTGTTAGTATTCAATGCATCCAACACGATCGACAGTTTCCATGATGTCCCTGTACGATACACTGCCAGACTGACATCTCAACCCTCACCGCTGCACGATTGTCCCAGCTTCAGGCTGATCTCTGGCTTCTTTCACCGGCATGTCAACCTTACACTGTATTGAACCCCGATGCCAAGGGCGCATCTGACCCACGGGCACGATCCTTCTTACATTTGATCGATAACGTTCTCCCGCAATTGGCTGCGCAACAGGTTCATCCTCGTTACATGCTCGTAGAGAATGTGGCTGGATTTCAGGTGCGTGCCCTGGCATTAGACTAATTAGTGGAAGTCACACAATAAGTAGAATTCCGAGACGCGGTATCACCTCGTGTCGACCCTTCAGCGACTAGGATACAACGTAGCAGAGTTCAACCTCACGCCACTGCAGTTTGGTATCCCCAACTCACGGTTGCGATATTACCTCTTGGCCAAACTTTCACGATGGAGTTTTCCTGGGTACGATGCGTCCCAACTCAACATTTTGGATCACATTCCTTTACAACGCCCTGGGGTGCCTGTGGCCCCACGTTGTCTGAAACAATACCTAGACGAACTGGATAATGAATCCTTGGCCCCGTTCAAGGTTCCGGACCGCTTTCTGGAGAAGTGGGGTCGTTTGTTCGATATCGTATTACCTTCTGGGACCAGATCTTGCTGTTTTACCCGAGGTATGCATATCTTAGCCTAACTGTATCGCGCTAAGGCGTGACTATCCGCAGGCTACAGTCGACTGGTCGAACGTGCTGGTTCAATCCTTCAGATGAGCGAACAACTAGATGTACGCATCTCTGCGCTGATCTGAGTTGCATTGATACAAATCTCGTCATAGACTACCACGGTGTTCGACGAATTTTTTGCTGCGCAAAGAAGTGGCGAGGAACAGGCAGTTCGACTGTTGGACCGTCTCAGACTACGATATTTTACTCCCAGCGAGCTTCTGAGACTTTTTCACATAACGGACCCGTTCACTAACGCACCTTATGATTTCATATGGCCGCCAGGTGTTTCGTTGAAATCCAAGTATCGTTTGATTGGAAATAGTGTCAACGTGGAGGTCAGTGGGTGACAATTTCAAGATAGGCGATCACCACTTTTTAACTTGGCCAGGTCATCAGAAGACTCATCAACTACTTGCTCATTGAGGAGGGTCGTGAACTCGGTCCGGATTTCACGCCAGCAGACCACGTAGCAGTAGAACACAGTTACTAACGCTGACGTGCGACCGTGGTGGAGACCGCCTGCCTGGATGGCCTTTCAGTTTTGCGGCGAGTTTTCGCACACTACGAAGCTGTGAAATGTAGGGAATCCGTTGGATTCTATACCGGCATGTAATTTGAGTCGCCGTATCGAATAAATACAAACGTAGTCTCACGTTCTGTTTGTCGGCACCCATGGCTTTGACAAAGGGAAGGAGGACATTCATCATCGGATGCGGGTGCACTGCGTTCATTAAGGTTTGCTCGCCTTGAAGTGGTTTCTTGTGGTGACCAGGGCATCTTACGGGTAACTTGCACTTCCTAGCCCAGGGGTCAGAGGACAACTGAGGATGTGAGCACTGGTTGGCAACGTAAACCTGGCAGCGTCTGGACCGTTCATGCGTGTAGATGGGTCTCGAGGCGGCCACCAAGGCATTGCTCGATGCAGGTGCGTACTGTTGGTCTACCATCACTGCTCATGCAAACCTGGATAATTGGAGGCATAACGTATGACCTTATCGAAACTGCGTATGTGGGGCACTGCTATGGAGACTCCACCAGTGGTCAGGCAAGTTTCTTCATGCTCCTCACAGGCCAAACATTCAGTTTACTACCCCCCTGTAGCGCGCAGTGTATAACCTCGGGATGACCGGTATCCCAATCACAAACGTGAATAATAACTGTGCCACTGGTGGTACCGCTCTCTACCAGGCAAATAATTGCGTGAAGATGGGTCTCGTAGAATGTGCGCTAGCACTTGGATTCGAGCGCATGGCTCCCGGAAGTCTAGGCACCCATTTCCCTGACAGACCATCCCCAGTGGCGCCCTTCTACAGCAAGACACAAGAGCTGGAGCAAGTGTTGAAGGCAGGGTCGAACTTTGGTCCTGGTGCACCCAGGATGTTTGCGAATGCAGGTCAAGAATACTTCAATAAGTTCGGCGGTGACATCGTGCATTTAGCAAAGATAGGTCGGTAGGCACACAGTGTCAGCCATGGTATCCTGACTCCGTATCTACATAGCCGCGAAGAATCATGCGCATTCCGTGAACAATCCCTACTCGCAGTTTCGCAGTGGCTGGACTGTCCAGCAGGTCTTGGATTCTCCAAAAATCAACAAACAACTCACCAAGTTTATGTGCAGCCCTACTTCTGTGAGCGGCACCACTTTCCGTGCGTTATTCAGCTCATACGTCGGCACTACTAGGATGGCTCCGCCTGTTGCATAGTCGCATCGGAAGAGTTCGTCCACGCCCACAAACTGGAAAACCAAGCTATTGAAATTGTGGGTATGGAACTCGAGACAGATGATCCCGCGAGTTTTGAATCGAATAGTGCCATGGAAGTCGTTGGTTATAGCATGACGCAACGGTGCGCCGATAAGGTATTTGCACAAGCAGGTTTTGCACCAGGAAAGGGAAGGGACGAAGTTGGAGTCGTTGAACTTCACGATTGCTTCGCAGCTAATGAAGTGAGCATAGATGACCATTTATTGACCATTCATGACTTGCGCACTCTTTAGCTTATAACGTATCCCGCGCTTGGGTTGTGTGCTCCAGATGCCGCCTATAAGATAGTAGACAACGGAGACAACACGGTATGTAAGAGAACGGTTCTCCTGCACCTACACTCACGAGTGAGTCGTAGTATGGGGGTAAATATGTCGTTAATCCAAGTGGTGGTCTTGAGGCCAAAGGGCACCCACTAGGCGCAACTGGACTAGGAATGCATTTCTACATTACAAGTGCGAGCTTAGCCTCTTGTTTCTTCCACTGACTGTTCGTTTTGGTGGTGGCCGTAGTGCAACTGCGGGAATGTGAGTCCGGTTTACAGGGACCACTTCGTAAATTGATCTCAACTCCCAGGGGCTGGTCCCATGCAAGCTCCAGCACTCTTTAACATTGCTGACAAACGAGGGAAGTATGGTATGACGCACAACATAGGAATTGGTGGTGCAGCAGTCGTTAGTCTGCTACGTCGACCAGAATTCTACAAGGCGGGAGGGACGGACGGGAGATCAAGGTATAGGCGGTTTGAAATATCTCAAGATTCCAAAGTTGAAACTTTGGCTGGATAGATTGGGGTACAACCACGGTTGTGAATGTCGCTCCGTCACCCTTGTTGACGTGGAGAAAGTTAGGTCCACGAAATGGTCTCCTTATATCCTTGGGCGTGCCAGGTTGTAGGAGTGCATGCGGCTAGCTTTGTGGATGCTTTCATCTGGATTGCTCCTGTCAGTGTTTATGTGGTGGATCTGTCAAGTTATGTAGTAGTTATTTTGTTAACGGCCTAACTTGAGGACAGACTATTCAATGGCAGATCCGTAGCGCGTTTTGTTTGAGGGAAGCTGGGCGTTTCATGTTGACTACTCTTTATAATTACGATGGATATTTCGTGCGCACTGACCAAGAGTTCCGTCTTTCACCAATGCGTCAGCTCGTTCGCTACGACTTGGAAGATTCGTCGGGGCCGTCGAAGCCATCAGGGAATGGAGACACTTCCTCTCAACCACCCCCCAAAAAGCGTAAATACGGCCAGCAAAAGGGTCGCGGCACACAGGTTCAGCACTGGGACGATCCCGGAACCCTCCAGGATACGGTCGCGTACGATGAGCAAGAGGTCGATACTTTCCAGGACAACCTACAGGCCGAAGCCAAGGGGGAGATCGAAGAAAGCAGAGAGTTAACGCATGACGAAATATGGGACGATTCCGCACTTGTTGATGCCTGGAACTCTGCCCAGGCAGAGTACGAGGTACGCCTCGTTGCTCCTCGCCTTTCATCTTAAATCTGAAACCTTTTATCAGGCATACCACGGCAAATCGAAGGATTGGAAGAAGCAACCCGTAAAAAAGTCCCCATTGTAAGTGGGCTTCTTTGCCCCAAAGCTGGCTCTCATCTATGCGCATAAGATGGTACAATGTTCCTCAGGCCACGGCTGGAAAGCGGTCCAAAGGGCCAAAGGATGTCGTCGTTGAGGGAGACGTGGACAACACTGCACCGATTGATTTTGATACCTTCGTGCCAACCTATGATCCCTCACTTGCTGAACCTCAGGTCCGGTCATTTGATGTGCTCAACGCCATGGGCTCCAATGCGCCCGAGTCCTTCTTCCCCTTACCCTCGACTTCCATGGTAAGTCGAGATGAAGCGTTCAATAATGCATTAAGTGCCATGTACTGGAGCGGTTATTGGACTGCAGTCTACCACGTAAGTGGATTGCTGGCTTTCATGACCTCGCCTTCGCTGATGGCAATTGTACTACTCTAGTGTCAGAAAAACACGCCTGGGGATGAAGCCCTTGCAGATGAGGGTCAGGATCACGACGGAGAAGATGAAGATTTGGAAGGCAGCGGCACAGATGAAGCCGAAGAGGATCTTGTGCCAGCACAGCGGTGACTATTAGGAGTGTAGATGACACAGCGCTACGTCCATTCATTGCATCCAGATCAGTGCCAGGTACGTTTTTAAGACCATCATCCCGAGGTGAGAGAATATCCTCGAGACGAGGCACTACATATGATTACAAGGAGATCTCCACGTCCAACCGTGCCAGATACGAATACACATCTGGAGACATTCTGTACTTCAAAATACCCGCGAACACCATCAATGACCTCGCTTTCTTTCTTAGCGTTGTCAAGGACTGAAAAATTATTGACATGAGACTCTAAAAGCTGCTTGTTAAATCACAACGTACCATCTGTCGGGTAGCCTCCGTGATGGCGGATGAAGTCTTTATCGACTGATGTAAAGCGGCGAGACAGTCCATCGTGAGAGGCAGATAAATCTGCAAATTACGCTGCAGGGCGTCGTGGAGGTCTTTGAATTCTTCTGCCCTTCGAGTAATCTTGGCAACGTCACCATCCAAGGGGATGAGGTCAGTGGACTCCATGATCTGCAACGTCCTTCATCAGCCTCAAGTCGTGGCTGGCAGAGAAAGACTACGAACGTCGAGGGCAACATCAGGACGACCAGCGTTTTTAGCGTTGATGGCCTCCCTGACACGTAGAAGACGCACAGCGGCTTCCCTCTCCTTGCCTACAGCCCTATTCATTCTCTCGTAGTGCTTTAATATCTCTATCGCGGTTTTCTCGACGGTTTTTCCTTTCTCATTCTCGGCCATTGGGAGTGAGAGAGTATTTCCGAGAGCCTGTGCGAGACACGCGATGACAGTGGCATAGTCACCAGCGAGACTGTAAAGTTTGATTGCTTCTGGAATGCGGTCGTTCTCTTCACATTCACGGGCAGCGCGGATAAGAATCTGATTGTTGTACTGAGTGGTATTCTGCAAGTGCAACAAGGGAGCACCCTGTTCGACGATGCCATTCTGCATCATGGCTATATTAGCGAGTCCAAGTCACAAGATAGGGACGAAAACACAGACGAATTTCGTCCCTTCTGGTCTGAACCCTCCAACAAGTTCATCCCAAGCCGGCCCCGAGTGCGCCAAGACGATGATCCTTCGAACGAGTTCCCAGGCACTCTCGAGGGCTTCGTTCCCGACACCATTGCCCTGATCAGCTGCAAGACAGACACAGTACACGTACTGCAGTGCCTCCTTGGCATCCATCTTGACAAATTGGCGGACATACCGCCAGATAAGTGTGGACAAGCTAAGTGCAGGAGGGTGGACGGGCGAGATCGTCACTGAAAATTAAATCCCATTGAATATCGTTTGAACAAACGTAGCAAGAGGAAACAGAACGCACGGGGACTGAGGTCTGAAGTTTCTGCACGGGGTGGCACGCGCAAAAGGCCATGATAAGCAAGAGCGATAGCCAGATGAACAGCCTCAACCTCAGTCTCTGGATGTTCCCAGAGAGCGGCGACTGCCTGCAGTACTATCAGATAGGTGTCATTTCAAATGCGCCTACCACGTACCCTCTCGAATTGTCCACACATGAGAAGGACACTTGCCCACACGCCTTTTTTGTTTCCTTCGAAATGGTGCTCACCGTAACTGAGCAGGACCTCCGTGAGCCCACGGAGGCCGCCTTCCTCCTCCTCGTCAACCTAAAGAAGTGTAGCTGCGTTTCGTGTCAAATTTTCGAGCGCATCACGTACCATTGCAAGTTGGAACCACAGCCAATCTTCAGTTGTCGCCGTAACATGAGGGACAGACCGTCTCGAGGGCTCCAACCGACCCATTAGCTTGTACAATGCTAGCTTGAATGGATCCGTTGTTGCCGCATGCAGCATGTGTGCATTATACACCGATTGAAGATAGTCCCGATGCGACTTTGACAACCTGTAATGAAATGTAAGAATGAACGTAACGTGGCGGCAAAGCAGCGTACCGTCTATCTGGCGATTCGATCCAAGACCGGAAGTGGCTTACGAAGCTCGGTTCGCGGTGTTCGATGGCAGCTTGGCAGCGTAATGCCTCGTCAAGGGCCTCTCGCGCGTGTCCAGTCCGCACCAGATAGAAAAGCTTAGCCCAAAGTGGCTGACCTGCTACAATCTGATAATATTTGCGTTAGCGTGTCGTCATTTGTAGAACCAAGCGTCCATTCACTTCTATGTGGTCCTCCCATTGACCATTTTTGTAATATTTAACACCGAGGAATGCTCTGATCTTGTTTGCCACGCTTGGGTCACCGCCCAATCTTGCTTCCACCGCTCGCGCCTGAATGCCTCGCTCGATAATGTCCCAGAACTGGTCCTCGAGTGCTTCTCGTCCACCCTTGGCTATTTGCGCCCTCAACGACGCTGCCTCACGCGATTCAGGATCACCCAGATATGCCCGTGCGTATTTCCTCTCGAAGAGAGGGGTGTTGAGGATGTGCGCTCCCGCGTGTTCGACGGGTGGAAGCGCCGGTGGCTCACCAGTTATTTTGACGAGAATCTGACAGTTGAACGCCATCTGCGTTGACGAAGGCTGAGGACATCCCCTTCAATTCCTATGTCACAGGATGAACTGAAGGTGGACATACGTCTTGGCTCAAGTTGGCAGCAGCCCTGCATGAGCAGATGGATGATAGGACATGACATCCCTCGCAATCTTGCTGCATTGAGTTCGCATATGGTACGGTCATAAGCCATCATCTTGCTTTGCATTTGTAGTGTAAGACTTGGACCCGTGCTTGCCTGGGGAAAGCGATCAAGCTGTCTGGCGTGTGATACGGAATGGAACGTACAGCAAGGTTTGCTCTCGAGTGAAAGGTCTTCTTCATCTCTGCAAGCGCTTTTCCATCTCCTGCCGTAGCCACCGCCAAAGATCTCCCTCCAAGTTCCTCGAACACCCTCCTTTTCTTCGCCTCCCAGTCTTTTCTGCTCCTCTCTCTAGAAGGCTGTAAAAGGCTTCCTGCGTTTCGCGCCTACCCTCTTCTATTGTCGATATCAGATTCTGCTCGTGGGCATGACGGAGGTAACCCGCAACATCAGTGTCCTGGAGCGGTTGAAGAGGTGAGAAGGTAGTGGAGGTATTGAGGTGCGCGATGGAGCTAGCGAGCGCAGGTGCATCTACGTGAGCTTGAGCTAAAAGGTAGTTCCTATGTGGTCAACAGTTAGAGTTGAGTACGTGCAAGCATCTGTGGCACACACGCGCGGTCAGCATCGGTCGCTGCAGCAGGCTGACGAGAAACGAGACGCCGGGACTGTGCCTCTATCTGGTCGAGAGAGAGATTGACCGTAGGAAGGTCAGGTTTCGAAAGATGAGCGTTCAGTGCTCGCGAAGAGTTGAGCAGCGAAGACAAGTCCGAGCTCATCGTTGACTTCTGCACCCGTCAAGTAAGCCTCTTGTCTGACCTTTGACTCACCGTGAAATGCTGAATGAAAGTGGAATGTTGACGAATAGCCTTTTTTGGAATGTACGACGCGACGTTTTTCTGCAACTGACATTCGCCATGAAACCCTTCAAACGAATGAAGCCCTTCAAAGGAAGAAAACCCCTCCCAGGCCCGGTGTTTTCGACCCAACAGACACCCGGCATGTCAAACATACGCGTATGGGCGTGTGGGACTTCTATGAGGAACGCGCGTACAACGCACCCATCCCGTACAGCTCCAGGCTCGAGACATACGCACAACTATTCGAGGGAATACCATTTGCATGGCGCATGTTGAAGGACATATGCAGCGTACGACGCTGCCTGAGTCTGATCTGCTGTTACGTCCTCGTTGAAGTGGCTAGGTCTCTCATCCCGGCAGTGTCTCTCTGGTAAGTCTCGGATAAATGGATCGATTCCGACGTAATTCATTCGTCGGCACCACAAGGTATTCCGGCCAACTTATTTTACTAGTAAGCCTTTCCTTCTCCTTTCTTTTACCTTTGACCGCCCCGAAAAGGTCGAAATGGCTGTCGAGAAACGGACAGTGGACAAAGACATTCTTCTCCGTGTCGCTGGGGGTCGCATCGCATGCACCGTAGCGGAGCGTATTCTTCAATACTGTCGCAGTCGCGTCACCGTCCCGCTCAACCGATCCATAAAGCAATACTACTCTACCCATATCTTCCAAGCCATGGCTCGCCTCGACCTACCCACTTTTGAGGATCCTGCTGTGCAGAGACAACTCGAATCCGCTTGGACAACATCATGGAAATCAAGTATCGCATGGGAAACCATCGAAATTACGACGAATATGTTCATGACTTTTATTAGACTGCTGTCCCAATTGTCTGTGTTGATTAACATTTTGCGTGACCAGCGAGATGGTCCACTTCTTGCCTATCCTCAGCTTCTCACAGTCTCTTTTCCAATGGTTCAGTATGAAGGGGACCCTCACTGGACCCACTAGGTTGGTTTCCCCCTTCTCGTCTGCCTGATTCCAGATAGTTGAGTCGCTGATGGACAGTATGGGCTGCAACGACGAAGAATCAGGATTATATCCGGATGCAAGGATATAAGCATGTCGTCGATAACCCCTTGCATCGAAAAGAGGTCGTTGCTGGCAACCTAAGCGAACATCTCTCTCATCGTAAGCGAGTTTTTCTTTTGTGTGTACATCCAACCAAAGACCTGTACAATATAGTGTATAAGGATGCTTCGGCTCGAGTTGGAGACGATGCGATGGACTTTCCAGAGATACGACGCGCTTTTTTGGTCCGGGACCGCCTTACCCTTACATCTGTCCTACGTGAACCATTGCGCGAGCTTCCGCAGGTGGGTCCCTGCTATATCTCGCGGGATAGATTATCTAGAACTATGTCGTCAGATTGTCTTCACTCTACGAGCCATTCAATATCCGATCTCGATACCGATTTCCCTGGCATCACTCACGCTGATTACACAGACAGCTAACTCTTTTAGCTCCACTCTCTTCCAGTTATTTGGTGAATCTTTCTCACTCTCCGAACAATTTGCCAGCGTGCGGAAGCTGTACGAGATATCAACAATCCCGAATCGAGTCGTAGACGGCACGATATCCTTTCCAGAGAATCAACAAACACTAAAACTCGGGGTATCAATAGAGTTCCGGTAAGTCCATCCTGATCAGAAAGAGATTTTTTGTGTTCGACCCCTCCCAGGAACGTATCTTTCAAGTATCCTGGGGCTGATAAGTACGCTCTTCGTGATGTTTCTTTTAAAATCTGTGCCGGTCAGCTTTGTGTCAGTTTCTGTACAATTCTGCTGCGTACCTGTATCTTATTCCTGATTTCGATTTTCAGGTCATTGTGGGAGTGAACGGGTCCGGGAAGAGCACGATCCTCAAGCTGATTTCGCGACTGTACGACCCTGCTGAAGGCATCATCCTCATAGACGGCCAAGATATCAAAACGTTGAAGCTCTGCGACTTGCGTCGCACGATGGCTATCCTTTTTCAAGACTATACGCATTTCCCGCTGTCGGTCAGTCTTCTCCCGTGACATACCACCTTGTCGATTGAATTCGGTGCTCAGATAAAGGATAACATAGCCCTGGGCAACCCTGACATTGCTTACGATGATGAAAAAGTACGAGAAGCGGCCCGATTAGGGGGTGCTGAAGGATTCATAGATAAACTACCCGACGGGTTCCACACATATCTGGATCGGCCGGTCAGGGATTACTACTCTGCCCTTCCCGAAGGAACCACCACACTCTTTGGTAGGCAAGTCGACTACAGTAAGGTCCGCGGAGCTGGGAGGATGCACACTTCGGAAACATCCTTGAGCGGTGGCCAGATGCAAAGGCTAGCTGTGTAAGTTGGGTACCCGTCTCTTGCGCCTGGGACAGGAAGATCTTTAGCGAGGAGTATACTGATGTGGCTCACTTTCTCTCCTTCCTTTAGCGCGCGGACCTTCATGCGGTCACTCGTCTCTGAAACCGAGTCGCCTGTGGGGCTCCTGTTATTTGATGAGCCGAGTGCATCCCTCGACCCTACCGCCGAACACGGTAAATTATTCGCTATTCGTATTTGGATCCGGCGGTTCTTATATTATGCGTCTTCGACGGATAGATCTCTTTCAAAGGCTTCGAACTCTGCGAGGCAGCAAAACCATGGTTTTCTCCTCGCATCGGTTTGGCAATCTAACGCGTCATGCTGATCTCATCCTGTGGGTTTCCGCTTCGTTAATTCAATTTTGGAGTGCTGATTTCTTTGGCTTAACCATGACGCCTATGTTACGAATACCTGTCGAGACACTCCAGTTACATGGACGATATGGAGGTCCAGGAGGCAGGCACACATGATGAATTGATTGCCCGGAATGGTGAATATGCTCGTGTATGGAGCCTACAAGCAGAGGCGTTTTTGTGACGAAGGTCGTGTTACTGGTGGACGATTGTTGTTTCAGCGATGCATTAATGGATTGATGGTAAACTGTTGTCCAGGTTCATGACGTCATGTCAGGGGCGGGCGCTCCGTGTGAGACCGTATCATTTAAAATGAGGCTAGGAACTGACCATGCAAGATCCTTCCGTGGGTGACCGAGAAGTTGACAGTTCGAACACGTACAATTGTCGTACGTTTTCTCTGAGATTGGGTCTCAACCCCCAAGTCTGTAAACGGTTCGCGCAGGCACGAGTCGACGACTGCAAGTTGTTTGATAACTCAACGTACGGTGTATGTGTATCAAGAGTCAATGAATAGACGTCACCATTGTACAGGGTCTGATGGAATAATGTGGGTCCATTTTGCATTAGACAATTTCGAAAGCTGCGACCCACTGCATGGCGTTACGGCGGTGATCCAGGCCTGACATGTCAGAAAAACTACAGACATAATTATTTGCTCTCACAACAATCATGTCTTTTTCGCAAATGAACGCAACTCGGATGTACGTACATTGGCTGTGCACCCTCCGTCGGAGGAGATGGAGTGGGTCCGGAGTTATCCAAGGAGACTATGGACTCACCAAAAATCAACTGATCACCGCATCTTTTTGAACTTTGGGGTCGTTCGGTAGGATTTTACTGCCGAGCCACGAGCCAGCAAGGGGGCGGCGAAACAAGCAGCTCCTTTGTGTTTTGATCGTGGACCGTGTGGGGATTTGAATTGGGGATTCGAATCATGGACCCACTCCTGACGTGTTGATTGCCGAGACCGACCGGCTTCGGACAGCATTTGTTGCCGTCGCCGATCTCGGGCAAACGACGAGCACAGGCTCCTTCTTGAGGTATAATAGTAGAGGCTTCGAGGCGCGAGTAGGTCGCTGCAATCACCATCCGAGGTGTTCTCCAAAGTGTTCAAGCTTCAAGAGTGACCTACTGCAAGTCTCTCTGGCTGGTCTTTGGCGCCTTGCGATCGTGCCGCACTGCCGCAGTCGAGTCAGTTGCTGTCCGCGGACGTCGCCGATCTAATTGATCTGTCCCTCACTGCACGGCAATCAGACTTTTCGCCGAGGGTCCTGCAAAAGCCAAAAAACTGGCCAAGACAACCCCAATAATGGACATGGCTAACCTCTTGCCGGCCGCCTACGTCAATGCCGCTGCTCGGCATAGGCAGTCAAGAAATATTCGAATTATTATTCTGATAGAGTGGTTTTATTATATAGTTATATTTTATTTCCGGATCGCCGATGGGCTGACCCGTCCAATTATTATTATTTCTCCTGAGCAGAGCGACAGTCCACAGCTGCTTGTTGCTACTTGTCGTCATCGTCGCACACGACGACTGCTACGTTCGTCGGTTTGGACACTCACCAGCACACAGCGATCGCGCACAGACCATGTCTGACTACTCTGGACTATGGAACATGACGTCGACCTCATCCCAGTTCTCACAAATGCCAGAAGATGAATTCCTCGCTCTCCTTCAGAAACAGTTCCACTCCGCATCGCATGAGGTAGACACTTCCACAGACAGCAACAAGGACGGCAACAACGACCCCCTGTCGATCACGCAGCTCTCCTTGTCTGGCGTCACTCCATCTGCTGATGATAGCAGCCCAAGCCCAGCCACCAATAATGCTGGCTCGCCGTCAAGGCGTCAGTCATACCCTCACCAAGGCGACAATCACGCACAAGGTGATGAAACACCAGCACTCAAGCGCAAAGCCTCTGATGACGATCTTGACGAGGGACACAACTCAAAGAATAGGCTTGGTGGTCCGTGGAATCTTCTACTTGTTCACAATCCTCCTCATTGGTATACCTCCCTCTATTAGTGGACGAATCTGGAGCCAGGAAAGGGCAGACCTCCAAGCGGAAGTCGACAGGAAGCACTCAGGTAAGACCTGATCAAGAAAGTTGGCCGCTCTGCTTATCTCGCGAAGGACGAATCGCGGTTACTCAAACGCAAAGAGCAAAATCGCGCCGCTCAAAGAGCATTCCGGGAACGTAAAGAAAAACATGTCAAAGACGTAAGTATCCCCATTTACGGAGGCTTCCCTCATCTACCATGTTGTCCTTATCGCATATGACATCCGTAGCTGGAAGATAAAGTCGCAGCACTCGAGGCAAAATATGAGGAGAGCGAAACCGAAAACAACAACCTACGAGATCTTCTCTCCCGTTTGCAGCAGGAAATCGTGACTCTCAGGCAAGCGCAATTTACTTTTTCTATGCCAAAGTCTGCACCTCCGTCCGCACCGATCTCCCAAGCCCCTTCCGCTACCCCCGAATTCGAATATGCATCATCCGTCCTCTTCTCCATTCAACTTTTTCAGTGCACCAAGTCAATCTCCGGTATCCTCTCTAGGCGGGGAGATCGATTGGGGAGCTTTGACAACTTTCGATCCGGGCATGTTGAGCATGCTCGATGACCCTCCTCCCGTTGGTGACGTGTCAATGCAGCAACAGTCACAGGACTTTTCAAGTTCTCCATTTGGTCAGTACGCCCTCCCGTCTCCGAACCAATATCGTACCATCGCAAATAATCCCTGGCTCATGACATTCGCGGATACCCCCGAGACGCCTTCGACCACAGTAACAACCAGCCCAGTGAGCATGACCGGGGCAAACGGAATAAATGCATTCGATGCATTTGGTTTTGGAAGATTTGGACCCTCATCTTCCTCGAACCAGTCATGGGCATCATCAAACGGTCAAACGCCCGCCCAGACGAATTTCAGCCAACAATTTGTCCCATCCAACCACGGACTAGATGATCTCTTCTCGGGTGGCGTATTTGCGAACGGGGTGCCCCCAGGGAACGGGAGTGGCCAAAACAATGGTGGACCTATGGAATTTGGGACCTCGTTTATGGATACTACACTTCCACCTTCGAGCATCAGTCCGGTCTCCCATGCCAACGGCAATGTGAATGCCACCAGGACTGGCGCAAACGCAAGCACCAGCTCCAAGCCCGCTGTGTCTCCGCCTCCATCCACATCATCTGAGTCGTCGCCGGACACACAACGATCGAACTCGAGTCCGTCGTTGCAAAATAAAACAGCTTCGTCTTCACCACTTACTTCCCTGTCTGGATCTGGACACAGCACTGATGGTGGTAGTGCAGCGGCAAACGAAAGCAGTGGTGGTTTAAAAAAGCGAATTACAAGGGAGGATGTTGCAAAGCACATCGCTGCATGCGGCGAATCGCCGTTTACGAGCCCTTCAACGGGGTGCGCTACGATCGGTCTAACCCCAGAATCGGAAAGCGGAAGCGGTCACTCAGTGTTGCGCAGAGCAAGTGACTTTACTCAAGGCCACATTATCTCATGTCAGGGCTCGCGGATTCCGAGAACGGAGGAAAGTCCAGATAACATCGAGGTGCTACAGGCTTGGCGGAGCATCACTTCCAGCCCGTGTTTCAAGGTTGGCATTGTTTTTTTTTCGCCATATCCGTATCGCACTACTTCTTTCTCGTCATGCCAAGTAAGTGATTTTGCTAATATAATACGTACAGGATGCGGATGTCAATCAACTATGTGCCGAATTCTCGAAGAAGGCGCGGTGCGATGGGACGAAGGTTGTGTTGGAACCAGAGGGCGTACGTCATATCATCGAGAAGTTCAAGACGAAAGGTCAACAATGTGTGTCCAATCCGCACACACGCGTTCAACAAGATCAACAGCACCTGCAACATATGCAGGTGCAATTACAGGGACAGCTATAACGCTGCAGAGACAGGGGTTTTGATTGCCAAAGGACGCCACAGTCGGCCATTTTATTGGTCTGTCATATTGGGAGTGCTGCAGATCTCACGGCGTCAAGGTTGGACTTGATTCGGAGCAGATACGATGTCCTATTCCATGGACTGCGTGCCTCGTCCACAGCTCTGCTCGATTTATACGCTCGTCCCGGGTATGTGCACGATGTCTTCGTGTTTCGTTTTCTCTCTCTCGTTTGCGCATCCGTACGTGTATTATTGTTGTTTCGTGGATGAGTCGTTCTTCCAAGGGTCGCTATACTCTACATATCGCATACGTATGGTCGTCTACGAGCCATTCAGTCCTAGATAAACTTATTGCGTCCGTCGACGTACTTGGTGTTCTCATCTAAGTAGTTCAGCGCATCCGTTGGTCGTGTTATCTTCGGACTGCTGCCCACAAAAATGTCGACTCGCCCTCGTCGCAGTATTTTCCGGCCATGCGTCGACTTACACGAAGGTCAAGTGAAACAGATCGTTGGAGGCACACTGTCAGACAGTAATCCGGCAGCACTGAGAACTAATTTCATCGCATCGTAGGCCTACTCAATCCGTATTCACCTTCATCTCCAGAAATGAGGCTATCACAGTCAATCCCCAGGTGACTTCGCGCGTCTCTATAAACACCATGATCTCCATGGTGGTCACGTCATCAAACTGGGTCCCGGAAACGACGATGCAGCAAGAGAAGTATTGGCTGCTTGGCCAGGCATGAAATCTCACATCTCGCTCTTCAGATTTGTTGATCGGAATTCCGATGTTTCGTTGGCTCCCTAGGTGGTCTGCAGATCGGGGGCGGCATCACTGATACCAATGCACAAGAATGGTTAGACGCCGGAGCTAGCAAGGTGAGCCGTCGAACTCTTGGGATTCCAGTCGACAACCGTCTTACTGTTGTCCTGCTTCTCTCAGGTGATCGTAACGTCGTACCTCTTCCCGTCCGCAAGTTTTCCCTGGAGCGACTGCAGGCCATATCTCGTACCGTCGGCAGGGACAGACTCGTAGTCGACGTCAGGTATGCCGGTGTTCCTATCCGTACTCTGGGACTATTGCGAGTGGACTTGGTAGTTGCCGCCGGCGAGGACACAAGTGGTTAGTGGCCATGAATAAATGGCAAGACATCACAGATATGGAGGTGTGCAAAGGTTCGCATCTAGATCTCGATATTTCTGTCCTTTCCCTACTAAAGAAAGTGGGTCAGAGTCGCTCGATTTACTATCCCACTATTGCAGGCAAGTATGTCACGTTCGTTTAGGTGGTTTCTGACTCCGAATGGTTAGTGAGTTCTTGATTCACGCCGCAGACGTGGAAGGCCTGTGTCAAGGTATCGATGAAGATCTCGTGAAAAGTATGCACTCCGCGTATGTAATTCGAGCGATGTCTGAGTTAAATTTATTTGTAGGACTGGGTGAATGGGTGACACTACCAACTACCTATGCCGGAGGAGCGAAACGTTGGCCTTCCCGATCTTTGCTTGCGTCTCGTCGCTGACGCCCACTTCTAGACATAGATGATCTTTCGCTGGTTGACAGACTCTCTGGGGGAAAGGTGGACTTGACGTATGGCAGGTTGGTACCCTTTTCCGCTACAGGGCTGCAGGAACACGGCTGCTGATGCAACGAAGTTCTCTCGATATCTTCGGAGGAACACTGGTCAAGTTTGAAGACCTGGTCCAGGTCTCTAGAAGGCTTGCGATTGACACGGTTGGGTAACGCGGCCACAGCAATCATTTTATTCGTGTATCTACCCGGCGACCGAAACGACGACCTCATTAACCATGCTTTCAAGTGGTCTAATGAGAGAGCTGGAAATCACTTGCGACTAGCCTGATATGTTGTTGACTCGTCAATAATATTCAGTGGCAGCTCCTTCGAAGATTCACATTCGTTAGCCACTAGCCACGGTCCAGTTTTCCAAATCACTACATTCAGAATATCTTCTGCCACCTACAGTATGATAGGACGAGACTTACCAGTACTAACCGTACCATGCCAAACTTCATTTGCAAGTCGGTCAGCTAATGTAGTCGGACCCAGCCACGATTCTTTGTTCCCTCGTACCAAGTACTAAACAAATTACACTCCCCGCACTTCGTATGCCGCAGTGAACCGAAAATTCGGTGAAGACTTAGTTGACGCTCTGCGATGACAACGCAGGGCCAGCTGGATACGGCTTGCACAACGGTGCATATCACGGTTCACTGAGTCAGCGCTCTGGCAGCCGCTGCCTCAACTGGGCTATGTGCTGAGCTGGGCTGTACACGCATCCTGCAAGGTACACTGTGTTGTAGTGGGCTCGTCCTTGTTGTGTTGCTCTCCCTAAACTGCTTCTATTGCTTAAGCTGTCTCAGCGAAATGCCCAGCAAGAAAATAGGCACAATCATTCCTGTTCGTATCAGGATTCCATGGAGAGGCAAATCCAGCAGAGCGCCGCACGATGATTGCTCCATCGCTGCTGGGCTGTATGATGTCTCCACACTTATACTTGCTTCAAACTCGTCCCGGACTTCGCCTGCCCTGGATCAGCAGCCTTCAACTGCCGTTCATTCCTACAAGACATCCCATATTCTATCTTCTCGTAATGTCTCTGATGCTGTTCAGATAACTTTACCCGTGGTACAAGCAGCTGTGGAAGCAATCCCAGTTGCGGGTGCTCCACTGAAGGCTGCGATCAATGGGTTACTGGCGGCTCTTCAAGTTATAGACGTAATTGTGCTCCGTTTCAAGTATCGTTCCGAGTTCTAAACCTCATTATCCTAGAGGCGCATCCAGAATAGAGAGGACTTGGATTGCCTCACTCGCCGACTGTACAATCTCAGTTGCCATTTAGCCAATGCACCAGCCGCTCGGACCCCTTTTGAAGAAGTCAGCCGACGGACATTGATCAAGTGAGTCGCTCAATGGACTCGGCATTTTGGTAAGAAATAACTTCATCATCAGAGTATTGGAAGACACCACGATAAAATTGAGCGACATGCGAAACCGCATTTGTGGTTCCACACGTCTCACACAGGACTTAGCTGGATGTTCCGGCAAGATCAATGATTACCTCTTGGAATTTACGGTGACGTTGCATCTTCGTCAAAGGCGCTCCTAACTCATTCCCTGTCCTGTTCAGGCTTTGTCCCAAATGCAGCTTCAGGCTGATTTACATCGTGTCATCGCACTTTTGCAGGCCCATCCGACGCCAACTGAACGTACCATAACCACCGGTTGTGTGATATTGGTCGATGCAACTGGACGGGAACACAACATGTTACTTGATCAGTGCCGCTCATTTGAAGTTCGTTCCCTCACCTCAGATGTGGACGCACAAAGCTTATCATGTTCTCTAGCGACTTCTTGCATTTCTGCCCGGCATCCTCCATCAATGTCGGCCAGACGAAGCTTGGATCCAACAGTGGTACATCGATAGGGGACAATATGATTTTGTGATTGACAATGGTACTGACGTTACCCAACTGACAAGGGAAAGCGATATATGGTCGACTATTCAGCCAGAGACCAAAATTGTCATGAGGATTATTGCCATGCGAATTGCAAAGAGGGCTTTCCCAAGATATCAGTGTTATTGTGGAACTTGGAGTTATTTTGAAGTTGATGAGGCTGCAGCTTTGCACGCACTGGAACATGGTGTCACAATCACATGGTAAGCACTCTTCATCTGCAATCAGACAGGGCGGTATACGATGAAACGAAGTCACCATTGCCAGCGACGATTTCAGATCACACTTACAGCATTGGAGGAAAGGTCACTGCCCCGTTATAGTGGACCAACACCACAAGCAATAAGGCTCATTCGCAATTTTTTGATGAAGCACGTGGTGTGTGCGACCATAAATGTAGTTTTTTGTTGTGACTCTGCTGACACCAGTGGCTTGGGCAACTACAGTTGGTATGTTGTGACTCTGGTTTTGTGCACCATCTGTTGACCCTTGTGTTATTGTCTCCTGCCCTCAGGAGGTGGGTAGCCTCATATCTAGGGGTGTTGGTCAGTTTCTAACACTTCCTTGGCTACTGCATGCATGCAGGAAGTGCATATTCTCATTTTTTGAGCTGCTGTCCATTTACTAACTCTTTCCCTACCATCGTATTCTTGCAGGAAGTATGTATCCTCTCCTTTTGATCTGTTGATCTACTAGCTGACCTTTACCGCGCTGCTACTGATCCACAGCAAACAGGTAATCCCTTAGGCTCAAGGATTCAGAGGGTGGAGGAAAGTCCCATTAACACTGAGGTGCTAGGGGCTTGGCGCAACATCACCTCCAACCCGAATTTCAAGGTCGGTATAGTGCTACATTTATGTTTCATCTTGTCGTACCACATTAAGCAAGGGCTTTTGCTGATACAACATATATGCAGGACGTGGATGTTAATGAACTATGTGTCGAATTCGCGAAGCTAGCACGGTGTGATGGAACAAAGGTCGTATTGGAACCAGAGGGTATACGTCACATCACCGAGAAGTTTTTGCCGAAAACTTTCGAACCGAGCGTGTTGAGTGGGCTCGCTGGGCGTCCGGTTGATGACAAGTCCGCGCAGCAACAGTTACCTAGCTTTCCAAGTACACCATCCGGTCAGTACATTCAAACCAATGTGGCATCATCGTGAGCAACCCCGGGCTCACGGCATATGCAGATACCGCCGAAATACCTTCAATAGAAATGACTAGTCCGGCGAGCATGAACGAGACGGATGGAGTAAGTTCGTGCGATGTATTGGATTTCGGTAGTTTCGGGTTTCCATCCTCCTTGAATCAGACAGGGGCGTTGTCAAGTGGTCAAACCCGTGTGACACCCTGACGGACATAAACCAACAATTTGTCTCGTGGAACCAAGGCCCGGATGGGTTCTTCTCAGGTAGGGTGTTTGCGAATGGAGTGCCTCCGAGGAACAGGAGTGGGCAAAGTAGCTGTGAGCCGTTGGAAATCGGGACTATACTCGATGACTCTTTTTTTCGCGAGTAGGTCATCCTTCAAGGAGGCTATACACTATAATCTGCATATTATGGTCGTTCGTCTACCAGCAGTTTACTGTCCTAGAAAAAGTCATCTATACGTCAAGGCACTTGGTCGATATCTCTCTCACATAGTTGGACGTATATGCCGTTTTCGGACTGATCTGCAGCCTTTGCCGGTCGTGTCGACCTACACGAATGCAAGTAGGACATATTGCCCACGACACACTTAGCACCGACAGTCGCCCGTCTGCTTTCGCGGTCGAATGGCTCCGCCACCATCGTTGAACAGTGCCGGACCGTGGTCTGTGCAGGGTCGACCTTCAATTAAAATATATGTACCTTCCTTGGATTTTTTGTCTGGGGGCTAATTGTTTTTACCTTTCCCGAGAAGCTACTAGGTTTTTTGTTTTGTACCATCGCAATGAGCCATGTGGGGTCACCCCAAAACGTTTCTCCGATAATCGCATCCGACCCGATAGGCAGTAGAAGACCTCAGGGAATTCGGGGCCTTCCAGAGGCATGGCGTGTATGTCTTACCTCTTCCCGGCCATAACTTTCATACCCGGTTCACCTGATTCTGGGCACTGCTTCTAGCTGCATCTCTGTGAAACTAATATCGATCCTGTGTGGAGAACCCTCCCCCCGAAGCTGTCTTCGATGGGTAACGTGTTGGATGTCCAAACGAAACAGGGGCATCAATGACTTCTGGGCTTGCTTGCGTCTGCACAGCGGTAGGAGGTAATGGTTTAGCCAGGGTCCTGCGAACGGCATTCTATCAAAAGGCGTTCCCCAACGCTGGTGCTGCCAGCGTGTACTGCAAGGACTCGGGCCGGCTGCCGTCGGATTTGGTTTAGGCAGAAGACTCTGTAACACGACCAGAATTCTTTGAGGGAACGCCGTTCCGCGATCAACCCCGCTGTGGAGATTAGTTACCCCCCTGACCATACGACATAATGATGCATGCGGCTCGCGACAGTTTCAGGTGCTTCTATTGAGACCACCCAAAGTACAGAGTGAATATGAACGTACTATCATAGATTTAGCCCAAATAAACGATATACCTTCAATGAACGGTAAGTTAGCCAAGGGAAGGCAGACGGATGAAGGAAAAGCCGGAATAAAAGAAAGCGGGGCCGGTGAGGCAAAATAAGATGACACCGTAACAGCGATGATGACGGAGAGAAATGGCAACTAAAGTGGAAGAGAGAGGAATCCGAACGTCATAATCTGCGGCATGTACAGATGGGAATTCGTTGTTTAGGTCAGGTTGATTGGGATAAGAAAGAATGGCGCGAGAGAGGCTCCGTGGTATGTCCCAAATAAGAGAATGAGGGGAGGGGAGGCATGGGCTCCACAAGCCGCATGATGTATATGCAATTCCAAAGCCAGCACGCCCTGGTCACTGTTACGCCGATCGCCGTAAACAAGAAGGTTGTGTCAAACAGGGCGCAAGGACTTACATAGTACTCAATCTCAAGCTTCGTAGGGCGATAGGGAATCGGTCAATCACAAGCCAACTTGAGCGGGCATGTGAAAGGGACTTACAAAGAGAAAGGCTACTTTCCGGGGCCATAATATATTCAGACCGACCGGATTATAAAGTCGTGTGTTTAATTCATCAATCTTTCTCTCCAGCCTTCGCATTTCCTGGGAAATGAGGGAAAAAATTCGTTGGAATAATTTAAAGTCTTATCACGCCTTGGACCGCACGCACCTTGGTATAGTGGGACGTTGCAACCAGCGTCGATAGCTGGAGGGTGGCGACCGCCATAACGTTATACACGAATGAATGACGAAGGCTGTAAGCCGATATTAAGATCTCGTTGATGCTGTTGATGGTCTCGTGAAACTGCGTGGGGGTTATCTGTGCATAGCACGGCCATCACACCGTCATGAATGTGGCCAAAGAGTCAACCGCACGAGCAAGTACTCACCCGACCCTCCAACTCCAATGGGTACACGGGCGAAAATTGTATTACTTCTCCCCCGGTGTAATCCCTCTCGACCCTCACAATCTCACGAGGGTGATGCACCCCGATGTGGCCCACTGGCGCTGTTCCATAAGCGGAGCCAGGAGGGGGCGGTCCGAAATAATATGTAGAGTGTGGGATCAGAGTACGCTGGCGGCTGTTTCGTGGGATGACGTGAGCCATGTCATAAGTCAGCACCAGTGCATGGCAGGATAGGGAAGAAAATGCGGTGAGAAGGACGGATTGAGATAAACAAGGTGAGGGGCGCCGAAGAGCACGAGAGATGGGGTTCGTAATAAAGAACGAAAAAGACAAAAGGCAACTCCGTACCTCTTCTGCATTGCCGTGAAGTTCTTCGAATTCAATGTTGAATAATAATCCGAACTCGGATGCTCGTTACCCTCCTGGTCCCTGTCCGTACCTCCAACCCTGGATACCATACCACCCCCCAAACCCCTTGAATTACTATCTCCCGGTGGAAGCCCAAGATCCCACGGCTGCGGAGATGGGGGTGACCTCAATTTGAGCTTCAGCTGCTCCAGCTTCTCTGATGCAGAAAGTTTGAGCGAGACCCTTTGGTATTCCATGGGCCTTTTCTTCTCGTCTGTTTCAGAGGAGCAGCCTTCCGAGAACTGGACGCTTCTCCTGAGCGTTCCCATGTCCTTGGCAGGAGGGTCATTTATCTGATCGTCATCAGGATCGAAGCTGTGGTTCCTCCCATCCGAAAGTGGATCGCTCGAGAGGGGATGCCACGCAGCCCCGATGTCCTCTTCTGCCACAGCGTCTTTTGAAGTCGAAACGCGATCATCCCCACATGCCAACACTGCCCTGCTTATGTCTGATTTTTCCCCAGTCCTCGTCTCCGGCGCGGGTAATGCGGTATGAGGGATTAATGCCCCATCCTGCGACTGCCTTTGCGACTGCGACTGCTCCTCTTCCCCCTCTTCTCCCCCAACCAAATCGATCACCTCCCTACTCCTGACAATATCCCCTTTTTCCATCTCCAACTCCGATGCTACCCCGTCCTCGTTGTCGACGTTTCCTTCACATGCCCAGGAGGTCGCCAAAGAAGACGGACCAGCTGCCAGCGACTTGCAAGCAGACGAATGAGACGCAGCGAGCGAAACCTGCGACGAACCACGAGAAGGGCGACTCGTAACCAAAAGTGGAAGGGGCGTCGGTGGCGTCTCTGTTGGCAGTGAGGCTGCACGAGGCAGAGCGTCCGTACCAGAAAATTTGGGGGTACTATCACTTGCGGAAAACGTGTCTTCTTCCATGGGAACTGTGATGGAGTTGGAAGTAGAATCCGAATCTGCGGTAGTGTTTGCGGTCGTCGTCACGACATCCCATACGTGGGGCGTCGATGAAAGTGGTGGTAGTGGTGGTGGTGATGGCGGTGGGTTCACACGAACCGTGGAAGGCATGGGGCCGGCCCCGTTCGTAGCAGCACTAGTAGTAGTGGAACTACCCATGGACTTGGTGTGCCACGCTAAAGAGGACGTGCGTGGAGGAATGACAGGATGTGCGACTCTGATATCGATCACGACAGAATTCTCCACCGTGCCATTACGACCAGTGTGATGGCCGCCATTACCGTCGCCTGGCGAGTTCCCGCGCTCGTCGCCTCTGCTCCTGTTAAGCTTCTTCGATTGTGTTCTTCTTAGTGCCGCTGTCATCGCGGCGCGTGGTCGTGTTCGTGGCTCGTCAATCCACTAATGCATCGAACGATTTCTTTAGAAAGTTTAGTGAAGACGACGCGACCCGTATCAAGATTCGTACGGCAGAAGACTCGTTTGACGTTGAGTTTTGTTGCAGGTCAGGGTGACGAGCTGTCAGAAACTAGCCTGTGAACAGTGCCAATCAGACTCAAAAATGATTGGCGGGCGTGGAAGTCGGCAAGCAGCACTCAGCAGCAACTCAATAAACACTGCCATGATTGAGAAACAGAAAACAATTGCGGATATCTATAATTCTTATGGGTGGAGATACAATATACATGCAATGCGTTCTTATGCGGATAGTTAGAAGAAAGATATGACAGACGAGCTGCAGAATAAAACAACTTTTGGGACATGGCAAGGTCGTCAACACGTTAGATATTCAGCGAGGTCAAAACAATCAAATCATCATGCTCAAGCGGAGGTCGGGGAATCTTTCTTCTCGTGTGAACGGGGCGAAGAAGCAACAGGTCGAGTACCTGGCGAGTCGGCAGCAGGATTCATGACTTCAGACAGTTTGCCTCTCGACGGAGGCGTGATGGAACGACGATCGACTGCCATCCTGTCATCCGTTGGCGAAGGCGTCGATGAAGACGAGAGCGTAGCAATCGGCGGAAGGGCCATCGCCCCGAGAGGTCGAGGGTGGGGAGGGAAGGGCACCGCAATCTTGGGAGGACTGGGATATGCAGCATGCATACTCTCGCCCTGTGGATGGGAATCGGGCGAAGCACGCTGACGAGATTCAGGCGAGTGAGACGCAGGCGGCACGCGGAAAGAGGGAGACGAGCGTGGAGGAACGGGAGTATGTCGTCCAGAAGACGAGCCACTGCCTCTCTTCACACCATCGACCCGCGTGCGCTTACTGTCCATTTCGTCCGTCGCGGGACTGAGTGGCCGCTTGAGGGAAGACGTCCCGGACGATGACGGCGAAGGTCCGTTAGAAGATGAGGCGGATCGACGATGGACGGTGGCGTCACGCGGTGATTTGGCGGTATGACGACTGGCATTAGACAACGTCGGCGAGTGCATGATCACGGTCGCATTGTAGGTATCATGTGCAGAGCCCGACTGTTCAGACGGCCGAGTCTGCGAGAGGTTGACCAATGCATCGGCGACGCCCTCATCATAATCCTCGTCAACCACTCTGGACGGCAAGCGGGGTGTGGCACTAGTCGGAGAAGGCTGTTGCGAACGATTTCCAGATCCGCTAGAGCTCGCCGTGTCCTGTCCGTCCTTGGCCGAGAACGAGGCGACCTTGAACGATGCAGGCATATTGGTGGGCAACCCATTCGAATCCAGGCGTGCCGACTGCTCGTCCTTGCCACGGCGTTGACGTTTCTTCCTCTCCTTTTTCGGCACATCGCTTGGAATCGACCCACTCACGCTCTGCGTGTCCGAATCCTTGTCCTTTAACAGCTGCGGCTGCTTCCTCCTGCTCTTCGACTCAGCTGATGACGGCTCCGGAGACATAGACATGCGCATGCTTGTATGGAGCGGCATGCGAGGTCCTGCCTCTGGCGAGTTGGCCATCGAACCCGACTGTCTTCTCGAGTCCACATCTCGTTCCACTGGACGTTCACGTGCGTCAAACCTAGCGGGGTCATATCGCCAGTGGCCACTTTCGGGAGGACCGGAAGGAGCCAAGGGTGGATGGGGTGGGCCGCTGGGAGGCTTCGAGTCCCAAAGAGGACGTGAGTGGTGCGTAGAGCGAGGGGACGTCTCCATCGGGCTTGGCGCTCGGCGAGGACCTGGGGAGCGAGATGCATAGTAAGGCTGCTGCGAAGACTGGCCAGGATATTCTGAACGTCCACGGTGGTCGCGATCCTCCCAGTCACGATGGTGCTCCGGGAGAGGACCACGGCGGTCCCAGTGCATATCGCGATCGGTTGGACGCGGTGGCTCGCGTGAATACAGAGGCGGCGAGCGCTGGGAAGCAGAAATGCTTGGCTGACCCGGACCAATTGGCTGACGACCTGGAGGGGCGTACGCGGAGAAGCTCGAGCCAGGGGAACGAGGGCGAGTGGGGTGAGGGGCAGGCGAAGTAGAGCCCGAGGACACACGTAGTTGACGGTTGAAGTACTCCGAGTGCTGTGGCAGTTCGTGGTTGGCGGAAGAACGCAACTCTTCCGTCGGGAGCTGCTGTTGAGGGACGGGGTGGTGCAACAGAAGACATTGGTGGCCAGCGGGGCCACGACCAACATTTTCCCGGACAGGACCAGAAAAGTCTCGCTGATGGTGGCGATCGACGTCCATGGGAGCAAGAGGCGTATGAGAAGGTGGATGCCGTGATTCATCGATAGAAACAGGAGGGGGAGGACCCCTGAAAGGCGGGCCTGGGGAGGAGCGGCTGACGGGTACTGGAGGTAGAGGCAGATGGATGTTGTCATTGTTTCCAGGACCTCTGGACTCGGACCTATGGAGGGAACGAGTCGAAGTCGACTGGAGAAGTAGGGGAGGGCCACTGAGGCCAGGCGGAGGTGCAGACGGGTTGGCGTAGGCATTCGGGTGAACGTCCTGTGGACCGGGGGCAGCGGGAAGCTGACTACCGGTAGCTTGGGCGTTCTTGAGGAGTTGCAGCCGCTGTGAGATGACGTGATTGCCAGGGTCAAGCTCTGCGGCACGAGCGTATGCATCGATGGCGTCAGAGATCTGGTTGTTGCAGCTCTCGTACAGGCTGCCCAGGTCGAACCACACCTCAGAGATGTATGGATTGATTCGGATGGCTCGCGAGTATGCGTCAAGCGCATCGCGGAACTGGTTAATTTGGAAGTAGAGGACGCCGATGGAGCACCAGAAGGTGGGATTCCTGCCATCGCGGTAGACGGCCTGCTGATAAGCTTCGTATGCCTTGTTGTACTTCTGACCTGCCATATACGCTCGCCCGAGGAGATACCAGCTCTGAGCATCCGAAGGGTCTGGAAGAGTAGTGTCAGTAGAAGCTTGCAAGCAGCCATCTTGGGGAACGGACCTGCTTCGAGACTCTTGGTCAGGAATTGGATGGCAAGTTCCTGGTTCTGGAAAGACGATCCCTCCTGGTGGTAGAGCCAGCCGAGTTGCTGGAGAACTTTTGCATGAGTGGGGTTGTCGTCGACCACGCGCTCGTACGCGCCCTTGGCACGGGTATACTGGGGAGGGAGGAGTGAGAGAGTCGAAGACGCGAGTGGAGGGGGTTCTTACATCATTCTGCTGCTCGTAAACGTGGCCAATTTGGAACCAGATGTCCGCATGTGCGAGGGGACTGGGTGGATTGCGGAGGATGCGGTCGAAACAGCCGAGGGACTCTTCGTATTTCCCCTGCTGCTTGTAGATGATGCCCAGACGGAACAAGATTTCGTTTGCCTTGTCAAAGTCTAGCTCTGCGTCATGAGTACATAACCAATTGTCAGGGCAGAGGGGGAAAGGGGTGCCAACCTTTGTCCATTTTCAGGACAGAAGCGAAGGCTTCTTCGGCATGATCCAAAGAGCCGTAACGGTCGTACAGGATGCCAATGCCATACCATAGTTTTGGATCCTCCTGTGAGGGTGTGAGAGAGGGGCAGGGGTGGCAGACGTGACGAGCGGCATTCACCTTTGGATTTGGAAGCAGGTAGAGAGCTTGTTGGTATGCAGAGTAGGCCTTCTGTAGGTCATCCTGCATGAGGTAGCAATGACCTACAGATCGCGATCGGGAGATGGCCATAATAATTAGGGAGGTGTGTTGATAGGGCGTGACAAGCACTCACCCAGTGCACTCCATACTTCGCCGTTGTCTTCCTGCAACTGAAGCACGCGCTGGAAATACTCGATTGCCTGAAAAAGAACAGGATGATGTCAGCCATGTGTCAATCTGAGATCTCAAGAGAGAGATCCTCGGGTTTTTGAGAAGGAGAGAGTGAGAAAACGCACACACACCTTTGGGTAGTTTTCCTTGATCCGGGCGATTCCCGCCACCTGCGTTAGACCGGAGAGAGAGAGCGGGTTATGCCGCAGTGCGTTCTCGTATGCGGTGATGGCGTGTTCCAGATCGCCCATTTGCTCGGCGACGCGTCCTAATATGGGTCAAGTCCGCCGTTTATCTCGGAGCAAGTAATAATTATGCCGCGTACCGATGAGTAGCCAGGTCTGCTCGTTGGCAAGGGCGAGCTTGTGGATGGTGCTGGTGGGTACTCCGTTGGGAGGGGGGGCGGTGGCGGTGGGGACGACGGTGGGCGATACAAGCTGGGCAGATGCTTGGTTCGAGCCATTTGAGATGCTGCTTGGGGTGGAGGGAGGGACGGTGGCGTTACCGTTGAGGTGTGGTGGGGCGACAGCGCTGGCTGACGCTGCGGCGGGGAGAGTGACGAGGCCATGAGGAGGATGTGGGTGGACGACGACGTCCCTGTCAGGCTGTCGTCTGTGGGACATGATTGGTGGGGGAGAGGGGGAAGGGAGAGAGAAAAGCTGACAAGCGTGCTCGGATGGAGATATATAAGTACTGCGGAGTCAGTTACAGAAAGGAAATCGACGACCCTTGTTTTCGTGTGTGTGAGCTGTCCTCTCTCCTCTCCTCTCTCAGTAGTCCCAAGTCAATGTCGCACGATCACAGATCAGAAGGTGCGTTGCCGAGCCTTACCTCGGGACTATTACGGCAGATCTCAGATCTCGGAGGCGATGAACCTCCAGACAATCTAGCATAGCGGGTTACCGATCCATCGGGTCATCGTCTCCTCTTCCTGCCATTACGTCAGTCACTGTGCCCGTATCGCGATCAGGTACTTGGCTATAAATGGACACACTCTCGCGCGCGGACTCTTCGGAGCACGCGGACGGCCTCCGCACTATCGTTGCACCTTTTATTGCAATTACCCGGGAGATCTCCGTTCCACGCAACACCCTGTGTGTGTTGCCAACAACCGCCTAATAGTAATCAATCGAGCGGATTTGATGGGGGACAGCGGAACGTTATTACGCTTTTGGCAAAGGCTCGTCATTTAGGATGAGGCTATCGCATTGCACATTCAGAGTTCATTCATGCCATCCATGCTTCCATTCTCGCTCCGACACGCAGCTATCATGCAGTCATCCAGGTTCCATTATATGAAAAAACACCCCAACCGAGATTATTTATTTTTCAACCACCTCCCCTCCTGGAGATTGAGAGGGATCGTCAGGGTTCCTCTTGCCGCTACCGGTCCGAACCCCGCCTTTCGTTCTTCGGAGGACAACGGCCATGTGGCTCATATTTTAGGCGTCACCATCCTGCTTCTCTCATCGTGTGCGACGAGAAACGTGACGTGGGGAATTCGCGGGGTGGCGAACACACACACACATTGGTTGGCCTCCCCTCGCACACACACACCCCACTTTAAATCAAGAAATATTAGCGGAGTTTTGTGGCCAAATGCGAGGAACGAAGAAACATGACAGCATCCGGCGGTCGCATTTCTTGCTGTGGGTCTAAATGCGAAGATCACCTGCTGGCCCCCCCTGACAGCCTGTCAAATAAACCCGACTCCGCGGGAAAAAAAAATTAGAGTCTCCCTGACAGGTCTGACAGGGGCCCCCGACAATTGACAGCTGACAGTCCGACATTTCATACCCTCCTCCCCCTGAGAAGCTTGCTACACAGACTGGACCCAGCTTGCGTAAGCACCATCGCACTAATACCTTCAACGTTGTCGACCCCAGCGACGTGGATAGGCTTGGTTTGACAGACTGTGGTATGATCACATGCAATCATCATGCATCATGTATCCCGGTTGACAAGGCAATAAGCAATCAGCTTTGATGAGCGTGAAACCGTCGAATCTCGGCCCATTTGCAAAATATACTACCCCACGACATCGCGCTTGGCGTACGGGCATGCAGTGCAAGCTATCGTTTACACCGTTCCCGACTTTGATCGACGTCGACGGCATTTCACAAGGACTTGCAGGTTTCTGAAACATATGCATGTCACGTTGGGCCGCCTCTTTTTCGGGACAAGGTGTTCCGAACACGTTGAAAAAAGAGTGCTATTGCGCGCTCCTGACAATCAGACATCCTTATCTGATCGACAATGGATCCGTGTGAGATCATTCCTTGTTCTTTGAAAGCGCCGCGTCATCATTTGTTTACTCGACACCCACACAGACATGGGTATGGCAATGCACAGCAATGCACGTGGGCTGATGAGATGTGTTTTCCAGTTTTAGGGGCTGGCATGGGAAGATCCGTGTCGACATGGAGGGCCGATTTGTATGAACTCCACACAGGTGTGGTGCCACACGGTAAGTACTTACACGAGGGACGAGACTTAGTGGGGAAGAAGTGAAAACGTTTGGGCGATCGCTACGATAAGTATAGCGTGAATGGCTCTATTACATGATTTAGTACAGGTGTAGTACTTGCCTTACGTTTCGATCAACCGCATCAACTTGCTGTGATGGCTGCATTTCGCGAATTCAACGCTACTTGATGGAGACCACCGGACGTTTCCACCTGCTGAACCCTCCCTCTCTTCTAGATTGGGGCCGACGCTAGTTTAATATTGTACATATCTACCGCCCACATGGTCTCAGTTCCAGAACGCCTTCCGCAAATGGCTCGGTACTAAATCGTGTTTGCGCACGTTTGGCAGCATGGGTATGTCCTGCACGCTGAGAGGACCTCTCTCGTCGACATCCGTTATATATCGCTGTAGTCGCTGTTGTAACAATACTCACTCTCCAACATGACCCGTACGTTTTTGTCCGTAGCCCTTCCAGAATCGACTGATGGACTGGGCCACCATATCCAGGAGGCAACCAGAGAGAAATGGATCGAGCAAAGGCAGCCAAGAAGCAGGCGGCGTTAAACAAGTCAAAGCCAAAGGAAAGTAACACGACTCTGGCGAAGCGTAGGGAGGCGTAAGCACATCCGTCGTTCATCATTTACCTCTTATCAACCCTACTTAAATCGCATTCCCCATTTCGTATAGTGACGCAGAGATCCTGAGGGCCAAGCAGAAGGCATGCCAAGGTTCTATCCGTTCCTCTTTACTCTCAGTGGACTCACTCTTGCCCTTTTTCGCCGGTGCTGCGCGAATTCGGATATACAGAAGAACGACGAGATTAAGAAGGCCACGCAAGACACTGCAGCGAAAGGAAAATGACTCCGACATCATGCAGGTCTCTCTCCTGGAGCTCTGCCTGCATCGCCTCCCAGATTAAGCATATCGACCGTGATATCCCCTTTCCATATCTAACTCCAGCGACGGGTGGTCGTTTTGACGGGAGCACTTGAGGCTAGGTGTTATCAAACTATTGACCCTGCATCATCTTGTTGTCTATCCATATCCATCAAATACCATCGTTTTCCATTTTATCCTTCATGAACCGCATGGACCCGTGCGTCGCCAAATCTGCGTGGCAGCACTGGCTGGCGCCCATCTTGTCAACTGGGCTCGTTTCCACTAACACAAACCAAGCATGCCAATCAGCCTTTCCATCTCCATCATGCATCACGTGTGGCGCGGTCCTCATTGCCCACGTTCGTATACCGGTATTCAGGTATCTAAGCTTTGGTACATAGACTCACGGAAGAAACGGGGCGGAGCAACCCACTAGTCCCGTTGTGGTTCTCATGCTCCATCCAGGCAAGCTATCTATACGATTCACAGGATTGCCGCCCATAAAACAAAAGCACGGTCATGGGTCTCACCCGTTGATGGTTAAATGGGTACCCCACAGCAGCTGCGTCACCCAGATTTGGGTCTCGGCAGGGAATCGTATTCCGCCGCCGTTGACTTCTTCTTCATTCAATCACCCCGGCGCCAGTTACAGGTCGATCGAAGTGGTGGAACCGGAAGTTCCTCATTGTCTCCGGGCCCGATCACACTGCTGCGTGATGGGAAGATGCGTCCCTAACGAGGCTACTAAGGAAAGAAACCGTGGAACCAGTACACCGAATACTCAACTGGCGTCGCCGCGGGCTGGAACGCCAGATGTGTGGAAATGATTCCGTGTAATAAAAACACCTAATGCGTGCGGTTCTGCACGACTCCATCCCTAACTTGGCACGCCGCTCCCACCCACGTATATCCCTCCCTCCGATCTAAATGGAATTCTGATATACGCTCCAGTGGAAAGCATCCGAAGTTGAACTGCAAGAAACGTGTGGGGACGGGTTCGGCGCCGATGGAGTCAAGGAAAGGCTTATATCAATCGCGGATATAGATTGCAGTTGGAGATATGACTCGATGACCATTTGTCAAAGAACTGGGGTTGTTGATCTCTCTCAGACCGGCCTTGCTTTGGTCCCCGTCACTCGTACTCCGCAGTCGCAGCCCTCCCCTGGGTTGTCGATTTCTACTTGCTGCTGTCGTATATGGTTGAGTACTTCCCCTTGACGCTAGCCGCGTCCTCGGTAACGTCTGCTTCTTGGCCAGGCCGCATGCTGTGATGTCGGATATACTTTTTATGACTTGCGAAGTGCGTACACCAATGTTCTCAGGGTTACCTGGAGTAAATAGTGTCATTACACGAAGTCGTAATCCGTTTGATACGGATACATAGTAGCGACCGTATTCTGCCGCGGACGAGCTGACGACCATTGGGCAAGTGCCGAGCGTATATACCGGACCCTGCCCGGACACCCGGTCAAATCACAATGCTTGCAAGGAGTGAGTGTGTACATTACCCAATTGACTTGGCGAGGTATACTTAAACTCACAGCTGTGCCTAGAGGCCCTCCCCGTCTGCTGCTACGAGAAGTCCTCGTCATGTATTCCTGTATTGTTTTATCCGCAACGCAAGGCACGTGGAGACTTCTGAAACACGTGACTGCGAACAATAGCTTCCCTCCTGCCAAACGCATGGACAAGACAACCCCTCAATAGGTTGACTTGAACCTATTCGGTGGCACTGGCCACGGTGACACAAAAGACATGCGTGGACAGCACGTTCACGGCAATGATGACGGCCAGCGATTGACTGCCAGGGGCAGAAAGTCGCCTCACAGCTTATTAGTATACATAGGTACATATAAACACGTCTGTAACTTGCGTACCCTCGTTTCATTTTTCTTACCTGTCAATCAGTAGCTTCAATCCACAGAAAATAAGCTCTGTGGAATGTTGTCGAGTCCCTGAGTCAACTCAGCTGTCAATGTCATAGGCAGGAACGACAGCCTGGCGACCAAATCACACGAAGGCTTCCAATCCCTGTCAACCACATGCGCTTGTCGTTTCGTGCCATGGATTCCATCATGCTCCGATCCATGCACCGCTCGATCGCGATATCATTATCAACGATAATTAATCGGGCTGGTGCCACTACTACCGTTGCGTTGGCATTTCACTCGATGCAAGGACAAGCCACGCTTTTTTTAAAAAACAAAAAGTCGAGTCTCTACGCTGACCTTATACTCGGGAATTTACGCTTCCCCGTCTTCGTGCCGATTTATACGTTCTGGGGCACATAAACAGTGCATCGCGGGAAACTTTACGTGTGTCAAAGTGGGGGCCGCTTATACACGAACCTGACTGGTACGGTGCGCATTGATGTGCACTGGACGATTACAAACGCGATCCTATCTGTGTGAGTCGCCACCCACAGGGCCGGTGAGGCATGTCCCCATCATATATATACTATCAGAGACTCGCCGCCGTTGAGCGTGGGCAGTGGTACACGGACGCCACGGTCAGCTTAAGGTCAAGGTTGAGCGCCTCCGCCACGGCCCGAGGCATGCCTGACCGTGAGTAGACTATTCCAATCGTGGAAGATCAGTGTTTGCTTTTCAACGGAATGGTAAGGACGTAAATGCCTGGAGCTTCGGGCGTGGCTCCCTAGCCAAGGTCGTGGAACCGGACACCCACTCCGGCGATCAGTGACTGGTGGCTGTTACTAGCCAGCGGCGATTAATTTTGCATCCTTCTCCGCTTTTCCCCTAGCAGGAAGGTAGGTTACGAACAAAGGCGTACAACGGGGTCAATGCTTACCAGTATGTGCATACGTTTCGAAACGTGGGCTGTGGAGACACACGCAATATCTGGGTGGTGCGTTACGTGACGACGCCTGTCTCCCTGGGATCATATGCTGCGTGTGCCGCCGCATCAGTGACCGGAGGGTCGCCCACCAGCCGGGCGAAAATTTTGTTTTCCAACTAGTTGCCAAAGTCAGTCAGATGTGGCTGGGCACTTGCTGCGGCTTTCCTCCATGTTCCGTGTATAGGATCACTCGGTGCCACCGCATTCATCATCAAAAAGCTCTTTTTTTATTACACCTGTGTGTCCACAATCGTTTAGGCGGATACTTATCTACACATCCTGGATCAGATTGCCTCGGCATTCGATAGTGGCACCGTGGAGATCAAAAGCTGGAGAAGAGTCGAACACGGTACCTGTTACAACGGAGAAGGTGACCCCTTTTAGGGCCCGCTCTCTCGCAATAACCAATGTGGCGCAGGTCTTTTGACATGTGGTCCTGGGTGGACCCGACCAGTGGCAGGGATGGGATCCTTGGATCCTAGTGGGGCAACCTAACATTAAGCTGTTACAATGGATGAGTCACAGATTGCGATGGGCATGACGATGGACTTATTCACGGCGGATGATGATACACACGCCCCTATCACACCCCACCCACTAACCCAAAGATGCACACCGCACGCGGTGGGCTTTATCAAAACAACAAAAGTTATAGGCATGGTAACGACTTCGCGTCGCGTGAGGTCATACTTTCGCTAAAACGAGGTTAATGCCTGTCGTCGTCGACTGGCCAGCCACGTTATTCGTGTAATTTCGACGGAGGGAGAGCGGAAGAGAGAAAGGGGTATTTACATGACCCGCTCGTGTCAGAGTGGTTACACGCTGAATGCCGATATATATATGCCACAAGTGAATGCGATCACCTCCGACGGTTAGAAGAATGAAGATGCGTGTCGTGAATTGGACTAATAACAATTGCTGTTCCTGGTGTCGTATGTATGTAAGTGGTAAACTTTGAGTACGTATGTTGACTTTGATCGGAATTTATATATCAGTCACTTCACTTTAACGGCCTGCCCACCTTCCAGCCGCCTTCTGCGAGGCGCATCTTCTGACGATTCATCATCATTGATCTTCTGAGATCCCGCATGATGAACGTTGCCCAAAGGGAGATAAGTATGATGAAAACCAGGTGGGACAGCAAAGGGCGTGGGTGGTGGGGGCGTAGTCGGGTTATGACGTGACCGGTATAGGGTCAATAAGGTGTTGACGAACAACGTCAGGAAGGACAAGGACGTCAATGTAAAAGCCTGTGACAAAAAACGATGAGAATGGTTAACGCGCACTCAGGTCCGCGTGGGACGCTTACTAGAGTTTTCCAGCTGATGGGTTCGACGAAGCCATTTACGACCTCGGCAATTAGTTCAGCACCGATGCGAGCGCGGCCTACTGTCGTCGGATCACGGTTCATACACGCTTCCCAGGCAGCGCATTGCTGTGCCATGGCGGGTATTTGGTTCGTTTCACAGAAATTATTTCTGTATTGAGCAGCGCAGACGCCGATCTCCTGAACGATATCTGTGCAGCCAGTCAGCAAAACAGAACCGATAACCATTCGACCGACGGAGTTGCACACACCCATGGAATATTCCGAAATGCGGTGTTCTACATCACGCTGGACGGTAAGAATGAATTGCACCAGCAGGTACAGGAACACCACCACTAGCGAAAGGTTGAAAAAGAACTGCAGATAACTGGTGAACCACCGTCAGATACATCCGCGAGTACCGGGAAAGGTACTCGATCTCACCCAAGCAGGACATACGGTGTATCCGATGGAGAAGCTGGCCCTGAAGGCATGTTGACAGTGTAGTGAGTTGACGTATTTTGGGTCAGGGGTCTGGGATGGCCTCCGTCGTCTTCACTGTATTCGTCGTCCGAGCCATCCGCAGGGTCACGCATCGCGCGAGACTTGACATTGGCTTTACGTCTCGAATTGAACACCCTCCTCATAGCACCCGTAGCCACCACTCGTCCATTTTCCTTTTCGTGTTCATCGGGCTTCGGAGGGCTCAACTCCGACATGTCAACATCATGAAGTTCTTGAGCAGGCTGCGGTTGAGGGAATGCTTTTTGAGCGGAAAAATTGGGTGGTGGTGCCCATGGCGGTGGCGGATTCGTGTGAGGTGGTGGTGACTGGAAGATGAAAGGCACATTCCGGTTCTCGCCAAACATCGGCGTGACTGGTGAACCAGGAAATGCGGGTGACGCGGAGCCCACATCTTGAAAAGGACCTTCCGTGGATGAATTCACTGGGTTGAAACACGCGCATTGGTGGGGCACGTACGTTTTCGCGGGGTGCTTGGGTCGCCATTGGTAGGCATTGCCCAGACTGGCGTCATGCCACTGCTAGGCCGAGACGTAAACTGAAAGTCCATGGGAGCCTCGGTTGACCTGGAACGAGCGTTCATCACGTCCTTCGTGCACTCTTCTACACAGAGCCCTGGAACGTAATGAGCGACAATTAACCAGGTGTACGAAGAGGACACTCGCTGTGGCCGAGTTCCTTGTGGATGACTGAGTAGTACGACGTGTAGCGGCCAACAACGTCTTACCGAGTCCGGATGCGCGCCATCGTGCCCTTTCGACTGGTCACGTGCTCAGAGAACAACTAATACCAAGGCCATATGTAGACCTTCAGACAACTACGACATGCTGAACAATGCGTGGAGGACGGTGATACGTGGTGCATTGCCATCTGCCAGGCTAACAAGTCGCCGCTACCATCCCCTGATGTCCAGTTGGACAACACCGAACTCTAACCTCGTGCCCATTGTCATCGAGCAGACGGTGGGTCACTTCGACCTCTTCTACGCCATCACTCATCCATTCCCTCATATTGGCAGGGTCGTGGAGAACGCTCCTATGACATCTTCTCGCGACTCCTGCGCGAGCGTGTTATCATGCTTTATGGACCTGTGCGTTTTTTTTCCTTCATGATTGATAGCCGGAACTCCGTCTTTTCATTCTGGGCTTGCCTGAACCCGCACCTGACAGATTAAAGACACAGATGCGGCATTGACCGTTGCTCAGCTCCTGTTTCTCGAAGCAGAAGAGACGTCGAAGCCGATCCACTTGTACATTAACTCTCCAGGAGGTAGTGTAACTGCAGGGCTGGCCATATATGACACTGTGAGAACGCGCGCTACCCTTGATTGGTTAAAGTTTAAGCTAACGTGCTGCAGATGCAGGTGGGTTACTCTGCGAAAAGGGTTCATTCGATGAGATGACATCTCTCTTTTCACCGGTGACCAGTACGTTTCGTCACCCATACACACGTATTGCGTTGGGCAAGCGTGTTCGATGGGGTCCTTGTTATTAGCCGCAGGTATGCCACCATATGTGACGTATCATAACGTGCAGCTGGAGACCACATATCCTTGCAGGCGAAAAGGGAAAACGTCATTGTCTTCCCAATTCTAGTATCATGATCCACCGTATGTATTGGTCACTACCGAGGGTGCACCGATTTAGACCAAGCTTTATTATGCTACAGAACCCTCTGGTGGGGCATCCGGACAGGCATCCGATATTGCCATTCATGCCAAGGAGATTCTTCGCGTGCGCCAACTGCTGACTGGTATCTATCAGAAACATTGTGCCAAAGATGGAGAAGACGAGGTTGCAGGGCTGGAACGATTTGGTATGGTTGCACTGATGTTTACGTCTTCCGAGTTCATTGATCCATACGCGATACAATTGTTCCAGAGAAATCCCTTGAGCGAGATTACTTCATGACAGGTCGGCGTTGGTTCTATGATGTCAACAATACAAGCACTGAATTCCCTTCGTACAGCACAAGAAGCACTGGACTTTGGAATCGTGGATGGAATTCTAGAAAAGCGACCGAGTTCTGACAAGGATGGCTCTGTTTCCTGATACAGCCTCTTATAACGATGAAGCGATACGTGTCCACTCGACAACTGAAACTCCTAATTCGGGTATTGATTCTTCCTCCCTGAACCAGCGTAGCTTCTTTTCTTCCGAATTAACGCGTTTCCAAGTTCCTAACACCGACCATGTGTTGGATTCGTTATCTTTCTGGAATGTAGGTGCTTATCAGTGAAAAGAGTGCCATGCTCGAATCGTTGAATCTGATCTCACCCACACAAACTGCGGAGTGCAGTCTTGTCATCACAGCCTTCACTCGTTGGATGCCTCGTTTCAAACGTTGGCATGCAGTGAAAGCTTAATATTCAGGTTACGTAATGTTAGCCCTCCATCGCGTTGCCACCCTCCAGCCAGACACCAGGGTAACTCGATCGCTCGAAGACTTCGTTTTCCGCAGCTCGCTTCGTTGCCTCGGTTCCGTGCTGCGTCCAGAGGGGCTGCCTCGTGTCAAGCCCATCATCATTTATGTAGTCGACACCCGCAGAGTGCAGTTGATCGCTTCGCTGAGGATCTCGTGTTCATGCGCAGGACGGCGGCGGTGAAAGGATTTCATTATGAAACTTCTGCTTCGGTGACGGCGCTGAAGATTTCATTTAATTAGACAAGTCTCGTGCGTGAAATCCACAGACCGATGAACGTTAGAAGCCCCGCTATGAAATGCAACCCCCTTAACTGTTACTACGCCCTCCAACCGCCCATCACGGCTTCCACCGCCATTAAGTTTGCATCGCTGACAGGGTGATAAAATAAAAAAGCAACTTACCCTGTGGCAAAATCTGATCCGATCTCTCGAATTCACAAAAGATGTTGAGTTGCATCTTTGTTGACAAAATAACCTTACGCTGGTGCTCTAGAACTACGAGAGCACCCCATGATGCAATGTCGTCAGATAAGCACCCCGTCGGATAGCTTGGTCGGTTCACATGGGACCCTTTGCACCCCTGACCACGATGGTACTGTATCTCCCTGTCCACGTTCAAGGTGTCCAGCCCTGTTCCGCTTTCGTAAATGTTTGAGCTTGTGAACAGGAGATCACGACCCTAACGCTCATTGCATCACTATTATGGAGGCATTCGCCACAACACGCCAGATGGCAGCAAGCCGGTAGACTTTGTCTTGTCGAGTTGCTATTGAATTCGTCTGTTGTCAGGCATGTCAAGTAGACCCTCGGAAGGATAGGATCGGCTGCCCATGGCAAGCAGTGATCGCTTTAGAACAAATCATCCACGCTCGTGCAGAACTTTTGATCGAAATGAATATATTATTACTGTTGGTACATACTACATCGAGGAGCCATCGGCCGTACAACGAAGTCGAAAAGAAAATTTGCGACGTATGTCACGGATTACGCTTGCTTCCGTGGCGTCGACGTTATGTAGAGTTGATTTACATGCTTCAATTGCAGTGAACGCAATAACAATATGTGACCACCGTTATCAGCAACAGGGGGAGCGGAAGGCTGGTGGAAATGGGGAGGAGTTCCTTGCTTATCGAAACACCCGAGGAATTCGGCAGGCGGGTTTGCCGTAGCCTGGGTCTGGCTCAAGGTGGCGGTCGCATTGCTGAAGGCACCAGGCTTCTGCGAGTCTGCATATGTACGCGCAGTGCGCACTGCATCGCAAGTGGTGCGTACGGCGTCGCAAGCAGTACGCACCACCTCACATCCAGTGCGTACCACTTCGCACCCAGCCCGGACTGCCATGTATACAACACAGGCACCTACGGACAACTCCACTCCAGGGACCACCGTCGCCAGTAGAGCTTTGCCCGCCAGGCCCGTCCTGAAAGGCCACTTTCGTTAGCGTCACTCTCTGGAAAACCATCGCCATATTGGGACTGGGAAATTCAATCCGCCCGAATGAGATTAGTCTCACGGCAATTTCGGTAAAATATATACGCACACTGCCTAGCCAAGAGTGGGTCGTCGTAGGTAGTCTAGGAGAGAGAGTGTGTGGTAAACCTGCAGTGGGGTTGGGTCGAATTGAGGTGAAGGGCTTTTGAAGGCGCCTGGAAGCCGCGTGTTATTAGTGTTCAACCCTTGCGGAATGCAGAAAAGAATTACTCTTTCTCTTCACCTCATAGGAAAGTTGTGAATATCGTTAGTACGTGCTGCGCACACGGAATGATGACTGAGATCTGAGAGCATATGGTGGTGATGAACAGCAACTCTACCAACCCAGTGCTGCGCAGTTTTCATGGATTTCTTGAAAGTTCAAACTGCTCTGTTGGGAACCTTGTCTTATAATTTCCGTTGCACCAGTATTAGTTTCGTAACGGCGCTTGCCCATAATTAAAGTCGAGCGCACTAGAGTGAGATAGGCGACAACCTGTCACCTTTACTCTGATAACGATCAATATTCTCGTGTGGATGGTGGTGGTGGAGTGCTGTGTAGCAGCGGATGTTCGATTGTCGAAATGAGCGGCCAACGCGTTGCTGTATGACGAGAGTTCACGGTAAGATGCAGACACGGAATTACTTCGCGCTTGACAGGTGACCAGGGCATCTCGGACATGCGCAGAAGCACATCAAATAGCTCTTCTGGCACGGTAAGCAGCGGGTAGCAGCATGGATAGATGTATGGTGATCGGTGACGTGGTCCCCCTGACGCGAGCACCGTTCCTGCACCCTCCTCAATGCAGTATCTGTGGACCCAATGATCTGGGATCAGTTCAAGTACCGTCCACGAGTGCTTACATGACACGTGTCGAGAGCTCTGTAGAACTTTCATACAAGCTGGTCGACGCCAGAGCTGGATGGAATACGTGAACCGCCAGGCAACGATCTGGTTGATCGCGTTGAACGTCACTGTTGAAGAGTCAGCACCATCTGTCCAGACCCAATCTTCCATCGCGAAAGAAGCTCAACCAAGATCTGTGCGACTGCCAGTCCAACATGACGACAAGAATCAAATCTAGGCAAACTTTCCAAATCATTAATGGTGCAAGGTTGAAGTGATGACGAACCTAATTCTACACACCAGACCTGGCGGAGATTTCAACTGGTTTCATGTCCCGCGGCACTCCGCTCAACCGGCGACAGCCGACTAACTTTGTACTACGGTGTGATTCGATGGGATGCTGATAAGCAAAAGCTTACATGGCGTTCATTCACAAGACTCCTTGACGAACGATCGAGTGGCCTGGTTGCTCAGACGATGACAAGGGTCGATTGCCATGCAGGTCAGTGGTTGTTCGATCATATCCTAGTGTCTCATGCCACTTCGGTGGCCTGCCGACTACGCTACATGTCATGCTTCTGATTCGGACCTGGACGGTAATCCAACGTTCTTCGTCCGGCCACTTCCACAAGCTCACAGCGTGTCAAAGTCGACATAGGCAGCCGAGTCCTCCGTTCAAATTCCATGAACTAGTCATACATGATCTGAACCCATCACTTGGACTCAGCCAGCAGCACTCCTGGGTATGTGACGAGGTCCACTACTTGATCTGAGATAAACTGAAATGGAAACCCCTTATCAGTCTTGAGTCCGACCCCCAGGATATATTGGCAATTCGCAGGAGAGGAAATGGTTCTGCCCATCCGAACTTTTACGATCATCCGGAGGGTTCATGGTTGGTATATTGCAATCACGAATGGAGTGCACTCCGTTTTCCCTGGAGCGGCCTGCATAATTGCCACCATCATGGTCGCCCTTATTTTCAAATAGACCATATCTCGCACGTTGAATCGGAAGGCAAGCTCGTGTTTTCAAATTTGACCTGCGTTGACAAATTTTGTCATTAGGCTGTGCTTTCGATCGTGCGACCACGAAACGTGGTGACCAGTTACTGGTTCGTTCCTCGTATTGTTCTGACTATTAGGCAAGTGAACCATGGATCTTGTTTTGTCTCGGCCACCTTGGCTTGTAATGCATGTACAGACACAGTCTGTTGCGTCTACTAACTCGCGCTTATCTCGCTCTTTCCCTTACCGCTTCGCGCGTTCGAAAAATGACTCATGGTATGGTTGGCGCATGTACAAGCCTACATCGTGCTTTTGAAACAGCGCCGCCCTTCTGTGTAAACCGTTGATCTGGAAACCTGTTGGTCGCTGCCAAATGGACTGGATACGGAAAATTCATTTCAGGATTCAGGGCACGATAATGGGTAGAATGAAGCGAAATCAAATATCCCATGCAGAGCAAGTGATCAAATGTACACTCAAGGGCTGGCCCTACGGTAACAGTCTCGCCTTCAATGAATCATCATTCTTGCATTTCCTTGGGGCCGTTATCCCCACGGCGGGGGCAGAAGTCAGCGACCGCATATGACGGGGTCTGGGCACAGCTACTCAAATGCGGGCAGTCACTTCAAGCGTGCCACGGCCGCATCCTTTTACATTTTGTTCTAACCCCTGCGCGCGCTCCTCCTGTCTTACCTTCATTAATAGTCGTGTCTGTTCACACTTCCCCTTTGGTGACAGCGCAGACGACGGTATGTATTCAAGTCAGGGCGACAACATGTACTCCGATCGGCCAAATACTCGGGTCTCGCCGATAAGTTCTGAGACAGGTTCAGACAACGGTCTCGGCAATCCAGACGCGGCACGGCCATACGAGGCCGCCTGTAGCACAAAGAGGCATGACCCCCAACGAGGGGAAATGACGTATGCGGTAGCGGGTATCGGACGGACCCCAGCGGAAAAAAAATATGAAATACTACGGTCATATATGAAGGTAGCTACCAGACGCGAATTCACTATGAGACGAGAAGTCGGCTCCTCGCCCCCGCACATTTGCCGGACACCTGAGTCCGCTGTTCGAAGCATCGACCTTCGTGCAGCCTACTATCATATTAGTGTCATAACCTCGATACTCCCCACCTTTCGCACTTGGTGACTGATCTGGCGCGTAGCCGTGACCAGCTTCGATTCCTCGTAATTTCAGGTTTCAGCCAGCGGCGTAGTCCAGTATCCGGGGCTCATAACCTGTTGGATTCGGGCTATGAGCGCCGGTTACAGCACTCCGCTGCACATGGCTCTGCAGGATTGTTTGCGTCTTTTAGTGGTGCTAGTTACCTGATCCCCACGCACTCTCCGTAGGTAGAATTTAGCACTTCTTTTCCTCCACAAGCCCCGGGAACGAGCGTTCGTCAGCCCCACGGAGAAAAGGGTCGTGCTCTCTTTGTCCAGTCACCATACCGTTCATTCAACAAAGACATCTCCGTCGTTCGTAAAGCTAGATGTTACATACAAAGATACAGGAGCATTTATCTCCGGGTCGGGTCCACGTGTATTTCCAAAAGAGAACCGTTCAATGGAAGGCCACTCCAGAATGGAATGCGCGCCGCTGGCCATTACCATTGCCTCCATTGCCTCCGTTTCCTCCATTGCCATTAGCATTACCGCCTGCGTTTCCCCCGCCAGTACCAGTGGCGGTGGCATTTCCGTTTCCATTCCCAGTACCAGTGGCAGTGGCATTTCCGTTGCCATTCCCATTACCGTTGGCATTGCCGTTCCCGTTACCGTTCCCGGTGGCATTGCCGGTTCCGTTACCACCATTCGCGTTGTTACTCACTGTGAACTTTATCCCAGCATAAATATCCACCACAAACAAACGGAAGACAAAAAATGACAACTTACATATACAGCATCATCGAGCGACCCGTGCTGAGCGATGGGCACCAAAAGGGGCTGGTGGTTCGACGCAGTATTGATCGAAGATACTTTGTACACGCCCTCCGGTAAACCGCCTTGAACAGCAGCACTCAATACCCCGTTCTGAGCAGCATCGTTCAACCCCTTGAAGAACGCAAACTTGGTGGGATCGAGGGGCGTCGTCTGCGTGAGCGAGTCCAGTTGCTCGATGACGACATGTGAATGTCCTTGGATCTGGCCCTGCTGCATTCAACTGTTGAGGTGCCGCGAAATAATTCGTGTCAGGGTTGACGAAGAAACCAGTCTGCATGCCCTGGATCGCAAGCTGTACCGTGAAATCTTGATTAGGCGGGATCGTGGCGAGGTTAGTGGGGTTAACAAATTTCGCAGACGGCATGTTCGCTGACGACGGGATCACACCCATCGGTGCAGGATTGCACGATCCACCAGAGATCTGCTGTCCATTCGTAATCGGCAGGTTGGGCACCGTCAAGCAGAAGTTGATGAAATTGTTGGACGAAGTCAGCGAGGCAACTTGTCCAGCTTCGCTACCCTGACTTTGACCATCGCTCTCGAAACCCTTTGCAATGACGGCCGGGTCAAGGGCTTGATGAAATGAGCTAGAATTCAATAACGGTAAGGTATATCGAGGTACTCGACGCACTTAGCGACGTCTGGGCGTCGTTTCCGCCGCCACCACCTCCCGTGGAATTTGACGAAGAAGTGGAAGAAGCAGCGGCTGTCGAAGCTGGCCAGTTCGAAAGCGAAGTCAACAGCAGCCATCACAGAAAAACGCTGACACCCTACCAGTCTGAGTGGCGTTGTTCCCACCGCCGTTTTGTCGAATTAGGACTGGATAACCAGGAACAGCAGAAGCCGCGGCCAGCGCTGAAAATGTAGCAAGGAAGGAAGTGAACGAAATCGAAAGTCTCATTTTGAATAAAACAAATAAAATAAATCGGAGTCGGAAGGAAGTACACGAAGGGGAACTGGACTCGCCATTAAGTCAAATGCGCATTGGAATGAAAGAAAGTTACTCACAGGGTAGTGCAGCGCTGCTGCCACCGAACGAGAGAAGGAAGAAAAGGAAATGCCGGGATTTGAATGCGGTTGTCACTTTATAGTTCAAAGAACGAGAGAATGTAAAACCGTCTGTAGGCAAAAAAAAATGTCTCTGTTGGGTGTTAGGTACCGCAACGACGATGGCCGTGCTATAGAACTGAAACATTTCAAAATTCACCACGTCGATCGTCGGTCGCCACGACCACACAGACAGCATATTAGTAAGCAACGTCTAAACGGCTTACGTAATCTGTTGTCAATGTGGCGGCTATGTATGAACTTACCCTGACTGATAGCGTTTTTATGAGGGGAAAATGCGTTGGTGAATTGCGCGATACATGTTTTAATGACAAGCGAGCGACGTGCTATACATGAGGGACGTACAGGTTATTCTCGCATTTCTTGGTTCTGACCATGAAGGAGGCAAGGGTATCGATCTCGTTTGCAACATAATCCTGAAAGTGTTTATCGACGAGGGTGGCGAGGACGGTGTGGACATCTGCAACGTCTGCCAGGATCGGCACACGAGGCTCGCTTTCTTCGAGTAAACGCGAGCTGCGCCGTCGGCTCTGATCCTTTGGGTCTCTCCTCGGTCGGTTGGCGGGGGTAGTACTCATGGCTAGGGGGCTCAAGCCGCGCGAGCTCTGTCGCGTTGGGGCCAGCAGGATGGATGGTGCGGGTAGCGGTGTTGATGTCAACTGTGACGGATATATCAATGGAGTGAGGTTGAAATGAGAGAGGTATCGATGCAAGGTCGCGGTGGGCAGTTTATTGAAGTCGACCTGCGTGGAGGACCACATCGTTTTCATTCCTCGTGGTCGAGTAGATGATGAAGGACTTACATTTGATTTCTCGTCCTCGTCGTCTGCGTCCACTTTCTCTGTCCTTTCTCGAGCCTGGCTCCACGCGTTTCCTTTTGACCCGCGGTTCTCCCTCTGCTCTGTCCACTGCATGCCTCTTGGCGCCCGTAGATGATGGACCTGTGTACGCCGCATCATCGTTTGGCTTCCTCCTAGCTTGTGTGCGAGATCGCGAGCCTGAACCAGTGGCACCAGTTAGAGGCGGCACCGTTGGCTGACATGGCTTGAATAGATGAGTTTGTGGATGTAGTAAAGAGAGAGATAAGTCGTGTCTTCCCACAATGCTCGGGACGACGTCGCCCGACCACTCAAACGGCGAGCCTTGTCACCGCCAACCGCCCTTAGTTCGGCTCAGACAAGTACCGCCTCGTCCCCGGCCAGTGTCACATATAAGACGAGCTGCCCTCCGACTGCCCTGCTTTCTCTCTCCCACTGTCAAGATCGGCTTGCCTCATGTCCACCTTCGGTTCTCTGTTTCGTGTAACTACCTATGGCGAGAGCCATTGTGCGTCCGTCGGTGCGATCATCGACGGTTGCCCACCGGTATGAGTCATATGCTACCTGCTACCCTACTCGGACTTATCCAAAAAAATTCTGTAGGGCCTCGAATTGTCAGCTGCTGATGTCCAAGTGCAACTGAGCAGAAGACGACCCGGTCAGAGTAACCTGACCACTCCGGTGGGTTTCTTCTCCGGCTATCGATCTCGGTACTCACATACATCCACAGCGTGACGAGAAAGACTTGGTCCACATCCAATCTGGAATCGAGCACGGAGTCACTCTCGGCACACCCATCGGTCTCCTTGTCAAGAACGAAGATCAACGTCCGAAAGACTATTCCGAGACGGATCTGTATCCCCGACCCAGCCACGCCGATTACACTTATCTCACAAAGTATGGCATCAAAGCCAGTAGTGGCGGTGGTCGCAGCAGCGCACGAGAGACGATCGGTAGATAATCGTGTCTCCGTGACCTGATTGATGCTGACCTCGAACAGGACGAGTAGCCGCTGGTGCTATTGCTGAAAGATACCTCAAACAAGTTTACGGCGTCGAGATCGTCGCGTTCGTATCGTCAGTCGGCAAGATTCATCTCCCAGCACATGTGGCCCCACCATCTATCGCCTCGAACGGTGATCAGGACAGCGACGAGGCAGAAGACGCCGTCACGCCAGAGTTTCGCCACCTCTTGGCCACCATCACACGAGAGCAGGTGGACAAACACCCTACGCGGTGTCCACATCTTGAAACAGCGGAACGCATGACTCAGGTATCGCGTGCTCGATTTAGCTGGTCCGTCACTTCATTTCGCTGACACGCTGTCCCATATAACGCAGCGTATCATCCGCGCAAAAGAAGCAAATGACTCCATCGGCGGTACCGTGACCTGCGTGATCAGAAATGTTCCTGCGGGTCTGGGAGAACCCGTCTTTGACAAATTTGAGGCTAAACTGGCGCATGCGATGCTTTCTATTCCCGCAACCAAGGCATTCGAGGTTGGATCGGGCTTCAAAGGCACTGAAGTTCCTGGAAGCAAGCACAACGACCCCTTCGTTCTCAAGGATGGTAAACTTGGCACCTCGACTAACTGGAGCGGTGGCATCCAAGGAGGCATTACCAATGGCGAAGACATTTACTTCCGGTAAGAGTTTCTCGTTCATCCTTCCTCGCCGGTCGTCTCTATTGACCGCGGTTCTCAGGATCGGCTTCAAATCGCCTGCCACGATATCGCAGCCCCAGTACACGGCCCAGTACGATGGCACACCTGGAACGCTCGCTGCAAGAGGCCGTCACGATCCATGTGTCGTTCCTCGTGCGTACCTATTGTGGAGGCGATGGCGGCCATCGTAGTCATGGACCAGCTACTCATACAGAACGCGCGCAAGACTGCAGCGAGTCTACTTCCACCTATCACCACCCTGCCTCCCACGATGGTAATGCCCTCCAAGGAAAAGGAGGCCTCCGAGTAAACTCCTTACCTATCTAAGGATAGCGAATCTTTCAACAAGACCCACTGAAGTGCTGACATAGATCGTGTATGCATTGGTGTACTACCAGTATAACAGCGTGTATACAATACAGTGGCGACGTACACGGCTAATAGGGCTCAAACGTTTCACAATCACTCGTCATCGATATCGTTACACAGATAGAAACAACAGACGATGGGTTCCAATTGCCACCACCACCACTGAGTGCGTACGGTAAGGGCAAGTGACTCCGAGATGGAAATGAACACGCACGTGTCGATTTAGTAGCCTCCATGGCCATTCTCCAAAGGTAGCGTCGATGACCTGTCCTCTCCGCAGCTGTTCGCACTCCACGTTCTGATCCGGGTGGCGCACCTCATTATGGCCAACGGTGGTGTATAAGTATCCGGTATAGAAAGACACGAGGTGTGAGCGTTCGTCAACAGAGTCCGCAAGAGACGACGAGTACATCTTCCGAGATTTACCACTTCCAGTGTCCTTTGCGCCAGTCCGACTCCGCCGTGCGCGTGTGCCTTGTGATGCCAGGCAATTGACTCTGCGCCCGAGTGGGCCCCACCCCTTGGTACCGTCAGAGTTGTCGTCATGCGTGCGGAGCGGTGCCGAGATAGACGACGAGGGTGATCCCGAAACGGAGGATGCATTGGAGGAGAGACCGTCAGAGAGACGTCGGTGACGACGCACTCCTGCTGTTATGCGCACGCGAGATCTGAATCGGACGCGTGGAGAAGGCCTGCCTGGGGAAATTGGGGGTTCTGGGTCGTGCTGGACACCCGGTAACCCATAAGATAGGGGGTATGTGCACGCGCTATCAGAAAAAAACAGGAGACCCCCATCGCCATGAGCCACTCACCGATAACATTTTACTGTGGACATCGATGATGCTCGCCGCTCGCCGGGAGCGTTGGGCCATGTTTCCCATTCTCTCGTGATAGTCTTCGTCTTCCGAGTCCAGGACCCCGCTTGAGCGCCTGGTGTCCGTGGCGAGGTCAGAGACACGGGTATTCGCGGGAAGGGTATCGTCTGGTACGGGTTTCCCTACCATTGAGTCGAGTATGAGATCAAGATGCGGGCTCTTTTTACGCCGCCGAAGTTCACCTTCCTGAACGTTTTTCGTGGTCGCGTCACTGCCCGAGTACGGGGCAGCGGATCTTTGCTGCATGCAAGTCATCTTCAGCCAACCCACTCGCTGTCGCGGGTGGTATCACCGTTCAGACGTGGTGATCAGGCTGGACGCACGACGGTCGGGTAGTTGGGCGTCAACTTGAGTGAGGCAGACAATTTTCCCATCTCGCCGGCAAAAGTGTATTGTAATCAGGAAAACACGACTGAATTGAAGTTCGCGTCAAAGTCCAAATACGTACAACAACAAACATGTCAAAATACTGCTACGGTGTCGGTCGCTATGCTAGTAGAATCTGACGGACGACTTCCCTGACGACTTCGTCACCGTATCGTGGTTCCTGGCCAGTCTCCACCTTCGCTACCTTTGATCCTTACACATTGCACACCGAGTGCCTGTCGGTGAGACACTGATCAGCGAGAGGTATCGAGGTAGAAGAGAGTAGTCATACTGTCAACTTTTCTTCGTCGACGGCGATGCTCGTGTCCTCCAAGTAAACAAGATGAGTGATGAACGCTGATATGGGGTAGATAGTTTGTGAGTTTCCCAGCCGTGAGACGGCTTTTGATAGGGAGAATTCAAAACGGAAGCAACGGCCCTGCGACCCAACGTTACGTCAAAATAGAGAGGTATGCCCTATCAAATGGTATACCACCTGACATAGTCGACAGCTGTGTAGCCATCCGTTTCTCTATCGTTTCTTCCATTTACTTACGCAGATTGGCATCACACGCGGGATAAGCACGTAAATGTACTTACGGAGAAAGATTTTGGCACGCAGGAACCTAGATCGTGCAATGGCAGAAGCAACGCCACGCAGCGCTAAACACGGAACGATACTATATATAAAAGCATTTTGCTCAGCATTACCCTGAAACCATAAGCCCCAAGAAGAGATATATTACCTCGTCCATAATGAACCACAGGAATACAGGAGGGCCTCGGCAGTGGACAAGCTTTTGATGTACTCAGGGTTGGGCGTGGGATGAACTTCATGACCGTAAGCATTGATGTAATACAGTCCTGTGCTCATCATATGAGCTTGAATCTCGCTGGTCAAGTGAACGGCAGGGTCGCACTGCATATTCGGGACTTCAAAGGCTCATAACCGCATTCTTTGTCGTCTTGCGTGTACATCACGTTTGATCGGTGAGAAACAGGTGACGCCATGCCGTCGAGAGGTGATAGAAGATCCGAGTCACATTGTTCATGTGGGTCGCTATCTTCGAAAGATGGTGACGGGTTTACCGGATGCGATATCTCACACTGTCCAACAAGCCTTGAGCCAGTTTTCCTTTGGGAACAGGGGCTCATGAGTAAGTGATGCACAGCAAGGGTGGATGGCGGGGATGGAGACTCACCAGTTCTGCGGCGATAGTCACCGTGTGGTTCGTGACTATGACAGGGAGAATATTTGCCTTTTGCGATACGTCGTCCACGGCAGTGTGAGCAAGAACTGGATGTGAGCAGCCGTTTTTTAATACTGACCTGGCTGTTTGTGATAGATGAGAACAAGAAAATAGCCGAGGGCAGAGAGCGGAAGAACATCTGTGCACCAGACAGGAAATAATTTCCAATGCTGCACAAGTCGTCAACGGAGTGGGGTCCCAGGCATTCACCTGAAATCGATTACCTTCCATTGAGAAATGAGAAATTCTTGTGAGCTCGTTTGAGCACCTCGCCTTCGAAGTGCACAAGGAAACCTAGCGTTACACCCACACGCACGTCAGGGTGTGCGTCATGATTGGGTTCCGATCACTGTAAAAAGCGGACCTCGTATAGTCTCTTTGCGGTCGCTCGGGATGCCCGCCCATAGCGGACTGCGACCTTCGACAATGTCCCTCCAATCGTCACGAGCCTCCCGTTCAGACACGTCAGCCGGCAGTCGATAAGAAAGTATTTCCCGGATAGCAGATAGAATCGAAGACGGAGGAGCAGGTGGTATCAGACGCACCAGTCTAGACCGGATGTCACCTTTGAATTGCAAAGTTGAATAACCATCCGACGCGAACGAGTCGAAGACGTCCCGTACCTATTGAAGGGCCCCCCAGAACGCGAATGATCTCGCTCGACGAGCCACCGTCGTCGGAGACGGGTAGGACGAAACACGCGTTATCGAACGCTTTGCAGATGGAGTTCCCACCGGAGCCTCCTGATATGACCACAAGTTGGGATGGAGATTCGGGGTGAGGACTGTTATCCCTGTCAGTGTCCGTGGTAGTCCGCAGCCTGTGGTGAGCAGGTCTAGTAGTAGGACCAGAGGACTGCACGGGAAGGTCAAACACGGAGGAGCTGGGACTTTCAGTCTCCACCGCGGGTTTCTCTGCTTGGAGGGTGCAGCATAGTAGCGACAAGCCAAGGCAAGAGATTCCATATACGGAGAGTGTGGAAATCTGGCATATCTCACATCGCTGAACTGACCGAGCATGTCTACTCAGGAAATAGCAAAAGAAATATTGTCGGTGTTTCCGGACGCTGAAGAGCCCATCGTCCGGTATATCTCCTGGATACCTCAGTAGATGACGCCAGCGCAGAAGAGGACGTTCTTCAAGTTACCAATGATATACTCGATTCGCTAGGAATGGGTACGTCCAAAGGACGTGCAGAGGCTCATGGCGAGACTCAGAGATCTCCTCTCTGATCAACTCGCAACACGGGCGAAGAATAGCACTCGCCCAAAGTTGATGAAACTGGATAAAGTCGTGGATTTGAGTAAAGCAGGTGCTATATCCAATACTATCGCTCTCGGGGAAGGCGTAGACCTCGAAAGCATTAACAAGGCAAAGTGAGCGGAACAATCAACTGTTCTGATGCCTTTCTCACCTGTGACAGGGCGTCCCGGGTGGATGTCAAGAAACTCGAAAAGCAGGAGGCTAAACTCAGAGTGAGTATCACGGCCCAAACCAACTCTTCGCGTTTGACGTGCCGTATGCAGGCTAAAATCGAGAAACGTGCACGTAGGGATCTCTATGAAGGATCTAAACTCCTTGATCAGCACCGCAAGCAGGTATGTCTCCCGTTCCTTCGTGATCTCTTCGTATCTCACTTTGGTGCAGCAAACTTATGAAGAAATGTTCATGAAAGTAATCCGTCTCCTCTTGTTGTAAAGCTCATACTCTGATCGTCACGGTTCAAAGATTAACCCTCTGGAGGCTGCTGCGAGTGCAAAACACAAAAGCAAAGACATTCATCTCACGAACATCGACGTTAACTTCGGTTCAAATCGTATTCTGCACGTCAAACTGTTTCTGTACGCGTAGAACACTGACTCATAAATCTCGTTAGGTCTGGCGCAACTCTTACACTTGCTTATGGTCGCCGTTACGGCTTGGTCGGGCGTAACGGTGGATACTCTGTCACCTTTGATTCCTCTTGGATTCGGCTGATTGCAAAGCATGCCAGGTGTTGGAAAATCTACCCTCCTTAGACATATCGCTATGCGAGAAGTACCGATTCCACCACACATCACGATTCTATTCGTGGAGCAAGAGGTTTGTGTGTTACTGGCGAGGCGGATGATGATGGTGTAAACTCGTTTCTATAGATCGTCGGCGATGACACAACAGCCTTGGATTCCGTCCTCAAGGCGGATGTGTGGCGCGATCATTTGCTCAAGGAAGAAGCAGCTCTCAATGCCAAACTTGCGGAGCTCGAAAGTGGAGGGGATGACAAGCGCATAGAGGAAGAAAAAGAGGAAGCCTCGTCAAGATTGGTAGAAGTTCATACACGGCTAAGCGATATGGACGCAGAGAGCGGACCTTCTCGAGCCGCTGCACTGCTTGCCGGTACGCTCCTAGGGGACGCTAGGCCGCCATCATCTCCAAAACTAATCTCCTTCATCACAAGGTCTCGGTTTCAGTGAAGAAGACCAATCGAAGCCGACGAAATCATTCAGTGGAGGTTGGCGGTGCGTGCCATCGTTGCCTACAGAAACTTTATCGCTAGACTCCTATTGGCAGTATGCGTCTTGCGCTGGCTCGGGCTCTATTCGTAAAGGTGCGTTTAAGCCCAAATATTGATGTGAAGCGAGCTGACTTCCTCGCTAGCCGGCATTGCTACTGCTGGACGAGCCTTCAAACCACATCGATCTGAATGCATTGGCATGGTTGGAGGATTATTTGCAGACGTGGCCTGGAACGTTGCTTGTAGTGTCAGTACATTCCTTCTGCATATCTGATCTTACTGAACGACTACTTAGATCCCATGACCGTGCTTTCTTGTAAGTTGCCCATTGTAGTAGCACACTATCATCGGCTCACGCTGTGTGACCTAGGGATGCGGTTGCCACGGACATAGTTCATCAACATTCAGGGAGACTGGACTATTATAAAGGGTATATTGAAGGCAGCTTATCTGTCTGGATTGTTAACCAATTTTGTGCAGAAACTTTACTCAATTCTATTCTACTAAATCAGAACGAGATCGCAATTTGCGGAAGGAGTACGAAAACCAGATGGAATACCGTAAACGCCTTCAGGCATTCGTAGACAGGTGGAGATACAACGCCAACCGAGGCATGTCATTTTCGTTTTATCTAATCATGGATTGGGTATCTCATACCCTGCGTGACTGCAGCTGCACAAGCTCAAATGAGAATAAAGATACTGGAAAAGGTGTGTAGAGGCTCGCAAGGACGTTCATCATTTACTAAGGAGGAGTCTCAGCTGCCCGATCTGCAACCACCAGAGGAAGAAGAGACTGAGAAATTCAGGTTTGTCTTCCTTAGCCATCCTAATTTACATGGATGCTCAATACAGCTCGCTAGATTCCCAGAGGCAGAAAAGATATCTCCTCCATTACTTCAACTTTCTGAAGTGACATTCGGATATACTCCAGAGAAACTTATACTGAAAAATGTCAATTTCGACGTTGGCTTGGACTCGAGGATAGCTATTGTCGGAGCTAATGGCGCTGGAAAATCTACACTGTGTGTCCTGATTAGTCTCACTTAGTTGGCGTACTCATGCATCTGCGACTTTCAGCATCAAACTCTTGACGTCGGAGTTGAAGCCTCTCAGTGGAGACTGCAATAGAAATGGCCGATTACGGATGTAAGTGCCTTGTTATCCACACGTTTCCAGCTTGATAATGTCTACGTGTAGAGGATACTTTTCGCAGCATCACGTTGACACACTGATTCCCACCATGTCACCCGTCCAGTTTCTGGCTTCCAAGTTCCCCGGAAGGACGGAACAGGAGTACCGGGGTCATCTGGGGAATTTCCAAATTAGTGGAATGACGGGGTGCGTAGTCCTTGGATATTCAGTTGTCGCACCCATCCGACGTGTTGCCTTAGTTTGCAGCTCATCGGTACGTTGTCTGGTGGTCAGAAATCGCGCGTAGCTTTGCTGTGTTATCACTGCAAAAGCCTCACGTCTTGTTACTGGATGAGGTAAGGAGCCGTAACTTTCGTTTCGTGTGGGAGCCGGGCTTATATTGTCCCGTTGTAGCCTACCAATCATCTTGATATCGAGGTCTGTCTCCCAGACTCGTATAGTTGTCGTTCTGGACTCAACTGCCTGACAGGGTTTGGATGCTTTGATGGCCGCGCTGAATACCTGGAATGGAGGAGTCATTGTGATCTCTCATGACGAGCGATTCATCACATCAGTAGCGAAGGAGGTTAGTATGAAGTTTCTCTCTTGGATTTATTAACATGCCCATTCCCTTGCAGCTCTGGGTTTGTGCCAATGGAACTGTGTCGAAGTTCATGGGTGATGTGCAGAGTTACAAGGTGAGTATATTTACTCGTTACGACTGGTTTAGTTGCTAATGTGCATGGGCGTTCTTCAGAGCCTTATCGTAAGCAATGTGAAGGCACGTCCGTGAGGTTAGCATGTACCTGCACTTCCATCTTGCTTTGTGTACAGGGGTAGTCCCAAGTTTAGTAGGATACCTTGCATAGACGTGGTTTATTGCATCCTTTGCACGTGATTGCGTCGCGTCCATATTGTCACGTGACGGAAACGCCTCTCTGGCAGTTCCGCGTCAGGTCGTGGTCAGACGTCAACCATTGACAACCACGATGAGTTCGTCGGAGGAGGAGAATTTTGACCTCGACGCCATTTCTGGCGATGAGAGCGACGGCTACTCGCCCGCGCCGAAGAAAGTAGTAAGTCCTGTTGCTTCTATTGAGTGACATTGTCGCGTGAGCCACTTTGCGCACGCAGACCAAGGCAACGACCAAGAAGGCCGCGAACGCGACCGGTAAAGCTATCAAACCTTCCGCGAAGTCGAAATCCGGTCCCAGGAAGAAAGTACTTGCTCCCAAAGATGAAAACGCTGACGACGTGCGGCAAGACGATTGCGAGGACGTCTCGGAGGATGGTGTTTCTCAGCCGGCCGTAACCACGAACGGCCGCAAGGACAAAACCGCGTCGGAGATGTATAAGAAGGTGCGAAACTGCTTATATGTGAACGAATACAGGTCTCAGATGAGTGCTCGATCGACAGTTGACTCAGCTCGAGCATATCCTCAAACGACCAGACTCCTACATTGGCAGTGTCGAGACCATCACACAGCCTATGTGGACGTATGATTCCGAGAACAACCGTATGACGCACAGAGAGGTCAAGTATGTGCCTGGCTTTTTCAAGATTGTTGACGAAATCCTCGTCAATGCTGCGGACAACAAGGTATGTCAGTTGTCCAGGAGTGTACTACACGTCAATTTAGCGTTATGAAGATAAACGATCCCAGTATGGATACCATCAAAGTGAACATTGACGTTGAAGAAGGAATAATATCGGTCTACAACAATGGTCGCGGTATACCCATCGAAATGCACTCTAAAGAGAAGATGTACATTCCTGAGCTTATTTTCGGTCATCTTCTCTCATCTTCCAACTATGACGACGACGAAAAGAAGCTCACTGGTGGTCGCAACGGATACGGTGCAAAGCTCGCCAACATATATTCTCTCGAATTCACGGTCGACACCGCTGACAAGAACACTGGCTTGAAATACAAGCAGACATGGACCAATAACATGAATAAATGCGGTACTGCGAAGATAACGAAGAATGGTAAAGGCGAAGAGTACACCAGGGTTACCTTCAAGCCCGACCTGAAGAGGTTTGGCATGAATATGATCGATGAAGATACCTGCAGTCCCTTCTCAAACGGCGCGTCTACGACCTGTCGGGCACGGTGAAGAACGTCAAGGTTTTCCTCAACGACGAGCGCTTGAAGATTAAGAACTTCAAACAATACGTTGAATTATACCTTTCATCTGCTGCTGCAGAAGCCACCGCGGCCTCTGGCGGTGCTGCCCAGGGGAAGCCAACTATGATTCACGAGCAAATAAGCGACCGGTGGGAGGTCGCGTTTGCCGTTTCCGATGGGACGTTCCAACAAGTCTCGTTTGCCAATTCCATCGCAACTATTAAGGGTGGTACCCACGTCAACCTCATAGCGGACCAGATAGCAAAGAGCCTCATCAACGCCATTACTAAGAAGAACAAAGGTGCTACCGTAAAGCCCGCCCAGATCAAGAATCACATGTGGATTTTCGTGAACGCTCTCGTCGAAAACCCTACATTTGACAGTCAGACAAAAGAGACGCTGACATTGACTGCTTCAAAATTTGGTACGAAACCCTTATTGTCGGAAGACTTCATGAAGAAAGGTTTGGTCTAAACCTGTATACGCGCTATCATTGTGGCTCATGGTTATTCAAGTGCAAAAGTCTCCATTGTCGATCAAGTATTGAACTGGGCCAAGTTTAAAGCAGACCAGCAAATCAAGAAAACTGACGGGTCGAAGCGTAATCGGTATGCGTACTGGGTCAATGTAGCGCTTTTGAGTCCTGATCTGTATTGCAGTCTTACTGGTATGACCAAGTTGGCTGATGCGAATAACGCCGGCACGAGGTACGCAGAGCGCTGTACCCTCATTTTGACCGAGGGAGATTCTGCCAAAGCCTTAGCCGTTGCTGGGCTTGGTGTAGTCGGGCGCGACTACTTTGGTGTATTCCCACTACGTGGGAAGTTACTCAACGTTCGCGAGGCGAAGCACGATCAAATCATGAAGAACGAGGAGATTCAGAACATCAAGAAAATCATGGGGTTGCAGCATAACAAAGAATACTCTAACGTGAACAACTTGCGGTACGGAAGGCTGATGATTATGACGGATCAGGTTCGTTTCTAGATCCACTACTTCTGCTGATTAGTGAAGCCTGTCACATAGGATCACGACGGTTCTCACATTAAGGGTCTTCTGATCAATTTTCTTGATCATTTCTTCCCGTCCTTGTTAAAAGTACCCAACTTCTTGGTGGAATTCGTGACGCCAATTGTAAGGGTGAGTGGGAATGAGGACCCTTGTTTCGCTTTGATACCCATGATATATGCACGCAGGTCAGCAAGGGAAAACAACGGATTGATTTCTTTACGATCCCGGAGTATGAACAGTGGCTTGAAAATACTCCTGATGCCCACAAATGGGACTCAAAGTACTACAAGGTCAGAAAATTGCATTATAGACTGTCGTCGTGCGTGTAAGATTTGATATATCACAGGGTCTCGGTACGTCCAGTGATGCGGATGCGCGGTACTACTTTAGCAACATGGGGAAGCACATGATACCTTTTGCAACTACGCAGAAGGCGACCGAGATCTCATTGAGCTTGCTTTCAGCAAGAAGAAGGCGGACGAACGCAAGGAATGGTTACGACAGTTCAAGGTATGTCACCTCTCATTCGCAATCGCACACACACTAACGCTACATAGCCGGGAACATATTTGGATCACAACATGGATGAAATCCCATTCTCCGATTTCATTAACAAAGAACTCATTCTCTTCTCCATGGCTGACAATGTGCGGTCCATTCCCTCCGTCGCTGATGGTCCTCAAACCGGGCCAACGCAAAGTCGTTTGGGGTTGTTTCAAGCGCAAGCTAAAGAAAGAAATAAAGGTCAGTCTTTGTTGATGACTTCTCTAGCATTGCTGACATTCCTTTGTTAGGTCGCTCAACTCGTTGGTTATATTTCTGAAGTCGCAGCCTACCATCATGGAGAGGCTTCCCTTACAATGACGATTGTCAACCTCGCACAAGACTATGTCGGATCCAATAACGTGAACCTCTTACTGCCCAATGGCCAGTACGGTACACGTGATCAGGGTGGCAAAGACCACGCCTCGGCTAGGTATATCTTCACCGAGTTGTCACCAGTTAACGAGGACGATCTTCAATCCCGCGGATGACCCTCTCCTGACGTACTTGAAGGAAGACAATGACTGGATCGAGCCAGAGTATTATATGCCGGTGATACCACTGGTACTTGTCAATGGTGCTGAGGGTATTGGAACTGGTGAGATCATTGCTTTGATATCTAGCAAGATGATTAAGCACGATATAGGTTGGAGTACCAACGTCCCTTTGTACAATCCGGTTGACATTGTTGAGAATCTCCGTCGTCTCATGGCCGGTGAAGAGATGACGCCAATGCTGCCTTGGTGGAGAGGATTTAAGGGTACGATCAGAAAAGTTGGCGATCACAAATACGACGTCACGGGTGTCGCTCGCAAGATTAATGACACAACTGTTGAGATCACTGAACTACCCATTCATAAATGGACCCAGACTTACAAGGCAGAGTTGGAAGCTATGATTGGGGAGAAAGGTGATGGTGTGATCAAGGTACGTCACGCTTCTGCGATGTGGAACATAAGATTGACTTGCGCGACAGGATTACAAGGAACACCATGACAATGTGAACGTGCACTTCGTTGTCACTATGGCAGCTAAAGATCTGGAGAAAGCTGAGCAGCAGGGGCTTATCGAATTTTTCAAGCTGACGGGCAAGGTCAATACGGGCAACATGATATGTTTTAACTTCGAAGGCAAAATTCAGAAGTACGATTCCCCGGAGGAAATTATCGAGGAGTTTTACCCCAAGCGACTCGCGTATTATCAGAAGCGGAAGGTTAGTCACCTGGGTGCTTTAGGTTGTGATCCTGCTAACTTGAAAATCACGATAGGACTTCCTAGCCAACGAATTGCAGACTCAGTTTGAGCGATTGTCCAATCAAGCACGATTCGTGAAGATGATAGTGGACAAGGAACTTGTGGTTTCCAACCGCAAGAAGGCTGACATTGTTGCCGACTTGCGCAAGCTCAAATTCCGTCCGTTCCCTAAAGTAAGCAAGGCGAAAGCTGCGGGGGAAACTGAGGAAGTCGTTAACCAAGATGAGGATGCGGCTGAGGCTGAGGCTGGGGAAGCTGCTGGCTCCACGGATTATGACTACTTACTGGGCATGGCTATTTGGAGCTTGACTAAGGAGAAGGTAGGTGCCAAGATGCTTTGGGGCATACCTGGCTTATGACACAATCAGATTGAAAAACTCCTACAACAAGCCTGCGGAGAAAGAAGCTGAATTGTTGGCCTTGCTTGAGCGTACACCCAAACAATTGTGGAACGAAGATCTCGATAACTTTTTGAAGGAGTGGGAGGTCAGGGGACTTCCATACCTCAAGCGACATGCAACTGACCGTTCCACTAGAAATCGTGCCAGGAATACGAGAGCAGAAGTCTACTAGATGCCAACGGCAAAAAGATCAAGAAGAAGCAGGCTACCCTAGAGCACCGAAAATCACTGACAAATGCTCGACCCCGTAAAGCCCTCCACTCAGATGATTCAGAGGATGACTTTAAACCGACCAAAGCTGTCGCGAAGAAGAAGGTTGAGTCTAAACCCAAGCCTAAGCCTGCGATTGCGGGACCTTCGAAGATCGAGAGCGAGGACGAGAAGCCAGCTCCCGCACCGAAGAAAGCAGCCGTCAGAAACCTGGCAAAAAAGAAGGAACCTCACTCGGACTCGGACCTGGAGATTACCGGCCCTCCACCGAAGAAAGTCGTGAAAGCTTCAAAACTGCCTGATTCCGATTCCGACATCGAGATGGCTGCGCCAGCCCCGAGCAAGGGGAAAGGGAAGGCGGAAACACAAGAAGACGGCGCCAAGAGGAAATCGTACGTGCTAATGCCTAGGTGGAGGAATTGTCGTTTGATCTCCGGTTTAGACCTGCCACGGAAGATGATAGCGACGACGAGGCTTACGTCCGACCTGCTGCGAAGAAAAAGAAGATTGGTCAGGCCTCAGTGACTGACTTCTTTGACAAGAAATCTTCGCCACCAGAAGTTGTCCAGAAACCCACTGCACGAAAACCGTCGGGCAGCAAGCACCCGCGAAGAAGCCGCCGTCCAAGAAGAAGGCAGTCAGCGATGATGAAGGCGACGACGACATCGCAATAAGCGACGCAGTAGTTGCTCGTCCTGCTGCACCGAAACGTGCTGCGACGAGCAGGGCCAAGAAGTACATCGAAATTGACTCGGCCTCTGACGATGATCACGACGATGACGATGACATGTTTGAAGACGACTGATACCGCTCGCTCTTTCCCCGTTGTACTATCTTCGACGCCTTTAATGACATCGTAATTTACCCTGTACTTGCAAATGTGACGAGATTTTTTTTCTCGGACCTGATGTACACAAGCATCCCATTGTAATGTAATGGGGCGAGCACGTGGCGAATATAAGCGAGCTGTCGGGTAGTTTGACTCCCTTGTCTCTGCAAGTTTCGCGTTTTGCTTTCTGCTACTCTCCTGCCTTGTGGCACGGGCTGTTTTTCGCGGACCATCGATTTTTTTGTTGGGTTTTGTCGCGCTTGACGTTCGTTTTCGGCGTTAGATACCCGCTTGGCAAGGACTGGTTCTCGAGGTAGTACTCACTGTGAAGCTCGTCTTCCTACCTCGCCCTCTGATACCATTCAAGACGACGGAGATATTAGCAGCTGGCTCAACGGCACCCTAGTCCACGCGTTACAATGGCTTCGCAAGCAAGACAACCTCCTCCCCGTCTCAGTATTCCCCCGTCGTTCGGTATGCAACAGCCGTTTGATGGCAGACAACCTATGTTTTCTCCGGGGCTGCCGACCTCTCTGCAGCATAGCTATCATCCTCCGCCGCCATTCCCAATGGGACAACCTCCACTTCAGACACCCATGCAGCCTTTTTTCCAACCGCAACCTCCAAATGCCCCAGGTCGTCCTGCGTATGCCCATCACAAAGCTCATGCAAGCATGGTACCCTATCCCGGCTTTCCCCCGCCAACCGCAATACCCATTACACCTTTGGGACAAGGATTCCCTTCACATATCATGGCGCCATCTTTCGGACAACCTTTCATACCCAAGATTCGAAGGCAACCCAGTATAAGTATTGGAGGCCCACCGAAGGCACCACTGGGAGGCCCTGGGCGTAAGCACAGCCCAATGGCCATACAACCGCCCGCGACAGTGCAGAAAGGGAAGAAAATAATCGTTAATCTCCCGATAGAAACGATACCCGGAACAAATGATGACCCACCTTCGCGTCCTTCATGGGCACGAACTCCAATGCCGACAACAAGCACCGAAGAGCCGGTTGTAGTGCCTCCGGAAATTCATACCGCGGACATGTTTCCCCCGGATGCTTGGCGATATTCGATACCCAGTACCGTTGACGTCTTCCTACCGGGCAAGGTAAGGCGGTGGATGTCTCGTATTTTCGTAGAGCACTGAGTTTTGCACTGCCAGTTTGCGTGGGATACGTTGAAACAAAGACTGATAGAGGAGAGACTAGAAAAGTTGGGTGTCGAGCCAGGGTGTGGAGGTTCTTTACCTATTCATGCACCGCATGCTCGAGCAGCATCTGTGAGCAACCCTCCACAACACAACGTGTTCAGCTCAGCTCATCGCACGCTTTCACAGATTTCATCCCCGGCCGATCCATCACTGTTGTATTTCAAATTAAACGAGCTGCGCCGATCGCAGAATGTCTCCACATCCAATTCCTTGTCAAGTTCCCCGCAGCCCCCGCTAAATTTCTCGCCATCCCCTAACTCGCAGGCATCTTTTGGATTCCAACAGAACAAGCATGGCCATAGTCTTTCACTTGCCTATCCACCCGCGGCTCACCCACCCTACTTCAACCCATCTACCGCGTTCAACCCCTTCGGCCCAAGCGCCGTTCTTGGTTCTGACAGCATCGAGCCTGACATGCCCTTTGGGCCCACACATTTTGATGGCCTTCACGCCCCTCAAGGTCATGTGCCTGCGACGTTACCACCTCTTGCTGCAGGAATCAGTCGTGGCAGCAGCCGTCCTGATTTCGTTCGCGGTTTCGGTTTGGACATTCCAGAGGAGGAAGAGCCTCAGGAGGAGACACCCAACGTGGACCAGGGCATCACAAATGAAACAGGAGATTCCCGCCGTAATAGTCAAGTTGAAGTGGAGCCTGACAGGGTGACCGCAATGAGAAATTCCAGCATACATCATTCAAGGCATGTCTCGAGGTTGTCACACACGTTGTCCTTGAGGTCTGTCGGAGGCGTGCGCAACGGCGTTACGCCAGACGAGATTGATGTTGTGCCTATACGGAGCCCCGTTGGCAACCCAGGAATTGATGATTTGGACAAGGAAGCCGTGGGGGAGTGGACCGGGTCAGAGGATCTGCATATGGATGGGTCTGACGACGAGGTAAATATTCGTATGATGATCTTTGTTTCTTTTCATGACCTCATTCTCCTAGGAGAGCATCGGAGAGTGGTCAAATCCCTCCGATGAAGAGCGCGCTCGTCACGAGAGGATGCAACGCAGGTTACTTCGACAAAGGCGGCAGGAAAATGAAACACCAAGACGACTGCCTAATTTCCCTGCGCCTCCTGCGGGTCTATTCGGCGTTTCTCTTCGAGGTGATTTTGACTTTATCTCAAATCCAAGTGAAGAAGGACAACGTGGAGAGTCGTTCCTTGGTATCGATCCATTCGACCACGCCCTCCGTCCATCATCAACATCGACACCTGGTCATCGACCACTGCCACCTTTACCTCATTCTCGGGGAACTTCTGGACAGTTTACTATTCATGACCCAGCTCTTGCTCATTCTCGCTCCGGGTCTGACCAAGCCCAAGTTGATAACCTTTTTGCACGTCGAACTTCCGTATCTCTCAATCCCCACGCTAAGCCGTTCGTATTCGGTGTCAACCGTGAGTCCAGTTCGTGGTCAATCGATGGCGCAGCTCCTCCACCCGCACCTACTCTTGGTCATGCGCGATTACCGTCGCTGGGAAAACCGCTTAATGCAGCCGCCCAAGAATTCAAGCCTACGGGTTTCACCTTCCGACCTCCGCCTGGGGTTCCTCAACTTCCATTTCCCGCTCAGGAACCCACAGCACGACCACTGCCACTTCCTCCAGTACGTTCTTCTCCCATTCGAGCACAACAAGGTAGGGAGAAGAGACAACGCCGGGGCTCCCTCAGTGCGACGGAAGACGGCAATGATAGCGGCAAAGAAAACATGGCCTCATTCCGGTTCCCCGCAATTGGAGAGACTCCTCGTAGCATCCGCCATTCTGCTCCGCCGTCCCCCCGTGCGGGCTCTCAAGACTTGCAGACTCCGTTCCAACCCCTCACGTTCTCTGGGTTTCCGACGCTGCCGTTACCAACCACCGAGGCACGCAAGGAGGTGGGCAGTGGAACTGAGAATGATGAGAATTTGCCAGCCATTGAAATACTGGAGTCGGAGAATGATGATAACATCAGCGAGACCAACGCCCTCCGTACTGCGGCACCGCCAAAATCGCGTCGCGCGCCTATTCCTCTTGATTTTAAGAATTCCTCTGCCTCGAGTACCGTTCCTGCCGGCGTTTTCAAGGCTCTTGTTGGCGATGAGAAAACACGCCGCACTGTTCGTTCGCGTCTCAGCTCTCGTGACACTCTTGAACACTCACAACGACCCTCGTTGGATGACTTCTCCATACCTCCTATCTCCTCCCAGACCAGGTCTCGTACGCGCCTGGTCACTGATCCCGGCTTCAAGATGGACATGGGGTCCCCGGACATTTTCACTCCCGCCGTCAAGCGTCGTTCATCTTTGCCTGCCCTACATAGTACACATAACTCTACCCTCTCGAACGTGTCCATTCCTGCCATCAACCTCACGAGACGCCTGGAGGCACAGGCACTCGAAGATAAGCTGGAGGCCATTTTGGAGGAGAAATTTTCAGCGCTACGTTCCGAACTGGCAAAGAACCGCGAGAGGATTCCGGGTGCCTCCATAAGCCCTACCACTGAGGACGCTATAACTGAAGTGGTCTCCCTTTTCAGAACCCAACTCCAAGAGTCAGCGGCAAGGGGCTTGGACGACAGTCAGATCGACGCACGTGGAGAACTTGACTTGGAGCTTATTCGAGATGTTGTGCAGCAGGGCCATGCTGAGAATCTATTGCTCATACAAACGGAATTGCGTGAGGCGATTTCTCGCGTCGAAGAAGTGAGGCGGCCGTCTCTCCATCAGGACAACGTGGATGTCATTCCCATCATCGAGCAGATAAACCACAGAAATCTGCAGGTTATCCTAAATACCCTGGGCCAGCTGTCCGGCAAGCTGGACATTCGCACTCGCCCTTTCGCAGACAAATACGAACGAGATTCATTGATCGAGGAAATCATCACTGCACTGGTACCAAGGTTAAACACATTGCGGCAAGAGCCTGTCGATTACAATCTCCTCACCGCCCAGCTCAGTGAGGCGGTTAAGCCCAACATCGAGCAGTTAATCGATCTCGCTGCGGATAAACGCGAGACAGCGGGCCTCATCGTGAACAGCATTTTGCCACTGTTACCCAACTCTGCGCAGCCCGCTGTGGACACGGAATCTGTCATAACCGAGATCACGGCCGAGGTCCGGCGGATCATCGCTCCTGTCGATGCGCATGAAATCAAGGAACAAGTGGCTGACCTTGTGGTCGAGCGCCTCGACTCTCGCCTGGCTGTTCGTGACCGAGCATTCAACGTGGATGCAGTGGCCACCAAGGTCGCGGAGAGTGTCATGGGCTTGTTGCATTCTCTAAATGACTCCCTACCCAAGCTTGACAAGCTACTGGAGTTACAGTCGACGTTGTCTGGGAAGAACGATGACTTCGTTGCCAAACAGGACGCTGTAGTATCTCTGGTTTCGGGTGTTCCTGCACAACTAGAGGTGCTCCAACGTGCGATAGCATCCTCCGGGGTACTTGTACCGCAAGAAGGGCTAGGCAACGGAAATGAAGAGATCGTTGCTACCCTACAGCGACTTGAGAGTGCCATCGAAAATGTTGCCACAGGACTTACTTCCGAAAACCAGCAATATGATATACTCATCGCACATCAGAAGTCACTCCACCAGGAACTCGGTGACCGCATCAATACACTTCCGGAGTCTCTGACTGCTGCTGTCCAAGCCTTGCAAACTGCTCACGCCGAATTCGCCGTTTCCAGGGAATCGGCGAAACACGATGCTGATGAGATTCGGAAGCTGAGGACGGCGAACAGTGACCTCCAGATACAGCTTGCGAAGGCGCGGGGTGCCCATGGTCAAGTTCGCGTCGAGAAAGACAACCTTGGCGAACGCCTCAAGGACATCGAAAATGACCGCGAAAAGCTCCGTGCTCAAGTGGAGGAACTCCAAGCGTCGTTAAGAAACCAGCAGACCGTAGCCACTACCGTCGAAGTTCGGAATTCTGAACTTGAGGAAGCACTGTCTCAGAGTCTTGCACGACTTAAGGCATCTGATGTCGCAACCCAGACGCAGCAAGAACGCATCGCTGAGATGGAGAAGGCCAACCGTGATGCGGTAGCAGAGCAAGCAAGTCTCAAGTCGCAGGTAAGAAAGTGATTTCATTGTTGCATGACATGGGTTGACTATTTCGTGCAGGTTGATGATTTGAGGCTTCAAGTCAAATTGGCTGCTCATGAGAAGGAGTTGACGGGACAGTCCTTGAAGTTACTGCAGCAAGAACACGAGCAACTCCTCGCCCAACAAAACCATTGGGAAGACCTTCGCCGCAGCGTTGAACAGATCGAGGCTCTCGCAACTGTCATGCGTCAGGCTGACAACGAAGAGCTCAAGGACCTTCGAAGTATTCGCGATCGAAACCGGCAACTAGAGAGCGAACACGCTGCCCTTCAGAAGCGACTCAGAGAACAGGAACAGAAGGCTACAAATAACGAAAGAGTTGCCAATGCCGCCAAGCAAAGCCTTGCGCAAGCTCAACAGCGTGCCGCCGAGTGGGAGCGGCGCGCAAAGGAATACGAGGGCGATTTGGAGTTGACACAGAATAGACTTGACCAGGCAGAACAAACGAAAGACCAGCTGGACGCCGACTATTCTCTTGCTAAGCTTCAACTTGAAGAAAAGGAAGCGGAAGATCGCTTGGTCAAGGTAAGTGGCGTCGTTCCCAAAGTTATGGTGCATCATATTCAATCTGCACTACAGGATCGCGAACACAAACTCCGTGAACAGGTTGCCATGCTTGAAGCTCAGGTTGCTCGACTAGAAGCCGATCTCAGTAAGACGAGAAATCATAACCCGGTCAACGTCCCTAAGCATACCCCCTACGCCAAGAAGGCACCAGTTCCCTCCCAAGATACATCCCCACCGCCTCGACCTGATTCTCGGGCAAGCACGATATACACCAATCGCTCACGGACGCCCGTTGCTCGTGACGACAGACAGCCGCGGAGCGACACTCCTCCACAAGCGTCTGTATGGGATTCTATGCACGCACCGAGACAGCGCTATCCACAACTTGGACCGGGACGCGCCTCTTCCCCATACGGCTACAAATCATCCCGATCTAACCTCAGACAATCTGTAGCTTCGCCGACGCCAAGCACTGTCTCACTGACCCCAACTGTGGATGCCGATGGTTGGTGGTCCTAAATTCATCTCCACAAACCAGATAACCATCCATGCATTGTATTTTCGTTTTCTTGAATTTTCGGTCCATACTGTCACCCCTGCTTTAATTGCCTACTTCATTTGCGAGAGTCATGCTTGGGCTCTCGTTTCCGTGGTATGGTAATGGTCATTTGCAACACAAGCACGTACTCATCTTACATCGGTCATCGTCGTTTATATACCCCGTCAAATTGTTGCTACAAAGGTACAAATCTGGTGGATGGATGCATTAGTTGTGAGTGATTCTAAGAACGAGCAATGGCTGGAGGAGGGGTCGAGACATCTGAGCTACTACGGGGCCACACCCAATTCTCTACGGTCTCTATTGCATCCGAGGATGCATCGGTCGGGATCCTGTCGCAATCGCGGACGAGGAATGAGCAGAACAGGTTGCGATAAGATCCGGAAATACTTACGATAACTTCGGTTCCCACCTTCCGCCCCGAAGTTCAAAGAATCTCGGGACGAACTTCTCCCCTCGTTCTTCACGTCTCCGACGGAGCTCGCGCTGGGCATCTTCAACAGCGGACTTGGCCTCCGTTGCAGCCTCCATATCTCGCGCTTCAATCGCCAGAGTGAGTTTGTGCCATAGTCTGGGGTCATAAAAAAATGATGAAAGGCGACGACTGCGAGAACGGCGGTTACCCACCGTCTTGATTCATATGGTTCTTGTTCCTCCTCCGGTGGCACATACTTGGGCGCAATGTTCTGTCCGTCCTTGACCGCGTCAAAGAGGACGGACTTGGAGCCGGTCTGGAGTCAAGTGGCCGTGAGTAACCCCGACGGCAGTACATAACACGTCACTTACGCGTACCTTTGAATTCTTAAACTCCATTACGTGGCTCCATCGTCCCAACACTTCGCCGATCTCTGTATTACCCTTGCGCACTCTGCCTGCAATAGCATTATAGGTTCCGGAAAAAAAGCCCTGCATCGGCGCGTGTGGCCGTGATCGGTTCTTCGTAATACGTGGTGCGGGTAGTCATGCTGACGCACCTTCGTCTTGAACTCGAGGTCGCACGTTAATCCATGTCGCTCGTTCTTTACAAAGCATGTATCCCCCAACTCCAGCACCATCTTCCCAAACAGGATGCCTCGAGCATACATGTTTGGCATCGTCACGACGTATTCTGCGGTTCAGCAGACCGCTAAATGTTGGAGACACTAAACTTGGGGACAGGTGCAAGAACCCACCTCCGTCCTCAGGCATACCCAGCAGCGTTATGCGGTTCTCACCCTCCATCATCGTTGATACGCTGTTGCCCAGAAACTTGGACTTGGGTCGTAGCTCACCTACGATGCACACACGGTTCGCAGGAGAGATGTAGAAGAATGCTGATACTGGAGGGTGATGTGAGACTGTCAGGGAACGAGTAGTGAGTGCATCGTTCCCCGGTGGACATACATTAGGCCGGAGAACACTTGCCTTGCTCGGCGACATAGTACCCCCGCGTGCCATTCGCGTAGTCGTACCGGCATCTGAAGAATTCACCCAGAACAGGATTATACCTACATATGATCCCATGTCTAGGATACCGATATGAACAAGCGTGATCCGTAGACTCACGGTTTCTTAACGCCTTTTGGCTTGATGTGCCATCCAGCGAGGTAGTACTGAAGCACCCTGATAAACCTCTCCTCTGGGTCCGAGCAGTTTTCTGAGCTAGTAAATATCACCGGGTTGAGAGAACGTGTCATGGGTTGAACATGGTCCAATGGGAGTCAGGAACACCGCATCCCGCAGCAAAGGATTGCACCGCGTCCGTAGGGCATCCGCAGGAATAGGTCGAAATGGAAGGGGAATGCAGGTGGGCTTAGGGTACGCAACACCACAAACGAGACGTACCCAAAGATGAGATCCGGATGAGACATGAAATCCGTGATGCGTTCGAGCATGCTTCTTGGCTCGAGGACAAAGGTTGGAAAGGTGACCTTTGAGAGATCCATTCCTACTCTGCGCAGGGTACGGACCATCCCCGTCGTCCGTCGGTTGCACGAGGGTGAGGGATGTTGGAGTACGTACCTCAACTGTGATATCAGGGCCGTGATGATCGAGCCCTCGTTCTCGTCGCTGTAGTCGCCATAGTCAGTATTTGCACAACCCATTGGGTGCGGGGGAACGAAGGAAGGGGGGAAGGAGGGGGAGTGTGTGTAGAGAGGGAAGTGGAGATGGAAAAAACTGGGAACACGGACAGGATTGATGTATCATCGGGCTCGGTATCTTCTGGTGCCCTGTCGTCGACCACGGAGGAACCGCGTGCTCTGCGCAATTGGGAACCGGCCTGGCTGAATAGACCCATCATCATGTTTGATGGAAATGAGACGCCCACGAGCTGCGCGTCGAATTATAAGTGCTAGATGATCGCACGGAAACCCAGCTGTACTGATGGAGCCGTCAGTGTGGCAGATGACGATGGGGGCACTGCGTTCTCGCAACCTTGTTCTGTCTGGCTGCGTACTCGGAGCCCGGCGATGCTGTGTTTCTGATCTCGAAGATCGAAACGAGGACGAGCGCGACAGTTGGATGAACTGACGCTGGGTCGCCTACTGACTGTTCCACTAGTGTGAACCTTGTCTCGCTGGCTGTCATATATCAAGTCGTGTGCACATTTCGATCGGATAGCTACACGACTTCATTCAATCTACTAACTCATCCTTTAAAACACGATCTTCGTCGGGACTCCTCCGACGTCATCCCGAAAGAAAGCACCATACGCCGAGTGCGCCTTTTTCTTTATCGTCATCGGGAACTTGTGCAGCTTGTCTGCCTCGGCCCCAAACCCAGCATCACGCAGGACACGCGCAAGTTCGCCAGCAAGTGCGCGTTCGTGTGCATCGCCGGTGAAGAACGTGATCGAACGTCCAGAGCGACCTCCACGGCCTAGCAAACACAATGCGTGAGCGTGCATTGCTCCACTGAAGGTCAGATACCCACCTGTTCGCCCAATGCGATGTATGTAGTCTTCGATTGTTAATGGAAAGGTATAGTTCACCACAGCCTCCACCTCGGGTATATCCAACCCACGGGCTGCCACATCCGTGGCCACGAGGAGCCGAAGCCCCGTGTTCTTTCTGCCCTTTCCAGGATTGTCTTTCCCAGAGCCCTGACTAGACTTGAACCACTCGAGGGCAGCCATCCGTGCAGTCTGCGCCATATCGCCGTGGAGGGCTCCAACATCGTGCCCGGCACGCTTCAGCGTGGCTTCCACACGAGATGCTTCCTTTTTGTACAATGCAAAAACGAGTATGCGCGTCGGTCCCGCTAGCGCACCGTTTTGGTGTGCACGGCCAAGCAAGGCAAGTTGTTTGGCAAGCAGTGCGCTGTAGTCTGATGTTTAGGTAAGGCCAGACACGTAACTTGAGACGGTGTACGCACTCTTTATCTCGCGCATCGTCTAGAACTTCGATGCATTGCTCTACACGGCTATTGGCAGTGAGGTCATCACTACCCACCGTCACTCGCACAGGATCGCGCAAGAATGTGCTTGCAAGTCTACGAACAGATTCCGGCCACGTCGCACTGACTGTTTCAAAACGGGAAAAAACATAAGGCCGAGATGAAAGGAGCTAGGCATCAAACGCACACATCATGGTCTGACGGTCAGATCCTGGTATGGTATGGGAAATGATGGCTGTGATGTCGTTTTCGAATCCTTTGTCTAGCATTCTATCCGCTTCGTCTAAGACCAGATAATTCACCCTACGTCAGATCAGCATCGTCTGCTTACTCGAAAAGTTCGAAAGGAACATACTTGGATAAGTCACATGCACCGTCGTTGACGAGATCCAATATTCTGCCCGGGGTACCGACCACGATACGGGTCGTTTTTCCGTCCTCGGAATTATTCGAGAGAGCCTTGACCTGCGAGGACTTGTCGACGCCACCATACACGGCAACACTGGCGACGCCGAAAGGAGCGCCGAGCGCCGAAAGCGTGTCGTGTGTCTGAATTGCAAGTTCGCGAGTCGGTGCAACCACAAGGACGTTAATCGTACTTTTCCCTCGTGATTTTTTAGACTTCTTTCCGTTCCCTTTGACAGCTGTGGGTGATCCGGTGCTGATAAGCTGGGAAAGTGCAGGTATGCCGAAAGCCAACGTTTTCCCACTAAAGGTGTTTGTGTTAGCGAGAATGGCTAATTAGTCGAATACGTCCATGCACACCTTCCCGTTTCTGCAATTCCGACCACATCTTTACCGGCCAGAGCCCATGGCCATGTGACTGCCTGAATCGGCGTGGGTTCTTTAAATCCTTCAAAGGCAACCTTGAGACCCTCAGGAATATCGAGCTGGTCGAAAGATGTCACTGGAGAAAGGGAAGGGAAGGATGGTGGTGCATGAATGGTTATGGAGTGTTTTTCAAGGAAAGCTTGTCCTTCCGATGAGGACGGTGGTGGGGCGGGAGTCGTTGACACCGGTTGTGAGGATTCTTCATTATTAGCGTCGTGTCTCTTTTTCTTCTTGCGTTTGGGTATATTTTCTTGCGTAGCGGTATCCACAACTTCAGTTTCACGCTTGCGCTTGCGATCCTTTTTCGAAGACTTGTCTGCCTCGTGCATCAGTCGAGTCGATCACTTTAGATTATGCACGACGTACCCGGCAGTGACTCTGTAACGGTATCCACGTCTGCTGGGTCTAACTGCTTTCTTTTTCGATGCTTGTCTTTTTTCTTTTCCTTTGTCCTGCCAACATCTTTCTTTTCAGCTGACTTGTCATCTTTGGTCAGTATCGGGTTGGATCGACAAGGCTGGCACACAAACCTGTCCCGTCTGTCGCCTGGTCGCTTTCTTTCTTGTCCTTTCTCGTCCCTTCACCGTCGTTCGCCATTTCGTCGTCGTGCGCTGAGCTGTGCCCGTCCCTTTTCGATGAGTGTATGAGTCACGTGCACAGCGGAAGACGCGACACATGAGGGGCATCGGAGACACACAGCACATTCACATTCAAGCCGGGTCTTTTTTTTATATTTGGGACAATCCACCCTCGGACGTGTCTCGTTACTTGCTTGTTTACAGGTAATGCAAAGCTGATGGTACCAGGCGAAACATCGGTCACGACGCGCCATGCATGGCGGGCCCAGGTCGAACAGGAGCAGCGGAAGCGGGAGAGTTTACCAGCGTGTGCGTCCGAAGACTCGGTGGACTCGTATTCAGAAAATGCGGCCTTGACGCCATCGGTGGACCCTCCCTCTCCGCCCGGTTCTACTCCCTCTAGCCCCCTCACCAATACCTCTGACTTGTCAGACGATGACTACTGGCCACCCTCTCCCAAGCGGAGACGCACTGCAAAGGCAGTCTCGGCGTCACCAAAGCCCAAACCTCATAGAGAAAAATGCTCCCGTACTAGAAGGGTGACCCGTGATCGTACACCTGCTGAAAGCAGTACCACATCACTCCTTTCGCCTTCCCGGGCTGCAAGCCGACAACGATCTCTTGCTCTTGAAGAACCGATATATCGTTGCTCGAGTTCGCGCTCGAGCTCTACGTTCCGACCACCTCCTGATCCGGGGGACAAGGTTGACCGGATTTGGTGGACGGATGATGACGGGTCGCCTGGACATGACCTCGTCAGCGCAGCTAGCGTCGTGCGTCGACTCGCTAAATCATACAAAAGCTGTGAGTAGAGGATAGATCTACCCAGGACTCTGTGAAAAATCTTTTAAACGTCTTCTTGCCACAGATTTCAATAATCCAGACGATCCAGGCGACAAATCCTTCGAGGCCGAAGCCCTGCCAACTGCCGAGCTAGAATATCCTAACAACCATTCCTACGAAACGTGAGTCGTCATCATCCTCCCCATACCACTTTGAACGTAGCCGTGAGCGGTACTCTTCTGGCAGATTTATATTATTGGTACCTAAGGATCCTGATCACTACAATCCCGTTATGTGCTTGGTAGAATCACTGTACACCATTATTGACTGTACGTGGCATAGCCGTGTTCATAGAACTTTCTATGACCCTCGCCAAGGTTATCTCACCCCTCCACAGAAAGCGTTATTTGGAACATTACCTACAGCCCTCCCCTCAGATCACCCACCACCACCACCTTCTCCCCCGGCTTCCTCCAACGCGAATTTATCGGGAGACATTCCAAATTCCTCTCACGACTCGGGGAACACAGCCCAGCCAAATCACCTACGCACCCTCCAGCGTGCCATCCGACGACGAGATGGCCCCCTATTTCTTCACGCGATGGACACCATAAATTTTCTTCTGCGCTCACTGAAGTATCCACCCCTTCCAGACGATGTGTTTGAACCTGCACTTCCAAATCAGCTTCTAACCTGTGCACGCGAATGTTGGGCGCAACCATCTCAGCGAGGCATACCCAAACGAGTTCTACTCCGTGTTATCGAGGAGACATATCAACGTATCGTTGGTCCTAACATCGGACAACTGAGCCGATACTCGGCATTCACGAGCGAAGTTTACGGGGAGTTGATGCCCTCTTTCACTGACAAAATCATAGCGCAGACTTGCTTGCACCCAGGCTCACTCCTGGTCGACCTTGGGTCGGGTGTCGGAAACGTGTTGCTACACGCCGCGCTTGCTACGGGGTGCTCAGCGTTCGGCGTGGAGTTCATGGCGGGTCCGGCGGCCCTTGCTCGGGAACAACTCCGGCAACTCCGCATACGCTGCCGGATGTGGGGGTTGAGTATGGGTAATGTCGAACTGGAGGAAGGCGACATGTTGGCGAGTAGCCGTGTTGATGCGCTCCTCCCCAAAGCGGATGTGGTAGTCGTCAATAACAAAGTCTTTGAGGAAACTCGTACGTTTTCCCGCGATGCGTGTCGTCAAGCGTAAAATGCTAAAACTGTCTGCGTTTGCAAATTCCTTGTTGCTAGTCAATGCAGCCTTGCGTCCCAAGTTCCTAGACTTGAAGGACGGAGCAGTCGTGATATCTTTGAAACCGTTCGCCCAGCCAAACGCTCGAGTGACCGAGCGCAACGTGGATGACATCTGTGCCATATTCGACGTGGAAGAGCGACCATACCATTCGGGTGACGTTTCTTGGGGCAGTAGCGGCGGTACCTACTATGTCCACCGAGTGGACCGTGTAGGGTACGCAAGCATAAGGGAGCGGTTCGAAAGCGCACGGGCGAGGAGTGTGAGGGCTGGGCGACGGTAGCGGTTATCCTAACAATGGAATGAAATGGACAGATGCATTTTTCGGGGCAGATTCGCGTGTGGAAAGGGGGACCACCACGCTCGCACCATCTCCAAGGACCATCGGCGGACAGTCGACCGTATTGAGTACTCGTGAGACCAGGTAGGGGTATTCGTCTTCAGTATGCCTCAAGTTGGTGATCCTATCCGTGGTGTTCTCACTCGGTTCTTCTGACATTCAGCTCTAATCCTAACCATTAGTTCTGAAGTCGAAGAGGGGAGCATATGACTCTGTGTTTGGCCGTTGGAGGTGCAACCTTCATTGTGAGTTGTTCTACGTTGCATTGCGTGAGTCCACCCAACTCCTTGAAGAGATTTAACTCGAAGCCAAGCCCGCACCGGGAAGTCCTTCGGTGCCCCTGAATTTGTTTGGCCACACTACCTGCCAGGCGCCAATGAATGAACGCACTCCGGACAAGCAACTGTGCCACCGTCCGGCTGCTCGAGACCGTCATTGCCACATACTGTAAGTTAGAACACGCGACGAGTATTGTCGTTACAGCAAGTGCTCTTACCCGTTCCCCCATGACGTTCCAAATAACGTGGGCCGTCCCACCGAGATCGTCGTCAGGCTGCAGGGCTGGGAATATTGGCAGTAGGGCGACCATCTATAAGGACTGTAGTGTGGATATCTAGTAGAGTTCTGACGTCGTCGAACCTGTTACTTGCTCTACGTACACCCATGTATTGCCCCAATTCTGATAGCAACGGCGTCGCGTCAATTTCGTGCCGTTTGGTCGACGAAAGTCAAAGTCCCAACCAACGAGCCAGTCCCAAGGCAAGTGCATAGCACTCAGAGGATGTCAGAACAAGAGCCCATCCAGGTCCCAACACCGACCCTTCCGACTGCCGTCCCACCCGACTCGTACGATGCCTATCGCGGGCAAGGCACTCCCCTCATCATCGACAACGGCGCATCCCAGCTGCGCTTTGGGTTTTCTCTACGGCCCTCCCCTGCTGGCTCACCAGAGGAGTATGTGATCAATAAGACACCGCACGTTGCATCAAACGTCATTGCACGGTACAAGGACCGCAAGGCAAACCAACCCTTGCTGTTATTCGGAGACGGTGTTGACGCAGAGAGTGGAGCCAAAGGACAAGCGCGTACGCCATGGGAAGGTGATGTACTCCTCAACTTCGATGCACTGGTTCGTCGTTGCCCTATCCGCGCGGTTTGGATCCTGACAGGGGAATTTTCGTGGTCTGGGTATGTCTACGGTTTATGCTCAACGCAACGCGCCGAGCAGGAACATGCCTTGGATTGCGCGTTCATCACATTGGGAATCGATGCAGACACCGTTGACCACCCCGTATTAATGACAGAGCGGCTCGCGACTCCGTTACACTCTCGAGCTCGTGAGTGCTCTTTCGCGTATCACTTCCGTTCTTTTTTTTTGTGGTTGATTCGAGCACATTGACAGTCACGTCCGAGCTGCTATTCGAGCAGTATTCCGTCCCGTCGCTGGCATTTTGCATCGATGCCCTCATGTCATTCTACTATAGATACCAACAGCCAAGAGTACCTTTCGATGCGGATGGCCTCGTCATCTCCCTCAACACGGCATCGACGAGCGTCATTCCCATCCTCGACGGCAAGGGAATACTGAGCCATGCGAAGCGGTACGCAGACATTCACGTGGTGGCCAACCCCGAGTGATGATGGAAGTGTATTTTTTGCTGCCCCAGGGATACCGTGGGGAGCCCAACAGTCAACAGAGTATCTCCTGAAACTCATTCAGCTGAAGTACCATAACTTTCCTACGCGTGTCACGACTGCACAAGCATCGGTCCGTCTGTACAAGGAAGGTTGCACCGTCCATTGACTGATTTGTTTTGGTTCCGTTTTCTGCTGACGGTCGAACGAACGATTTTGGAATCAGTGGATGCTCCACAACTTCTGTGAATTCTCACCTGATTACCAGGCAACCCTCCGCTCGCTCCGCGATCCCAACGCGTTGCAAGCGGCTGCCCGCGTCGTGCAATTCCCGTTTACGGTGCCGCCGGCCGAGGAAAAGACCGAGGAAGAACTTGCGCGCATTCGCGGAGCGGAGAAAAGAACAAGGAAAGAAGTTGCAAGAGATTGCCGCAAAGACCGCATGGAAAAGGTGTGTAGGACTCGTAATTACATGCGGAAGTACTGTGATGGCGAGACTGAAGGAAGAGTATCTAGCTCCTGCAGAGAAAACGACCTCCGGTACCTACTTCATCTGCGATGAGAACGGGGCGATAACAAACGGGAGTGGCAGGTAGGCGACGATGACTCTCGTCCATCTCGATTTCCCTTAATGCGTTGACTTGCCCCCCCTTCCCCTCAGGACGCTTTACTGGAGGAGGGCTTCGACGACGATGCAGCTCTTGGTGAGACCATAAAGAAACTCGAACAAGACGTCAAGAAAGTACGCAAGAAGGAATCGGACGGTCAAGATGAACCTATGGTGCGGTGTTCTTTCTCCTGAGTGCAGCCCTGTCTTCATCTTCCTTGGGTACGCCAGGAGGAACCGACCTTTACCCTTGTTGACGTTCCCGACGCAGAGGTGAGTTCAGACGGCTCACCTGAGCAATTTTGACTCATCCATTATCTACAGCTTGACGAAGAGGGGCTGAAGGAAAAGAAGAAACAAAGATCCTCAAGGCAGGGTTTGAAGCGCGTGCTCGGGCGCGCAGGGAGGAAGAGAAAGAAAAGGAAAGAGAAGAACGAAAAGCGGAGGAACGTCGTGATGAAGAGGAGCGGGAAACGATTTTGAAGGTTGGGGTGGAAGGCTGCGCAAGGAACAAGAGGTGTGCATATCCGTTTCTTTGCGCCAAACTGTTCGTTAGGTAACTCTGCACCCAGGCGATCATGAGTAGGATCAAGGAACGCGAACGTCGCAAAGCTGCCCTCTCGGACAGGAAGAGTGCGGTCGCGCAGGCCGGATGAAGAATATCGCTTCGCTCGCGGCAGATGATCGAGTATCGAAGAAGA